>CM050926.1:4274419-5004426 GCA_027742785.1 Vigna reflexopilosa | reverse complement strand
TTTCAGTGGATAATGCTCTTGTAGCTATGTATTCCAGATGTGGGAATGTTCATGATGCAAGAAAGGTGTTTGATACAATGACAGGGCATAACACGGTGTCTTTAAACTCAATGATTGCAGGCTATGCACAACATGGTGTTGAAGCTGAGTCGCTCAGGCTTTTTCAACTGATGCTGCAGAAAGACATTGCACCTAACAGCATAACCTTCATATCTGTTCTTTCTGCATGTGCACACACTGGAAAAGTTGAGGAGGGTCAGAAATATTTCAATATGATGAAAGAAAAATTTGGGATTGAACCAGAAGCAGAACATTTTTCTTGCATGATAGATCTTTTGGGTCGGGCAGGTAAGCTCAGGGAGGCTGAGAGGATTATTGAAACAATGCCATTTAATCCTGGTTCTATTGAATGGGCTTCTTTGCTTGGTGCGTGTAGGAAGCATGGAAATGTGGAGCTAGCAGTGAAAGCAGCCAATGAGTTCCTCCGGCTGGAACCTTATAATGCTGCTCCATATGTAATGCTTTCAAATATGTATGCAAGTGCTTCCAGATGGGAAGAGGCTGCAAAAATTAAAAGGATGATGAGGGGGAGAGGAGTGAAGAAGAAACCAGGTTGTAGTTGGATAGAGATAGATAAGAAGGTGCATGTCTTTGTGGCTGAGGACACTTCACATCCAATGATAAAAGAGATTCATGTGTACATGGAGGAATTGTTAAGGAAAATGAAGCAAGCAGGGTACGTACCTGATATAAGATGGGCATTGGTGAATTCTGACGAGGTGGAGAGAAATGAGAAAGAAAGAAGGTTATTGAATCACAGTGAGAAGCTGGCAGTTGCATTTGGACTAATCTCCACTGAAGAAGGAGTGCCTATATTGATTGTGAAGAACCTAAGAATTTGTGGTGATTGCCACAATGCCATCAAACATATTTCAGCCATCACTGGCAGGGAAATCACTGTTAGAGATACTCACAGGTTTCATTGCTTTAAGGAAGGGCAATGTTCCTGCAGGGACTATTGGTGATGAAAAACAATCAATATTTCTAGTTCAGTGGGAAAGTGTTATACTACTACCTTACTAATTACACACCCGTGTCAAGTTTGGGTAAACACTTTTTCAATAGAAGATTATCACACCAGAGCTTATATCATTAGCTTGACTTTGAAGCTTACTGAAATAAGTTAAAAAGAACTTAATTTAGTAAGATTCATTGTGGTAGGAGGCCATAGACGTTTAGGTGACAAAAGGCTATGGTTTCAATGAACATTTGGGTTATCAACTTTACGTTTTCCCAAATATAACCATCCAAAAGACAGATTTCAATCTGCAGAAAATTCTTGCGTTATATCTTTAGGTGAATAATTCAGTCATTGCATATGGTCCTTTTTTTTCCTTACATGTGACTAGATTAGCCAAAGCATTTGATTTTTGGGTGTCCATTCCTCCTACTAGCCATTATTTTTTTATGTCTATACCTAGTTATTGAACGAAAAAGCCAAAGGCCCTCACCATAAGTAGGATCAAGTACATTTGAGGATACCATACCACAAAAAATTAGTCATTGCTGTTGTAGAGTAGAACAGACGGTTTTATCAACTCCAAACCAAATCTGGTACTTCTAATGTCAGACTCAAGATCTTTATTTTGAATTGGATTTGTTTGGGATTCAATTCTCTGTTGTGATGCTCATCTAGTTAGTTGATCGATTCATGTTTTGTAATCCTGGGGATTCTGAAAGAACAAATTATTCATTATGTATTTTTCTGAAATGACTAATAGGGCTTTCCTTTTGAAGAAAGTAATTGTGCCGGTGTCATCAATTTCTACCTTATACTGTAGCAATGCATTTGAATTCATTTTATGTTACAATTTTTATTCGAGAACTATTAATCAGATCTTATTTAAAAAAGTTTATGTATAATATATTGATTAATTAATGCAAAATTAATTATCTGTGGTAATTTGGTTTTAATGAGAATTCTTATGGGCATGACGGGGAAAGTAGCTCTATGATTGAGTCGTAGTTGAGCTAAACATTTCACAGAATAGTGACTTGCCAATTAGAAACTTTGACATCCGTGATCTTCTGAATGAATTCTGTAATTATTTGTAAAAACATTTTTTTCTAGTACTCTTTCTTTTTCTTCTAAAAAATAAAACATTGTCCTCTACAGTATCCAATTACATATAGACGTTTTTAAATTATTTGAACTGTAGGGTCTAAATTATCAAATCAAGGTTTTTTTTTTTTTTATAAATATCTTCATGAAAACTAGTAGAATTGATTTTCAACAAATTAGTGCGAGAAGTGTATGCAGCTTGCTGGCAGGTTGATTCATTTACTGAAAATTGTGGTTAATAAACTAAGAAATATACTTCCGTCTGAGTTTAATTTTGGTACATTGTAGATGTAAATAAGTTGTCAATCAATTAAAGCATAACTTCAAAAAGTGAATTTCAAAAATAGATTAAATGAATTCAACTTTTTTGTTTTCTATTTATCCTGTACCAACTTCTCGAAATCCCATCTTTTAAACGAATTTGGACATACTTCATCTTTATGTTCTTTACCAATAATTTTGTCTGACATTAGTTACTAGTATATACCACTTTCTGGCCAGAAATAGTGGGATAGACCCAATGTGAGCATCTCAATAGTTGAGTAAATATATGTGGAAGGACGGGAGAGTTTGAAGACATTAAGTAAGATGAACACAACAACGTCAACACACATCTGCACTCCCTTTTTATTGCAAGAGCAATTCACCGTCTGAGATGAAGAAAGTGAGGAATCAAAAGTAGAAGGAAAGCCCTAGTAAAGAAATTTCAACAGTACCGCTCAGAGATAAATAAATGAGATTTTTCATGGGAGTAGTGCCATGAAACCTTTTCCATGATCCAGAAAATAATAATACTAGTAATAAAAAAAAAAAAAAAGGAAATCCCTGCTCTACTCATACTTTACAAGGGCAGCAACCAAAGAAATGTATGTAGGGGAAAGGTCAAATCTTTATCCTCAATATGATTTTCCACAATGTATCAAGCTTCCAGCACCCAAGAAAAGGCCAAAAATAGCAGCACTTCCAAGTGTAGTTTGTCCAATATGCCTAATTTTCAATAGTCCAGGCACCTGCATGCAAATCAATGCATTAATATATAGGAATGCTGCTTTGTATCATAAAGGAACTCTTTACTTTTATGACAATATGTATAAAAATCAGCACAAAGGATTCAGGATGTAAGTTTTTAAAACCGATATACTTTTCTTCAGTTTTTTTACCGAGTTGGTTGCCAGCAGCAGTGTGCATTGCTGGAAAGTTTGCAGGGCGTTGATAAACAGCTGGGACAGGCACTGTTATGTTGGGGAAAATAAGCTATTGGGAGGACCTCAGCCTAAATTTTAATAACATGGAGAATTTCTGAATTACCTGTTACACACATTTTACATCTATATTTTAATAAAATTAATTACAAGGTTAAAGGCCTGTTTGTAAAAGATTTTAACACTATTATCCAACCATAAACAACTATTGATGATAAGTTTGTTTACTTTTACAATAACTACCTTGAAAGTCATATTACAGATGATTTCTGATTAGTTGACAGTGTAATTTTTACACAGGGTGTGTTCAGAAATTTACTATATTTGATCTGTGTAATCTCAAATAACAAAAACACAAGCATTTCATAAAAAATTTAAAAATGTTTTTCATATAACAAAAGACGTTTAGCCTGTATGTATGATAAAGAAAAAATTTAAAAATGTCTTTCATATAACAAAAGGCTCCAGGAAGAGTATGAAAAATGTATTGTAACAAAATGAAGGCCAAACTAAAGTTGTAAACAATATTATTCTTGAAGTTCAGGAAAAGACCACAAGGTATACCTTATATCTAATAGCCTCATATGTTCCGTACACGGCACCTGCAAAGAAGCTAAAAGATTAGACAACGGTATTCTACGACTTTTCTATGTGAGTAAATTGGATCTAATGGATATCCAAGATGATCTTACTCTATAAATGCATTTGACTATAATATTCCAGTAGTTAATAAAGTTTAACCAATCACTTGGCTGACAATTTTCACTACTTTTTAAAGCAAGATTACAGATGGTGGACACATCACAAAACTTCTCAGATGATACTTAACCAGTACATATTTATCATAGAGTGTCAAGCTTAATTCACTGAAAAAAATAATGAAACCTAATGTACTGATGAATTTATCCACACCCGTAGAACTACTACTCAGTACAAAACAAGATGTCAATCAATGTGCAATGATGCACTCAGACCACTTCCCTCTCTTCTAAGCAAAATTTCAAGCCTTCAAAATTCTGTTTGTCTGAAGTTGAGAGACTTCCATACAAATGCCTTCTTGTAACAACCTTTTTGTGAAAAAGAAAACAGAGTAATGTTCTACTTTAGAATCCCCAAGGTCCAGGAATATAAAATATCTCTAGAACGACTAAATAACGTTTCAAGTTATAACTGATTACAATAAAATACATCCAACCAACCAATATCAAATTTATATATTCGATCACAAAGGCTTAATTTGGTGCGCAGAGGGTAACTGTAGGCAAAACTTAAGAAAAAGTGACTTTGCTGAAACTGAAACCTGGTACTAGCTAGTTCCAAAAGATACCCCTAACACTAAACGACTAAAATTCTTGGATTAAAATCAAAGTTTTTTAAGCAAGAATAATTAGTTCATAGTGCACATGAAGAGCAAGGGAAACTCAAATCTGTTGCTCAGACAAGTTTATACACCATAGTCCATACATTATATAAAATATTTATGAATAAAATGGTCTCTTTAGTTTTAAGAAATTATATTCTATTTCTGATTCGTACTTCACAAAAACAGTGTGTTTGGATAGGCATAAATAAGCATTGATACTAATAAAATCACATCAAATGCTTTCAACAATGCAGAAACTAGGGGACACAAACATGTTGACAATGACAAAAAACTATGTACAAATCTTAGAAAACAGAACCATTTGGTTTCAGAAACTTCATTTCATTCCTCCCTTTTCAAAAGTTTGAACAAAAGTAAATAAAGTAAAAAAACAAGGAAACATTGTGGAAAACATGAAAAAAGAAGCTTTCTCAACCTATTGCCCAAATATTTTTTAATATTTTCTGGAATCCAAAAAAACACTTCAATTCCACTCCAACACAATCATCATCCACCAAGGATACAATACCTGAAACTTTAACAACACTTAGTCCAAACTAAACAGACACTCATAGAAAGAACAAGGTTCCCTAATAAAATAAGCAAGTAAACCAACAACCTTCATTTCATTTCAAAGCAAATCTAAAACAAACCAAAAAAGGTTAAAAGACCGAAGCTACACAATTAAGAAAAGCTAAAAACGCATATATAATAAATTTTAAGAAATACCTTCGATATATATATATATATATATATATATATATATATATAGAGAGAGAGAGAGAGAGAGAGAAACAATAGTACAAGGTGAAGAAAAGGGATATATGAGACTGACCGACAGCGCCGCCTACAGCACCACCCATAGCGGCGCCCGCGGTGACACGAGCTAGGCAACTGTCCCTTGCCATTTGAAGTGGGAGCGAGACACTGGAGAAGGGTTTTGGAGGAGAAAAAAAACCCTCTAAAGTTAAAAATGACTTGGTGCTTCTTTCTTTTATAATTCTTTCTCAATTTGTAAAAGGAATCACCCAAATTAAATTTTAGATTTCCTTGTTAATTTAGATTTAATTCTTCACCATGTCAATTAAAATTATTATGACTTGACTGTACTTTTATTCCTTAAATTTTAAATAAAAACTAGGATATTTAACACTAAAATTAATAAAATAAGGGTAATGATACTTTAACACCTAAAAAGTGACAAATTTTTGACACCGTCACATGTCGTCTTCGTATTGGTCCATTTATGAAATAAAGAAAAAGAACGAAATGACATGGAAATTAATGGAGAGAGGGGTCTCAAGGCGCGTTTCAGTCTTTCAAATCAAAATCTGATTTTCACATTTGGGATTGAAAACCCTAGAGAGAGAAGCACCTCAAGCAAGCGAGAAGAGTTTGACGGAGTTTTCACCGTCACTTGCAAACCTGCGTTGTTCAACGTTAACCGGAGGACATTCCGCCGTTGTACCGCCGATTGAAACGTGCCCAGCCACCGAAAATGGTGTCCCGTGAAGAGGTTTTGGAGTTTGAGTGACTTCTCACCGCTCATTGGAAGCGCGCTGCCATTGACTGTCCACCGGAGCACTTTCCGGCGTTGTTGGACCGTTTGGAAACTGCCCAGGCCACTGAAAGTTGTCTCCATGGCCAAGGAACAATTCCTTTTAAAACTCAATGTGTAGAATCAGACTTGGGAGCAGAGGCCAAATAAGTGGGTAGTTCAGACAAAGTTTCTGCACACAGGGGTTAACTGTGAAAATGACCTTGATTTTTAATTGAACCAACTTTTTTTTAAGACTTATTGGATATAGAATTGTTGTTCAGCCATTGATGATCACAAGTATATGGATCTCCATGGCCAAGGAACAATTCCTTTTAAAACTCAATGTGCAGAATCAGACCTAGGAGCCGAGGCCAAATAAGTGGACAGTTCAGACAAAGTTTCTGCACACAAGGGTCAACTATGAAAATGACCTTGATTTTTAATTGAACCAACTTTTTTTTAAGACTCATTGGATATAGAAGTGTTGTTCAGCCATTGATGATCACAAGTATATGAATCTCCATTGCCAAGGAATAATTCCTTTTAAAACTCAATGTGCAGAAACAAACCTAGGAGCAAAGGCCAAATAAGTGGATAGTTTAGGCTGAGTATTTGCACGAGGATGTCATCTTTGAATCTAGCATTTATTTTGAAATGCACATTTATTTTTTTTACCAATTATATTAAATAATAATGATTATATGTCATTTATTAACACATTTATATCCAAGTCCATCCCCAAGGAAACATTTTTTTTAAAAAGTGATAGTGCAGAAAGAGAACTGGTAGCAGAGATAAAATAAGTAGGTAGTTTAGGCTGAGTTTTTGCACGAGGAGGTCATTTTTGAATTTGACACTTATTTTGAACTGCACATTTAATTTTTCACCAATTATATTAAATAATAATGATTATCGGTCATTTATTAACACATTTATATCCAAGTTCATCTCTAAGGAAACATTTTTTTTTTAAAAGTGATGGTGTAGAAACAGAACTGGTAGCAAAGGTAAAATAAGTGGGCAGTTTAGGCTGAGTTTTTGCACGAGAAGGTCATCTATGAATCTGACACTTATTTTGAACTTCCTATTTAATTTTTTACCAATTATGTTAAATAAAAATGATTATCTGTCATTTATTAACACATTTATATCCAAATTCATCCCCAAGGAAACATTTTTTTAAAAAGTGATGGTGCAGAAACAAAACTGGTAGCAAAGGCAAAATAAGTGGGTAGTTTAGACGGAGTTTTTACACGAAAAGGTCATCTTTGAATGTGAAACTTATTTTGAACTTCCCATTTAAATTTTTATGAATTATGTTCAATAAAAATGATTATCTGTCATTTATTAACACATTTATATCCAAGTTCATCCCCAAGGAAACTTTTTTTTTTAAAAGTGATGGTGTAGAAACAAAACTGATAGCAAAGGCAAAATTAATGGGTAGTTTAGTCTGAGTTTTTGCTCGAGGAGGTCATCTTTGAATCGGGCACTTGTTTTGAACTTCCCATTTAATTTTTTACCAATTATGTTAAATAAAAATGATTATCTGTCATTTATTAACATATTTATATCCAAGTCCATCCCCAAAGAAACATTTATTTTAAAAGTGATGGTGCAGAAACAAAACTGGTAGCAAAGACAAAATAAGTGGGGAGTTTGGTTTGAGTTTTTGCACGAGGAGGTCATCTTTGAATCTGACACTTATTTTAAACTTTCCATTTAATTTGTTAACAATTATGTTAAATAAAAATGATTATCTGTCATTTATTAACACATTTATATCCAAGTCCATCCCCAATGAAACATTCATTTTAAAAGTGATGGTGCAGAAACATAACTGGTAGCGAAGGCAAAATAAGTGGATAGTTTAGTCTAAGTGTTTGCACGGGGAGGTAATCTTTGAATCTAGCACCTTAAACACACATGATGACATACAATTCTTGTAAATAGCACCTTAAACACACATGGTGACATATAATTCCTGGACATTGTGCAATAAAGGTCATAGAAATATAATGCTCATTGTTGTATTGAACCATGTCATAATGAATACCAAAAATAACACAATCATCATTGGTATGTTCAAATTACATTACTAATAAATGTTAACAAGAATTTTTTTTCATCAATTCTAACAACAAATATATGTACATTTAGACCTAATCACTACATCTTGAAACTGTTCTAAAAAATACATATATCACATTCCAATAATCCTTAATGAAAAACATCTACAACAATCCTAAATGTTGCAAGACTTCATTCCGCCGCACATTGTCAGCATGCAATATCTATTCAGAAACATACTTTTCCCTAATCTCTTGCAGTTCCTCCTAAAAAAAAATAAATGAACACAATATCAATCATATGACCATAATAGTGTGTTGAGTTGAATAGAAAAGGGTTAAAAAAAAGGCAGAAATAAAAGAGATGAGGTGTACAAGGGAGCATACAAAAAAAATATAAGAAATGAATATTCCCAACACAAATTATGTACTACCAATGGAGGAAAACACAAATTATGTACTACCAATGGAGGAAAAGATAATGCCCTTGGTTTATATAATTAAGCCAGGTGAGAAGAGAGAGAGATTCCAAATAAAAGTGAATCAAATGGGAGATAGTCCAATTAAAAGGAGTACTATGAACCTAAGTTAGTTTTAGGACAAACCATTAAAGACATTACTCAAACGATTTTACTCAAACTTTGTTGTAGATAGACCTCAATGATGCTGATTAATCCATGTAGTTTATACCCAACACTATCAATACCAACAAGACAACTGATACACAAAAGTTTCACCTTTTGTTACAATTTAGCATGGAAACTCATGTTCACTGGTACAAGAGAAAAATGAGTAAACATAGGAAGGATCAATGGTGATAGATATAAAGATACAGAGTTCCCATAAGTACCTGTCACTAGAAACTTCACTACTAGAGCTCTAGCAAGCTGCAATTCAGTTTGGTGATCACGAATAAGTTTACTTTGCAAGATCAAAAGTCACTTATAATATTATTTTTTAAGAATTTGTAATTTTAAGAGTACATAATGGAATTGATCCCTTAATTGATGAAGCATTTCTCATGAAAAGCCATATCTTTTCATAAAGAGTCACATCACTTTGTAAACATTCATCTCTTCATGAAGAATCATGTCTCTTCATGAATGAAGGATTTTTTTCATCTCTTATAAATAGGCAAAGTATTTCATATTCTATTGAGAATCCTTTTTGAAAATAGGAGAAAGAAGGTGATATAGTTCTTGTAATTTGCTTTTAGAGAATGAGAGTTGTATTTCCAACACACTTGAACAATGGGGAACGATTCCAAACGCCGCGAGCAAATTTGGTAGAAGCACCTTTTAACTCCCAAAAACTGGCACCCAAACAGTACCAAGCCAAATTCCCATGGACAATACAAATAAATAAAAAAGCATAGTAACTCTATGCCTTAAAATTCAAATGACAACACAAAACTGGAAAATCAAACAAGATAAAAAAAATGAATTTATAGCAATAATGAAATCTATGAACAACTTCTTACCATTACACCATACACAAATTCAACAATCACATCCATTCTAGCCTGATGCTTCAAGAGGAATGGATGCAAGTGAGTGAAATACAACTGTCTTGCTTCCTTCTACAAGTTTTATATGGCTTTGTTAACTTGTTTATGTTTGATAGAATAAATTTATTAGAAAAAAAAGTAAAAAAAGGAGTAAAAGAACATAAGAAAAGAAACTTCCCTTCAAAATTAAAAATAATAATTCAAGAGCAAAGCAACCAAGAGCAACTTGATTTAGTTTTTTTTCTTAAAATGTTAATATATTCTTGCTCCTAAAAGTATCATTTTTTAAAATATGTCCATATCTTACTTTTACTGAAAAAAAAAAAAATTTACTAAAATTAAAATTTCATTATCATATTACCAAATGATAATATTAAAATAAAAAAAAATATTTAAGTACATAAAAAATATCTAAACATAGTTTAAAATCATTAAACATAATATTTGAAAATTTTAAAAAAAATGAGATGAAATTAAGGTCAAGCCAATAATAAAAATAACAATTAATGAAAATTTATTATTAATGAAAATACATGCATTTGGAACATTCTGATACCAAATTTTTATTCAATCTGCAACTTTTTCTGGTGCAAAAACAATGTAAAAAGAGCAATGTTTTCTGAACAGAAACAAAATATATACAACAATGTTTTCTTGATAGAAACAAAATAAAAACAATAGCATTTTCTAAGTAGAAACAGAGTAAAAATAATAGATTTTTGGTGTAGTACTTATGTAGTTTATACAGCAAAAACAACAAGGTATTTTTTGCAGAATAATTATATCTAACCTATTCTCAAAATCAAGAGTCTATTAATCAAGATTCTTTATTTAGTTCATTATACACGTCTACATAACTCTCAAATATATAAATTATAGATCAAAAGTAATATATCATACAATCTGGATAGGCTAAAAGAATTTGATCAAGAAGAGAAACTAATCCAATCAAATATATCACTTACACATTGATGAGATTATATCATAACCTTGGGAGACATTCTATCAAGAAAAAATGTTATTCTTTCCATGACAAAAAAAACCCTCTCTATTATTTGTGCTCCTGTCATACATAACCACTTCAATTGCAGAAAACAGACACATAAAAAGGTATATGACAATTTATAATTGATTCTTACAACTGTTCATTCTGTAGACGCTGCAAAAATTGAAACACCAAATGAAACAAAAGCCGCTCCAAGGAGTAGGTCCATCGACCCGTTTGAGGGATGATAATATCTATAATAATAAATGCCAGCAAAGAAGACAACTTCTTTGAATTGATCCTTGTGGCGAAGAAGTACCTGATCGCAACAATACCTACAATAGATAAGATAAAAAATCAAAATAACACACAAAAAAACAACAACCCCTAAGTGGTAAAAATAATTAAAAAGCAAATCAAATCCACCAAATAATAACAAAAGATTGACGAAAGAAACAATGAGAAGCTTCAAAAATTACGTTAATGCTGGTTTCGGCTATTGTTGGTGTTTCGGAACGGTATACGGCAACAGACAAGACTTCGATTAACGGGCGGGAGTCTGCTAAATGGTGGTGGAAAGTCCGTGGATGGCCGGTTCTGCTCAGACGATGCTTGTGGGTGGGAGGATGTTCTCTCTAGTGTTCTCTCCCGAATATGAGGTTTCTAATTTTTGAAACCTCAAATGAAGCCCACGAAATCAAAACCCTACAACCCATCTCAATTCCATTTCCATGTCAATTTTAATTTTTAAAATTTTTTTCACATGGACCAATGAGACTGCGACACGTGGTTGTTAAGACCCTGACAAGTGTACCAGATCGTATCAAGTAATATAATTGGTAAACCCAATATGTTCTTCCCAAAGGACTCTTAAGGCCTAATCTTTCGTGTAAACTAATTGCTTAAGACTTGAGAAAAGAAATTAATTTGAATGGTTAAATGCAAAACAAAAGTAAACATGCAAATGCAGTGATTCAATTGGCTTAAAGAAAATATGGATGAATGGAGTTGTTGGGGTTTACAATTTCATCTTTTCCACCCTCATATATTTACTCTCCTTATTTACTTTGCTTATTTATCATATTGCCATGCAAACTTTCTTGGTCTACCCTTAACCCAATCCCTTGGTGAAAAGAGCCTATTACTAATTACCGGCTTGTTATCCCTAGCCTCCCCTAGTAATTAATAATGCATGATAAACGGAAGAAAAATACAATTGACCGTCCTACCCCTATCCCTAGGCGGTATTAGCATAATCAAGGAATTCTTCCCAGTTCATGACATTATTGTACGTCCCCGTATCAATAAAGACAAACAACATCTACCGAATGAGTTAAACGGTAAAAACATTAAATACAGGAAAAGAACCCAACAATTGATAAATCAAGCATATGCAAGCATATAAAGTAAATAAGAATTTGGATATATGAGAGTTTCAAAAGATTACATTGTTCCCCAACAACCTAGGGTTTAGTTTACCATAATCATGGTGAAACTAGATGACAATAATGAAAGAATGGAAAAGCAAACCCTAGATTTGATAAAGTGGAGCCTAAGCATCCAAGAAATCTCCTCCAAGGTGTGTAGAGCTGTTGTGGACGTTTCTCTCTGCCAAAAGAATGTGTTTCAATTCGCACTGGGGCTATTTATAAGCCAAAAAGATAGCAGAAAGATTACAGAATCCGCAATATAAAAACTGACAACCGCCCAGGCCTCAATTTAATCGATCAACGATTTCCCTTTAATCGCCGGACCGCTCAGCGGTCCGCAGGCGAAAACAGGCAAAACTGGCACCGCTCAGCGCCCAAAACTGCCGCTCAGCGGTTTGGTCAACCGCTCAGCGCTCCGGTCAACCGCTCAGCACTCTGGTCAACTTTTCTGGTTGACTGATATACTGGTGGACTTTTCTGGTTGACTGGTTGACATTTCTGTTTGACTGGTTGACTGGTTGACTTTTCTGCACCGCAACCTTCCTTTTCATCCTCTTTCTTCATCGTTCACGTGTCTAAGTCCACCTTGCTTTACTTCCATCTTCAATTCATCTCAAAACCCAGCAAAACAATGCAAAACAAGCATAATATCTCTAAAAACAACTTTTGACTCTCATGTGACACAACTTAAGAGTTTTACTTGATTCTAAGCTCATTCTAAGCCAAAAGGGTGTGTTTTGATATCAAATTTATGCATGAAAATAACGGTTTTTAGACCGTTATCACAACCCCAAACTTAAACCTTTGCTTGTCCTCAAGCAAACAAAACATAACTTGGCCTTCCACTTTTTCATCAAATAATTTTACACTTTTCAAAATCCTTTTCTTCACAACAAGTTATTTTTCAATTCAGATTTTCAGTGGAATCCTACCAAAATGCATGCATGCTTTCAATCCAATCTAGTTCACATACTTAAATATTTCCCAACAGATGTTTTATTCATGAATGATCAATCCACTAAGCATAGATGTACACATGGATTTCAACAATTCTCACCAAGCAAGTGTTTCACTCAATCACTCAAGTGTTTAAGGAATAACTCCACTCTCTACTATTCACATGTCACATAGAACAATATTGTCATTCATCTAAAACAACCAAAATCCTTTCATGCAAATGCCATCACAAGGGCTTTTCCAAGGCTTGTAATGAGGCTGGGCTATCAAGAAAAATTGGTTTTTCTGGATCACAAAATCCTTGAGTTAAGCGATCTATTTCATCATTGAAAAGGTTCAAGTTTAAACTCTCTCATTGTCACCAATTTCACTCATTCCCAACTTCTTCCCTTTTCATTAATTTTACATTGAGCTCATCTTTCATGTTTTTTTTTTCTTTTCAATACTTGAGCTCATTGCTTTTCTTTTGCCTTCAATTTTCCCCATAGAACCCCAAACTTGAACCTTTTCATCACATATGATTATTCTCAACCCAACTCAAGATAAGTAATTTCAAATCAAGGGTTTTGATCGTGTTTAAGGCCAAGGTTCAGAAGGGGTATAAAATTTTAAACTTTTTGGGTGAAAATTTGGCTAAATAAGAGCTTCCAAACATGGCCTTGATCATATAACATAAGCATGCAAATCAATCAATTATCAAGACTAAGGCAATATCATTCATGATTCCCTGTGAATAGTACATATATCAGTGAAAACTCTGGAGCTCAAGACCTCACACAACATGCTTTCTCACACATCATTCATTTATCCTACTTAGCATCACAATCATAAATCACTACACATCTGTCCACACAGTTAGTGAACCATTCACCTGGATATCAACATGCAAAACAGTCTCAACCATCATCCACATTCAATCTTCATCAAATAACTCATCAGGCATTTTATATGTCAAACCATCATCAGAAGCAGTGTACAAGCCAAGTTCATCAATCCTATAGTACTTAATAGAAACAAATAAGTTCAAAAACAAAAGATAGAAAATCCTGTTCCAGTGTAGACAACATTCATCAGTAAATGCTATCTCATCTCCTTTTTCAAAGTCATCATCCTCAACATCTTCCTTCATAGATGGAGCTTCAGCTGCTCCAACTCTGATTCCTTCCTCTTGTTCCCCACAGTCTTGATCCTTTTTCCTGATGAGGAGGCCATCCCTGCATCAAGTACAATTCACAAAACCACAAGAAATCTCATTAAGCGTTAGTAAAACATAAAACTTCTTCCAATGAATGTGGAGGAATCAACCCCAAATAACTGTGCTCTCACAAAACCCCAAACTTGGATGGAAACATTAATAAAAATTGGGTTTTCAAGAGAGAGGATGATAGGAGAAGTGATGGGAAGACTTTGGAAGAGTGTTTGAAAGTGAAAGAGATGTTGGGGATCTTAAAGTAAACATTTGGGCGAGCCATAAGGGGTATAAAATTCATGCAATGGGCCAAGGAAACAAATACCAAAATAAACACTTTGACCTCTCAGCGTCGCCACCGCCCAGCGGTAGGCGATTTGGTTTCTTCCCCCTTTTTGCTTTGCTTCAAATGTCTTTGACCTTGTAACCCTCAATTTCAACTTTCAAATTTCAAGTTTAATGCAATTCCCAATCTCTTATGCAACAATTAAACCCTAAATGCAACTAGAACAGAATTTGAACATGCAAAGGAAACAAATCAATCAACTGGGTTGCCTCCTAGGTAGCGCTTGTTTAACGTCACGAGCCTGACCCAAACCTTCTTAGCACTTGTCAGTAAGTGCATATCTTTCATCACCCATCAGTAGGTGTACCTTCCTGTATCCTTCAGTAGATACTCAACCTTCTAGCATCCCTCAGTGAAAGATTATTTTATTTTAATTTTCGTTTTTTTTATAAAGATAGAAAAATAAAAACAGAAAAATAAAATAAAAACAGAAAAAATAGAAAAATAAAAATAGAAAAATAAAAACGGAAAGATAAAAACAGAAAGATACTCCCCTTGCTTGATATTCTTTTCTTTTTCTTCTTCCTGCTGAATTTTTTCAAAAAGTTGAGAACACCGAGCATCTTTTTCCATGTCTCAATCATAGGAACTTTAATCTCCAATTTCTTGAAGATTTCAATAAAGCACTTAAACTTCTTTTCTTTCCTATCATATTTCTTTTGATGAGGAAGAGGTTTTGCATATGATCTTTTCTTCTTTCCTCTCTTCCTCTTTTTCTCAATCTTTACCCTCAACTTTCTCTTTTTCTCTTTTCTTCTTTTCTTCTTTATTTTCGCATATTTTTTCTTTTTTTCTTTTTTCTCAACCACTGCTTTTTCTCCCTCATCATCTTTATCTTCCTTAACAAACTTTTTTGTTTCTTCTTCCTTAAAATCTCTCTCTATCTTTTCTTCCTCAATCTTCTCCTCCTTTTTCTCCAATTCTTTCTCCTCTATCTTCTCCTCCTTTCTCTCCATTTTTTTCTCCTCTATCTTTTTCTCATCAACAACCTTATCAATTTGTGTCTCCAAATTCCTGAAGGTAACTTCATAGCTCTTGGAATCGTACTTCTCCAAATATTTGTTGAACTTTTCATTAAGGCTTTTGACTTGTCCCGTCAAATCAACTATCTGATGATAAAGTTGTTGATCATCCTCCCACGTTTCTGTTGATAAGGAAAATTGTTGCTTCCATAAACGGTGTTCAGCTTCCCCCAATGTTTCTTTTCGCAAAGAGGATTGTTGCCCAAATTGGCTTAGGTACATATTTGAATGAGGTTCCCACCAGTGGTTGAAATCATTTTGGTAGAATTGAGTGCCCATATAGTCAAATTCTTGTCCAAACTGCATTCTGCAAACATTAGGCACAAAACCCTAGAAAACATTTATTAGAACAAAAATAAAATAAACATAAAAATCAAGTTAAATTTAATCAGTTTACACTACTAGAAAAAGTTAAACCAAGAGTCCCCGGCAACGGCGCCAAAATCTTGTTAAGACCCTGACAAGTGTACCAGATCGTATCAAGTAATATAATTGGTAAACCCAATATCGTTCTTCCCAAAGGTCTCTTAAGGCCTAATCTTTCGTGTAAACTAATTGCTTAAGACTTGAGAAAAGAAATTAATTTGAATGGTTAAAGGCAAAACAAAAGTAAACATGCAAATGCAGTGATTCAATTGGCTTAAAGAAAATATGGATGAATGGAGTTGTTGGGGTTTACAATTTCATCTTTTCCACCCTCATATATTTACTCTCCTTATTTACTTTGCTTATTCATCATATTGCCATGCAAACTTTCTTGGTCTACCCTTAACCCAATCCCTTGGTGAAAAGAGCCTATTACTAATTACCGGCTTGTTATCCCTAGCCTCCCCTAGTAATTAATAATGCATGATAAACGGAAGCAAAATACAATTGACTATCCTACCCCTACCCCTAGGCGGTATTATCATAATTAAGGAATTCTTCCCAGTTCATGACATTACTGTACGTCCCCGTATCAATAAAGACAAACAACATCTACCGAATGAGTTAAACGGTAAAAGCATTAAATACAGGTAAAGAACCCAATAATTGATAAATCAAGTATATGCAAGCATATAAAGTAAATAAGAATTTGGATATATGATAGTTTCAAAAGATTACATTGTTCCCCAACAACCTAGGGTTTAGTTTACCATAATCATGGTGAAACTAGATGACGATAATGAAAGAATGGAAAAGTAAACCCTAGATTTGATAAAGTGGAGCCTAAGCATCCAAGAAATCTCCTCCAAGGTGTGTAGAGCTATTGTGGACGTTTCTCTCTGCCAAAAGAATGTGTTTCAATTTGCACTGGGCTATTTATAAGCCAAAAAGATAACATAAAGATTACAGAATCCGCAATATAAATACTGACAACCGCCCAGGCCGCAATTTAACCGCTCAGTGGTTTTCCTTTAATCGTCGGACTGCTCAGTGGTCCCCCAGGCGAAAACAGGCAAAATTGGCACCGCTCAGCGCCCAAAACTGCCGCTCAGCGGTTTGGTCAACCGCTCAGCGCTTCGGTCAACCGCTGAGCGCTCTGGTCAACTTGTCTGGTTGACGGATTGATTTTTTTGGTTGACTGGTTGACTTCTCTGGTTGACTGGTTGACTTTTCTGCACCGCAACCTTTCTTTTCATCCTTTTTCTTCATCATTCATGTGTCTAAGTCCACCTTGCTTTACTTCCATCTTCAATTCATCTCAAAACAATGCAAAACAAGCATAATATCTCAAAAACAACTTTTGACTCTCATGTGACACAACTTAAGAGTTTTACTTGATTCTAAGCTCATTCTAAGCCAAAAAGGTGTGTTTTGATATCAAATTTATGCATGAAATAACGGTTTTTAGACCGATATCAGTGGTGGAGTAAAAAATTTGTCAAAAATGGGTGTCAAAGTATCATTACCCATAAAATAAACCCTATAGTTATACATCTTTCATTTTTTTACGGGTAATGATATTTGACACCACCAAATGACAAATTTTTGACACCAAAAACGTGTCACATTGTCATTGGAACAAGTGAATTTTTTTTAAAAAAAGAGAAAATGATGTGGAAATAGAAGGCAGTGGATGGTTTTCATTTTCGTTTTTCGTGGGTCTCATTTGATGGTTTTCAAAAAAAGAAGAAGAGAAAGTCAGTTTTGCTCTCGCTGGGAAGCATTTTCTCTCTTGTCTAGAAGTATCTTCCTCTTCCTCTTTCATCGCACTCACCCACCAGCCACCGTTAAGGAGTTCGGAGTTCGCCGGAGGCATGCCGTTCACCTTAACTATTCTGCCGTTCACCGTCACCGCAAGCCACAAAACGTCATTGGAGGTCGGTTTTCGAAGCTTTTTTCCGTTTATTTCACTATTGGTTAGCTTTTGTTCGGTGGGTTTAATTTTTTTTAAAATATTTTGGGCATTTAGGTTTTGTCTTGGTAAAATTGAATGTTTTTTGAAGTTTTTGTTGAACATTTCGTCCATGTGCTTTATTGGTGGAAAGTTCAAATTTTTTGTTAAATACTTTATTGGGCATTTAGGATTTTTTTGTTGAATATATATATATATATATATATATATATATATATATATATCTTAAAGTTATTATTGGCATTGAAAGCCATTCTTTCTCCTTTCAATAAGCTTGTGAATTGAAGCTACGTGTTACTCATCATTTCCATATAATGGTTTGTCTCAATTATGTGAATTGACACAACATTATTAGGGCATGATAATATGTTCAGGATTATAACTTAAATTTTCTCTTGGTAGCTTGTGTGTTTTTTAGAACTGTGGTGGCAAAGGAACCTTATGGCTTGCATCTTAATTGTCTTTGTTTTGTATGTTTGGTTCTCTTTTGATGAATTGTACATCTGTAACTGCTTGTTGCGTTGCGTAAAATATATGGACATGCTTTGTTGCATTTTGTCTGGGTTGTGAACATTCACCCTTTGCTTTTGCTCTTGTTCAAATGTCACTCAAGATGTGTCTAGAAGATTTTAACATAAAATTTGCTAGGTTGTTTCTTGTGTACTTGAGTCTGTGTTTACTCTTGGACTTATTATTAGTTTTTATTGCAGATTATGCTTATAAGCTATTTGATGCGTTACCTGTATCTGCTCATCCAATGACTTAGTTCACAACTGGTGTCATGGCACTGCATGTCAAACAAAAAATTCTTTCATGATCTTTTAATTTATGTTTTCTCTATGTTCTTTTGAGCTATAACTTTTCTTCTATAATTCAATTGGTTTATCAATCTGATTGATTTGCTAATACTTTCATAATATCAAGACTGAGCAAAGAATTTTGTAAAAAGTTTCTTTAGGATGACTGATAATGGTTTAACAACCGTTATTTTTATACTTAAATTTGATATCAAAACACAACCTTTATGGCTTAGAATGAGCTTAGAATCAAGTAAAACACTTAGTTGAGTCACATGAGAGTCAAAACTTGTTTTTAGAGATATTATGCTTGTTTTGCATTGTTTTGCGTTGTTTTGATGAGAATTGAAGATGGAAGTAAAAGAGGGAGGACTTAGACTCAAGAAAGAAGGAGAAAAAGGAAGAAAAGAAGAGTCAAACTCACCGCTCAGCGTTATTTTCCAGCGCTGAGCACCAGATTCGAGGGAGCAGTCATTGCCTCTCGCTCAAGCGTTGCCGCTGAGCGTCCAGGCGATTAGAGGCAAACCGCTGAGCGGTGAGATGGACCGTTGAGCGGTGAGATGGACCGCTGAGCGGTTCTGCGATTAGAGGGAAACCACTGAGCAGCCAAATTAGGCGCTGAGCGGTGGAATGCTGGGCTTGGGCTTAAATTCTGTTACTTTTATGCGTTATAAATAGCCCTAGTGCGATCTTCAGAGTAATTCTTTTGGCAGGAAGAGATGTCCAGAGCACTTCTACACTCCTTGGAGGCGGTTTCTTGGATGCTTAGGCTCCAATTTATCAAATCTAGGGTTTACTCTTCCATTCTTTCATTTAATTCTATCTAGTTTCACCATGTCCATGGTGAACTAAACCCTTTGTTGTTGGGGAACAATGTAATCTTTTAAAACTCTCTTATATTGAAATTCTTGTTTTATTCATATGTTTATATTATCAATTGTTGGGTTTCTTATCTATGCTCAATGCTTTTATCGTTTAACTCATTCGGTAAGAAGATATTTGTCTTTGTCGATACAGAGACGTACAGGGAAGTCATGAACTGATAGGGAATTCCTTGATTAAGCAATACTGCCTAAAGATAGGGGTAGGAAGATCAATTGTATTTGCTTCTGTGATATATGCATTGCTAATTACTTAGGGAGACTAGAGATAGTAAACTAGTAGTTAGTGATAGGCTCTTTTCACCGAGAGATCAGGTTCAGGGTAGGCAAAGAAAGTTTGCTTGATAATTAGATAATAAAGCGAATTAAATAAGAAAAGTAGATATAAAAGGGCGGATAAGATGACATTGTAAACCCCAACAACTCCATTCATTCATATCTTTTCTTTTCCAATTGAATCACTTGCATTTGCATGTTTATTTTCGTTTTGCATACAACCATAAAATTATTTCTTTTTCAAGTCTTATAAGATCAATTTACATGAAAGATAAGGCCTAAGAGTCCTTTGGGAGAACGATATTTGGTCTTACCACTTATTATTACTTGATACGATCTGGTACACTTGCCAGGGGTTTAACAATGACAATGGATCAAAGTTTTGCTCATAAAAAGATGGAAATGGGAGGGAAATCATTTGATAAATTTAAGCTATATTTGACTGGAAATCCTTGATTAACATGTCTAACATGTGCTTATTTTTCCAATCTCTGTTACTTTGTTGTATGTGTTTATATTTGTTTCTAAACTGCTATTGCTGTTGGAATTTCTTTTAAAAATTTCATGGTGTATATTAGGGAAAATTTCAACACCTAATACAACTGGTGAACAAGTGATGAAGGAAGAAAAGGATACCAGAATACATATTTATTTGAAACTGTAGTTTTGTTTTAACTCACTACCATAATTTTACCTATTTTGTTATGAACAACTCTATTTGTCTTAATTTTACTTGTTATTTCTGATTGCTAGATTATGGAGAAACATCTAGAGAGACTTAGAGGTGAATTAAAGAAGGAGGAGGAAGAAAATCACCTTGAGAGAGGGAGACAACTCAAGAGTGAAAAGGCCATAAAGGACTCTTACAACAATGTTGAGCATGCCCAATTATCTTTTTGTGCCCAATACCATTTCAGTGATTTGTTTGCTTTAATATCTTGTAAAGCAATGTCTTGTCATGATATGTACTGGACGACTCAATGTAAAGAAAAGACTATATCACTTAACCTTTGTTATTAATCTTCTGATAATAATAGTGTGACATATTTTTCCATGGATAATAATTACCGGTAATAACTAAATTTCAGAAGAGTAATGAGAAATATGTGAAAGAATGAATGAACAAATAAAGTTTCTCTTATATTAATATGAAAAAAAACTGAACTTAACTAACCCAATTCAACTATACTAAAAATAAATAAACCGAAATCGCAAGAACCACTTATGCTTTCAGAAAATACATGTTTTTCCCTCTTTAGTCTTTGGATGGAGGGAAGAAACGGTTGAGGGTGAAAGGAAGGGTGTAGAACTCTTCATTTCAATTGTCTCCTTTAAATGTTCTAAACTTAGTCCACCATGGCATTCCCCTATCTTTGACATTATCCTTGTAGTCAAGAGTGTTGTCCGAAAACACAACAACAATCAATGCAACCATTGGAAAAGAAAAGAATATAGTATTAAGGAAATCATTGAACTACAAAACCATGAAAACAATGACCTGTTAGTTTTGTACTTAACTAATATAATGAGGGAGATAAAAAAATGAACTCACCCATCTGACATTGGTATGACCAAGGCCATGAAAGGCCCTCATAATGTATTCTCTGAAATACTCAAGAATGGACAAACCTAAGAACACGAAAACACTACAGATAAAGAGGTTCCTTATTGAGTTCATGTTATAGTAAATTGCAAAACAAAGATTTAATCATCAACAAACTAAAAAAATCTAATCAGAAATGGGAGAGGAAATAAGGGTAACAAACTATCCATAGTCACATTATTTCTAGTTTAGGTTCATTCTTGTATGACCACGATTTTCCATCTACTAAGCTATCTGAGTTAGATGTATAAATGGAGAAGAATAAATGAATAGACTGCATCCTGATAAAAATATGCTAGAAAGGGAGAATTGTACCACATGTATCAGACCATAATAGAAAGCTATCATATAAGAAATAATAATAAAAAAATAGTTGTTATTGTTATGGAAAGAGAGGAGATATGCATAAACGATTATGCAGAAAGTGTGAATGCAGAGTATGAAAGAGTGTCTTGAGAAAATGAGGACTTTTTCATTGATTAACCAAAACTGAAAGTACAGGTAGTGTATTTAAAGAGTAATTGTGAAAAGAGATTAACTGTCAAAGACAATTATTATAGTTAAAGAATATTTAGATTAATACACTAATACACCCTCCTTAATCTGAATCTACTAAAGCTTTAACACCAAGTAATTCTCTGAGTTTCGCAAATCTGACTTACTTCAAAGGTTTGGTGAACACATCTGCAATTTGATCATCAGTGCTGCAATGAACCAGCTCCAATCTACCTTTGCTAACCTTATCTCTTAGAAAATGAAATTTGGTTTCAATATGTTTGCTCCTACCATGAAAGACTGGATTTTTGGACAAGCATATTGCTGATTTATTATCCACTGAAAGCTGCACCGATTTTCCATATTCAATCCTCAATTCATCAAACATAGTTTCCATCCACACACACTGACACACAGTCTCAACAGCTGCGATGTATTTGGCCTCGTAAGAGGATAACGCGACCACGTTCTGTTTCTTGGAGCACCACGAAACTGCTGCTCCCTTATACCTGAATATATATCCAAACGTGCTTTTCCTGTCAACCTTATCACTGCACCAATCAACATCACACCAAGCCTCCAGTGTTCCTCTTGAATTGTTAGGATTCTTGGGGTAGAAAAGACCAAAGTCTGCGGTTCCCTTTATGTACCGCAGTATATGTTTGGCATCAGCGAGATGGGATTGCCTAGGCTCCTGCATAAATCTGCTCACAAGCCCAACTCCATAGCAGATATCGGGTCTGCTATTACAAATATATCGCAAAGAACCTACCATTTGTTTATATATCGTGGCGTCCACCCTCTTCTCGTCTGGATCATCTATCAACTTCAGATTTGCCATAATCGGTATTATTGTACTGTTGCAATTTTCCATATTAAATCTTCTCAACACTTCATTTATATACCTCCTTTGACTAAGAAATATTCCACCTCTTGTCTGCACACATTCCAAACCCAGGAAGTAGCTTAAACTGCCGAGATCCATCATCTCGAATTCCTCTTTCATTTTCTTCTTAAAATCTTCAATTTCATCCACTGAATCTCCTGTTATAAGAAGATCATCTACATACAGGCATATCAGTAACATACCTTGCCTTCCACCAGTTTTCACATAGACTCCAAATTCTACGGAGCATTTCTTGAATCCAGTTTGAGTAAGACTGCGTTGATATGGTTGTTCCAAGCATGGGGTGCCTGCCTGAGGCCATATAATGCTTTGTTCAATCTATACACTTTCTCTTCTTCTCCTTTCTTCACAAAACTTGGAGGTTGTCTCACATAAACCACTTCCTCCAAAGAACCATTCAAAAAAGCGGATTTAACATCCATTTGACAAATTCTCCAAGCTTTAATGTTGGCCACAACAATTACCAGCCTCACCGTTTCAAGTCGCGCTACAAGAGCAAAAAAATCTGTGAAATCGACTCCAGGCTTTTGTAAGAAACCTCTCGCAACCAATCTAGCTTTGAACTTTGCTACTTCACTGTCTGGTTTGTGCTTGATTTTAAACACCCACTTAACGTCAATGGGCTATTTATGCTGAGGTAACTCCACCATCTCCCAGGTTCTATTTTTCTCTATATCCTTTATTTCCTCCAACATGGCTTCTCTCCACTCCTTTATGTCGATTGCTTGCTCCCAGGTCAGTGCTTCTGTGTCGGCCAAAAACGTAAAGTGCACAAGATCACCTGAGCTGGTAACGTTACAAGTCTGGTGGCTGGAAACCTTGTCCTTTGTGGTCTTCTATTGTTGACTTCACAGTCTGCAGCTGTCTGCTTAGCATTAGATGAACTCTTATCTTTAAGCCAACTTGGAACACATCCTACTTCAGACTTTGCTTCGGCCTTCTCACAATCAAACGTTGTTGCCTCAACCACCATCACATCTCGACTGATGACAACCTACTTCTTTACTGGGTCATACAATCTGTAAGCACCTGTAGAGTGATAGCCAATGAAGATGAGAGTCTCACTCTTATCATCCAATTTCTTCCTTCGTTCATCTAGAACGTGTCTGTAGCACACAGACCCAAAAACTCTCAAGTGGTAGACAGTTGGTTTAATTCCAGACCAAGTGATGGGGAAGTGCATGCCTAGAATAGAATATACTAAATGACATTTAAGGAAATGGCAAGAAAATAAAAATCGAAAAGAGTAGGGAAAAGGAAACTTAGGGATTGAAGATGCGCCACTTGAAGGAGGCTCCAAGATAAGCATCAAAGGAGGACCACCACTTACTTAAGCAAGATAAGGTCTGCCCAAAGAGGGACTTGGAGACAGAATACTATCTCAAAGAAGATTGCAAAAGTGCAAATCAACTCAAAATTCAATTGATTCAAGGTAAGGTATAAAAAAGAGACCCTTAAGCCTTCTTATATAGCCTTTGGAGTGAGCTTGGAAGCTAGATCTAGGAGATGTGGGACTTTTGAGTGTGGAGGCTGGCCAGCAACTGCTGCACATCCTCTAGGGGCTTTTGAGTCCCACATTGCTCAAATCTCTCCACTCCAAAGGGTTTATAAGGCAACTAGTTCTCATATAGTTCAAAATATGAAAGCTAACTATGCTATCTAGTACTACAAGCTATGGAAAATGAATTACTCTTCTTTTCTTTTAAGTTCAAGCTATGTGAAGTCCCACATTGCTTGTACTAAAGGAAAATGAAGAGTTTATAAATTTTTCCTCACTAGAAATGAAACGAAAGTAAAAGAGGCAAAATACAAGCCCATGAAACCTACACTATTCTTTTTTATTCTTTTTGTCACTCTAAAAGCTCTTCATTGTTGCCCCATCTATGATCATATCATCAAGCTTCTTCAGGAGTAGATGCAGACAAGGCCTTCGTTGGGCTTCTATTCAACAGATAAATTGTAGTAGACGCTGCCTCTCCCCACAAACAATGCGGCAGTTATTTGGCTTTAATCATACATCTCGTCATATCAACTATCGTCTTGTTCCTTCTTTCAGCTAGGGCGTTATGTTGTGGTGTAGAGGGAGCCGTTACTTCGTGCAAATTCCTTTATCAGTGCAGAATTTGTCCATCTTAGTGGAGTTGAACTCTCCCCCTCCATCGGTTCTGAACACCTTAACCTGTGAACTAGATTGTCTCTCCACCAAAGAACAAAATTTTACAAAGTATGAGTATACCTCTTTATTTTCTTTCAAAAAATATTTCCATTCGTTAACAAATAACAAAAAATATCTGTTACCTCCAACTGATGGAACGTCAAAGGAGCTGCAAACGTTTGAATGTATAACATCCAGAGACTGCTTCGCTCTTTTGGGTGGTGAGTTTTTAAATCTCTTTCTTGGTTGTTTACCTATAGCACAACCCTCACAGATTCTGTCTGGAACATTTATTGAAGGCACACCTTTCACCAATTCCTTGCTATTCAGTTGACTCAAACCTTTAAAATTCAGATGCCCGTATCTGAAATGCCATAGCCATCCTTCTTCTTCGTGGCTTGCAGACAAACACTGTATAGTTGCAGCATTCAGGTTCACTTTAAAGGTTCTATTACAAGCAAGTGGTGCTTTAATCACAGGACGCCGTTGGTTGTCAAACACCTCTATGTGCTTTTGGTGGATTGTCATGGTGTACCCTTTCTCTAGGAGTTGCCCCAAACTCAGCAAGTTGCTTTTCGTTGAAGGAACATACAGAACATCATCCATGTAGGCGATCTTATCGTTTTTGCAGGTGAACAAGACTCTACCAACTCCTTCCGCCATGATCGTGCTGTTGTCCGAAAATCTCACACAACTCTTTATACTTGGATTGAGGTTTACTAATCATTCTCGTCTCCCCGTCATGTGGATTGAACAACCCGTGTCCAAATACCAGCTGCATGAATCATCAATCACCGCTTGATTTACACCGTTTGAGAGCAACACATGTGTGGGTGCTACATCGTTCGCTGCATGTCTCATTTCAATCGACAACGACACGTGTTCTCCACTTTCTTTTGTGATTGACACATGTGCTTTGTTGCACCTGTCTACCGAAACCATTTCTTGCTTACACCTGTTCAACGTCAATTTCTTACATTGCCCTTTTTCAAATCTTTCAACTGTGCTCATTAACACAACGTGGTCAGACTCCGATTCTTCAGTTTCTTGTGCAAGATTGGCTGACTCTCCATTCTTGGTTCTCTTTGTATCTTCATTGTGCCAGCACTCCGAGGAATAATGGCCATATTTGCTGCATTTGAAGCATTGGACGTTTCTTTTATCATACCCTTTTTGGCCTCTACCTCTGGAATGCCTACCCCCTCGCCAATTTCCATTCTTCTGCTCATCGCTATTGCTATCACTGATTTAATCTGATGGTTTCGAGTTTCTGCCACCACTGCGTCCTCCGCTTGATCTCCCTCTTCCTCTCCCTCGATTCTTGAAGCTTTGATTGCTTCTCGTTTGTAGCGCCTGGTTCGTTCCTTGTGCGATACTTTTTTTTTGCGTTCCTTCTTTCTACCAACCTTTGTTCATGGGCTTCGAGGGAGTTTTGCAATTCCTCAACCTTCATCTTATCAAGATCCTTACATTCCTCTATCGCAACGACTATGTGATCGTATTCCTTAGTTAACATTCTAAGAATCTTTTCAACCATCTTCTGGTCTTTCACAACTTTATCACAGGCCCTCATCGCGTTTGCAACAATCTGAATTCTGCCAATATACTCTGCAACCATCTCATTCTCTCCCATGCACAAAGGCTCGTACTGCCTTTGTAAAGATTGTAGTCTTATCTTTTTCACTTTCTTGGAGTTTCCATACCCTTCTTGCAAAATATCCCATAATTCCTTCGCCGTGGCACCCTTCGAGACCTTCTGAAAAATCATCACAGATATGCATTGTTGAAGTAGCATTCTGGCTTTACAATCCAATCGCTTATTCTCCTTGTATTCTTTCTTCACGTCCTCCGTGTCGTTCTTCGACGGTTCTTTGAAACCTTTTTTCGCAATGTCATCTACTTCTTGGAAGCCAAGATTTGCTTCCATTTTGACGCACCAATCGTCAAAATCTTTACCATCAAACACCGGGAGATTGCTGTGAATTACACCAGCCATCGTTGCCACAAAATTCTTTCTTATCACTGAACCGAGCTCTAGATACCACTGTTATGGACAAAGAGGAGATATGCAGAAACGATTATGCAGAAAGTGTGAATGTAGAGTATGAAAGAGTGTCTTGAGAAAGTGATGACTTTTTCATTGATTAACCAAAACTAAAAGTACAAGTAATGTATTTAAAGAGTAATTGTGAAAAGAGATTAATTGTCGAAGAGAGTTATTACAGTTAAAGAATATTCAGATTAATACACTAATAGTTATAACCCAAATACTGCACTAATATATATATATATATATATATATATATATATATATATATATATATATATATATAAAATCATCATGGCTTAAATAAAATACACCACTAGTTAAACTTTCACGGTTCAAGTTTACAAAAACAGTTATATACATTGTTTGATTCTTCACGTGTCCATCTAAAAATTTAGAGTGATAGAAATCTTATATGTCATAAGATATGAAACATGCCAGACCTACTCAACCGCATTTATGTGAACCATTCTCATCTTAGAATAATCATGAATTATTACTTTCAGACATCCATTCGGTGGTAAAAAAAAATAATGAAATGAATTGTATGCAAAATAAAACTAGTACTTGGAAGGTATGGCCAATCCTGACACAGGTGCACGACTTATGGGAAAAAAAATGCTAGACTAATTAAAATCAATAACTTTAATAAATTAACAAAACAGTGTAAAGTATGGCAACATACAAAAGTAAACAAGATCCAAGAAGGAATAACATTTTGCACTCTTCTACAAGAATCTGACTTTGTACCGTGAAAAGTGTCTAAAGTGAGATACTAAATTTTAAAATTTGAGAAGCAACACGACATGGCCAATTCTAGGATATATGTCATCTCTTTTCAATTATTTATTCCTCCTTTGAACATATATCTCAAAATTTTGCAATACACATACCCTTATTCCAACAAAACTGTGAAGTTCAATTGATATTAGCAGTTAAGCTCATGCGTATTTCACAGATTCAACCTGCATGAGTCTGGTTTAAATGATCCAGGTTGAAATCTGACCCGCATAAAAAAATACAATTTTTTCAAACCCAACCCGACCCGAACCCATGGTGGACCAGGTTGACCTGCAGGTTGTGACCCATTTTGACAGCTCTAATGTCTAACATCAAAAGCCTTTACATGCTAAAATTTAGTAACACGAATGAAAAGGAAAATTATAAACTCTAAACTTCTAGCCCAAACTCATCCCATTTTCCTCTCGTCTATCTTTGCTGTGTATCCAGACCTGCTTAGTCATATGTTCTTAGAACATACACAATCATTATATGTAGAAAATACAGCCACAAACAAAAAGATAAACTAATATAACAAATATTGTAACTAAAGAATTATCAATATCACATACATCACAACATATCATTTAGTAGATTATAACACTCTAGATTTGGCTTTAATCACCTCAAAATATTGTATCAAACATCTACAAGCATTCACGAAAACATGCTCACATTCTTGAAGCATTCATGTAGACATGCTCATACACCTAGGAGCTCTCATGGAGACACAATTGCACTATTCTAATAATACTCAAAAACCGAGGAGCATAGATAGAGACATACTCGCACTTGTCTAAAAGCATTCATGGAGACATGTTGATAACATATCATTAATTCATCAACATAAAACATAAATACATATTGATACTCCTCCTACCATCATATGAAATATCAACTTGACAAGTATTTTAGGAAGAACATACAACTATCTTGAATGTCAAAGGGAAAAGTTTTGTCAGAGCGGTGCAGTAGAATGGTTTCTTATCGCAAATCGTTCTTTTAATAATTTTCTCACGTAAAAATAAATTCCTTAAAACAATTTAAACAAATTAAAAGAGTAAGGAAGAGAGAAAATTGCACAGGTAATTTTTATACTGGTTCGGATCACAAAGATCCTATGTCCAGTTGTTAATCTCAACCAAGAATTAACATTTCACTAGCACAAACCAACAAACTGTTACAATCACAAAGAAAATAAAACAGTTTAAGGTTAGAACACCTCTCTTGTTACCCCAAGAGATGAAGCTGACTTCCCCTATGAACCACAAGGGATGAACACCTACTCTGAATCTTCACAAAGGATGAACACCTCCTCCGAATGCTTCACGAAGGATGATAGGCTTTCAACTCAACAACAACAACAACACTCAATCACACTCCCTATGAAAGTTCTCGCTCTATGCCAACAACAACAACACTCAATCACACTACCTGTGAAAGTTCTCGCTCTATGCCAACACATTAAGTTCTCAAAGCCACAACACAAGGGTTCAACAATCCCTAGAACACTTATAACCGCATACTGCAGATAAGAATTTAGAAAAATACACTTTGTATGTTTCGTATTTTAGAATGTGAATCCCAATATAATGTATAGAGTTCTCAGTCAAGGATACCTCCAAAAATTCATTATCAATTAATTAATTGTGATAATAATTATCCACTTATGGTAATTGATTATGCATTTAATGAATGCACAACGATAAAAAACTTGTTTAAAAATTCTCAAAATTGCTCGTGATAATCAATTATGGCAAGTCATAATTAATCACTGATAATCGATTATTATAATTTGATAATATATTATCTTGAGTATAAAATGAGGTTTTGAGATTTAAAAATTAATTTTAACTCAACCTAAGACGAGCAACACATAAAATCAAAAGATAAACCACATCCTATACATCAATCTACTAAATTAAAAAAGTTTTAATATAAAAACAAGTCTTCATCAAGATCTTCCTGCAATAAGAGCACTTGAGACTTGACTTTGAGACATCATCAAAATTTCTTCTCTTTAGTTTTATGCTAACAAGTTTAAGTAGTCTAGTTTATAGTACTCAAATTGATATTAGAAAAATATGAAAATATATATGGTTAAAAGTAATACACATCAAAATAGGTTTTTTAAGTATGTTATTTTAAGTTTTTTAAGTCGGATTTAGAAAGGACTTAGATTTGGCATACTTAGATTTTAAATTTTTTATTAAGCAACATAAATATTTTTTTATTTCAAATTCTCATACACAATAAAAATGAAATTGAAATATAATACAACATAAATATATCTTCATAACAAATCATTCTCCCAATTCATTGTCACAACCAGAAAAATACAACGAAAACCCATAAATTCAATCATATTCTTTACATAACATAATACAAATCAAAAATAGGGGAAGAGAAATTGGAGCCATTAGTAATCACTCACAAGAAACTGTAAAACCCTAAAAATTCTTAACCCTAAAAATCACTAACATTAACTTGTAATCAAAATTGGGGGTAAGAAGAATGAGGAGGATGTCGCCGAATGCGGCAACGACAACACGAGAGGCGACGGTGACAGCGACAGCACAAGAGGCGATGACGGTAGTGGCATCGCAAGAAGGGGCAGGGAGACAATGCCTACGAGGCGGACACGCGTGCCCTTAGACGTAGAGGTGAGGAGATCTCGCACGAAGATGAAGGTGGACAACACTTTCCATCGGACTTAGACGCAAAGGTGGGAAGATCTTTCCACGTGAAAACGAAGGTGAAAGGTGCGAGGAGGTGTGGGAAGGGCACAACTAGTAGCATGGACAAGAGTTCATTGATGTTGGACATGAGAAAAAAATGAAGAGAGGAAGAAATTTCTCAAGGTAGAAAAAATAAAGAAAGAAAACCATTGTTAAGAAAAGTTATCATTTAAGTTAAACATAAATTTAGGTTGGATAGAAAACTAACCGATACAAAATTTGTTAAAAAACTCAACACATACAAAATTTAAATCGGTTTGTATTCTAACACGCTTAAAACCCGAATTTAAGTCTATTATAATATTAATAAATTTAAAGTATGATTTTTTATTTACTATACTATCATCGCATATTTATTAAATCTATTATTTTAAAAACAAACTTAAATATTAATATATTTAAAGTATGATTTTTTATTTACTATAGTATCATCGCATATTTATTAAATTTATTATTTTTGAAACAAACTTAAATATTATTAAATTTATTATTTTGAAAACAAACTTAAATATTATTAAATCTATTATTTTGAAAACAAACTTAAATATTGAGTGACCTAAAAGCTATATTTGTACTGGTGCGGACATTAATTTAATATTGAGTGACCTAAAAGCTATATTTGTACTGGTGCGGACATTAATTCTTTTCCCCTAAGATTTTGCACATCCTCACATCCAATATGATTGTAAGGTTTATTAAGTTTTTGGATTTTAATAATTGAACAAATTTTAACCAATATATTATAGAAACTAAATAAAAATTATAAAAACACTCTATGTAAGTCCTACCAGACTTTATATTTTAGAGGAAAGTGATAAATTTAAGTAAAATAAAATTGATATTTTATAATATTAATCTCACCAAAACTTGGTTCAAATTGAGGTATGAATAGTTAAATTGAAAACTAGGGAAAGTTAAACCTATGCAGAACTTATGAGTGCAATGCAGGGAATGCAATTGAACCTGAAATTATACAGAAAAACAAAAGACTGGAAGTCACTGTCCAAGATAATGGGCCTTCTTGAATACCCATTTATCCTGTCCACGTAAATATGTTGCAAAATTATACACACTTTTCTTTCGTAGCACAAGTTTCACACTTCTCACTACTCTTTCACCTATGTGGAACTTGAAATATCTTCTAAAACAGACTTCTCATGACTTAATCATCTCTGCCACCAAAATACGTTGCTTTCTGTTAAGAATCATAAATTATTTGAAAATACCAACTTATAACAGAAAAATATAGAGAAAATTAACTATAATGGCTTGCACTTGGTGCTACATAATGATTTTTCATTTAGGACACATCAGCACCAAAGTGCAATCTTATCTTAGGATTACAAACTCAAACTTCAATATTTGAAAGAGAAATGACTGAATTTTGTTGTAAATTAATCAATTGACTGAGCCCAATGTGAAGTCAAAACATGAAAGATATACGCATATATAATATAATTATCCTGTGTTCGCCCTCATTCAAAGCTAAGAAAATATATCAATTTAGAATTTTTAATCTAGATGATAAAACTACAATAATATTTGGTACAATAATGATAATATAACATATAGACATAATGTAAGGGCCTGAAAAATATAAGGTCATTGGGCCCTAGGTGGAGGCAGCCAAACCCATTAAATTGAGGGCAACATAGCCTTAGGAGGAGGGAACTTCTCAACAAGTCAGATTCATTTCACAGAAACCTCTCACTCTCTCTAAAAAGCTGAGTTCTTTAGAAGCTCTGCCTTCTCTCTACCATTATTGTTCACTGAGCCATTACATTGTTAATTAGGTGGTGTCAACTTACTCCAGGAGTCAAGAGCTTCAGAACCATCCGATTAGTTTCACGTTCTTCGTTAGGTAAGTCGTCTCCGCTCTTCTCCGCTGTTCTAGTGAGGTTTCCTCTCCATATTTTATGCCCAATCAAACTCTAAGGACTGTGCTCTACACCAAATTGGTGGTTTATAGGTACTGTTGAGCTTGCCTCTGTGCGAAGGTACTGTTAGGGCGTTTTCTAGGAGCTGTACTGTGTGGGCTAACAGGTAAGGGGAGCTAACTATATGCTTTGAATAATTTCTATGATATGTATGTGTGTTAAAGTGCTGAAACAGTATGTTATTGAGGCATGAATTGGGCTTTAGTGACTTGAGCTGTATGTATGTAGAGGTGAAAATCCTTGATTTGATGATGTGATGAATATAATCTGTGTTGAAATGAGTATTTGACTGTGATTGATTGCGATTGGAAAATTTTCTATTTGAGGATCATGAATTGGAATTGTTAGGGGTAGTAAGTAGATGCACAGGTACCGTTCTGGGTTACTATGAGAGGAAGTGAGGTACTAAAATTTGGCAATTATGGTCTAGAGCCCAATAGGACAATTTGGATAATTTAGGCAGACCATTTGTGACTTGTTGAGAGAAATTTGTTGGAAGGATAGAGGAATCTTAAAAACCTGAGTTGGCACATCCCTGATCATAGAGCAGCCCTGGTCTGATCCAGTCAGTTGTGACTAGTCATATGTGCTGGCGTTTACGGTGAGTTTGATGCGTCAAACATTTGATTCTTCTCCGATGACCAATTGGGTTGGTAAGAAATGGCTGAGGTTAAGATTTATGTTGAAATAATGATTAGGTAGACAATTTAGAAATTAGGAAATGTTTAAGTTGTGTGAGGGGAAGTGAACTATTGAAATTGGGCATTTGGGGCCTAGAGCACAATAGGACAATTTAGACAGCTTAAATAGGTCTAATGTAACCTGTTAGGATCATAAAATTTGACCAAGGTAAGTTAGAAATGATAAATTTGATTTTGAGTCATTAAGTTGTTGATCTTGGTGTTTTAGGGGGAAAAATGAGTCTTGATCCTTTTAAAATCACTATAGGATTGTTAGAAACTATCTAAACCAGTTAAATTAAGCTTAAATCATGAATTTGGATCCTTAGAAGTTGAGAAAAAGGTATAAAATTGGTAAAGGGGGTGTGAGTGGGCATAATCTGCAGATTGGGCGTTCTGCAGATTATGCAGACTCGCTATGCGGATTGTTTCGCATAACGAGTCCATGCAAGGGCTGCTCTCTGCTAAGTTAATTCACTATGCGAGCCATATGAACTGTGCGAGATATTTAAATACTGTCACCAGGGCGAATTAATTCGCAAGGCGAAATGTGTGTGTGCGCTATGCGAAAAGTGCTAAGTTTGGTTCATTTTCTTTTGTTTGTTTGATGAGGTGCTTTGGTTAATGTTGATTGGTTTGTGGAGCATGCTTTAATAATTTTAACTTGACCTTTTAGAGCTTAAACACGTGGTTTGGTTATGGTACAAAGGTGTGTGATTTAAAAGGGGAATGAAGCATGGTTTCAAGGTTGGTTATGGTATGTTTCAAGGTGCAAAATCTCTTGGTGAGATTCTTAGTCTTTAGAATGAAAGTAGGAGCTCAGTCTTGGGAGTCTTCCTGACGCTTCAATGGTCTTTCTTCTCCCGTAGAGAGGATCGAACCATGTGGTGAGGAGTAGGAGAAGGTCTTAGTCTTGGAGGCTTCCAGTATGCTCCAGGGCACGGAACAGACTAACCTCGTGAGTGTGGCAGGGTGGGGGAACCCAGGTATCATAAGCCATCACGGGTGCATGACCCGCCATAGCTCGACTATCATTCTAAAGTCCGGACGAGTCAAGTCTAGAAGATAATATGCTAAGATCTGTGTTATAAGTTGTCTTGCTTATATGTACTTTACTCGAATTGAATCTGTTATGTATATGTTGTTGTAAATTGCATGTTTTTTTTTATATAATTAGCTCACCCTTGCTTGTTTGTGTCGTGCCCTGTTTGTCTATGCTTTCCTGTTGCAATGATCATCCACTTGGATGTGAGCAAAGGTTGATGAGGTCTTTCTGGAGCGTACCTTGGAAGGAAATGAAGATGATGATGCAGCTTAGACTCACTAGGATTCCTTAGTTTTGATGTCATTTTGAAGAACTTTGTGTGTATACCTTCTTTAGAATTGGTTTCAGCCTTTGAGACAAATTCTTGCCTCGAAGATAAAGAGTTAGCAGACAAGAGTTTCAGTTTCAAGGGATGTGGGAAGATATTGGAATTTATAAGAAATTTTTTTGGGTGAAGAAGTTTTCAAGAACAAAGTCAGAAGAACAAAAATTGTGCATTCCACAAGAAGAGTTGGGTTCAAAGGCTAGATTAAGAGGAGCTTTCGGTAAGCATGGGTGTAGCAAGATTTGAGAAATCTGTTTGGTTTAGTGTATCAATAATGTGGACGGTCAGAAGAAAGGAAAGTGTTGGTGAGCAACGGAGTGGCATTGGTAATTTGGATCGGTGTATCAGCGATGGTTGAGACCTGGATAAGAAAAGTGGTGGATGGTTTGAAGTTTAAGTTAAGAAGGGAATAAGAATTCTAAAGTGGACCAAGGTGAATGAGTATCTAGAAAGGAATTAGAAGAAGAAAAGTTTGAGAAATAGTTGTGTAAGACATGAAGCAGATTAAGGAGAGTTTACTAGAAGGTAGGATTTCCAAGTTAAGAACACGAGGTATTTAAAGAAGAATGAGGTATCATAAGAGTTGGAGTTAAGTAATATGATTAGAAGGAGTGGTCAAGCTTTCTCAGCGAGTGGATAATTCATATTCAAGCTTAGGATGATGTTTCAAGATTAGAAATTCGCATAGAAGGAATGTTTGATCTCAGGTTGAGGTGGAAGACTTTAAGCACCCAAGAAAGAGGCACATTAGGAAGTCAGTTAAAAAGAAAAGGTAAGACAATAAGATCGAAAGCATGAGGAATCAGGTATAGTGAAAAAATTTTTTTTTTTGAAGTGTATGAAAAAGGGTGATTGCAGTATAATCAGCTAAAGCGGGTATTGAGATTGATCGCAGAGTGGTAAAGTCAGTTTTCATCGGATGTGGTTTTATGGTGATGTTTAGTGGTTGGTTGAGTTTGATCAAGGTAGAAGTGAATGTTGAATGATAGGTTGCAGAAGGAAGTGAATTGGTAAGTTCAGATAAGGTTAGAGGATTGGTGTGGCTAGCTACGAGTGTTTTGAGGTTTGAAGGATTTAAGACAGAGTTGGTATTTATAAAGATTTCTGAGTTGGAGAGGGAAATTCTTGAAGAAGAAGGTTTTAAGTTAATTTGGTCGGGATGAGTGCATGAAGACTTATAAGAGATGCAACGTTTGCGAAGTCAAGCAAAGGAGGCTAGATTTGAAGTTTATATGAAGACGTTATTTGATAGGGCAGTGGTGCATTAAGTGTAGTGGAGCAAGAGATGGGGGCAAGTGTCATGGAAATCCAAGATGTTTGGTAAACACAAGCGAAGAAGAGATGATGTTGTTCTTTCGTAAGTTTGAGGTGTGATTACAAGGGAGGCTTGTTGTTTTCAAAAAGTTCTCTAGCGCTTTATGGTCTTAGAGTAAGCATCGTGTTTCAAGAAGGAAAGTCAAGGGTAATACATCTGTTAAACCCATGGCAAGTGTACCAGATCGTATCAAGTAATAATAATTGGTAAACCCAATATCGTTCTTCCCAAAGGACTCTTAAGGCCTCATCTTTCGTGTAAACTAATCGTTTAAGACTTGAGAAAATAAATTAATTTGAATGGTTAAAATGCAAAACAAAAGTAAACATGTTGGGGTTTACAATTTCATCTTATCCACCCTCATATATCTACTCTCCTTATTCACTTTGCTTATTTATCATATTGCCATGCAAACTTTCTTGGTCTACCCTTAACCCAATCCCTTAGTGAAAATAGCCTATTACTAATTACCGGCTTGCTATCCCTAGCCTCCCCTAGTAATTAATAATGCATGATAAACAGAAGCAAAATACAATTGATCGTCCTACCCCTATCCCTAGGCGGTATTAGTATAATCAAGGAATTATTCCCAGTTCATGACATTACTGTACGTCCCCGTAACAATAAAGACAAACAACATATACCAAATGAGTTAAACAGTAAAAGCATTAAATACAGGTAAAGAACCCAACAATTGATAAATCAAGCATATGCAAACATATAAAGTATTTAAGAATTTGGATATATGAGAGTTTCAAAAGATTACATTGTTCCCCAACAACAAAGGGTTTAGTTCACCATAATCATGGTGAACCTAGATGAAATATAATGGAAGAATGGAAAAGCAAACCCTAGATTTGATAAAGTGGAGCCTAAGCATCCAAGAAATCTCCTCCAAGGTGTGTAGAACAGTTCTGGACGTTTCTCTCTGCCAAAAGAATTACATTTGGATTCGCACTAGGGCTATATATAAGCCAAAAAGATAACAAAAAGATCTCAGAATCCAAAATATAAAAACAGACAACCGCCCAGGCACCAAAGTTGGTCGCTCAGCGGTTTGCCTCATTCCACGCCACCGCCCATGCGACACAACTGGCCGCTGAGCGGTTTGCCTCTTGCCGTTCTGGACGCTCAGTGTTGGAATTTGACGCTTGAGCGGTCCACAGACTCTTCTTTTCTTCCTTTTTCTCCTTCATTCTTGAGTCTATGACCTTCCTACTTCATTTCCATCTTCAATTCTCATCAAAAACCCTGCAAAACAATGCAAAACAAGGATAATATCTCTAAAAACAACTTTTGACTCTTATGTGACACAACTTAAGAGTTTTACTTGATTCTAAGCTCATTCTAAGCCAAAAGGGTGTGTTTTGATATCAAATTTATGCATGAAAATAATGGTTTTTAGACTGTTATCAACATCATTTGTGGATCATGTTAGAAAGTGAAGAAAAGGGGCTGTTAGAATCAAAAGAGGTTAACATGGTTATGTGAAGAGAAAGGATTGTGAAATTCGGAAGAGTATAACAAGACTATCAAGTAAGAGGAGAGTTATCCAGGTTTTGCAAGGTCATGGAAGTTTTGAAGAAGGTTTTCAAGGCGATCATTTTCGGGTTACAGTTGTCATAAAGAAGTGTTCTTTGAGTCAACTAGTGAGCAAGGGAGTTTGAGGATCAGAGTAGCGCAACAGATGATGGTGAGCATGTTATTATCAGTAATAGGTATACATGAAGAGCTTTCATAATTGTGGATTGATGGTTTGTGAGGGACGAGTTCTTTGAAGCAGTATTGGTGTTGTTATATGACAATGAGTTGAGAGTGTTTGGTAATCTTCAAGAGTCAGAAGTGAGTTTAGGTATGGAAGAAATAGGTATTAGGCAGAGAAGACAAGTGAGCCTGCAGTTTCAAGGTACAGGGTCAACTTTAAAGTGAGGAAGCATTAATGGACTTGGAATAGGAAGAGTGGGTCAGTGGATGAAGGAGATGATTTGAGCTATTGTTTTGAGTTATAGTGGCAGTCTTTCGGTAAGGATATGTTAGCAGATGGTTTGGACAAAGAGAAGATTCAGGTTCTTGATTTGATAAGGATTGAGTAAGAGTTGGTTGAAGAATATGAAGATTGGGGTCTCTAGTGAAGCTGTAAAGTGATTTCATTAGTATAGTTGAAATACTATAACTAGTGGGTTTCTCAAAATGGTTGAGAAATGGCAGTTTGGACAATCCTAGTTTGAGATGTATCATAAGTTGGCTTGATACTGATCAAGCTAGTGATCTTAAGTCGAAGAGGTTACAGATCTAAGTATGATTGCACGCAAGTGGATCAAGAATTGCATATAGTTCAGTGGGAAACTACGCTACTCAAGAGTGGAGATCAGTAAGGCAATGTGAAGTCCTTAGAATGAGTTTGGTGGTAGGTGATCAAGAGCATAACAGTTAGTAGTTAAATCAGAAGTGGTAGTGATCAAGTCAGTGGTATGGTGGTTCTTAGAAGAAACAAGAGGAGGTAAAAGGATATCAGTCAAGGGTTGATTCGAAGTGAAGGTTAGCAGAAGTTTTAGAAGAGAAATTTAGGAAGTAGTGAAGGATTGATGGGTGGTTATCAATGTGGAAGACACTTCAGAGTGAGATGGGCAGTAGATTACGGATGAGTTGAGCCTATCATCCCAAAACTGATGGTCAATCAGAGAGAATGATCTAGTCAGTAGAGGATTTGTTGAGGACGTGTGTCCTGGATCATTTGGGAGCATGGGATGAGGTGTTGCCATTAGTAGAGTTCACTTATAACAACAACTACCAAGCTAGTATTGGTATGGCGCTGTTTGAGGCCTTGTATGGGAGGCGTTGTAGAACACCTCTTTATTGGTTTCAGGATGGAGAGGCAGTGTGTTAAGACCCTGGCAAGTGTACCACATCGTATCAAGTAATATAATTGGTAAACCCAATATCGTTCTCCCAAAGGTCTCAAAGGCCTTATCTTTCGTGTAAATCAATATCGTAAGACTTGTAGAGAAAATTAACTTGTGGTTTGAATGCAAAAACAAAAAGTAAACATGCAAATGCAATTGATTCAATTGGCAAGAAAAAGATATGGATGAATGGAGTTGTTAGGGTTTACAATTTCATCTTATCCACTCTCTTATATCTACTCTTCTTATTAAATTCGCTTTATTATCTAATTGTTATGCAAACTTTCTTAGTCTACCTTAAACTCGATCCCTCGGCGAGAAGAGCCTACTACTAGTTACTGGCTTACTATCCCTAGTCTCCCCTAGTAACTAGCAATGCAATTACCACAAAAGCAAAATACAATTGATCGTCCTACCCCTTATCCCGAGGTGGTATTGCATAATCAAGGAATTCCCTATCAGTTCATGACTTCCCCGTATGTTCCCGTATCGACAAAGGCAAAAATCTATTTATCAAATGAGTTAAATGATAATAGCATAGAGCATAGATAAAGAGCCCAACAATTGATAATAACAACATATGAATAAAACAAGAATTTCAATATAAGAGAGTTTCAAAAGATTACATTGTTCCCCAACAACAACGGGTTTAGTTCACCATTGAAATGGTGAAACTAGATGAAATACAATGAAAGAATGGAAAAGCAAACCCTAGATATGATAAATTGGAGCCTAAGCATCCAAGAAATCTTCTCTAAGGAGTGTAAAATAGCTCTTGACGTCCTCTTCTGCCAAAAGAATAATATTTGAATCGCACTAGGAGTATATATAGGGCATAAAAGTAACCGAATTTAAGCCTAAGCCCAGCAAACAACCGCTCAGCGTCCAATTTTAGCGCTCAACGGTTTCCCTCAAGCCGCACCACCGCTGAGCGGTCATTTTCACCGCTGAGCGGTTTGCCTCTAATCGCCCTGGACGCTGAGTGTCACCGCCTGGGTGCCAGACAGTGGCTTTCCCTCGAATAATGGCGCTGAGCGGTGCATTTTGACGCTGAGCGGTGCATAAACTCTTCTTTTCTTCATTTTTCTTCTTCTTCCTTGAGTCTAAGACCTTCCTTCTTCAATTCCATCCTTAATTCTCATTAAATTCCTGCAATACAATGCAAAACAAGCATAGTATCTCTACAAACAGCTTTTGACTCTCAAATGACTCAACTTAAGTGTTTTACTTGATTCTAAGCTCATTCTAAGCCATAAAGGGTGTATTTTGATATCAATTTAAGCATGAAAATAACAGTTTTTAGACCGTTATCACAACCCAAACCTAGAACTTTGCTTGTCCTCAAGCAAACAAAACAAAACTTGGCTTTCCACTTTTTCATCAAATAGTGTAACAATCCCAAAATTCATTTTTCTTATGACAAGAACTACTTAATTTCAGATTTTCAGTGGAATCTAATCAAGATGTATGCATGCTTTCAATTCAATTCAGTTCACACAATCACATATTTCCCAACAGATGTTTTATTTATGAATGATCAATCAACTAAGCATAGATGTAATCATGGAATTCAACAATTCTCACCAAGCAAGTGTTTCACTCAATCACTCAAGTGTTTAAGAGGTCACTCCACTCTCTACTATTCACATGTCACATGAAACAAAATTGCCATTCATCTAATACAATCAACATTCTTAAATGCCAATGCCATCACAAGGACTTTTCCAAGGCTTATAATGAGGCTAAGCTAACAAGAAAAATTGGTTTTTCTGGATCATAAAATCCTTGAGTCAAGAGAGCTATTTTATCATTTAAAGTTCAAGCACAAACTCTCTTTCTTTAACCAATCTCACTCATTTCCAACTTCTTCCCTTTCCTTTTATTTTTACATTGAGCTCATCTTTCATGCTTTTTCTTTTCTTCTTTTTCTTTTCTCATGCATTTTTCTTTTTCAACACTTGAGCTCAATGCCTTTCTTTTTGCCATTCAAATTTTCCCAACAACCCCAAACTTAAACCTTGTTAATACATACAATTATTCTAAACCCAACTCAAGGTAAATAATTTCAAATCAAGGGTTTCATCGTGTTTAAGGCTTAGGTTCAAAAAGGGTAGAACATCAAATGTTACTTTTACTTTGGGCGAAAATTTGGCTAAATAAGGGCTACCAAAAATGGCCTTGATCATATGACATAAACATGTAATTCAATCGATCATTAAGATTCAGGCAATATCATTCATGCTTTCAATTGAATAGAAAATATATCAACAAGCACACTGAAGCTCAAAACCTCACACAACTGTGCTTACTCAATCATTCAATCATACATCCTGCTTAGCATCATAACCACAATCATAACTCATCATACATCTGTTCACACAGCTTGTGAACAATTCACCTATATAGAAGCATATATAACAATCTCAATCATCATCCACATCAAGCATCATCAAGCATACTCATCATGCAATAACAATCAAATCAAACCATAGTCAGAAAAGGTGCTCAAGCCAAGCACAGACACCTACACTACACAACAAAATTTAACCTATTCTAAAAATTCAAAGTACAAAAGTAAAAGATAAAACCCTTGTTCCAAGCACTGGCATCCATCAGTAGATGCCATATCACTCCATGTCGTCATCGGAGTCCTCATCCTCTCCAGCCTCTACATCCTCAAAGTTATCATCCTTGTCATCATCCTCCCTGACTGGAGCTTCAGCTGCTCCAGCTCCACTCCCATGTGCCTGCTCTGGCCAAGCCACTCTGTTGTTGAACTCATCCATCGTCCACCTATGAGCAGGAGGTGTGTCGTACATGCCTATGATCATCTCGGCAATAACAACCTGTCCTTGGGGTGAAAAGACCTTGAATGTATGCAAAATTGTTTATAACTGATGATGGATGAAACCAAAATGCAGTGCTCTCTCAAAAACCCCAAACTTGGATTATAAATGATGCAAAAGTGATAGAGAATGGATTTTCTAAAATGCAACAATTAAACCCTAAATGCAACTAGAACAGTATTAAAACATGAAATAATAATAAATCAATCAACTGGGTTGCCTCCCAGGTAGCGCTTGTTTAACGTCACAAGCCTGACCCAAACCTTTCTAGCACCCATCAATAAGTGCAATCCTTACCAACACCCATCAGTAGGTGTACCTTTCTGTACCCCTCAGTGAGATACATAAAAATTAGCATCCCTTAGTAGATGCTACCCAAAAATTGTTTAAAAATCCAAGAATTACATGTCCAAAATAAAATAAAACTAATATATTACAACAATTGGTAAGACCCCCAACAAACACCCATCAGTAGGTGTTGATATATTTTTTTTATGTTGGTGTTCTTCCTTCCTTCATGACACCAACAACATCTCGGAAATTTCCTTGTCACCAACTTTAAGAGCTCTGTTTACTTTAATAGTCTTGACAACCCATAAACTATTCTTGAATTTCACTTGATGTGCCAGGTTTGGGTTTGTCACTTTTCACATCAGGGTGTTGGTGAACCAATTCTCCTTTCTTACTGCCTCCTGATGATCTTGTGCTCCTAATACAAATTTTTATCCTGCACACACTAAAGAACACTACACCAGAGCACAGAATTAGCCCAAAAAATAAAAACAGTAAAAAATATTATTTTATTTTAATTTTCGTTTTTTTTAATAAAGAAAAATAAAAACGGAAAGAAAAAAAAAATACTCCCATTGCTTGATATTCTTTTCTTTTTCTTCTTCCTGCTGAATTTTTTCTCTCCCTCACTCAACTTTTCTGTTTCTTCTTCCTCTATATCATTCTTTATCTTTTCTTCCTCAATCTTCTCCTCCTTTTTCTCCATTTTTTTCTCCTCAACAACCTTTTTTGTTTCTATCTCTTCTATCTTTTTCACCTCTCTCTCTATCTTCTCCTCATCAAACACCTTATTAGTTTGTGTCTCCTAATTCCTGAAGGTAACTTCATAGCTCTTGGAATCGTACTTCTTCAAAAATTTGTCGAACTTTTCATTAAGAATCTTGACTTGTTCCGTCAAATTAGCTAACTGATGACATAGTTGTTGCTCATCCTCTCATGTTTCTGTTGATAAAGAGAGTTGTTGCTGCCAGTAATATTGTTGCATCTCTTCCATGCTCCTAGTAGAAGAAAAACTTGTATCCATGTCCTGCAAAAAGAGTTTGTTACTCTTCATGTTGTCCTCTACACCTTTGACATGGTATATTTCCATATTCATGATCCTTTGAAGAAGTTCGTCAAAATTTGTATACTCCTTGAGTGGAGTACTTTGTTGCTCAGCAGCTCGCCCAAATTGGCTTTGATCCATGTATGAGTGAGGTTCCCACCAGTGGTTGAAATCATTTTGGTAGAATTGAGTGCCCATATAGTCAAATTCTTCTCCAAACTTCATCCTGCAAACATTAGGCACAAAACCCTAGACAACATTTATTAGAACAAAAATAAAAATAAACATAAAATCAAGTCAAATTTAATCAATTTACACTACTCAAAAAGACCCTGGCAAGTGTACCAGATCGTATCAAGTAATATAATTGGTAAACCCAATATCGTTCTCCCAAAGGACTCAAAGGCCTTATCTTTCGTGTAAATCAATATCGTAAGACTTGTAGAGAAAATTAACTTGTGGTTTGAATGCAAAAACAAAAAGTAAACATGTAAATGCAATTGATTCAATTGGCAAGAAAAAGATATGGATGAATGAAGTTGTTGGGGTTTATAATTTCATCTTATCCACTCTCTTATATTTACTCTTCTTATTAAATTCGCTTTATTATCTAATTGTTATGCAAACTTTCTTAGTCTACCCTAAACCTGATCCCTCAGCGAGAAGAGCCTACTACTAGTTACTGGCTTACTATCCCTAGTCTCCCCTAGTAACTAGCAATGCAAGTACCACAAAAGCAAAATACAATTGATCGTCCTACCCCTCTATCCCTAGGTGGTATTGCTTAATCAAAGAATTCCCTATCAGTTCATGACTTCCCCGTACGTCCCCGTATCGACAAAGGCAAACATCTATTTATCAAATGAGTTAAATGATAATAGCATAGAGCATAGATAAAGAACCCAACAATTGATAATAACAGCATATGCGAGCATATGAATAAATCAAGAAATTCAATATAAGAGAGTTTCAAAAGATTACATTATTCCCCAACAACAAAGGGTTTAGTTCACCATGGACATGGTGAAACTAGATGAAATACAATGAAAGAATGGAAAAGCAAACCCTAGATATGATAAATTGGAGCCTAAGCATCCAAGAAATCTTCTACAAGGAGTGTAAAATAGCTCTGGACGTCCTCTTCTGCCAAAAGAATAATATTTGAATCGCACTAGAGCTATATATAGGGCATAAAAGTAACAGAATTTAAGCTCAAGCCCAGTAGACAACCGCTCAGCATCCAATTTTACCGCTGAGCGGTTTCCCTCAAGCCGCACCACCGCTTAGCGGTTAGTTTCACCGCTGAGCAGTTTTCCTCTAATCGCCCTAGACGCTCAGCGTCACCACCTGGGCGCCAGACAGTGGCTTTCCCTCGAATCATGGCACTAAGCGGTGCATTTTGACGCTGAGCGATGCATAGACTCTTGTTTTCTTCATTTTTATTCTTCATCCTTGAGTCTAAGACCTTCCTTCTTCAATTCCATCCTTAATTCTCATTAAAACCTTGCAAAATAATGCAAAACAAGCATAATATCTCTAAAAATAGCTTTTGACTCTCAAATGACTCAACTGAAGTGTTTTAATTGATTCTAAGCTCATTCTAAGCCATAAAATGTGTATTTTGATATTAATTTAAGCATGAAAATAACGGTTTTTAGACCGTTATCACAGTGTTGACTGGGCCAGAATTAGTGCAACAAACCACAAAGAAGGTGAAGTTGATTCAGGAAAGGATGAAGGCGTCTCAGAGTAGGCAGAAGTCATACTACTGGTGTAGGAAGATCCATTCGTGATAGGAAACTATCTCCTAGGTACCTTGGTCCTTACATGATTCTACGGCGCACAAGAATGGTGGCTTATGAGTATGCTATGCCACCCCAGCTGGCTAATCTTTATTTAGTTTTTCACGTGTCACAGCTTCGGAAATATGTGCCGAACCCATCTCATGTGTTAGAAGAGGAAGATGTTGAAGTCAGAGAAGACCTATCCGTAGAGGTGCAACCAGTTAGAGTTGAGGAAACCAAACCAAGCAACCTAGAGGGAAGATTGTTCGACTCGTCAAAGTCATCTGGGATGGTAGAACAGGTGACTCTACCTGGGAGTTAGAGGAAGAGATACAAAAGTCTTATCCTCACCTATTCACTGGTAAGTCTAATTTTCGGGGACGAAAATATTTATTGTTGGGGAGAATGTAAGGGCCTGAAAAATATAAGGCCATTGGGCCCTAGGTGGAGGCAGCCAGGCCCATTAAATTAAGGGCAACATAGCCTTAGGGGGAGGGGACTTCTCAACAAGTTAGATTCACTTCACAGAAACCTCTCACTCTCTCTAAAAAGCTGAGTTCTTTAGAAGCTCTGCCTTCTCTCTACCATTATTGTTCACTGAGCCATTACATTGTTAATTAGGTGGTGTCAACTTGCTCCCAAAGTCAAGAGCTTCAGAACCATCCGATTAGTTTCGCGTTCTTCGTTAGGTAAGTCGTCTCCCCTCTTCTCTGTTGTTCTAGAGCCTAGGGCATGCAACTTTACAGGTTACATGTTATTAGTGAGGTTTCCTCTCCATAATTTATGCCCAATCGAACTCTAAGGACTGTGCTCTACACCAACTTGGTGGTTTATAGGTACTGTTGAGCTTGCCTCTGTGCGAAGGTACTGTTAGGGCGTTTTCTAGGAGTTGTACTGTGTGGGCTAACAAGTAAGGGGAGCTAACTATATGCTTTGAATAATTTTTGTGATATGTATGTGTGTTAAAGTGCTGAAACAATATGTTATTGAGGAATGAATTGGGCTTTATTGACTTGAGTTGTATGTATGTAGAGGTGAAAATCCTTGATTTAATGATGTGATGAATATAATCTGTGTTGAAATGAGTATTTGACTGTGATTGATTGCGATTGAAAAATTTTCTATTTGAGGATCATGAATTGGTATGGTTAGGGGTAGCAAGTAGACGCACAAGTATCGTTCTGGGTTACTATGAGAGGAAGTGAGGTACTAAAATTTGGCAATTAGGGTTTAGAGCCCAATAGGACAGTTTGGATAATTTAGGCAGACCATTTGTGACTTGTTGAGAGCAATTTGTTGGTAGGATAGAGGAATCTTAAATACTTGAGTTGGCACATCCTTGATCATTGAGCAGCCCTGGTCTGATCCAGTCAGTTGTGACTAGTCATATGTGCTGGCGTTTACAGTGAGTTTGATGCGTCAAACATTTGATTCTTCTCGGATGACCAATTGGGTTGGTAAGAAATGCCTGAGGTTAAGTTTTATGTTGAAATAGTGATTAGGTACACAGTTTAGAAATTAGGAAATGTTAAAGTTGTGGGAGGGGAAGTGAAGTATTGAAATTGGGCATTTGGGGCCTAGAGCATAATAGGACAGTTTAAACAACTTAAATAGGTCTAATGTAACCTGTTAGGATCATAAAATTTGACCAAGGCAAGTTAGAAATGATAAATTTGATTTTGAGTCATTAAGTTGTTGATCTTGGTGTTTTAGGGGGAAAAGTGAGTCTTGATCCTTTTAAAATCATTGTAGGAATGTTAGAAACTATCTAAACAAGTTAAATTGAGCTTAAATCATGAATTGGGATCCTTAGAAGTTGAGAAAAAGGTATAGAACTGGTAAAGGGGGTGTGAGTGGGCATAATCTGCAGATTGGGTGTTTTGCAGATTATGCAGACTCGCTATGCGAATTGTTTCGCATAGCGAGTCCATGCAGGGGCTGCTCTCTGCCAAGTTAATTCGCAAGTCGAATTGCTGTGCGCTGTGCGAATCACCCATTTTACTATGCGAGCCATGTGCGTTGTGCGAGAGATTTAAATATTGTCACCAGGGCGAATTAATTCGTAAGGTGAAATGTGTGTGTGCGTTATGCGAATCATTCTGGATTCGCTGTGCGCAAACAGTGCACTTTGCGAAAAGCATTGAGTTTGGTTCATTTTCTGTACAACCTAGGAGGCTGTGGTATCGAACTTCTTGAATAAATACTTTCCACAGGCGAAAATCGACAAAGGTAAAATGGAGATTTCTTCTTTCAGGAAAGGCATGGAAGAAATCCTAGGCCAGGCGTGGGACAGATATAAAAGCTTGCTAAGAAAGACACCTATGCATGGCTTTGATGATAGAGCTGTAGTTCTCACATTCCTTGGAGGTCTTGGAACTCAGACAAAATTGATGTTAGATGCCTCAACTGGAGGTAATATAAAGTGCAAGACTGCTGAGGAAGCCTTTGAGTTGATAGAAAGCATGGCGGCTAATGATAGTGAAACTCATAGTGAAAGGGGCGTACAAGTGCAACAAAGGGGAGTTCTTCAATTGCCTACTCAAGATGCCTTGCTTGCACAGAACAAGCTGATAACTCAACAATTGGAGAACTTGACAAAGACTCTTGCTCAATTGCCTAAAGAGCTGAAGAATGTCTCACAGGTGCAACAACAACTCTGTGACCGTTGTGGTATTGACCATATCAATGGTCAATGTGCTTATCCAGAAGAGGCCCAAGAAGAAGCAAATTACATAGGCAATCAATTTCAATACCGCCAGGGTAATTTCAATCAAGGTAATTACAACCAAGGTTGGAAAAATCACCCAAGGCAAAGTCAAAATAGTCAAGCTGGACAAGCAGGAGGCCAATTCAACAGACCACAACAGCCATTACCGTTATGGCAGCAAGTATATGATTTGACTGAAAAAATTAGCAGTTTTGAGGAGAAGTTTGATAAATTCATGAAGGTGTATGACTCCAAAGTTAAAAGTGATGAAGCTACTTTCAAAGATATGCAGATGCAGATTGGTCATTTAGCCAAGAAGCTGGAGGACAAAGAGAAAAATCAATTTGGGGCTAATACTGAGGTTAACCCTAAAGAAGATTGTAAGGCTGTGGTAAGTATGGTTGAGGAAAGAGTGGAAAAAGAAAGTGTTGAGTTAGAAAAAAAGAAGAGGAAAAAGAAGAAATTTGTGAGGGTGAGGTAGAAAAAGAAGAGAAGAGGGGAGAGAAAAAAATTGAAAAAGAGCAAAAATTTGAGAAAGATGAGATAGTTCTTCAATCAAATGGAGATTACTATACCGTTGACTGAAGAACTTCAATAAATTCTTGTTTATGCAAGACGTATAAAGTAGTATCTTGGAGAAAAGATAGATCTTGAGGAGAAAGTTATTGATTAACAGGAAGGTTGCAGTGACTCTTTAAAGAAAGAACACCCTCCAAAAGTGAAGGATCCAGGAAGTTTTACAATTCCCTGCGCCATTAGGAGTGTGAAGATAGGGAAAGCCTTACGTGATTTAGGGTCAAGTATTAACTTAATGCCCCTATCTATGCTGAAGAAGATTGGTGGTCTTACATTGAAGCCAACAAAGATTTCCATGCTCATGGCGGATGGATCACCAAAGAAACCCTATGGTGTGGTGGAGGATGTTGTGATTCACATTGAACAACTTGAATTCCTGGTTGACTTTGTGGTGATAGAGATGAAGGAGGATGACAAGATCCCAATCATTCTCAGAAGGTCGTTTATGAAGATGGCCAAAGTAATCATTAATGTTGATGATGGGGTAATTAGGCTTAAAGACCGAGAAGAAAAGATGATCTATGATGCCTTTAAAGAGAAGCAGATTCGAGTAAAAAAGATTAGTCACAAAGCTTCAAAGAAGGATGTACTAGTGGCTAGACCTGTAAAAGCGGTCAACAAAGGTAATAATTGTGTCTTAATTCAAGTAAAGGAAGAAGAGAAATTTGACAAAGGAGGGACAATCCACTTTGACATGAAGGATGCATCATTCAAGCCTAGTACTCTTGTGAGATACAAGAAGAAACTGTGGGTGGTGAAAGGTTTTAAAGAGAATGGTGTGATAGAGATTGAGGCTCCATACTTTAGGCGAGTCAAGAAGGTGGACTGGAAGTAGTTGATGAGTTGGTGTGATGAAGGCAAAGAAGACACCAACATAAAGGAGAGAACTCGAGCTTTATTGGGTCAAGCTAGTGACGTTAAAAGAGCGCTTGCTGGGAGGCACCCTAGTGACTTAAAAACATTATTTTTCTGTTATCTGGTTTTGTAATTTTGGATAATTGTTGAACATTATTTATTGGGTAGCATCTATTGAGCGATGCTAAAAAGGTTAAGTATCTACTGAAGGATACAAGAAGGTACACGTATTGTTGGGTGTTGGTTGTTAAACCCCTGGCAAGTGTACCAGATCGTATCAAGTAATAAAAATTGGTAAACCCAATATCGTTCTTCCCAAAGGACTCTTAAGGCCTCATCTTTCGTGTAAACTAATCGTATAAGACTTGAGAAAAGAAAATAATTTTAATTGTTAAAATGCAAAACAAAAATAACCATGCAAATGCAGGAATTCAATTGACGAGAGAAACTATGAATGAATGAGGTTGTTGGGGTTTAAAATTTCATCTTATCCACCCTCATATATCTACTCTTCTTATTTACTTTGCTTATTTATCAAATTTCCATGCAAACTTTCTTGGTCTACCCTTAACCCAATCCCTTGTTGAAAAAAGCCTATTACTAATTACCGGCTTGTTATCCCTAGCCTCCCCTAGTAACTAATAATGCATAATGATCGGAAGCAAAATACAATTGATCGTCCTACCCCTATCCCTAGGCGGTATTAACATAATCAAGGAATTCTCCCCAGTTCATGACATTACCGTACGTCCCCGTATCAATAAAGACAAACAACATCTACCGAATGAGTTAAACTATAGAAGCGTTAAGCACCGGTAAAGAACCCAACAATTGATAAATCAAGCATATGCAAGCATATAAAGTAAACAAGAATTTCAATATATGAGAGTTTCAAAAGATTACATTGTTCCCCAACAACTAAGGGTTTAGTTCACCATAATCATGGTGAAACTAGATGAATTAAATGGAAGAATGGAAAAAGCAAACCCTAGAATTGATAAAGTGGAGCCTAAGCATCCAAGAGATCTCCTCCAAAGGTGGAAAGCTGTTGTGGACTTTGTTCTCTGCCAAAAGAATTACATTTGAATTCGTACTAGGGCTATATATAACCCAAAAAGATAACAGAAAAGATCTTAGAATCCAAAATATAAAAACAGACAACCGCCCAAGCGCCTAAATTGGCCACTCAGTAGTTTGCCTCAACACACGCCACCGCCCAGGCGCCAGAAATGACCGCTGAGCGGTTTGCCTCTTGTCGCTCTGGACGCTCAGCGTCACCGCCTGGGCACCAAACAACAACTTTTCCCTGCACTAGGCCGCTCAGCGGTGTAATTGACCGTTGAGCGGTTCACAGACTCTTCTTTTCTTCCTTTTTCTCCTTTATTCTTGAGTCTATGACCTCCCTACTTCATTACCATCTTCCATTTTCATCAAAAACCCTGCAAAACAATGCAAAACAACCATAATATCTCTATAAACAACTTTTGACTCTCATGTGACACAACTTTAGAGTTTTACTTGATTCAAAGCTCATTTTAAGCTACAAAGGGTGTGTTTTAATATCAAATTTATGCATGAAAATAACGGCTTTGAGACCGTTATCACAACCCCAAACTTAAAACTTTGCTTGTCCTCAAGCAAAACAAAACAAAATCTGGCCTTCCAATTTTTCATCAAGTAGTTCTACATTCAAAATCCTTTTCTTCATGACAAGTTAATTCAGATTTTCAGTGGAATCCTACCAAGATGCAAGCATGCTTTCAATCCAATCTAGTTCACCTGCTTCAATATTTCCCAATAGATGTTTTATTCATGAATGATCAATTCACTACGCATAGATGTAAACATGGATTTCAACAATTCTTACCAAGCAAATGTTTCACTCAATCATTCAAGTATTTTAAGGAATCACTCCACTCTTTATTATTCACATGTCATATAGAACAATATTGCCATTTATCTAGAACAATCAAAATCCTTACAAGCAAATACCATCACAAGGACTTTTCCAAGGCTTATAATGAGGCTAGGCTATCAAGAAAATTTGGTTTTTCTAGATTGCAAAATCCTTGAGTTAAGAGAGCTATTTCATCATTGAAAAGGTTCAAGTTTAAACTCTCTCTATCACCAAACTCCTTTATTCCCAACTTCTTCCCTTTTTATCATTTTAGCATTGAGTTCCTTTTTCATGCTTTTATTTTTTTTTATTTTTCTTCTTTACTCATGCATTTATTTTTTCTTTTCAATACTTGAACTCAATGCTCTTCTTTTGCCTTTCAATTTTCCCCATACAACCCCAAACTTGAACCTTTTCATCACATAAAATTATTCTCAACCCTACTCAAGATAAATAATTTCAAATCAAGGGTTCTCATCCTGTTTAAGGCCAAGGTTCAAAAAGGGTATAAAATTTTAAACTTGTTGGGTGAAATTTTGGCTAGATAAGGGCTTCCAATCATGGCCTTGATCATATAACATAAGCACGCAGATCAATCAATTATCAAGACTAAGGCAATATCATTCATGATTCCCTATGAACAATACATATATCAATAAGAACTCTGGAGCTCAAAATCTCACACACATGTTCTCTCTCACATCATTCATTTATCCTGCTTAGCATCACAATCACAATCATGAACCATAACACATCTATTCATATAAGTGAATCATTTAACTGGATATCAACACACATACATTCTCAGTCAACCACATTCAATCATTATCCAATACTTGTCATGCATTTTTAATACTACCATCAGAACCATTGTACAAGCCAAGCATAGACATAAAATAAAAGTTCAACCTATTCTACAAATTCAAAGTACAAAAGAAAAAGATACTTGGGTTGCCTCCCAATAGCGCTTGTTTAACGTCACGAGCCTGACCCAAAGCTATTTAACACTCATCACTAAGTGCGAATCTTACCAACACCCATCAGTAGGTGTACCTTCCTGTATCCTTCAGTGGATACATAAAAATTTAGCATCCCTCAGTAGATGCTACCCAAAAAGTGTTTAAAAATCCATCAACTTACATAACCAGAATAAACCTATTCTAAAAAAATTGTTCTACAACAAATGGGATAAAATTAAATATCTTCAAGTCTTTCCATCCCGATCGGGGTTTTCATCCTCCCAACTCATTAGTTGCCTTCTATCCACTCTTTTGATAGCTTTAGTAAATGGTTTTCTGATCTCTACCTTTCCATCTTCTTTGATATTTTCAACAATCCACTTCCTCTTCTTGAATCTTACTTGTGAGCCTCGTGGAAGTGGTATATCTTCTGAGTGAATTGTTCCTCTTTTATCAACCTCCTCATTTTTAGGTACCTGTAAAACATTACAACTGTTAGAATTGGTACCTGTCATGCTTTCTTCTGATGCAACTTTTCTTCTTGACTTTCTGAATCTGGATCTTTTCTTTATTCTAATATTGTTCCCTTTAGAACCAGTATGTAAAAACACATTCTTCTTATCTCACATCATGATTCTTCCATCATAGGCACTAATGAGCATTTTAGACATAGCCATGAAAGGTCTTCCAAGAATAATTGGAATCCTCTCATCATCTTCAATGCCCATAACTAGAAAGTCAGCCAAAAACTCCAGTTGCTCCACACGCACAACCACATATTCCACCATACCTAGTGGCTTTTTACTAGAACCATCCGCCACCGTTATAGTAAGATTAGACGGTTTTAATGTCAACCCTCCAATCTTTCTCAAGAACCGTCCAGGCATCATATTAATGCTGGATCCAGAGTCTATCATGGCTCCTTCTACCACAACATCATTTATAATACATGAAAGTGTCAAACAACCTGGATCTTTTACCTTAGGCGGATAATTCCTTTTTGGAGGTTGAACTTCAAATTCTTGCTCGCCTTCATCTGTATCTAAATCTATCATATCTCCAAGATAAAATTTCATCCTTGCAGGAATTTTTTGGATTACAGAAGGCACCACAGTCACTTGATTTTCTATAAATGGTCCATTGTGACTGAATTTTTCCTCCTCTTCTCTCTCACCTTCACTGCTACTTATTTCAATGACTTCTCTTTTTTTCTCTTCCTCATCACTGCTTCCAATCTCCACAACTTCCCTTTCAACTTTTCGCTTACTTCTTGTAACAACAGCTTTACATTCCTCTTTAGGGTTAACATCAGTGTTAGCCCTAAATTGGTGCTTCTTAATGGTATCTACCCTTTTTGACAACTGCCCGACTTACGTCTCTAAAGATCTTATGCTGGCTTGATTACCTGCTTGATTAGACTCATAAACCTTCAAGAATTTATCAAATCTATCATTTAAGTCTCTGACAACCTCTGTCAAATGGGTGACCTACTGCCACAGAGGTGAAGGTTGCTGCTGCCTGAAACCCCCTATTTGCCCTGATGGGAAATTCGATGCCTAATTAATACTTGGATGATTCTTCCAACCTTCTTTGGCATTACCTTGATAGGTACTCTGAAACTGATTTCCCATAAAATTAGCTTCTTGCTGCATCTCTTCAGGCAAAGCACATTGACCATTGATATGGTCACCACCACAGAAATCACACAGCTGCTGTGTTTGAGAAACATTACGAATCTCCTTAGGAAGTTGTGAGAGAATCTTCGTTAAATTATCTATCTTTTGAGTCAGAAAATGATTCTCAGCTAGCATAGTGTCATCTGCAGGCAAGTGCAAAACTCCTCTCTTTTGTGTAGGTATACCTCTTTCACTGTAATTTTCTTGCTCATTAGCAACCATATTTTCTATCAATTCATATGCCTCATCTTTAGTCTTTTGTTTAACATTGCCTCCAGCTGAGGCATCCAGCATCATCTTTGACTGAATGTTCAATCCTCCAAGGTATGCAAGAATCAAGGTGGTTTTGACAAAACCATGGGTTGGCGTCTTTCTCAGCAAGCCCTTAAATCTCTCCCATGCTTGACCTAAAGTCTCTTCCATACCCTGCTTGAATGATGAAATTTCCAGCTTCCCTTGAGTAACTTTGGACTGTGGAAAATATTTAGTGACAAACTTTGTAGCCACAGTCTCCCATGTGGTGAATGTTCCTTCAGGAAAAGAATTAAGCCACGCCTTATCATTGCCCTCTAATGAGAATGGGAACAAGCTAAGCTTAACTCGTTCATCTGATACACCTGCCATCTTTATAGTATTGCAGATTTCACTAAACGTGGTCAAATAATCATACGGATTCTCATTTGACAAGCCGTGAAACTGGTTGCCTTGTACTAGGTGTATTAGTGTTGGATTCATCACCATGTTGGTCGTTTGATCCGTAGGCATGGCTATGTTGTTAAAGTGAAAAGGACCTACAACATTAGATTGATCCGCCAATGTGCGTCTTGGAGGAAATTGTTCTGCCATCTCCCCTGTTCTTCTATCTGGTGAAGGTGACAATAATCTGCTAGAAGAAGGGAATAAATCCCTAGATGGGCGTTTGACTCTCCTTCTTCCCCTTGTCTCACTTAAGCCGTCAAGAAGAGGTTGAGTATTTTTCTTGCTCCAAGTATGTCTAGCCTCCTGTTGCATGTACAAGAAACACAAACCCTAGTAGCACTTTTATTTAAAAAAAAAACAAAATGTATACAAATATTAACAATCAAGTCAAAATTAATCAATTTACACTACTCGAAAAAGTCAAACTAAGAGTCCCCGGCAACAGCGCCAAAAACTTGTTAAACCCCTGGCAAGTGTACCAGATCGTATCAAGTAATAAAAATTGGTAAACCCAATATCGTTCTTCCCAAAGGACTCTTAAGGCCTCATCTTTCGTGTAAACTAATCGTATAAGACTTGAGAAAAGAAAATAATTTTAATTGTTAAAATGCAAAACAAAAATAAACATGCAAATGCAGGAATTCAATTGACGAGAGAAACTATGAATGAATGAGGTTGTTGGGGTTTACAATTTCATCTTATCCACCCTCATATATCTACTCTTCTTATTTACTTTGCTTATTTATCAAATTGCCATGCAAACTTTCTTGGTCTACCCTTAACCCAATCCCTTGGTGAAAAAAGCCTATTACTAATTACCGGCTTGTTATCCCTAGCCTCCCCTAGTAACTAATAATGCATAATGATCGGAAGCAAAATACAATTGATCGTCCTACCCCTATCCCTAGGCAGTATTAACATAATCAAGGAATTCTCTCCAGTTCATGACATTACCGTACGTCCCCGTATCAATAAAGACAAACAACATCTACTGAATGAGTTAAATTGTAGAAGCGTTAAGCACAGCTAAAGAACCCAACAATTGATAAATCAAGCATATGCAAGCATATAAAGTAAACAAGAATTTCAATATATGAGAGTTTCAAAAGATTACATTGTTCCCCAACAACTAAGGGATTAGTTCACCATAATCATGGTGAAACTAGATGAATTGAATGGAAGAATGGAAAAAGCAAACCCTAGAATTGATAAAGTGGAGCCTAAACATCCAAGAGATCTCCTCCAAAGGTGTAAAGCTGTTGTGGACTTTGTTCTCTGCCAAAAGAATTACATTTGAATTCGTACTAGGGCTATAGATAAGCCAAAAAGATAACAGAAAAGATCTCAGAATCCAAAATATAAAAACAGACAACCGCCCAGGAGCCTAAATTGGCCGCTCAGCGGTTTGCCTCAACACACGCCACCGCCTAGGCGCCAGAAATGACCGCTGAGCGGTTTGCCTCTTGTCGCTCTGGACGCTCAGTGTCACCGCCTGGGCGCTAGACAACAACTTTTCCCTGCACTAGGCCGCTCAGCGGTGTAATTAACCGCTGAGCGATTCACAGACTCTTCTTTTATTCCTTTTTCTCCTTCATTCTTGAGTCTATGACCTCCCTACTTAAGAGTTTTACTTGATTCAAAGCTCATTTTAAGCTACAAAGGGTGTGTTTTAATATCAAATTTATGCATGAAAATAACGGCTTTGAGACCGTTATCATTGGTGATGGGGAAGTGCATGCCTAGAATGGAATATACTAAATGACATTTAAGGAAATGGCAAGAAAATCAAAGTGGAAAAGAATAGGGAAAAGGTAACTTAAGGATTGCAGATGCGCCACTTGAAGGAGGCTCCAAGATAAGCATCAAAGGAGGACCGCCACTTGCTTAAGCAAGATAAGGTCGGCCCAAAGAGGGACTTGGAGACAAAATACTATCTCAAAAGAGGATTGCAATGTTCAAATCAACTCAAATTCAATTCATTCAAGGTGTGTGTGTAAAAAGGAGACCCCTTAGGCTTCTTATATAGCTTTTGGAGTGAGTTTGGATGATAGTTTCAAGAGATGTGGGACTTGAGTGCCTAAGGTCTGACCAGCAACGTCCCTAAGTGTTTCTTAGTCCCACATTGCTTAACTCTCTCATTCCAAAAGGGTTTATAAGCCACCTAGCTCTCCTAAAGTTCAAAAAATGAAAACAAGCTATGCTACCTTGTGCTACAAGCTAAGACGCATTTCTTACTCTTCTTTTCTTTTAAGACCAAGCCATGAAAAGTCCCACATTGCTTGTGCTTAAAGGAAAAGAAGGGTTTATAAGCGTTTATTCAACTAGAACTAACAAAAAGAAACAAAGAGGCAAATACAAGCCCATGAAACTTATTATATTCTTTTTATGCTTGTTGTCACTTTGAAAAATCTTCATTGTTGCCCCATCTATGATCATATCAGTTGGTAAGAATTGCACTTATTGATGAGTGCTAGAAAGGTTTGGGTCAGGCTCGTGATGTTAAACAAGCGCTACCTGGGAGGCAACCCAGTTGATTGATTTACTTTTGTTGCATGTTTTAATACTGTTCTAGTTGCATTTAGGGCTTAATTATTGCATAAGTGAGTAAAGTGAGTGGGAATTGCATAAAAATTAAAATTTGAAAGTTGAAATTGAAGGTTACAGGGTCCTTGACACTTAAAGTAAAGCAAAAAGGGGGGGAAAATCCAACTCGCGCCCACCGCCGACGCTAACTCACCGTCCAGCGGTGGCGTCGCAGAGGGCTTAAGTGATTTTAAAAATTGGGCTTAGCTTTCTTGGCCCATTGAACAATTTTATTACCCCTTAGGGTTCTCCCAAGCGTCCACAATCAGCCCCTACTATCTCTTTCACTTTCAAACACTCTTCTAAGCACTTTACTCACTTCTCCCATCATCCGACTTATAGAAAACCCATTCCCCATTACTTTTGAATCATTCCACCATTAAAGTTTTGGATTTGTGAGAGAGCACTACATTTGGGCTTCATCCATCATCAATTTACAAGCACTTTGCACACATTTAAGCTATCTTCATCCAAGTAAGTCATACGTTTTTCATTATAGGGTTTCTAAAACATGAATTTGATGAAAATGTGTGTAGAAGCATGAAATTTTAGGGCTTTTGATTTCTATGCTTGATTTGTTGAAATAGAAACTATTTGAACCGATTAAGATGTGTGATTAAGGGCTGGAACTATGAAATTTGCATTTGGGTGGAGATTAGAAGTGTTTAGGAGGAGTTTTGAAAAACTGTCGCCGCCACCGCTGGGCGGTGGCCTGGCAGATTGTGCTTTGCTTGTTGTTTGAGATGCAGGTGGCTCTGAGGGGTTCTGGTTAGCTTCCAGCGCTGATCAGAGATGTGTTTCGATGTGATTGATGTTTTGCTAACGTTTAATTTGTTTTGCTTTGGTCTTCTGAATTGCGTTTGATGCAGGAATGGCTTCCTCACCAGGAAAGAGGGATAAACCGTAGGAAACAAGAGGAAAGAACCATATAGGTTTTATTCCAGCAGGTTTCTAACCAGGAGACATGAGCTACCTCATCGCCTTGTTCAGGAGAGACGTTTATTAATGGAAAGGAAGGGAGGTTGGATACCTGATTTTTCTCCTCAGTTTGGACAGGAGCTTGATAGCAGGAATTAGGAAAAATTGGCTACATACCTTGCTCCTGCAAACATAGCAGTGGTAAAAGAATTTTACGCAAATGCCAAACCACTAGATGATTCTCACTTCATGGATTATATGAGCTTTGTGCGTGGTAAAGTTATCAGGTATGATCTTGAAATAATTAACAAGTTTCTGAACACTAAATGGGTAAGTGAACAGTGCCAATATGAGTTCAATGTTCAAGAAGGCACTAACTTTGATGATATGGAGAGAGTACTTTGTGTCCCTGTAGGGCACTTCTACAGGAACCCAACTGGGGCTGCAATTCATATAAAAGGACTAATTTAATACCACTGGCACAACACTGGATGACATTCAGTCATGCCAATGTGACACCATGCTCTCATGTTTCAGACATCACTGTCAACAGGGTTATGTTTATTTACTGTGTGCTAAAAGGAATGAATATCAATATTGGTCAGGTGATTACAAATGAGATCAAGAGTTGTGCAGTCAATACTAGCAACAAAGCACCCTTGGGACATCCCTCATTGATTACACACTTATGCCATGCAGCTGGGGTGGATACATCTACTCCACCATTTGAACAACTCAGGAAGACCATCGATGAGGCCTATTACAGGCAGTTTTGTGGAGGAGTTGAGGCAGCTCTAGGAGGAGATTTCCACCACCACATGCTCAGGGACATGCACATGATGCTGAGCCATTCCAGATGAGGGACATGTATATGTCCATGATAGAGGCTAGGCTGGAGTCCATTCAAAGAGGGCAGGTGGATGCATCAAAGATCATGTTAGGGATGTACGATACTCCCCTTGCACGTAGGTGGCTTGGCCAGAGCAAATGTAGGCCAGTGGATCTGGAGAAGATGAAGCTCCAGAGATGGATGATGATGATGACGATTTTGAGGATGTTGAGGCTGAAGATGAGGAGGATTCCGATGATAGCATGAGTTGAGAAGCTAACATAGCATCTACTGATGGATGCTATCTGCAATAGAACAGGGTTTTTCTTATTTTTGGTTTTCTGTTTAGTAGTATAGGATTTGTTTCTGTTGAGTAGTATAGGATTAATGTACTTGGTCTAAAAATTTTCTGATATGATGATTTGACTGTTTGATGTTGCATGAGATAAGTTGCTTGATGATGCTTGTTATTGAATTTTGATTGAGATTGCCATATGCTGATATACAGGTGGAGTGTTCACCAGCTATGTGAACAAATGCGTGATGATATTGTGATTGTGATTATGATGCTAAGCAGGGTGTGTTATTGATAATTGGAATCTTGAGAGAGCTTATATGTGAGGTTTTGAGCTCTAGAGTCTTTGATAATGTGATTGCTATCTGTTTGAAAGCATGGATGATATTGCCCAGGTTTCTATGATTGGTTGAATTACATGTATTTGTCATATGATCAAGGCCGTTTTTTAACAAGCCCTTTCTTAGCCAATGCAAAAATTTCGTCCCATGAAACATGTGTTCTACCCTTTTTGAACCTAAACTTTAAACAATATGTTAAACCCTTTTTGAGAAATCTTTACCTTGAGTTGAGTTAAGAATTTATATATGGTATTGATTAAGGTTCAAGTTTGGGGTTGTTGGGAAAGTTAAAAAGAAAAGATAGGCATTGAGCTAATGTGTTGATCAAAGCATGAAAAAGATAGAAAATATAAAAATGAAAAAAAGAGCTCAATGCAGAGAAAAAAAGAAAGTTGGAATAAGTAGATTGGTTAAAAAAAAGAGTTTATGCTTGAACCATTGATGTTTTAATAACTCTCTTAAGTTTGCGGTTGTGATAACGGTTTCAAAACCATTATTTTCATACTTAAATTTGACATTAAACACACCCTTTATGACTTAGAATTAGCTTGAAATCATGCAATTTGCTTAAGTTAGAGAATAAGAGAGTCAAAGTTGGTTTTCTTGGTTTTATGCTTGGTTTCCCCATGATTTCGCAGGATTTATCAGGAATTGAATGAAGGGAGTTAAGGAAGATAAGAGTTGGACTCAAGAGAATGTGGAAAAATGAAGAAAGGAAGATTCGCAGCCACTGCTCAATGCTACCCTAGCGCTGAGCGCTAGCCACGTAGAAGGATTCTCTGCCAGACGGTCAAGCACTAGTGCTAAGGGGTGAATTTGAGTGTCGACCTCACCGCCGAGTGGTGAAGCCACCACTGGGCGGTGGACTCTTCAGAGAAATCTTTGCCAAATGCTCAAGCGTCAACGCTTAGGGCTGATCTTAAGTAACGAACCTACCGCTGGGCGGTGGACTATTGGGCCTGGGTCAAAATTCTGTGATTTTTCCTAAGTTATAAATAGTTCTACACGAACCAGAAAGGACATCGTTTGGCAGAAGGGATGCAGAAACACACTTCTTCACTCCTTGGAGGCGGATTTTGGATGCGGAAGCTTCAACTTATCAAATCTAGGGTTATCTTTTCATTCTTCTCATTATTTTCACCATGTCTATGGTGAACTAAACCTCCATTATTGTTGGGGAAACGATGTAATCCTATTGAAACTCTCATATATTGAATTATTACTTATATTCATATGCTTTCTTTTATCCATTGTTAGAGTTTTTCCTCCATTATATTTGCGTGCTTTATTTAAGACATTATTCAATAGCATAATCTTTGATTCTATCTATATGGACATATGTGGGTAGGTCTAGACATGAGGGAATTCTCTTGGGAGCAATATTACCTAGACATAGGGATAGGAGAACCAATTGCCTTTAAGCTTCTGTGTGAATTGTGTAATGCATGATCAATTGCTAGGGAGACTAGACATAGTAAACTAGTAATTAGGAGTAGACTCTTTTCACCAAGACATTGGGATTAGGGTAAATTAGAAAGTGGCATTAACATTGATAAAGAAGTAGAATTGAGTAGAATTCGTAAATATACAAAAGTGGATTAGGATGAAATCATAAACCCCAACAACACAACTCATCTATATCATCCAACTACGTTATCTTTATGGTCAATTGATCAAATCTTTGGATGTGCATGTTTAATTTTCGTTTTTGCATAAGAAACCCTAATTTTTGTTTTCTCAAGTCTTAAAAAATCAAGATATCACATGAACTTTTAGGCATAAGAGTCTCTAGGGAAACGATACTCGAACTTACAGTTTATTATTACTTGATACGATTCGATACACTTATCGGACCCTTAACAGATATCTGGAGAAATCTAACAGATTATATACTTTGATTAATCGATTATTTCAACCAGAGATGTAATGTTCAATCTCTTTAAACTCATGACTCATTTATAAAAAATGAATGCGCATATCAAGCATCTCAAGCACAAACACATTAAGGATAAATCAATTGTTATGCCATTTATTGTGCAAGAAACCATAAAATCATTCTTGTTCATCATAAAAAAAATAGATATATAGGGTAGGTATAACTCCCCCTATCAACATAGGTTGTTTGCAAGTGTTAAACTGTCTTTTAATCGCTTAAGACAGAACAAACTTAGTCCCCACTAATGTAGCATAAGGGCAACCAAGTTATCAATATTAGGACTCGGCTAAAATCAAGTTTAAAGTGATAAGTAAAGTCATGTTATTATTTACTAATTATTTACTACTAGAAAGGGTGGGGAAATAAAAAATAAGTTTAAATTAAAAAGGAAAAGAATTAAAAAAATCTAAGCTAAAGAAAATAAGAAAATAAAGTGTAAGAAAAAACTAAAAAAAATCTATTTATACCAAAACAAAACCTAAACTAAATGTATTATGCAAAAGAAAACAAAGAATTGAATCTGAAAAATAAAGCCAAAGCATCCTAAATACTAAATTCATAAAATCCACAATGAATAACCAAAAGAAAACCTAATTATTCGATTATATGTTCAAATTATATATTAAATCTATTCCAATCATCTATTTACAATTGTAAAACCAATCAACAAAATTTCAATGTTAAAAATGTAAGACTCATGATGGATGTTGTGTTGCTAGATCAGAACTTTTTATGTTTTTGTTTTTTTATTTTATTTGTATGCATATTTGAACTTTGTTTTTAATTTTAGTTTGCTTATGTACTTAGTTTAATGAATAATGTTGCAATTGTTATGTGATAAAATATTGATTGTGATGAGTAATATTGTCTTGTGTTTGCTTTATTGTTTGGAGATGCATGTTGAGTTAATGATTTGTTTAGCTATCAAACATACATGGTGGTTGATCATACTTGTTTAAGGACAGATGCATGGATTCAACTGTGATTGATATGCTTGACAGGATGTATATTAAATTGTGGAACTTGAGTTAACCTGTGAGAGGTTGGGCTCCAGAGTTTTATTGTTGAATGTTATTGCTTTAGAATCATAGTTGATTTTGCCTAAGTTTTTTTTGTTGAACTATTTGCTTGCTTGTTTCAAATGATCAAGGCCATTTGTTCTTCTCCCTTTTAAGCCAATGCCTAATTTTAACTCAAAAAGAAAAAATTGTTTTATCCTTTGAACCTTGAGCCTGAATATGAAAAAACCTTTTGAAATCCTTGCCTTAAGTTGAGTTGAGTATGTATGTATGGTATAGGAGAAAGGTTCAAGTTTGGGGTTGTTGGGAAATTGGATGATATTACTTGTTCTAACAAAAAAATTGAAATTTGAAATAAAAAGAAAAAGAAAAAGAAAAAGAGCAAGAAAAGCAAGAGAAGAATAAGAAGAAAGAATGTGCTAAATGAATAGAAGTTGGGATTAAGTTGAGAAGTGGTTTCTCAAGTGAAAAGGAGAAAGAGAGATTAATGTTGGATTATGTTAAGACTCCGACAACTGTACCGAATCATATCAAGTAATATAAATGGTAAGACCAAGTATCATTTTCCCTAGAGACTCATAGTCATGTGATTTCTTGATTATTTAATACTTGAGAACAAAAATCATTGTATTTATAATGCAAAAAATAAATATGAATGCAAGTGTTGATCAATTGACCAAAAGAATGCGCAGGTGAATGGTGTATAAAATATGGAATGATTATGTTGTTGGGGTTTCCGATTTATCCTATCCACTCTGATGTATTTACGAATTCAACTCCTTCATTAATGTTAATGCCATTTTCTAATTTACTTTAAACCCGATATCTCGGTGAAGAAAGCTTACTCTTAATTACTAGTTTACAATGTCTTGTATCCCTAGCAACTAATTATGCATTACATTCGCACAAAAGCTTAAAGGCAATCGACCCTTTTATTCCTATGTCTAGGTAATATTGCTTTCGGGAGAATTTCCCCAGTTCTAGATTTCCCCGTATGTGTCCATATCGACAAAATCAATGATCATGCAATTGAATGAGTTAAACAAAGCATGCATAGAGCAAAGAGGAAAAACCCTAACAATTAATGAAGTAAAGCATTTGTAATATAAATCAATTCAATACATGATAGTTTCAAAGGATTACATTGTTTCCCCAACAACAATGGAGGTTTAGTTCACCATAGACATGGTGAAACTAGATGAAAATAATGAAAGATAAAACCCTAAAAGTTATAGATTGGAGCTTCCGCATCCAAAATTCGCCTCCGAGGGATGAAAAGAGTGTTTTTGTGCCTCTTTCTGTCAAAGATAGACCCTCTAAGTCATGCAAATCAATATATAGTTCATAAAAAATAGCAAAAACTAGCCCAGACCCACGTAATCAACACTCAGCGCTAGAAGTGGCGCTCAGCGGCAGGCGTAGTTCTCAAAGTGACGCTCAATGGTGGCACTCAGGCGTGAGATAGAGAACTTCATCAGCAAGGTTGGCACTCAGTGGTGAAAATGGCGCTCAGCAGTAGGTGCGGCACTTGGATTTGGCCCTCAGCGGTGACGCTTAAGTGCTAGATAGTGAACTCAATAGCAAGTTTGGCGCTCAGCGGTAAAAGTGGCTCTCAATGCCAGCTGCGATTCTTCTGTTGTGCTATTTTCCTACTTTACCTGAATCCAACTCCTTGCTACTTCAACTTCTTTCATCCAATTCCTCTTAATTCCTGGAAAAACAAGGAAAACCAAGCATAAAACCAATAATTCCACCTTCAACTCTCTTATTCTCTCAACCAAAGCAAAAACATGATTTCAAGCTAGTTTCTAACTCATAAAGGATCTTTTTAGTATCAAAATTAAGTATAAAATAATGGTGTTTTCAACCGTTATCACAACCCCAAACTTAGAACTTTGCTTGTCCTCAAGGAAACAAGATATAACTTAGTTTTCCACTAATCAATGCAATAGTTCAACTCATTCCAAAACTCCTTCTTTCAAGACAAGTAATTACTCAAATCAGCTCATCAAATAGCATTCAGTCAAGATGCACACTCATCATTGTGTTCACATAATCACATAATATCCAACAGATGTTATTCTCATGAATGATCAATAACTAAGCATAGATGTAATCATGTATTCATGGAATCATCTCTCACCAGATAAAGTGTTTCACTCAATCACATAGGTGTTTCTAGAGGTCACTCCTTCCCTCTACTATCCCAATGTCACATAGAACAAGACTGCCTTTCATTTACCATAATCAAACATACTCACACACATGTCATCACAAGGACTTTTCATGAGGCTAATAAGAAAAATTGGTTTTTCTAGATCACAAATTCCTTGATTTAAGAAAGTCATTTATAAATTTCATACAAGCACAAACTCTCTTTAATTGAACCAATCTCACTCATTCCCAACTTTCCCCTTTTTGCATTGAGCTTTTCTTTCCTTGCATTCTATTTTTCTTTTCTTTCTTTTTCATGCTTGCTCAACACTTAGCTCAATGCTTATCTTTTCAATTTCAACTTTCCCAATCAACCCCAAACTTGAATCTTTATCAAGGCCATACAATGATCCTCAACTTAACTCAAGGTAAAGATTTTCACAAAGGGTTTTCATATTCTATATAAGGCTTAAGGTTCAAAATGGGTATAACACATTGTGTTCCTTTTCATTTAGGCAAAAATCATGCATTGGCTAAGAAAGGGCTAATAAAAAATGGCCTTGATCATATGACACACGCAAGCAAGTCAGTTAATCATAGAAACCTGGGCAAAATCATTCATGCTTTCAAAATAATAGCAATCATTCACAACAAATACTCTTGAGTCCAAAACCTCTCATATAGGCTCATTAAATATTCCACATACTCCAAATACACATCCTGCTTAACATCATAATCACAATCACAACATCATGCATCTGTTCACACAGCTTGTGAAGAACCACCTATGTATTAGCATATAGTGCACAATCTCAACATCATCAATATCAAAGCATCATCAAGCAATACCCATCACATGAAAATCAATATCAAACCATCACATCAGATATAGTTTCAAACTGAGTACATCAAAGCCTATTCATCCTCATCATCCTGGTCATCTTCCTCCATAGTTGGAGCTTCAATTGCTCTAACTCCACTTCCTTATGCCTGATCCTCTGGCCATGCCACCACAATGTTGAACTCGTCCATAGTCCACCATCGTCCAGGGGGTGTATCTTAAATCTCGATGATCATCTCTGTGGTGCCACCTGCCCTCTGTGGATAGACTCTAGCCTAACCTCCACCAGAGACATATACATGTCCCTCATCTGAAAAGGCTATGCATCATGAGGCGGTGCATGTACTGGTGGTGGTCCTCTCCTAGGAGGACGTCGTGGTGGCACTGGTTGGGCTGCCTCATCTCCCCCGCAATATTGTCTATAATAGGCTTCATCAATCGCCTTCCTTGGTCGTTCCAGGGGCGGAGTGGAAGTGTTAACCCCAGCTAACTCACAAAGGTGTGTGATCAGAGATGGATGCCCCAAGGCTGCTTTGTTGTTCACAGTACTGGCACAAGTCTGAATCTCATCTGCTATGATTTTTTCAATATTAATATTCATCCTAGTGAGCACACAATACAAGAAGGTAGCTCTACTAACAGTAATGTTAGACACATGAGAACATGGTGATAACGGTTTAAAACATCGTTGTTTGTGATATGATTTTGATACTAAAAGCACCATTTTTAACTTAGAAACTTGCTTGGACTCATCCTTTTTGAATAAATTGTGTGAATAGAAGAGTTAAGGTTGATTTCAATGATTTTATGACTAATTCCCCTTGTTTTGACAGAGATTGAGGTAATACTGGAAGAAGAGATAAAATACCAAGAAAAGGGAGCTCAGAAGGGGTCAAAAAGGCACCAGAAGGAGGGAAAACATGCAGCCTGGGCGTCCAGAAGAGCAGCTGAAGTGAGAAAAATCGACTTCCGCTGCCAAGCGATGGCCCTCGACGCCCGGGCGATGAAGCTTCGTAGCCTGGGCGACCATTTTCAACTCCCAAGCCTTACATGACCCTCAATTCACGCCCGAGCGGCTCCTCCACAACGCTTGAGCGTGAATTCATGTGGATCGGGCCCTGTGTCTGCTCTGTTTTGATTCTTTTGGATCGGGCTTTGTTCTGGCATGCCTCTAACACTATTTAAAGGACCTTGGGGCTCTAGGTTTTGCATCCCTGGCAGAGAAGAGGATAGCAATACACTCTTAGCCTATTCTTAATCTTCCATTCTTTTTCTTTCTTCCATTGTTCATAGAGTTCCCCCATGTCTATGGGAACTAATTTCAATTTGTTGTTGGGGAATTATGTAACCTTGTAAACTCTCATGTATTTTAATTGATTTTTAATTCCATATGATTTTTCATTAATTGTTAGAGTAATTCATCTGTTTTATTCTTGCTTATACAATAGCATTATTTATGAATTGCATGAGTGTCGGGAGGTTCCTTTCAATTTAGGTTCTTGTTGAATTACTCCTAAGGGTTATATTTCTCAAGGATGAGGGTATGAGTCTTAGTCATCTTAACCTCTTGATCTTCACATCTTTTTACCAGGAATGTTAGGAATTGTATGAACTGGTAATTAGGGACATGCTTATTTACCGAGGGATCGGGTTTAAGTGATTTAGTGAGGGACGTTGGCATTAATGCATAAAGAAGAATTCTTATATACATGAGAGGGAACTTGGTGAAATCTAACCCCAACAACATATCCATCTCATATAAATCAACCTCCATTCATCTCTGTGCTCCTTTGCCATTGATCAATTGCATTTTATTTTATTTTATTATTTTTGCCCAAACCCAATTATCTCTTTTTATTTTTAAGACTTAATTAATCTTGCTTTCACACAATTGTTCAGCGCTGAGAGTCCTTTGGGATACGATACTCGGTCTTACCATTTTATATTACTTGTGCGACTCGGTTCCCCTTACCGATTTGCCCTAACAAGTTTTTGGCGCCGTTGCCGGGGACTCACGATTTAAGCTATTCTATTTGTGTGATCCTTGATTAATTTTGAATTTATTTTATTTTCAAATTTTATTTTGTTCTCTTATTTTTAATTTTAAATTTTATTTTTTATTTCTATTTTTTGATTTTTATTTTTCAATCCCTAATTTTTATTTTTTTTGTGCTAACAATACTCTATAGGGTTTTGTGTTTTGTTTATGGAGGATAGTGTGAGAACCAGAAGCAACAAAAATTTTGAACCTCTTCTTGAAGGACTTGAGACTAACAGGAGGCCAAGAGGAAACAGATCATATAGAGAACCTTCTCTAGAGAAAATTTCAATGGCTTCCCAAATTGGTGAAGGAGGTGCGGAGACCAATGTTAGCAAACGCGCCTTGGCAGATTATACAACAGTTGTTGGCCCTCATCATTTTAACCGCATTGCAAAGCCAAGGGTCAACGTTGCAAACATGGAGATGAAGCCTGCTCTGATCCACCTTGTAAAGAGCAACCAATTCAATAGACTGTCTCATGAAAGTCCATGTGAGCACTTGACCACCTTCAATGAGATATGCAACACTGTAAAGATAAATGGGGTACCTGATGAGGCTATAAAACTGAGCCTATTCCCCTTTTCTCTTGGAGGTAATGCTAAATTATGGTTGAACTCTTTTCCTGAAAACAGTTTCACTAATTGGGAAGATGTGGTGACAAAATTTCTGAACAAATACTTCCCACAATCAAAGATCAATAAAGGGAAGCAGGAGATCTCTCCTTTTAGGCAAGGCATGGAGGAAACCTTGGGACAGGCATGGGAAAGATACAAAAGCCTATTGAGAAAGACGCCTACCCATCGTTTTGATGAAGCAACAATGGTTCTCCTTTTTCTTAGTGGTCTTGGGTCACAAACTAAATTGATGATGGATGCCTCAGCTGGAGGCAATATCAAATGCAAGACTCCTGATGAGGCCTATGAATTAATTGAGAATATGGCCACCAATGACAATGAGATGCACAGTGAGAGGGGAACTCCATCCCAACCTAAAGGAGTTTTTCAACTGCAGCCTTATGATTCCTTGCTTGCTCAAAATAAGATCATCACTCAACAATTGGAGATCTTGACCAAGAAGGTAATGCAGCCACAAAAAGAACCTCAGAGTGTGGCACAGGTTCAGCAATAACTTTGTGAACTATGTGGTGGTGACCATATTAATGGTCAATGTATAGTGCCTAAAAATCTTAATGAGGAAGTCAACTACATGGGCAACCAGTTCCGCCCCAATAATTATAACCAAGGGTGGAAATCTCACCCAAGCAATTGACAGAGTCAAACTGGAGGACAATTCAATAAACCACCACAACAGCAGCAACAATGGCAGCAACAACCCTCTCTGTCTGATAGAACTACAAGACTTGAAGAAACCCTACAACAGTTCATGCAGGCAACTTTGTCAACCCATAAAAGCACAGACGCGGCTATTAGGAATTTGGAGGCACAGATCGGTCAAATAGCCCAACAGTTGAAGGAGATGCCTTTTAAAGATTTTGGGGCTAATACTAAGGTTAACCCCAAAGAAGAATGCAAAGTTGTTGTGAGTATGGATGAAGAGAGGGAAAAAGAAAAAAAGAAAGAAAAAGAAGAAAAAAAAGCAAGAACAAGGAGAGAGAAAAACATAAATAGAAAAAAAGAGAATAGGTTGAGAAAAAAAAAGAAGAAACAGAAAAAAACAAAAATATTGAAAAAAATTGAGAAAAACCATCCTAAGGAGTGGTCCTCAGGAGAAAAAGAGATACAACCAGGATGTTTTTATGAGATCTCCAAGGAATTGGGGATAGAAATTCCTGTGACTGAGGCTCTGCAATAAATCCTTGAATATGCAGAATTTTTAAAGAAGCTCCTCAAGAAAAAGAAAAAGCTAAAGGAGGAGACAACTAAGATACAGGGAGGTTGCAATGTGATCTTGTAAAAAACACTTCCTCCTAAGGTAGAACACCTAGGAAGTTTCACTATCCCCTACACCATTGGAAACCACAAAATAAGGAAAGCCTTAATTGATTTGGGATCCAGTATCAATCTAATGCCCTTAACCGTCCTCAAAAAGATTGGTGACTTGGAAGTTAAGCCGGCAAGGATGTCTCTTCTCATGGCAGATGGATCCCCCAAAAGACCCTATGGTGTGATAGAAGATATGATGGTGCAAATCAACAACTTGAGATTCCTGGTGGACTTTGTGGTGTTAGAGATGGAGGAAAATGCGGAGATCCCTATTATTCTTGGAAGGTCGTTCATGAAGACGGCCAAAGTAATCATCAATGTTTATAAGGGTACCATAACTCTCAAGGACCAAGAAGAGGAGGTGATCTTCAATGCCTGCAATACTAGGCAACAAGCCCAAGTAAAGAAAACCAGTCCCAAAGTTGCATTTAAAGATGCACTCGGGATTGATACCAAGGTTGCCAAATCAAAAAAGAAAGGTAAAAAGTGTTTTCTGTCACATGTGAATGAAGAGGAAAAAGATAGCAAAGGAGTAGATGTTCACCAAAGCCCTCTGAAAGAGCATGAAGGACTGAGATCAGGCTTGCCTGTACAGTTCAACAAAAAACTCTGGGTTGTGAAAGAACTAAGAGCTGATGGGCTGATAGAGATTGAATCTCCTACCTCTAGGAGAACCAAGAAGGTGAACAGAAAATGTTGAAGAGTAGTTGGTGTGTTGAAGGAAAAGATGACACCAAAATAAAAGATGTGACATGAGCTTATTGGGTCAAGCTAGTGACGTTAAAGAAGTGCTTACTGGGAGCCAACCCAGTTCTCTGAACTTTTAATTTTTAATATTTTTTTTGTTTTAATTTTTGTTTTTGTTTTATTTTATCTTATTTTTATTGTGCTCTGCTTGAATGAACTAAACTTATTTGATTCAACTGTGCCTGTTTTTTGTGATAAGTTTTGCTTTATGAGATTCTAGTGTTTGATTGAAGTTGAGATTATGCATGATAAGTGATGAATCCCAATTTGTGAGACAGGTTCTTGAGATAAAGTTTGATTAAGATACTGAGCAGGATGTTTTTCTAAATTTTGGAACTTGTGAGTTTACTTGTGTGAGTTTTGAGCTTCAGAGTTATTTTTAAACAATTCTTATTACTTTGAAAGCATGAATGATTTTGCTTAAATTTTCTGTGATTGAACTACTTGCTAGCAGGTTCCATATGATCAAGGCCATCTTTTGTTATCCCTTATTCTTTTAGCCTTCACATAATTTTTGCCCACTGAAAAGAGAACAATTTGTTCTAACCTTTGAACCTTAAACCTTATGCATGTTTAAAAAACCTTTTTTGAAAAATCTTTATCTTGAGTTAAGTTGAGAACATTTGATGAGGTACTGATAAAGGTTCAAGTTTGGGGTTGCCAGGTGACTACCACTTCTCTAGGTAGTGAGCAATTGAAAAAAAAAAGCAAGAAAAAGGCAAAAGAAAAGAAAAAGTGAGAAAAGAAAATTCAAGAGAAAAGAAAAAGCTCACTGCAAGGGAAAGCTGGGAAAAAGAAAGAGAGTTGTTCTTGAATGATAAATTCATAAAATGTCTCTCTTAACTCAATTTCCTTCTTAGCCCAGCCAAGTTACAAGCCATGAAAAGCCCTTGTGATGATAACCTGCTTGTGAGAATGTTTGATTATGGTTAAATGAAAGGCAAAATTAATTTGTGTGACATTGTGATAACAGAGAGAAACACCACACCATACACTTGTAAGCTGAGTGAGACACTTTTGAGTGCTTGAGTGAAACACTTTCCTTGGTGAGGAATAGTTCTCTGAATTTCTGATTGCATCTTTGCTTGGTTGATTTATCATTCTTAAGGGTAGCACCTGTTGGAAGTGTTTGAGCATCACATTAACTTTGAATGAATTAAGGCATCTGCACATCTTGATTGAGATCTTTATGCTGAATTGATAAAAGTGATTCCTTGTCTTGAAAGAAAAAGTTTTTGAAAAAGGTTGAGTCATTGTAGTGATTGTTCTGAAAAGCTGAGTTACATTTTGTTTGCTTGAGGACAAGCAAAGTTCTAAGTTTGGGGTTGTGATAACGGTTTAAAACACTGTTATTTGTGATATGATTTTGATACTAAAAGCACACTTTTTCACTTAGAAACTTGCTTGGACTCATCCTTTTTGAATAAATTGTGTGAATAGGAGAGTTGAGGTTGATTTCAATGATTTTATGACTAATTCCCCTTGTTTTGATAGATATTGAGGTAATACTGGAAGAAGAGATGAAAGACCAAGAAAAAGGAGCTCAGAAGGGGTCAAAAAGGCACTAGAAGTAGGGAAAACAAGCAACCTAAGCGTCCAGAAGCGCAGCTGAAGCGAGAAAAATCGACGTCCGCCGCCTGGGCGATAGCCCTCGATTCCCGAGCGGCGAAGCTTCGTAGCCTGGGCGACCATTTTCAACTCCCAAGCCTTACATGACCTTCAATTCACGCCGAGGCGGCCCCTCTGCGACGCTTGAGCGTGAATTCACGTGGATCGGGCCTTGTGTCTACTCTGTTTTGATTCTTTTGGACAGGGCTTCGTTCTGGCACGCCTGGGGCTCTAGGTTTTGCATCCTTGGTAGAGAAGAGCATAGCAATACACTCTTAGCCTATTCTTAATCTTCCATTCTCTTTCTTTCTTCCATTGTTCATAGAGTTCCCCCATGTCTATGGGGAACTAATTTCTATTTGTTGTTGGGGAATGATGTAACCTTGTAAACTCTCATGTATTTGAATTGATTCTTAATTAAATATGCTTTTTCATTAATTGTTAGAGTAATTCATCTGTTTTATTCTTGCTTATACAATAACATTATTTATGAATTGCATGAGTGTTGGGAGGTTCCTTTCAATTTAGGTACTTTTTGAATTACTCCTAAGGGTTATATTTCTCAAGGATAAGGGTATGAGTCTTAGTCGTCTTAACGTCTTAATCTTCACATCTTTTTACCAAGAATGCCAACAATTGTATGAACTGGTAATTAGGAACATGCTTATTTACCGAGGGATCGGGTTTAAGTGATTTAGTGAGGGACGTTGGCATTAATGCATAAAGAAGAATTCTTATATACATGAGAGGGAACTTGGTGAAATCTAACCCCAACAACATATCCATCTCATATAAATCAACCTCCGTTCATCTTTGTGCTCCTTTGCCATTGATCAATTGCATTTTATTTTATTTTATTATTTTTGCCCAAATCCAATTATCTCTTTATTTTTAAGTCTTAATTAATCTTGTTTTCACACAACTGTTCAGTGCCGAGAGTCCTTTGGGATACGATACTTAGTCTTACCATTTTATATTACTTGTGCGACTCGATACCTTGTCGATTTGCCCCAACACATGGCGGAACGTTGGCATGAGTAAATGCCATTCAATACTTCCCCAAAGGAGTCAAGTCAGCTCTCCTAATATGAACGGGCATACCATTCATGTTCCTCTGAGAGTGCCCTCTAGGCACACACAGTATCCTCTCCATGTCCTCAAAATCTGCTCCATCTTCCATATTCAGAGCAAATTGGCACTGTACATCAGTTCATTCAGTATGCAAAAACCTACTAATACTACCAGGATCATACCGAATAATCTTCCCTCTGACATAACTCATGCATTCCTTAGTGTGAGTGTTGTCAAAAGGCCTTGTGTTGGTGTAGAATTCCTTAAGCACCGCTATGTTGGCTAGTGTAGGGTAAATAGCTACATTCTCCCAATTCTTGCTTTCTAGTTCTTCTCCAAATTGTGGAGCCAAGTTTGGTATCCACCCCGCCTTTCGCTCCATCAAGAGTTTTCGGTCTTGGACTATTAGGAAGTGTTGTTCATGCTTCCTAGAGAGGGATTTGTTAGAATAGGGACGCTCTGGTTCCTTCCTCTGGTTTCCCACAGTCTTGATTCTCTTCCCTGATGAGGAGGTCATCCCTACATAAAATACAATTCACAAAACCACAAGAAACATTGTCAAGCATTAGTAAATCACAGAAAGACTCCTAACATGCTTCCTTGACATCGCTGAGGGCAAAATAGGAGCCCTCAGCGTCACCTGCAACCATTAAACATCCAGACAGCACACAAATCTCAATTCTGCAGAAATCGTGCTCAGCGGTAACTGACGCTAAGCGGTAGCCAAATTTTTCTGCATAATGGCCCTTGTTGGCCTTCAAACACTACCCTCATGCATTTTTTACAATTCCAGTCCTCAATCAAAGAGTTTAATCGATCCAAACAGTGATTATTTCTTCCAATCATGCATAAACATCAAAATACCCCAAGAATCATGCTTAGACAACCATATTCATTCAAAATCATGCTTTCAAAACCCTAGAATGTAAAATGCATGAACTTACTTGGGTGGAGATGCTCAATGTGTGAAGAATGCTCAATGAATTTGAAGAAATCAACCCCTAACAGTAGTGCTCTCACAAAACGTCAAACTTGGATTGAGAATTGGTGCAAAAATGGATGGAGAAAGGGTTTTGGGAAGAGGGATGAAGGAGAAAGTGGAGAGAATTCTTTAGAGAGGGCTTTGGAGTGGCTAGAATGAGTGGGGGCTGAATGAGATGGCTTGGGAAAGACCTAGGGTAAGTAAAATACCTAATGGGCCAACTCACAAACCCCAACCTGCAGAAGTCGTGCTCAGTGCCAGGCTGGCGTTGAGCGGTGCGCGCGGGATCAATTATCCTTTTTTCTCACTTGCCCTCAGCATTCTTGATCAAATCCCCTCAGCTTCCACTCTCAATTTTTTGATTTTCATATCTTTTCCACTCATTTAACACACTCTCACTTAATCAATAACTTAGTCTTTCACACAACTCAAACATTCAACAATCAAACCCCTATGCTGCAACTAGATCATAATCAAAACAAACCAACAAGGATAAATTCAATCAATTGGGTTGCCTCCCAAGTAGTGCTTATTTAAAGTCACAAGCCTGACCCAAACTCTTTTAACACCCATCAGTAGGTGTAAACCTTCTTACCATCACCCATCAGTAGGTGTTTAGCATCTTAGTATCCTTCAGTAGATACTCAATAATCTAGCCTCCATCAGTAGATGTTATGCCTTAGCACGCTCATAACCCAACAAAACAATGTTCCAAAGTATTTAAATTACATCACCAGAATAATTTAATCAAAGAAATGAATTGTTTTTAAATCATTGGGGTGCCTCCCAGCAAGTGCTCTTTTAACGTCATTAGCTTGACCCAATAAAGCTCAAGTTCCATCTTCAAGGTTGGTGTTTCTCTTGCTTTCATCACACTAACTCATCAACTGCTTCCGGTCCACCTTTTTGACTCTTCTTGAATATGGAGCTTCAATCTCTATTACTTCATTCTCTTTAAAGTCTTTCACAACCCACAACTTGTTATTGAATCTCACCGGTAAGCCAAGTTTGAATTGTCCATCTACCAAGTCATAGTGAACCGTCCTTCCTTTGTCATCTTTCTTTTCTTACCTAACTTGCATCAAGACACAATTTTTAGCTTTGATGACCGGCTTGGTAGCTTTAAGGCTAGTCACTGGTGCATCCTTACATACAGCTTTATGACTAGTCTTCTTTGCTTGAATATGCTTATCATTGAAGACATCAAAAATCACATTCTCTTCTTGGTCTTTAAGCATTATCAACCCATCATCCACATTGATGATTACCTTTTTTGTTTTCATAAACGGCCTTCAAAGAATGATTGGGATCTTTTCATCTTCCTTCATCTCCATCACCACAAAGTCAACCAGGAATTCAAGTTGTTCTACTTGAACCACAACATCCTCTGCCACACTAAGGTGATCCATCCGCCATTAGCAAAGAAATCTTTGTCGGCTTTACTTTAAAACTGCCAACCCTTTTAAGCACAGATAGGGGCATCAAATTAATGCTTGACCCTAAATCAATTAGGGCTTCCCTATTTTCACATTCCCAATGATTCAAGGAATGGTAAAACTTCATGGATCCTTCACTTTTCGAGGACGTTCCTTCTTCAAAGCCAGACTACAAGCACCTTGTTCATTAATAGCTTCCTCATCTAGATATCGTTTTTCTTTGAGGAACCTTTTTAGCCTTCTTGCATAAGCAGGAATATGTTGTAGTGCTTCAGTTACAGGTACAGTAATCTCCAATTTCTTGAAAATTTCCCTAAAACGCTCATATTGTCTCTCTTTATCAATTCTTTCACGCCCCTTAGGATAAGGAAGAACTTTTTCATTTTTCTCATTTTTTTTTCTCTCCCCCCTTCTTCTCTTTCTTTTGCATCTCACCCTCACATATTCTCTCTTCTTTTTCCTCTCTCTTCTCTAACTCAACTCTTTCTTCATTCTTTTCCACCCTCTCATCAATTATGCTCATTATGGCTTTACATTCTTCCTTCGGATTAACCTCAGTGTTAGCCCCAAATTGTTTTTCTACTTTGTCCTCCATCCTCTTGGCTAGTTGGCCAACCTACATCTCTAAATTTCTTATGACAGCTTCTGTGCTCTTATTGGTGGAGGTAGTTGTCGCAACCGGAATCACGACAGGATGACGATCCAAAAAGAAACATGTTTTGGAAAAGAGTTTTGGAGTCGCCACCATAGTTTATTCTGGAAAACTACGGAAAAACCATAAAATGATAAGGCAAAGTCTGCAAAAAACGGATTCTAGGTTCGGGAGTCGGTTACGTTTAGGGTAGGTATTAACACCCTACAACGCCTGCCCAAAGGAGTACCTTTAATTAAATACGCGAAACTGATGTGGTTTTTAAAATGTTTAACTTTCCCCAAAAAGACAATATAAAGAAACAAAATATATTGTTTAGTTTTTTGAGAAATTTTTGAGAAAATTTGTTTGGAAAAGATTTGGATTTTTGGGAAGTGAGCCTGATAAGGACTAGCCTTGCTCCTACGTATCTCCACTCTGGATGGAGAATCAAGGATCACGTAGTTTTGGCTTAAAGATTGTTTGTTGTTTGAAAATATGGATGCTTTATATTTTTGGTATTTTTATATAAGAAAGAGAAAATGTTTTTAACACAAGGGCGACGCGAGCGGTCACATGTGTGAATTAACCTTTAAAACATACTTTTAGTTATTATTTTTAAAACAAAGAGAAAATGTTTCCAACACAAGGACGACACGAGCGGTCACACGTGTGCTTAACCTTTAAAAGATATTTTTTTGTTATTTTTATAAGAAAGAGAAAAGGTTTGTAACACAAGTACAACGTGAGCGGTCACACGTGTACTTAACATTTAAAACATATTTTTGTTATTTTCTATAAGAAAGAGAAAAGGTTTTTAACACAAGGACGACGCGAGCGGTTACACGTGTGCTTAACCCTTAAAATATTTTTATTCATTTTTTATAGAAAATGTTTTAGCACAAGAACGATACAAGCGATCACACATGTGGTTAAACCTTTAAAATATTTTTTTTATTTTTATCTTGTGATTTTTTAAGTTTATTTTTAATATTTTTAAAAGGATAACCATTTAATATGTATTAGATATCCAAAGATGAAATCAAATAAATAAATAAAAAAAGAAAAAAATAACCAATTTAGACCCCAAAACAATTTTTCTTTGTAAAAACAGAATGGGCTTCAACCCTAACGTAACGAAGGTGTCAATGGGAAAGAAGGGAGTGCGGAACAAGGTTTTTTTTGTTTGTTTTTTTTTCTTTGGCCCAGGCAGACCCAGGATTCAAGAGAGAAAAGGAAATAAAAACGAAAGGTGTGAACGGGGGTTCAAACATTCCCCTTCATTGTACACTCTCAAGCTCAACACAACAGAGACACAACGTCTCTCTCTCGCACAGCTCAGGCTCACGCCACCGCACCACCACTTCTTCGAATCCAGCCACCGCGATGGCCCTCCGGCTCTGTCCGAACCGTCACCGGCGAAAGCAAACGCCCCCATCCAAAGCGTCACCGGCGACTATCACCAACCGCGACGTCCAGCTCTCCCCCACTCACCTCTGCGCGCAAAAGGGAAACCTTCACGCTGCTCGTGGTGCGTACAATCACCACCGCCATCCGCACCGGAAAAAGCCAACACCTTCGATGGTGGTGGAAAGAACCTTGCCCTAAATCCGAGAGCTCACTGCTCTCGTCGTTGCTCGCCCACAAGGCGTCACCGCCAGCCCAGCCCGTTACTCCACTGGAAACAGCCGCCACGAAACGCCACCCAAACCATGGCGCTCGGTCCATAATTTTTTGTCATGAGAACTTGTCCCAGGGCCAGTATCATTCACAGGCAGTTGACGGGAACTGGCCAAGGCTAAGCAACAATTTGTGGGCTGGTAGTCAGGGACCAACTGGTGCTCCTTTTATTTCCAATTTGAAGAATTTCAGTATACAGCAAATGGTGATAATTGGTTGAGGAACTGATAATTGGTGATTCTGGAAGTTTTGTGTTTTGTGTTGTTTCTTTTTTGGGTGCAGATTGAAGAGGTTATGGTGTTGTGATGTTGAGGGGTCATATTGGGTTGGCGTCGTCTGTTCTGTTTTCTCTTTTTATTGGGGAACCAGGAACAGGGGCAACAAGAAGGATGAAGATGATGATATCAGTAGAATCATTCATGGGGAATCACAGAATAAAAAGTGGAGCGTGATAGTGACGCTGGGCATGGGTGGAGATCATTTAACAAAGGCAAAATGCAGTGGGTTAAAGAGGCAGTGCTTATGCGTTGGCAAGAATGAATAATAAACAATGTGCAGAAGCAAATAATGTATATTCAATACAATTACATATTCAAACAGACAAAGCCATTCAATCACATGTCCAAATAGACCAAGACAGGCATTGCCAAATCAACGCCAGAAACAAAGACGCTATCTGACATTTAAACTTGGGGGCGACGAAAGAGAACTTACCTTCCTAGCTTCACAAAACTTTTTCTTTCGGTCCTAGTTCCCCATGCTTTCTTGATTGAGATTCTCTTTTGGTTATCCAATGCTTTTGCAGGCGCGAGAAGGGTAAATGTGAGGTTCACGGATGACAACCAAGGTGAAAGCCATCAGTTCTCTTTTGCTCTGCGGTGAGGTCTCTTGCTCCCTCCTGGCGATGGTCGGTGTTGAAGGTGAGTCCTCAACTGAATGCTTTCTGGCTGTGGTGGTGAGGTGAATAATCGTCAAGATCCTCTCTCAAGCGTCGTAAAAATGAGACCTCCTCCGTATCACCCTCCCAGCTGGCTTTGAGGACCAATTTCCCCTCCCAAGAACGCTCCCCTCTCTAATTTCTGTTTGATCAGTCCGCATCTCTTAGGATTTCTTGTTTGTCTTTTTTTCTTTTTTCATGTTTTCATTGCATCAGTTGACCAAAGTAGTTCAAATTTCATTTCCGTTTTGATGTAAGATTGTGGTTCTGCTTAAGGATTTTTTTGGCTTGTACACTGTGAGCACCTTGTTCCAAGGGGAACAGTCTTCTATATTAAGCATGCTGTGAGCCGTGGTACGTTGCAGGAAAGAGAGTTGTTGTTGCCTTGTGTGACTGAGAATGGGAAGAAAGCACTTGCTATACCTTTTTTTCTTTTTTTCTTTTAATTTTCTTTTTTCTTATTTTTTTTTTGTTTTGTTAACGTTTAACATAAAAAGATAAAAATAAAAATAAACAACAAAAAGAAACAAACGTAAAAAATAAAAATGTAAAATAAAATAAAATAAAATAAAATAAAAATAAAAATAAAAATAAAAATTAAGAAAGAAAATGAAAATAAGTAAATAAAAACATAGGAACACAAAAATACAATAAAGCCAAAATCCAATCCGGACGAAATTGGATGTTGATAACTGTCCCTCTTTACTTAGTAAAGAAAGAAAGAAACACTAATTTCGTATTATCTTAGTAAAATTTAAGTAAAGAAAGAAACATTAATTTCGTCTGGATTTCAAAAGAGAAAGGAAAAATAGAAACTGAATCAAGTAGACATGATAACAAAAATCAAAGAAGAGTGCCACGATGCAACAAAGAGAGTTCAACCATTGCCTAGCAGAGGGTCGATATTGCAAAAAAAACTTGAGCTTAGGGTGTCAAACAATACTGAGCTTTAGGGGCCAAACGAGTTGGGCTTTAAGGGCCAAATGAAACTGGGCTTTGGTGCCCAGGCCAAACTGGGCTTTTGTGGGAGCAGTGTGAAAACTGGGCTTTGGGGCCAGTGTGGAAACTAGGCTTGAGGTGCCAGGCGAGCTAGGCTGATGGAAAACCATCAAGAAATCACATTGGACCTCTTACTAGAGCAATGGCTAGGAAGATTCAAGGAGAAGAAGGATCATCTAACATTTTACTTCTATGGAAGGTTACTTATAAAAATCCTTCTTCTCTTAACTAAAGCACTTATATTTTGTTTTGTAGGAATTAATAAATTTTGGAGAATATGATTGAGCCATCCGAGAAAGAACCAAGCAAAGGAGCCAAAAAGCAAAGGAGGTGCTTACGGCATGCACCAGCATTTTCCACGTGAATGTTGGCTGATTTGGAAGGAAGCACACACCTTACTGGATGAGCTGGAATGAAGCATGGATTTTGCTTGATCAAAATCTGAATAATTTGAATTTTAGGAGGGAATTACAAACAGAATTTAGGCTCCTCTTCACCTATAAATAAGAGGGCCTTTTCTTTGTATTGGGTTACTTTTGAGCTTAGTAAATTGCTGCTAAAATTCATTGCCAGCCCTATTGCTCTTGAGTCACTAATTCTCTCTACTTTCTCTTCCCTTTCCTCTAGCTTCCTTCCATTGTAGGAAGGCCTTCTGAGCTGTGAGGTTCCCACACATACTTATTCCACTCAAATACACCAAAATTTCACCCAATTGCTACTGCATCCACTCTGCTGTATTTCATCCACTGCACCAATACTGTTTTTCATCCGCTGCATCTGTTTTGTCTGCAAGGCCAGGTCATCAAGGCATGGATAAGCTTCCATCAAGTGGTATCCAGAGCTTAGGTTCTCCACGCACCAAGGAGCTAAGCATTTCTTCTCATTCTGCAATTTAATTCTGCTGAATTCCATTTCTGTTTCTGTTTTCTGTTTCTGTTTTCTGTTTCTGTTTTCTATTTCTGTTTCAGTTTTAATTTTGCTTCTGTAATTCTGTTCCAGCCTTTAATTCTGTGTTCTTACAATGCCTTATGTCCATCTTTCATTTTAAACGGTGAATTTTATTTGTTTGAGTCATTTCTACCTTTATTTTTTTCATTTTCCAGTAATGTCATGGTCATGTCCTGTTGTGCAGTTTTTCAACTCTGTCATCAAGTATTTGATTCTGTTCTAGCTTTCATTTTCGTTTTAAGTGTGTCCTGAGCAATTGCTAGCTCTATGTTGATCATATAAAGCAATGGCAACATGTCCAGCTTTGATCATTTGAGCCAATTAGCATTGCAAATATTGATTCTAGTAGAAAAATCTGCATAAAACATCATTTCTGGATTAATTTGATATCAGCTGATGCAGTCCAGATTTCTTTATTTTCAAGCTTTGTACAAGTAAGTGTACCTATTTCCATTGGCAAATATGAAGATCAAATTGTTTGTGATATAGTACCAATGGAAGCTGGACACATATTACTTGGAAGACCTTGGCAATATGATAAACAAGCTTTACATGATGGAGTCACCAACAAAATCACCATTCAACACAAGGGAAAGAAAATTATTTTGTGTCCTCTTACACCTTCACAAGTAAGAGAGGACCAAATAATTCTTAAGAAGAAGTTGGATGGAGAAAAGAAAAAAGAAAATAAGAAAGAAAGAAAGAATTTGGTAACCCATGCCTCAGCCCATGAAGTTGTCCAACCTCAAACCTTGAATATTTCCAAAATTCTTTTTCTTGGACAACCTCATTTCCTTCTTTATTGCAAAGAGGCATTTGTTTCAATCACTCATGAACTTGGTTCTCTATCGAAGGGGTTGCAAAAACTTTTAAAGGAATTTGATGATATATTTCCCAAAGAGGTACCAAGTGGATTACCACCTTTGAGGGGAATAGAACATCAAATAGATTTGGTGCCTGGGGCAAGCCTACCCAATAGGCCAGCCTATAGAACCAACCCTATGGAAACAAAAGAAATAGAGAGACAAGTTAATGACTTGTTGAACAAAGGGTGGATCCAAAAGAGTTTAAGTCCCTGTGCTGTGCCTGTGTTGTTGGTCCCTAAAAAGGATGGGTCTTGGAGAATGTGTACAGATTGTAGGGCCATCAATAACATAACTGTCAAGTATAGGCATCCCATTCCTAGGCTAGATGACATGTTGGATGAATTACATGGAGCAAATCTCTTCACCAAAATTGATCATAAAAGTGGATACCATCAAATAAGAATTCATGAAGGAGATGAATGGAAAACTGCTTTCAAGACCAAGTTTGGTTTGTATGAATGGTTAGTCATGCCCTTTGGCTTGACCAATGCTCCAAGTACATTCATGAGATTAATGAATCATGTGCTTAGGGAATGCATAGGCAGATTTGTAGTGGTCTACTTTGATGATATCTTAATCTATAGTCAAGGCCTTCAAGAACATCTTAACCATGTCAGAAAAGTCTTGTTTCTTCTTAGAGAACATCATCCCTTTGCCAACTTTGACAAATGTACTTTTTGTCAAGAAAGTGTGATTTTCCTTGGATTCAAAGTGGGAAAAGAAGGTGTACATGTTGATCCAGAGAAGATCAAGGCTATACAAGAATGGCCAACCCCTAAAAATGTAGGAGAGGTGAGAAGTTTTCATGGGCTAGCAAGTTTTTATAGGAGATTTGTGAAAGATTTCTCTACCATAGCTGCTCCTTTAAATGAGCTAGTCAAGAAAGATATGCCTTTTATTTGGGGTGATAAGCAAGAGTTGTCTTTTGAGACTTTGAAACACAAGTTAACACATGCACCTATTCTAGTTTTGCCTGATTTTTCCAAAGCCTTTGAACTAGAATGTGATGCATCTGGGGTAGGAATAGGAGCTGTTTTAATACAAGGAGGACATCTCGTAGCTTACTTTAGTGAAAAACTTAGGGGGCCTACCTTAAACTATCCTACCTATGACAAAGAGTTGTATGCCCTCATTAGAGCTTTGAAAACTTGGGAGCATTACTTGGTAACTAGAGAATTCATCATACACACTGACCATGAATCTCTCAAGTACATTAAAGGGCAAGCAAAGCTAAACAAAAGACATGCAAAGTGGGTGGAATATCTTGAGCAATTTCCCTATGTCATCAAACACAAAAAGGGGAGTACTAATGTTGTTGCGGATGCTTTATCTAGAAGACATGCATTATTAGTAACCCTAGGATCTCAAATATTAGGATTTGATGACATAAAAGAGTTATATGAAAATGATGAAACATTTGCATCCACTTATTCATCATGTCTTAAGAAGCCTTTTGATGGATTCTATCTTTCTGAGGGGTATCTTTTTAATAAAGGAAAACTTTGTATACCCCAAGGATCCATTAGAAAACTTCTTATCAAAGAGAGTCATGGAGGAGGACTCATGGGCCATCATGGAGTTGATAAAACTATAAACATTTTGAAAAGTAAATTTTATTGGCCACACATGAGAATAGATGTTCAAAGGCATTGTTCTAAATGTATAGCTTGTTTGCAAGCTAAGTCCAAAATTATGCCTCATGGACTCTATACACCTCTTCCTATAGCTAATACCCCTTGGGAGGACATAAGCATGGACTTTTTCTTAGGATTGCCAAGAACTCAAAGGGGGTATGATTCTATATTTGTGGTAGTAGATCGTTTTAGTAAAATGGCTCATTTTATACCCTGCCACAAAGTAGATGATGCTAGCTATATCTCTAGACTCTTCTTTAAAGAAATAGTGAGATTGCATGGCTTACCCAAAACTATAGTGTCTGATAGAGATGTGAAGTTTCTAAGCCATTTTTGGAAAACTTTATGGGAAAAGCTTGGAACTAAACTTCTATTTTCTACTACATGTCACCCACAAACTGATGGGCAAACTGAAGTAGTAAATAGATCTTTATCTACATTATTAAGGGTAATATTAAGAGGAAATAACAAATCTTGGGATGAACATCTACCTCATATTGAATTTGCTTATAATAGAGTAGTCCACAAGACTACAAATCTTTCTCCTTTTGAGGTTGTTTATGGTTTTAACCCTATCACACCTCTTGATTTATTACCTCTTCCAGAATCATCTTCTTTTCTTCATAAAGAAGGTGCTTCCAAAGCGGAGTTTATCAAGAAGTTACATGAGAAAGTTAAAATCCAAATTGAAAAACAAACTCAAAAATATGCAGAATACAACAACAAAGGGAGAAAGAAAATAGTTTTTGAAAAAGGAGACCTAGTTTGGCTTCATTTGAGAAAGGAAAGATTTCCCTCTCAAAGGAAATCCAAACTTAGTCCAAGAGGAGATGGTCCATTCAAGGTGCTCAAAAAGATAAATGATAATGCATACATATTAGACCTTCCTGAAAGTTATGGTGTCAGTCCTACTTTTAACATCTGCGATTTAATTCCTTTCACAGGAGATGATCAACAGGATGAAGCAGATCTGAGGACAGATCTTTTTCAAGAGGGAGGGTCTGATGGAAAACCATCAAGAAATCACATTGGACCTCTTACTAGAGCAATGGCTAGGAAGATTCAAGGAGAAGAAGGATCATCTAACATTTTACTTCTATGGAAGGTTACTTATAAAAATCCTTCTTCTCTTAACTAAAGCACTTATATTTTGTTTTGTAGGAATTAATAAATTTTGGAGAATATGATTGAGCCATCCGAGAAAGAACCAAGCAAAGGAGCCAAAAAGCAAAGGAGGTGCTTACGGCATGCACCAGCATTTTCCACGTGAATGTTGGCTGATTTGGAAGGAAGCACACACCTTACTGGATGAGCTGGAATGAAGCATGGATTTTGCTTGATCAAAATCTGAATAATTTGAATTTTAGGAGGGAATTACAAACAGAATTTAGGCTCCTCTTCACCTATAAATAAGAGGGCCTTTTCTTTGTATTGGGTTACTTTTGAGCTTAGTAAATTGCTGCTAAAATTCATTGCCAGCCCTATTGCTCTTGAGTCACTAATTCTCTCTACTTTCTCTTCCCTTTCCTCTAGCTTCCTTCCATTGTAGGAAGGCCTTCTGAGCTGTGAGGTTCCCACACATACTTATTCCACTCAAATACACCAAAATTTCACCCAATTGCTACTGCATCCACTCTGCTGTATTTCATCCACTGCACCAATACTGTTTTTCATCCGCTGCATCTGTTTTGTCTGCAAGGCCAGGTCATCAAGGCATGGATAAGCTTCCATCATAGGCTTACGGGCTAGTGTGGAAACTGGACTTATGGGCCAGTGTGGAAACTGGGCTTATGGGCTAGTCTGGAAACTGGGTTTATGGGCCAGGCGAAGCTGGGATTATGGGCCAGGCGAAACTGGGCTTATGGGCCAGTGTGGAAACTGGGCTTATGGGCCAGTGTGGAAACTGGGCTTATGGGCCAGTGTTGAAACTGGGCTTATGGGCTAGTGTGGAAACTAGGCTTGTGGGCGAGGCAAAACTGGGCTTATTGGCCAGTGTGGAAACTGGGCTTATGGGCCAGTATGGAAACTGGGCTTATGGGCAAGGCGAAACTGGGCTTATGGGCCAGTGTGGAAACTGGGCTTGGAGGCCAGGCGAAACTGGGCTTATGGATCAGGCGAAACTTCGCTTATGGGCCAGTGTGAAATTGGGCTTATGGCCCAAGCGAAACTAGGCTTATGGGCCAGTGTGGAAACTGGGCTTGTGGGCCAGGAGAAACTGGGCTTATGGGCCAGTATGGTCTTAGACCCCTGGTAAGTGTACTAGATCGTTATCAAGTAATATAAACGGTAAGATCGAGTATCGTTTTCCCAAAGGACTTAGTGGCCTAGACGTTCATGTGATTTGTTCGCATAAGACTTGAAAGAAGAATAATTTGGTATTTTGATGGAAAGATAAAATTAAACATGCAAAATGCAAAACTTGAATCAATTGGCAAATGAAACTATGGATGAATGAAGTTGTTGGGGTTTACAAATTCATCCTAATCCATTGATGGAAGCTCCCTTGCATATCAAGCACGAACAGTTTCCTAGACCAGAATTGACAGCAGACTGAAGGATGAAAGTATGGCACGGTAAGTGTTTGGTGAATGCTTCAATGAAGGTGTGTAGGTGAGTTAAGGAATCTCAAGCTCCGAAAGCCTTCCAAAAGGGAAGGAAGCTAGAGGAGAGGGTGCAGAAGAGGCACAAAGTGTTTGAACTCTGAAAAATAATTCTCGAGAAATCTCAACAGCATTTCATTAAGTTTCAAAGTTTCCTTTGCAAATGATGGAAGCTCTCTATTTATAGATGAAGGAGAGCTTCTAATCTTGCTGTGCAAGTTATCCTATATGTGCACATGGTGTAAAACAATGAAAAGAAGCTTGGGAAGCAAGTTGTAGTTGCTAACTCAACAGAAACGTGTGGAAGGCATTGAGCGCTTAGCCATTTTGTGCTTCTTTGACTTTCTTACGTGGCAGCTTTCCTAGACATGCTTTCTCACTTTTATTAATGTCCTACAAAAACAAGGTAAAGTTATTTAACAAAGAGAATCATGCTAAGACTTTAGAAAGAAAAAATTTAAGTTCTCAATCAACTCCCTTTCATAGTCTTAGTGTAGTCGATGCTTCTTTGGATGAGAAGTCCCTTTAGGGGTTGCCATCATTCCCTCCCTCTTTAAAACGATTTGTCCTCAAATCAGGAAGAAAGAAGAAGCACAACTTTGGTGTGAATTGTCCTCCTGGGTTAAAGATATATCTACAAAAGATAGCAAAAATAAGTATGATGAATAAGAGATATGCAAAGAGAAGAATATGAAATGAAGGCCTTATGAAAAAAAAATTATTAGAAGAAATCTTGGCCTTTTTGTTGTCACTTTGTTTGGAACATTCCCCATGATGAAATGGAGAATTAAAGTGATGTTTTTGAATAGGATAGTCAAGGTATTTACCTTCTAAGGAAGGAGTTAACATCATGCATACCTTTGACTCCTTTTTCTTTTCTGGAAGAGGTTGCTTGTCCAACCTATTTTCTAGGTTGCTTTCTTTTTTAATTTTTTCTTTGATTTTTATCTCATCCTCTTTCACTTGTTCAGGTGTAAGAGGAATCAATGTGATTTTATTTCCTTTGTAGAGGAAAGTTATTTTGTTGATATAGCCATCATGAGTGGAACTATGATCATATTGCCATGGCCGACCAAGTAATACATGCCCAGCATCCATTGGAACAACATCACATAAAACATTTTCTTCATATTTGCCAATGGATATTGGTATGTGATGGGCTATCGCAACCCACACAAATTTAATGTGCAATTTAGAAATGCAGTATAGCTAGGAAATGACTCCTAGGTCGTCTCTCAAGGACCAATTTTGCGGTTCAAGAATTAAGTCACACACGAAGGGGGGGTTTGTGAAAACGTTGTGGTGAATACGGATGAATAAAATCAAATCACTGACGCAAACAGAAACACAGATACAGATCTAAAAAAAACGGTTTCAAAGACAGGCTAAAAACGGTTGGTCATTAACTTAATTACAATGCTTCCTATCACAGATCAACAAAATAAAACCAACTCAAACCTCTAATCCAACACAATTAATCAACTAAGCGCAGTCTAATTATGTTTTCATAAAAGCGGACTAAGTGAACGCAATGTTAACGTCAAATCTAATTTACACCATGCAGTTTCATCGACTAAGAGACGACTCAACACCAACTGGACAACTAAGTGTATACCCAATTGCAAGTGCAAATACGGATTTGATATTAACCAAGTCAGAGTCACAATTACAAATACAGTCCAGAAATCTCAAAGAAGCATTGCAATATCGCTAATGACCAACACAATTAATTTAAGCTATCATGATAATTAAAGTAACACGACCAAACACATTAGACAACATTAAAACAAATTAAAATACTAGACACCAACACAATTACAATCAACTATCTAATACAGTTAAATTAAATTAAATGCAAACCTAAATTAAAGAGACTACAAATCAACTAACCCTACTATGTAAATTAATTCAAAACAAAGGAACAATCAACATGCTTTTTCATCTATCAATTATGTGACAATACATGCACCAATTAAAGTAATTCAATTCTTGGAATGGCCTAAATAACCTCCATGGTCGTGACCTCCCATGCCCAAAAGTTCCATTTCATTCTCTTCCTTCAACAAGCCAATTAATGTGTTGCTCCCTTTTGTTCCATGTGCTTCATTCTCCAAGACAAACCTTTCTTTCCACACTTTTTAACCATGAAAACCGTGCCCTTCTCTCTCCCAAAAGACCAAGTTCGGAAATCAACACATGCAAAGCCAAATTGCCGTGAGCTCACTCCTCTTCCAAAGTTGCAAAACGTTGCCTTCCATATTCCACACTCCAAAAGGTGCTTTAATCTCTTCTACCAAGGTGCCACATAAGCCAAGTCAAAGGGAATAAAAAAAAACACAACACATCCTCTTCTTCATACAATTCTCGGTGATAAGCTAGCAAGGAGTCCACACAAAAATGGAAAGATTCTTTCTATGGTAAATGTGCTTCATATTATGCTTGTCCAAAAGAGGTAAAAATTAAATGTGCTATTTCTCTCTCCTTCTACACACCAATTCAGATTTCTTCCATCAAAGCAAACATCCCAAACTTTCTTTCACCTTCCAAAACCGAGAACACACCTAAGAAACCAAGTCTCCATTCCCAAATAATTTCAAGAACAACAAACCCCAAATTCTAACTTCTTCAAATCAACTTCACACTCTCTTTTCTTCAAACTTTTGACAAAAACAAAAACAAATCCCTAGCTTTCCTTGCAAAACCGTCCAGCCATCATCAACAAACACAATGTCCAGCTCAAAATATTACTTCCAACCATCAAACAAAAGCACAAGAAGAAAATGGTTCAAACCTCAAACACACATACACCAACTCAAGGTTTCTTCACTACTAAGCTCAACAACAACTCATTTTCGTCATCCAATCCAAGAAACTCAAAGTAAATACGAAAATGTGGCAGCAAAGGAGGAGAAAAACGAAATAGCTCTTCATTCAAACCAAAGACCCATCATGAAAATGCAAAGAAACAACCTCAAGCTCATACTTTCAACTTCAAAGAACAAGAAACAAAGTGGAATATGGGACGGTTTTCACCACCACCAAGCAAAGATAAAAAAGATTCAAGCAAGAGAAGAAGAAAAATGCATTCTTTGTTCATTCCATGCTCAAAAACCGTGAAGCACCTACCATGGTCTCCAAGAGAGAGTTCTTACAAAAAGCCTAAGCAGATGATGTTTCCAGATGATGTTTCCACAACTTCCCTGCAACCAGAAATGCGCTTAATCAGCTCAGAAAATCCAAATTAGCACAATTATGAATTTCCGACCAAATTAAGCAGAATTCGGAAAACGGGGAAATAATAGACAATTAAACACAATTCCCTGGTTTATTTAAGTGCAATAAACTAAATACAGTTCAAGAAATAACGACTCATCAAAATAGACCACACTTAGTCTTTTGCACTCTTGGGCAAAACCAAGACGAAAACTAGGGAACTACTCAAACATCAGGGAGGTGACACAGACTCGACAGACAGACAACAAAGTCTCACAAAACAGAAACAGAGTTGCGCAATTCTCACAAAATCTGGACAGTGCAAGGCATAGGCAGAATCCCATACAGAGTCAATGAAAGTAGATACTCATGAAATCATCCAAACAGTTCAGTACATGGAAAACAGTTAATCAGTTCAAGAGATGAATCAAAAGCAACAGAGCCTCACAGATGCACACAATCAGTGTTTCTCTCAAGTGTTTAAGGTAAATCAATGTCACTCAATGCACTCAAGAAAGAAAACACAAATAGACTTGGCAAGCCTCTAATATCAACACTCAAGCACATACACATGTTCAAATCACAAGGTCTTTTCATGGTTGTAATGGGGCCAAGGACAAGGGAGGATACATCTGGACAAGAAGCTACAAACCATAAGGAACAGAGGAGCAATGGGGAAAAAGTGTAAACACAGTCAAATCATACCCCGAAACCTCTAATTCAATCCTTTTCTTGACTCCATTATTCACACAATTTTTTTTATTTTTTTGTATTTTTTTTTCTTTTTTCCCATCTTGTCTCTTTTCTTTTCTCTCTTTTCAAAACACAACTGTAAGAGACAAGATACACAACATTTTTACAAAAACAATCACAAGAAGAGAAGCCAACTAACAAAATCATCTGAATCTCCCAAGAGACCACACTTATTCCCAAAACAATTCCAAAGCTCCAAAATTCCCTAAGGTTAAGGTAATCATGGTTTTTCACTTAGGGCTAGTGTATGAGCTTTAAAACAAAGAAATGGGGAAAGTATAGGCTCAAAGGGGCTAACAAAGAGTCAAACAGGGTAGGCTCATCTGGCTAGAGAGGCTCAACAACAAAACGCCTTTATCACTTTCAAACATGCGCATGAATCAAGAATTATCAACAAGAGTCAAGCTAAGGCATAAGTGCAAGCAATCAATAGACATATCACACACAAGAAAGATCATCAAATGGCTTAAATCTCGCACAAGGTAATTCTATCACAATCAATTCAACCTCTTAAACATCATAATCATCTTCCAAACAGAGAAAAGCAAGGATTTCAAGCTAAACAGAGTATCAATGAAGTGCATAACACATCTACAACCTAAACAAAGTCCAGAGATCACGAAAAGCATGCAAAACTGTACACAAGACACAAAAAAACTAACTAGAAAACGAAACCTAAACAAAGAACAATCTCCCCTAATAGACCACACTTAAACTACACAATGTCCTCAGTGTGTCACAATCATCAGATGAACAATCAGAACAATCAAACGATATGGACAAAGTGCAATAAAATTGAGAAGGGAAGGAGAAAATAAACTCCCTGAGTCAAAGGGAAGGATAGGTGGGGTTGACCAAAGATGTCTCCTCCACCACTGCATCCAACAAAGAAGGATTGCTGAGGAAAGGCTTCAGTCTGTGCCCGTTCACCTTGAAGCTTTTAGTTGTGGAAAGACTTTGAATCTCAACTGCACCATAAGGATAAACATTAGTTACAACAAAAGGTCCAATCCACTTTGATCTCAACTTACCACTCATGAGGCCAAGCCTAGAGTTGTACAATAAAACCTGTTGGCCAACCTCGAAGTCCTTTCTAACAATAGAACTATCATGGAACCTCTTTGTCCTCTCCTTGTAGAACTTCGAGTTCTCATAGGCCTCTAATCGGATCTCATCCAATTCATTCAGTTGCAACTTCCTTTCCTCTCCAGCTTGGTCAATGGAGAAGTTGCAAGTCTTCACAGCCCAGTATGCCCGATGCTCAATCTCAACTGGTAGATGACATGCCTTTCCAAAGACAACCCGATAAGGAGAAATCCCTATGGGTGCTTTGTAGGCAGTCCTGTGGGCCCAAAGAGAATCGTCCAACCTATTACTCCAATCTTTCCTGTTGGGCTGGACAATCTTCTCCAAAATTCTCTTTATCTCCCTGTTAGAGATCTCAGCTTGCCCATTTGTTTGGGGGTGGTATGGTGTAGAAACTTTGTGTGTCACCCCATATTTCTTGAGCAAAGCCTGCAGGATCTGTTACAAAAATAGGTTCCCTGATCACTAACAATTGCTCTAGGCACTCCAAACCTGCAAAAGAGGTGAGATCTAACAAAATCTACAACAACCCAAGCATCATTAGTCCTGGTGGCTCTAGCTTCCACCCATTTTGAAACATAATCCACAACAAGGAGAATATAAGAGAAACCAAAAGAAACAGGAAAAGGACCCATAAAGTCTATACCCCAGACATCAAACACCTCACAAAATAACATAGGCTGTTGAGGCATCTCTTGTCTATGTGAAATTGATCCTCCTGCTCTCTGACAAGGCTCACAGGTGCTGCAAATCCTCTCCGCATCTTTGAAGATGGAAGGCCAATAGAAACCACAGTCAAGCACCCTGCGAGCTGTTCTCTGTATCCCCAGATGACCACCAGGTGAGGAGGCATGACAAAACTGCAGGACCGAGTCAATCTCATGGTCCGGAATGCATCTCCTAGTAACCTGGTCACTGCACAACTTCCACAGATATGGGTCATCCCAAATATAATACTTAGCATCACTCTTAATTTTGGCAATTTGAGCATGTGATGCTAAGGGAGGAAAAACAGAAGCAACCAAATAATTTACAATGTGTGCAAACCAAGGAGTAGGGTGAGTATATGAAATCATCAACAAACTCTCATCAGGAAAGTCATCCTGGATGGGCAAAACATCAGCTTCTTTCTTAGTTCTCTCAGTTCTCTCAATCCTGCTGAGGTGGTCTGCAACTAAATTTTGTGCTTCACTCCAGTCTTTGATTTGCAAGTCAAACTCTTGGAGTAGTAGCATCCACCTGATCAGTCTTGGCTTTGACTCAGCCTTTTTCAATAGAAACTTCAGAGCTGCATGGTCAGTATACACAATAACAGGCGATCCAAACAAATATGACCTAAACTTATCAAGGGCAAAAACAATTGCCAAGAACTCTTTTTCAGTGGTGGTATAATTTGCTTGGGCAGCATCCAGAGTGCGTGAAGCATAGTAGATCACTCTCGGCAGCTTGTCAATTTTCTGTGTCAAGACAACCACCCAATGCATAGTTAGACGCATCACACATAAGCTCAAATGGGGCTGTCCAATCCGGTGCCTGAATGATCGGAGTGGTGGTCAAAGCTTCCTTCAGGCAATCAAACGCCTGCTTGCATTTATCATTAAAATCAAAATCAATCTCCTTCTGCAGCAGTCTAGACAAGGGAAGCGCCTTCTTGCTGAAATCCTTGATGAAGCGCCTGTAGAAACCTGCATGTCCAAGAAAAGATCGAACCTCTCGCACGCAAGAGGGGTAAGGCAACTACGAAATCACAGATATCTTTGCAGGATCTACTTCTATTCCCTTTTCAGAAATGATATGCCCTAGAACCAAACCTTGTTCAACCATGAAGTGACATTTCTCAAAATTAAGAACAAGATTTGTTTCTATGCATCTTTTCAAAACTTTTTCCAGACTATCTAAACATGCATCAAAAGAGGATCCATACACAGTAAAATCATCCATAAACACCTCTATGCAACTCTCAAGAAAGTCATTAAAAATGCTAAGCATGCACCGCTGGAAGGTACCAGGGGCGTTGCATAGACTAAAGGGCATCCTCCTATAGGTAAAAATGCCAAAGGGGCAGGTGAATGTGGTTTTCTCTTGATCCTCAGGCGCAATGTTTATTTGAAAGTAACCAGAAAAACCATCAAGAAAACAATAATGAGATTTACCTGCTAGGTGCTCCAGCATCTGATCAATGAAGGGCAGGGGGAAATGATCTTTCCTGGTCGCTTGATTCAGCCTCCTATAGTCAATGCAGACTCTCCAGTTGTTCTGCACTCTTGTGGGAATCAGTTCATCCCTCTCATTTTTCACAACAGTGAGGCCAGTCTTCTTGGGCACAACATGGATGGGGCTCACCCACTGACTGTCTGAAATAGGATAGATGATCCCAGCTTGCAAAAGCTTCGTCACCTCCTTCTTAATCACTTCCATGATCACGGGGTTTTGCCTTCTCTGCGGCTGTCTCACTGGTTTTGCCCCATCTTCCAATAGAATCCTATGCATGCATGTGGATGGGATAATACCAGGGATGTCCGCCAAACTCCAACCTATGGCTTTCTTATGCGCCCTCAACACTCCAAGCAACCTCTCCCCTTGAATAGAATCAAGGGAGGTGGAAATTATGACCGATTTTCTCTCATCATCCTCCAAGTATACGTACTTGAGGTTTTCTGGGAGCTGTCTCAGCTCAAGAGTGGGTTCCTGCAAGTCAAATTCAAGTGTACTTCCTGCAACGTGGTTAATGCATTCTGACTCTAAAGAATGTACAGGTAAAGGCAGAAAACCCATCTCATCACAATCCAGATCAATATCCATCACAGGTATATCAACAACATCATCAATATCATCCAAATCATCAAAAACACGCATATCATTAATAACCTGGACATCATCAATACCCTGGACATCACAATTTTCATCCATATCATCATCAAATTCAACAACATTTCAAATTCCTGATTCAAACCCAGATGCTATGCATGAATGTACAGAAGATAGAAAAGAATGTTTCTTCTCATGCATAGAACGAAAATCATCAATAATGAACTCATCAACAATGTCATCCAATGTATCAATTCATAACACATAATGGTCCTCAGTTGGAAATTTTATGGCATCAAGGATATTAAAATGTACAATAATATCAGCAAATTCTGTTGTAATTAGAGAAGATATCTTTAGAATCTTCCTAATTAGAGAAAATAGATATACAATCTTTTATTTTATTTTGTTTTCCTAGTTTCTCTATTTCCCTTTTTAGGAGAATTAGATTGTTACAAATAGAGGATATGAGAATGTATTTTCAATCAATTTCTAAATAATAAATTTTAGTATTATTTTCTACTTGGTATCAAGAGCTTCCGATCTTGGAACTCCTTCCACTGCACAGTCGCACCGCCGCCGCTGTCCGACCGCCGCCGCTGCCGCTGTCCGACCACCGTCGCTGCCGCCGTCGCCGGTTGGGGTCGCTGATAGCGCAGAAAGGTGCGCCCAACTCCGACGACCACAACGTCGAAAGTCGCTCCGTGAAAGGAGCCACCACGCGCCGCCACGCGCCTCCACCGTCGCCGGCGCGTGTAGCCCACGCGCCCACCTCCGGCGAGACCCAGTCGCCGGCGCCGCCACAGACAGGGGCGCCGGAGCACCCTGAGTCTATTCCTAGGGTCGGTGACGACTCGTTTGGGCTGTATTTGAGCAGATCTGAGTTTTAAGTTTCACTCTCTTTTTTCCGGCGAGACCCACTCGCCGTCGCCGCCACAGAAGAGTCGCCGGAGACTCCTGAGTCTGTTCCTAGGGTTTGTGTCGACCCGTTTGACCTTTTCTTGAATAGATCTGGTTTTTTAAGTTCTGCTCCTTTTTTTCTCGGTGTGACCCATACACCGTTATTGTCTTGGAGACTCGTCGTTGCGTTCTACGGGATGTCTGAAGTAAAAATTATTCCTTTGAAAGGAATGGATGAATCAATGAGTAAGTCCTCTGGATCATGCACTTTGTCCATAAAAGGTAAGATTTGCCTCAATACTATGTGTCTCAAGGGATTTGGATCCTTGATTCAGGTGCAACTGATCATATGACACATTTTAGTGTGTCCTTTGACTCATATGGTAAAAGAAATAAAGAACAACTTATTACAGTTGCGAATGGTCAGGGTATACCTATATGCGGCTCTGGGAATATAATTTTGGACTCATCCATTGTATTGAAGGATGTTTTACATGTTCCTCAATTAGCTAACAATCTTATCTCTGTGCAAAAACTCACAAAGGATTTAAATTGCTCAGTAACATTTTTTCCAACTTATTGTGTTTTTCAGGACCTTGCCACGGGGAAGACAATTTTAACTGCTAAAGAGCATAGTGGGTTGTATTTTTTAGAGTTTGATGACCAAAGCAACACGAAAATCATGACTCAACAAGCAACATCTGAGATGTGGGCAAAATCCCAAATATGGTTACATCATCAAAGGCTTGGGCATCCTTCATTCAGTCTTATCAAGTCCTTATTTCCCCACTTGTTTACCAAAGAATCTGTTGAGTCTTTTAATTGTGATATTTGTCAATTTTCAAAACACCATCGTGCATCTTATCCTATTAGTCATAAAAAGAGTATTTCTCCATTTGATTTAATTCATTCTGATGTTTGGGGTCCTGTCATAGATTCTATTTCTGGAGCCAGATGGTTCGTTACTTTTATTGACGATTGTACCCGTGTCACATGGACATACCTTATGAAAAATAAATCCGAAGTTTTTCAAATTTTTGTTAATTTTTTCCATCTTGTCCAAAATCAATTTGGAAAAAATATCAAAAAAATTAGGTCTGATAATGGTACTGAATATGTGAATCATGAATTTCTTAATTTTTTGTCTCATAATGGTATTGTTCATGAACTAACCTGTGTTAATACCCCTCAACAAAACGGGGTTGCAGAAAGAAAGAATCGTCATCTTCTTGAAGTAACTAGAGCTCTTCTTTTTCAAATGTCTGTTCCAAAAAATTACTGGGGAGAAGCTGTGCTAACTGCCACATATCTCATCAACTTCCCTACAACCAGAAATGCGCTTAATCAGCTCAGAAAATCCAAATTAGCACAATTACGAATTTTCGACCAAATTAAGCAGAATTCGGAAAACGGGGAAATAACAGACAATTAAACACAATTCCCTGGTTTATTTAAGTGCAATAAACTAAATACAGTTCAAGAAATAACAACTCATAAGTATGGTTACTTGTGTGTTCACTACTATTTCTTCATCCTCTGTTATCCACTGAAGCTTATAGGGCTTTGGATGAGGAATAATAGGTAAGGCCAATTTATGTACCACTCTAGAACTACAACAATTGCTAGAAGAACCACTATCCACAATTAAGGAACAAGTGTTTTCAAAAATTTTGCATCTTGTGCGGAATATGTTCTCCCTTTGAGATTGTTCTAGTTGTTTGGTTTGACTTCCAAGAAATCTTCTAACCAACAATAACTCACCTTCAGAAGGTAAGGCTTCTTCCTCAGATATGGAAGTATTCGAGTCACTAGAAGAATCTTCATTTTCACTTTGGTGATCCAAGAGATAGGTAGACTTTTTGTGAGGACACTCAGAAGAATAATGTCCTTTCTCTCCACACTTAAAACATTCAGTCTCTCTACCCCTTGTTTCTTTCAAAGAATCTTTGTGAGGGGTATTTCGTTCTCGCTCTTTCTCTTTTTCTTTACCTCTCACTTTATCTTTTTCTTCTTGTGTTTCTTTGTCGTGAGGTTCTAAAGACCTCGTTGGACTACCCTCCCTCTTAAAATCTTTCCTATACTCGGATGTGGTAGGGTAAGTCTGTTTAGTGGAAGCTTTTCTTCTAAGTTGCTCTTCCACTCTTACACATAGCTGAACAAAGTCATTGAGATCTAAGTAAGGTAAAAGTTCTACCTTATCTCGAATCTCATAGGTTAAGCTGCTCTGGAATCTAGCTATTGTGAATCTTTCTTCCTCTTTTATCCCAACTCTTAACATGAGTAATTCTAACTTTTGGCGATACTCTTCGACACTCATGTTTCTTTGTTTGAGTCAATGGAGTTTGTCCATGACTTCCCTAGCATAGTAGGCTGGGACATGTCTGCGATGCAAGGTTGCTTTTAATTCATTCCAATATTGAATGGTGTAGTCGTCATGCATCTTTTGATCTCTCACGATGGATGTCCACCAATAGAGGGCTGCACCTTGAAAGGTCAAGGTGGCTAAGGTCACTCTCCTCCTATCATCAATGTGGTAGCATTCAAAAATTTTGTTCAACCTTCATGTCCCACTCAAAATATTCCTCAACATTATCTCTACCATAGAAGGGAGGAAGATCAAGCTTAGGTTCCATATGATGGTCTCTATGGTTATGATGACGCCGAGGAGGGTGTTGATAGTGATCATAAGGTTGGTAACTATGGTGATCACTATGTTTTGAATGATCATAATGATCATTTTTTTGCCTATGAGAGTGATCCCCTTGTGTGTGCCCTCTCTGATTGAGAGTAAGATTGGCAACCATTTGTCTCAGTTCATTCAACTCAGCCTTGGTTTTATTGAGTTCTTCTCGTAACTCTATGTTCTCTTGATCTTGATTGATGTTACCTTAAACACTAGAGTGACTCATGCTTGTGAAGTAGAGAAAATGTTTTCATAAGTGTTTGAAAGCCTTGCACAAGTATGAATCAAAACTTTTTGAAAAGAGGATTTGCTTGTTTTTGGTGAATGACTTCTATAGAGATTTTAAAGGTGAAGAAACCGAATATCTCCCAGGAAGGAGAGGTGAGTCACAATGGACAAGCTTAGAAACCTTGTCCTTCCTTAGCCAGAGTGTCTCCTGACGTTTCTCACCCAAGTCTCTAGATAGAAGTCTTTCAAAACCTTTTAACTATATGAAACACGCTCCTAAGTATCACGGAGACTTAAAACAGAAAAGTCAATCAAGCAAAGGAAAGTAAATGAATGGTAATGAAAGAAAATGAGAAACGACCTTATGTGAAAGTGCAAGTGGCACTTGGAGCCCCTTGACACACTTTCACACTAAGAGGTGGAAACTAAACTATTACAATGTTGAATGGTACACTTGGAATTGCTTGAAAAGCATTTTCCCAAGGTACTTTTAGTTTGAAAATGTAAAGAAAATTTAAATCTCAATGGTTCCGTGATACAAGGCTGTAAAATTGGGAAAATGAGCTATAATATGTATACAATGACAGTCTACAAAATCTGGATGTAGTATAGCTCCAAAGTGTTTGAAAATTCTGGTGTAAAAGGTGGATAAATGTTGCTGGTTTCCGCAACAAAGCTGCAACTTTGAGAGCAACCTTTGTGACCAATTCTACAATCTCTCCACTTCCTAGGATGCTACCCTCTTGGAGAAAGGTTTCTGGGCCTGGAGCACCTCAAAAAGGGGTCACACACCACTGCCAAACACAAAAACCGTGAAGTAATGGGACAGCTGGTGCACCAGAAATTAATTAGCCAAAAACCAGATTGCTAGCATAGTTTGGAAGCCAAAAATGATGAATTCAAGTGATATAAAGGCTGGAATAAAAGGAGGAACACAAAAGGAACCTAGGAAAGGATCTAGAACAAATTAATAAAGCAAGAAAAATCAAAAACAATGGCTGAAATCTGTGCTGCAAGCTATTTGATATAAATGCACAAGTGTTTGACAAAATGCTTCAATGAATAGTGGGTTTATATGTTTTTCTGAATTGTGCTCTTCAAAACTAGATTGCAGGGATATAATTGCTTTTTCTGAATGCTTTTAGACGTGATTGATTATTGGAAATGGTTTAGAAGGTAAATTCCAGCTTTTGCCAATCCAAGTTTGCAAAATCAAAAATCTGATGTGGTGAAACAGCAAGAAAATCGTACTACAGCAGTGGAATGTGGCTGAAAATGAGTAAAATTTGGTGATGCAACAGGTAAATATCAATGTGGCTCAAAATTTACCATATGAACAGTAATAAACCACTTTCAATGCACCAAAAATGACTCCATAAGCAATGAAACAGATCCAAAACAGACAGGATCTCAATATGAGGTGTGCACTTGCATATTTCAAGCAAAAATGATGGTTCAAAATGGGAAATGATACCCTGGCTGTGAAAAGAGCAATTGGATAGTGCAAACAAGTTTTAAATGATCAAATGAATGTGTTCAAACAGTTGCAAGGCACAGAAACATACACATGCTCGAAATCACCTATTGAGTTGCCAATTATGCAGTAAAATGGAGTAAACAGCAGCATATAAGAATGGTCCTATGCACTAGATCTAGCTTAGAAAAATGAGCTAGGAGAACTGAAATGGCCTAAGACACAAGCAATGAATACAGCAGCACGGTGCCAAAACTGCATAACAGTGACTCTCGGGATATCCAATTTAAAAGCAACTTAATCACTCTTTTTGCATTTTAATGACTAATACGGGTTGGTACAGCTTGCAACATGTTTAATAGCATCAAATAAACTTGTCCAAAGCTTTAGATGCAAAGAAAACTGGACAAAACCGAATTAACAAATTCATTCCAGTATCAACTTTCAAAGCAATGACTGAAACCAGAATTTACTCAACTGCACTATGCTTTTTGAGAATTAGTGATAAATCTGGAATCGTAACACTTAAAACTGATGTAAAAGCATCAAACAAACTTGTTTCAATCTTGAAAATCAAGAAATCTGGTTGAAACAGATTTTGCCACATTGAACCAGAAACGTCGTTGATGTAGAGTTATAAAACAGAGAATGATGTGATAACTGCATAAGCTCCGCTGATCCAAGCTAGACAAAGTCTTAGTGCTTATACGATCAAAGATGAGCTATCACGAAATTTGTTCACATAGAAAGACCGAAGAAAAAGGCAGAAACAGAATAAAAAACCAAGTGACCGTGATAAAACAGCAAAGTGCTTGCACATGACCGAGACAAAACGAAATTAAAGAGAAAGTTGGAATTGAACTCAAACAACTCAAAAGCACCAATTAAAATGATGAATAATTGCTATTGAACAGTGGACGAAACACAATCCACTCAACACAAAACGAAATCGGAACAAAAAAAATTTCAGAGAAAAACGGCACACAGTAGAACAGAACAACGCGGAATTATGAAAATGAAGGATGAGCACTTAGCTCTTGATGCGTGGTTGAGAAACGGTTGGCTCTGGATACCAAATGATAGAAGCTCCCTTACATATCAAGCACGAACAGCTTCCTAGACCAAAATTGGCAACGGACTGAAGGATGAAAGTATGGCACGATAAGTGTTTGATGAATGCTTCAATGAAGGTGTGTAGGTGAGTTAAGGAATCTCAAGCTCCGAAAGCCTTCCAAAAGGGAAGGAAGCTAGAGGAGAGGGTGCAGAAGAGGCACAAATTGTTTGAACTTTGAAAAATAATTCTGGAGAAATCTCAACAGCATTTCATTAAGTTTCAAAGTTGCCTTTACAAATGATGGAAACTCTCTATTTATAGATGAAGGAAAGCTTCTAATCTTGTTGTGCAAGCTATCCTATATGTGCACATGGTGTAAAACAATGAAAAGAAGCTTGGGAAGCAAGCTGTAGTTGCTAACTCAATAGAAACGTGTGGAAGGCATTGAGCGCTTAGCCATTTTGTGCTTCTTTGACTTTCTTACGTGGCAGCTTTCCTAGACATGCTTTCTCAGTTTTATTAATGTCCTACAAAAGCAAGGTAAAGTTATTTAACAAAGAGAATCATGCTAAGACTTTAGAAAGAAAAGATTTAAGTTCTCAATCAACTTCCCTTTCATAGTCTTAGTGTAGTCGATGCTTCTTTGGATGGGTAGTCCCTTTAGGGGTTGCCATCATCCACTCTCTTATATCTACTTTTCTTATTAATTCCCTTTATTATCAATGTCGTGCAACTTTCTAAATTACTCTAAACCCGATCGCTCAGCGAAAAGAGCCTATTACCATAATTACTAGTTTATTATCGCTAGTCTCCCTAGTAATTACTAATGCATTAATCACAGAAGCTTAAAAGCAATTGACCGTCCTAGTCCTATCGCTAGGTAGTATTTCATAATCAAGAGAATTCTTAACAGTTCTAGATTTCCCAGTACGTCGCCGTATCGACAAAATCAAAGATCATGACACCAAATGAGTTAAATGATGCAAGCTCTATCCGCAGAAAAGAAAACTCAAACTATTGATAATACAAGCATATGAATAAAATAAGAATTTCAATATAAGAGAGTTTCAAAAGGATTACATTGTTCCCCAACAACAATGGGTTTAGTTCACCATAGACATGGTGAAACTAGATGGAATTAATGGAAAGAATGAAAGAATAAACCCTAGAATTGGTAATTTGGAGCTCCCGCATCCAAAAGCTGCCTCCAAGCACTGAAGAAGGTGCTTTAACGTCTCTGTTTGCCAAAGATTACCCTAAGAGTCGAACTGGGTCTATTTATAACACAGAAAAATAACAGAAATTCCGCCCAAGGTGTGACATCCCAATAATATACGACATGCATATATAATCTAGACATCACCCATTATAATAAAGGAAAGCAGTTAGAGAAGTATTTGAAAATTAGGATTACAAACATCCTTAAAAATAGCTGAAAATTTGAAAACTAGGTGCTAGGAGTATCTCAAAATAAATTAAGCTGAAAGTGTTTTCAAAGGAACATAAAAGAACTAAGAAGATCCTAAAGAGTCTAGGCAGCAACATCTTCATTCCCTTCCAAGACATGCTCCAGCGAAACCTCATTCTCCTTTGCTCACATCCAAGTGGATGATCATTGCAACAGGAAAGCACACATAACATGGCATAACAGAACAAGCAAGCAAGGGTGAGATAATTATGTAAAAAGCATACAACATATGCATGTTATATTCTAGACTTGACACGTCGGAACTTTAGAATGATAGTGGAGCTATGGCGGGTCTTGCACCCGTGGTGACTTATGAAACTTGGGTTCCCCACCCTGCCAGACTCATGAGGTTAGCCTGTTCCGGGCCTTGAGGAATATTGGAAGCCCCCAAGACTAAGACCTCCTGCTACTCCTAACCACATGGTTCAATCTCTCTAGGTGAGCATGATTGACCATTGGAGCTTCAGGATGAACCCAAGACTGAGCTCCTACTTTCATTCTAAACACTAAGAATCTCACCAAGAGATTCTAAACTTTGCATCAAACTTACTACTAGAACCATAATGTACTTTGAAACATACCATAAACAACCTTGAACTTATACTTCATCCACTTTATCATCATACACTTTCAGGCCACAAAGATCATCTAGGATATAATACAATACATTCGTAAACATGTTTCACAAACCAATTATAAAATCAATAATCAAAATAATGACACAACCATACCACCCAAAATAGTCAACCACATGCTAAACACATCACCATTTTTCTATAAAGACAACTAATCCATAAAATACTGTATATCTACCCAAGTCAATCACAATAAGAAATAGTGAAATATATACTACACACACACCCTTTCCAATAAGTAACACCCAACCCAAAAAATAAAATAAAAGGAAATAAAAGAGATCTGCACACTTGTATTAGATTCCCTTTCACTTTACCTAAACCGCAAGTTCCACAGGGTACTAATCCATCATTTATCAAATTCCCGAGAAGTTAATTATATCCTCTACATTGGATTTATACCCTATAACTCCTTGCAGCTACAAGCATCCATATAATAGTTAAATCAATTTTCTTTTTCTTTTTTTTTCCTTTTCCTAACAATTCATAGCACACAATCTTCTTCCTCCATTTTTTTCTTTTACTCTTATCTTCCTAGACATTCCCTTAACCACAAAACTATCACATTACTACACTTTCTATCATTTAATATTATTTTTCCCTTTCTCCAAAAACTCACGGGACCCACAACACTTAAATATAATGACATATACTCCTCTCTCATGGAAAAGTCAACTTTTTCTTTTTTTTTTATCTTTCTCCTTCTTCCCTTCTTACGTAACATACTTTCTCTTTCTCACTTTTCCTCTTCTTTTTCTACTTAAACCCAAAATACATATTTCTTACTCTCTCTCCCAACCATTTACGTAAATAACCTCCATTTTCCCATCATCTTTCTTTCAATCAAAATAACACACCTAACTCTTCTTCTCTCTCCTACTTTTCACCTACTTGTCACGTCAACTACTACACTTTCTCCCTCACTTTTTTTTTCAATTAATATCCATCAAACTCATTTCTAATTCTTTCACCCTTAAACCCCACATTTCACTTTTCTTTGCTTCTTCTACTTTCTCCTTTTTCACGCACACCAATACAGAGCTATGTAAAAATCAAAAGCCCCTTCCATTCTTCCTTCTTCACTTTAAACTCCTGCACTCACTCACCTATTAATTAATACTTTGTTCCTTCAAGCAAAGTTTCATCAACACACCACTTCATCTTTGGATTACTGTCAGACTAAGACACCCCCACACTTCCCGTTTAAAACTCTAACCTTAAGCAGTATTTAACCTTCCATCTAAAACAGATTACCACAGAATTCCCCCCCCCCTCCTGGCACTTCTTACATGTTCTATTCACAACATTTAAGTTCATAAATCACACCTCATAGACAGCCAATCACAGTATCATTATTCTCATTTTCTGTTCATGCTATCCAATATACTAGAAATAAAAAATGCAGTCCCAACTGTGCATCAATTTATAAATTAACATGCATATATATTTTAAAGCAGAAGCAACAAAATAACTAGCTCCCCTTACCTGGATTTCTCAAAGCACAGCTAATTAGAAAATGTCCTAACAGTACTTACACGACAGTGAACTCACAGAACCTACAAATCACCAAAGAGGTGATAGAACACAGCCCATTAGAGCTCGGATAGGCAGGGAATGGAAGGAAAAACACACGAGGCACATGAACCCAGTAAAGTTGCATGCCCTAGGTTTCAGAGCATTGAGGAAAAAAGGGGAAATTTACTTACCAGTCGGAATGAAGAAATCGATCGGTAGAATTGGAGCTCTCTACGCGGTGAACGCTTGAGCACCTTCAAAATTAAATTTGAACGGTTAAATTTGCTGGAAATCTAGAGAGAAGGCAGAGAAAATTTTAGGGCAAAAAGGTTCTCTAGAGAGAGAAGGGAAAATGGGTTAATGAGAATCTGATTTCAGAAAAAGCCTCTCCCTAAGGCCAAAGCACCCCTTGACTTATGGGCATGGTTGCCCCAATTATAAGGCCCAATGACTTTAAAATAATTTTCAGGCCCTTACATTCTCCCCAACAACAAAAATTTTCGACCTCGAAAATTAGACTTATCGGATAGAAGGAACAATCTATCATCGTCACAGTTGATAACTGTTGAAAAACAGTTATTTTCATGCTTTATTTGAGATCAAAATACAACCTTCAAGGCTTAGAATGAGCTTAGAATCAAGCAAAACACGTAAGTTGAGTCAGTTGAGAGTCAAAAGCTGTTTCTAGAGATATTATGCTTGTTTTGCATTGTTTTGCAGCGTGTTTGATGAATATGAAAAATGGATTAAAGATGGAAGGTCTTAGACTCAATAAAGAAGAAGAAACATGAAGAAAAGAAGAGTCTAGGAACCGCCCAGTGCCAAAATCAAATGCTGGACGGCCAAATGCGAGGGGCAGCCACTGTCTAGCGCACAGGCGGTGTAGCTAGGCGGTTTTGCGATACGAGGCAAACCGCCGGGCGCCAAAGTGTGACGCCGGGCGGTTGTCTGCTAGGCTTGGGCCTAAATTTTGTGATGTTCCTCAGCTATAAATAGCCCTAGTGCGAGTTTAGATGCATTCTTTTGACAAGAGGGGGCTGCCAGACCGAGTTTTCACTCCTTGGAGAAGATCTCTTGGATGCTTAGGCTCCTTTTTATCCAATCTAGGGTTTGTTTTTCCATTCTTCCATCATTTTTCATCTAGTTTCACCATGACAATGGTGAACTAAACCCTTGTGTTGTTGGGGAACAATGTAATCTTTTGAAACTCTTATTTATTTATATTTTTGTCGTATGCTTTGATTATCAATTATTGGGTTTCTCATCTGCGCTTAATGCTTTTATTGTTTAACTCATTCGATAATTGTTGTTTGTCTTTATTGATACGGGAACGTACGGTACTGTCATGAAATGGGGGAAATTCCTTGATTAAACAATACCACCTAGGGATAGGGGGGTAGGACGATCAATTGTTTTCGCTTCCGTTTATAATGCATTATTAATTACTAGGGGAGGCTAGGGATAGCAAGCCAGTAATTATTAATAGGCTCTTTTTGCCGAGGGATCGGGTTAAGGGTAGACTAAGAAAGTTTGCATGATAATCAGATAACAAAGCGAATTAAATAAGAGGAGTAGATAAGAGAGAGCGGATAAGATGAAATTGTAAACCCCAACAACTCCATTCATCCATAGTCTTTTTCTCGTCAATTGAATCAATCGCATTTGCATGTTTACTTTTTGTTTCTTGCATCCAAACCAATTAATTTCTCTTTACAAGTCTTACGATTTCAATTTGTACGAACGATAAGGCCTGCGAGTCCTTTGGGAAGAACGATGAAACCTTGCCTCTGCGTTAAATGCTCTAGTGTTCAATAGTGTAGATTGGTTTAGCCATCATCTCCAAAACAAATCTAAACTTCTATGCCTCAACTTTTAAGTACCTTTCTTTCATATAACCAATCCTATTGTGTCTACCACACTGCTAACCACTTATCAATCATTCGCTACTTCTTGTAAATCTCTTCTAAGACTTCCACTAATCTTGACTTCAAATGAACCCTTGACTGATACTCATTTACCTCCTCTTTCTCCTTCTACGAACCATTATACCTCTAACTTGATCACCACAATTTCCGAGTTAACCACCAAATGCTATACTTTGGATCACTTTTAACCACATCCATTCTGAAGGCTTCACATTCCTTTACTGATCTTCACTACTGAGTAGCATAGTTTCATACTATACCATCTCATTACTGTTAGGACCCTGGTAAGTGTACCAGATCTTATCAAGTAATAATAATTGGTAAACCCAATATCGTTCTTCCCAAAGGACTCTTAAGGCCTCATCTTTCATGTAAACTAATCGTTTAAGACTTGAGAAAAAAAATTAATTTGAATGGTTAAATGCAAAACAAAAGTAAACATGCAAATACAGTGATTCAATTGGCATAAAGAAAATATGGATTAATGGAGTTGTTGGGGTTTACAATTTCATCTTATGCACCCTCATATATCTACTCTCCTTATTCACTTTGCTTATTTATCATATTGCCATGCAAACTTTCTTGGTCTACCCTTAACCCAATCCCTTGGTGAAAAGAGCCTATTACTAATTACCAGCTTGTTATCCCTAGCCTCCCCTAGTAATTAATAATGCATGATAAACAGAAGCAAAATACAATTGATCGTCCTACCCCTATCCCTAGGCGGTATTAGCATAATCAAGGAATTCTTCCCAGTTCATGACATTACTGTACGTCCCCGTATCAATAAAGACAAACAACATCTACCGAATGAGTTAAACGGTAAAAGCATTAAATACAGGTAAAGAACCCAACAATTGATAAATCAAGCATATGCAAGCATATAAAGTAAATAAGAATTTGGATATATGAGAGTTTCAAAAGATTACATTGTTCCCCAACAACAAAGGGTTTAGTTCACCATAATCATGGTGAACCTAGATGAAATATAATGGAAGAATGGAAAAGCAAACCCTAGATTTGATAAAGTGGAGCCTAAGCATCCAAGAAATCTCCTTCAAGGTGTGTAGAGCTGTTGTGGACGTTTCTCTCTGCCAAAAGAATCTCATTTGGATTCGCACTGGGGCTATATATAAGCCAAAAAGATAACAGAAAAATCTCAGAATCCAAAATATAAAAACAGACAACCGCCCAGGCGCCAAAGTTGGCCGCTCAGCGATTTTCCTCAATCCGTGCCACCGCCCAGGCGTCATAACTAACCGCTGAGCGGTTTGCCTCTTGCCGTTCTAGACGCTCAGCGTCACCGCTTGGGCGCCAGACAATAGCTCCACCTCGAATTAGGACGCTCAGCGTTGGAATTTGACGCTTGAGCGGTCCACAGACTCTTCTTTTCTTCCTTTTTCTCCTTCATTCTGAGTCTATGACCTTCCTACTTCATTTCCATCTTCAATTCTCATCAAAAAACTGCAAAGCAATGCAAAACAAGCATAATATATCTAAAAACAACTTTTGACTCTCATGTGACACAACTTAAGAGTTTTACTTGATTCTAAGCTCATTCTAAGCCAAAAGGGTGTGTTTTGATATCAAATTTATGAATGAAAATAACGGTTTTTAGACCGTTATCAATTACCAAAGTAAAACTCTTCTCCTTTGCAACGTCAAAACCAATTTGAGTAATCCAACTTCACTTTGTCTTCTCACTGACCTGAACCCTATGCATTTCTTAAACCACTAGCTTGTAATTCATACTTAGATTTGTATCCTCCTCGACTTGAGATCACTAGCTTGATTAGTATCAGACCAAATTATGATACATCTCAAACTATGATTGTCGAACTACCCTTTCTCAACCATTTTGAGAAACCTACTCGTTACAGTATTTTAACTATACTAATGAAATCTCTCTACAACTTCACTTTAGAACCTAGTCTTCATACTCTTCAACCAACTCTTATTCAATCCATAACAAACCAAGAACTTGAACCTTCTTTTTGTTCAAACCATCAGTTGACATTTCCTTACCTGTAGATTTCCACTATAACTTAAAACCATAGCTCAAATCATCTCCTTCATCCACTGGCCCACTCTTCCTGTTCCAAATCCATTAATACCTCCTCACTGTAAAGTTGATCCTGTAGCTTGAAACCGTAGGCTCATTTATCTTCTCTACCTGATACCTATTTCTTCCATACCTAAACTCACTTCTGACCCTTGAATATTACTAAACACTCTCAACTCATTCTCCTACAACAACACCAATACTGTTTCAAAGAACTCATCCCTCACAAACCACCAATCCACAATGATGAAAGCTCTTCATACATATTTATTTCTGACAACATCATGCTCACCATCATCCATTGCGCTACTTTGATCCCCAAACTTCATTGCTCACTAGTTTGCTGAAAGAACACTTCCTTCATGACAATTGTAACCTGAAGATGATCTCCCTTGAAAACCTCCTTTAAAACTTCCATTACCTTGTCATTCCGTTTCCTCAACATTGTTCTCTACCTCTCAAAACAGACATGCCCTAAACAACTCCTAACTACTAAACTTACACCAGAGTGTTCCAACTTGTCCTCTATTTCTCTTTTGAGATTCATCAAACTTGTAGCTTTCCTCTTATAATTACACTGAGTTCAAGTCACCACTACTCTAACCAAACTTCCACCTTTTTCTTATACTACACAACTTCAATAAGAACCATCCTCAAAGATATTACTAGCACCGGTTCCGTTTAGACACCATTCTCAAAGTGAACACAACTTCTCTAAGGTATAAAATTCCCATACTTGACGCAGAACACTAACCAAAACCCTTGTACTAAAATGATCCATCTTCTCTTCTTTGCTTAACTTGGCTAAATTATTCTGACTTCCACAACCCTTTGTCTTCACCTTTTAACTTGATTCACAATTGATGTATAACCACTCATTTTCTTCTTGAAACACGAAGCTTCTCTTGAAGACCATAAAGCGCTAGAGAATTATTTTGAAACAACAAACCTCCCTTGAATCACACCTCAAACTTACGAAAGAATAACATCATCTCTTCTTCACTCGCACTTAAGAAACATCTTGAATTCCAATAACACTTACTTCTATCTTTCGCTCAACTATACTTGATGCACCACCTTCGCTTCCCTTCCCTGCCAAGAAACCACTCCACAGAAGCTTCAAATCCGAACCCTTAGATTAACTCCACAAACGTCAGATCACCTAGAATTCTTCATGTACTCATCTGGCCAAATTAACTTAAAACCTTCTTCTTCAAGAATTGCCCTCTTCAACTCAGAATCTTTAGAAATACAAACCCTATCTTTAATCCTCTAAACCTCAAGATACCCTTAACCAACAAAACCAATCCTCTGACCTTATCTGAACTTACCAACTCAGTGCCTTCTGCAATCCATCATTCAACATCTTTTCTCTCTTGATTAACTTAGCCGAATACTGATCATCAGCATAAAACCACACCCAAAGAAAACTGGCTTTACCACAACATGCCGCTTCATAACTCTGAACATCTCAACCAACCCAAACTTCTCTGATCATTCTCGATACCCTCTTTAGCAACTTATACTACAACCATCCTTTGTTATTTGATCTAAGACCTTTCTTCTTTGTTCCTCATGCACCGTGCTCTTAATTCTCTATTCCTCTCCTTTTCTTACTGAACTGACATCCTGATATATCCCTTCCTTCAATACTAGAAATCTTTCCCCTCAGCGGATACCCAAATCTTTCTTCTAGACGAACCACAAATCTTGAGACATCATTCTAAACTTGAATATAACAAATCCGCTTGTTGATGAGACCTATCCATCTCCTTCTAATTATCACTTAGCTCCAAACTCTTTTGATACTTCAACTCTCCGCAAAGACTTCACGTTTTCTCAATTTGGAAATTCTGACTTCTAATGCACACTAATTAAAGCTGCTCTATGTCTTACACAACTGCTTCTCAAACTCTTCTTCTTCTAATCTCTTTCTAAACATTAAGTCCCTCTGATCTACTACAAACTTCTCTTTCTTCCTTAACATAAGCTTCAAACCCAAATCACCAATCTCATCCAATGCCACTCATTCAGAATTAAGAAAGGAAAATCATCTCTGGTAAAAGTCATGAGTGTGAAGCCTCATTACTTCTATCAAGACGTTTTCTATTCTCAAAACTTCTAGTTAGATACACAATCTCACAAACTAGACTTGGAGGAAATGGTAGAACATACCATTCAGACTCAACTTTCCATAGGAAAGTCACAACAAACCCGCAACCCGTAAGTTATCCTAGGAACAAACTGCTCTGATCCCATAAAATGTGACATCCCAATAATATAGAACATGCATACATAATTTAGACGTCACTCATTTTAATAAAGGAAAGCAGTTTGAGAAGTATTTGAAATATTAGGATTACAAACATCCTTGAAAATAGCTAAAAATTTGAAAACTAGGTGCTAGGAGTATCTCAAAATAAATTAAGCTGAAAGTGTTTTCAAAGGAACATAAAAGAACTAAGAAGATCCTAGAGAGTCTAGGCAGCAGCATCTTCATTCCCTTCCAAGACATGCTCCAGTGAAACCTCATTCTCCTCTGCTCACATCCAAGTGGATGATCATTACAACAGGAAAGCACACACAACATGGCACAACACAACAAGCAAGCAAGGGTGAGCTAATTATGTAAAAAGCATACAACATAATAATGTGAGTCGTACAAGAATTCTCCAATTAAGTAAGGTAAAGCACACAACCTATGCATGTTATATTCTAGACTTGACACGTCCAGACTTTAGAATGATAGTCAAGCTATGGCGGGTCTTGCACCTGTGGTGACTTATGAAACTTGGGTTCCCTACCGTGCCAGACTCATGAGGTTATCCTGTTCCAGGCCTTGAGGCATACTGGAAGCCCCCAAGACTAAGACCTCCTGCTACTCCTCACCACATGGTTCAATCTCTCTAGGTGAGCATGATTGACCATTGGAGCTTCAGGATGACGCCCTGATAACGGTCTAAAAACTGTTATTTTCATGCTTAAATTGATATCAAAATACACCCTTTAAGGCTTAGAATGAGCTTAGAATCAAGTAAAACACATAAGTTGAGTCATTTGAGAGTCAAAAGCTGTTTTTAGAGATATTATGCTTGTTTTGCATTGTTTTGCAGGGTTTTGATGAGAATTAAGGATGGAATTGAAGAAGGAAGGTCTTAGACTCAAGGAAGAAAAAGAAAAATGAAGAAAAGAAGAGTCTATGCACCGCTCAGCGTCAAAATGCACCGTTGAGCGCCATAATTCGAGGGAAAGCACTGTTTGGCGCCCAAGAGATGAAGCTGAGCATCCAGGGTGATTAGAGGCAAACCGTTCATTGGTGAAACTGACAGCTGAGTGGTGGCGCGACTTGAGGGAAACCACTGAGCGGTAAAATACGATGTTGAGCGGTGGTCTGCTGGGCTTGAGCCTAAATTCTGTTACTTTTCTGTGCGATATATAGCCCCAGTGCGATTTGAGATTTATTCTTTTGGCAGAAGAGGACGTCCAGAGCTATTTTACACTCCTAGGAGAATATTTCTTGGATGCTTAGGCTCAATTTTATAAAATCTAGGGTTTGCTTTTCCATTCTTTCATTGTATTTCATCTAGTTTCACCATGTCAATGGTGCACTAAACCCTTTGTTGTTGGGGAACAATGTAATCTTTTGAAACTCTCTTACATTGAAATTCTTGTTTTATTCATATGCTTGTATATGCTTTTATTATCAATTGTTGGGTTTCTTATCTAAGCTCTATGCTATTATCGTTTAACTCATTCGATAAATAGATGTTTGCCTTTGTCGATACGGGGACGTACGGGGAAGTCATAAACTGATAGGGAATTCCTTGATTAAGCAATACCACCTAGGGATATGGGGGGTAGGACGATCAATTGTATTTTGCTTCTGTGGTACTTGCATTGCTAGTTACTAGGGGAGACTAGGGATAGTAAGCCAGTAACTAGTAGTAGGCTTTTCTCGCCGAGGGATCGGGTTTAGGGTAGACTAAGAAAGTTTGCATGACAATTAGATAATAAAGCGAATTTAATAAGAAGAGTAGATATAAGAGAGTGGATAAGATGAAATTGTAAACCCCAACAACTCCATTCATCCATATCTTTTTCTTGCCAATTGAATCAATTGCATTTGCATGTTTATTTTTTGTTTTTGCATTCAAACCACAAGTTAATTTTCTCTACAAGTCTTACGATATTGATTTATAAGAAAGATAAGGCCTTTGACTCCTTTGGGAGAACAATATTGGGTTTACCAATTATATTACTTGATACGATCTGGTACACTTGCCAGGGTATTAACACCCCCAAGACTGAGCTCTTACTTTCATTATAAACACTAAGAATCTCACCAAGAGATTCTACACTTTGCATCAAACTTACTCCTAGAACCATAATGTACTTTGAAACACACCATAAACAACCTTGAACTTATACTTCATCCACTTTATCATCATACACTTTCAGGCCACAAAGATCATCTAGGATATAATACAATACATTCATAAACATGTTTCACAAACCAATCATAAAATTAATGATCAAAATAATGACAAGACAACCATACCACCAAAAATAGTCAACCACATACTAAACACATCACCATTTTTCTATAAAGACAACTAATCCATAAAATACTTTATATCTACCCAAGTCAACCACAATAAGAAATAGTGAAATATATACTACACACACCCCCTTTCCAATAAGCAACACCCAACCCAAAAAAAAACAAAAGGAAATGAAAGAGATCTGCACACTTGTCTTAGAATCCCTTTCACTTAACTAAACCGCAGGTTCCACAGGGTACTAATCCATCATTTATCAAATTCCTGAGAAGTTAATTCTAGCCTCTGCATTGGATTTCTACCTTATAACTCCTTGCAGCTACAAGCATCCATATAATAGTTAAATAATTTTTCCTTTTCTTTTTTTTTCCTTTTCCTAACAATTCATAGCACAAAATCTTCTTCCTCCTTTTTTTTCTTTTACTCTTATCTTCCTGGACAGTTCCTTAACCACAAAACTATCACATTACTACACTTTCTACCATTTAATATTATTTTTCCCTTTCTCCAAAAACTCACGGGACCCACAACACTTAAATATAATGACATATACTCCTCTCTCATGGAAAAGTAAACTTTTTCTTTTTTTATCTTTCTCCTTCTTCCCTTCTTACATAACATACTTTCTCTTTCTCACTTTTCCTCTTCTTTTTCTACTTAAACCCAAAATACATATTTCTTACTCTCTCTCCCAACAATTTATGAAAATAACCTCCATTTTCCCATCATCTTTCTTTCAATCAAAATAACACACCTAACTCTTCTTCTCTCTCCTTCACTTTTATACACACCTAACTCATTTCTAATTCTTTCACCCTTAAACCCCACATTTCACTTTTCTTTGCTTCTTCTACTTTCTCTTTTTTCAAACACACCAATACAGAGCTACGTAAAAATCAAAAGCCCCTTCCATTCTTCCTTCTTCACTTCAAACTCCTGCACTCAGTCACCTATTAATTAATAGTTTCTTCCTTCAAGCAAAGTTTCATCAACACCACTTCATCTTTGGATTACTGTCAGACTAAGACACCCCCACACTTCCCGTTTAAAACTCTAACCTTAAGCAGTATTTAACCTTGCATCTAAATCAGATTACCACTGAATTCGCCCCCCCTCCTGGCACTTCTTACATGTTCTATTCACAACATTTAAGTTCATAAATCACACCTCACAGACAGCCAATCACAGTATCATTATTCTTATTTTCAGTTCATGCTATCCAATATACTAGAAATCAAAAATGCAGTCCCAACAGTGCATTAGTTTATAAATTTACATGCATATATATCTTAAAGCAGAAGCAACCAAAAATAACTAGCTCCCCTTACCTGGATTTCTCAAAGCACAACTAATTGGAAAATGTCCCAACAGTACCCACACGGTAGTAAACTCACAGAACCTACAACTCACCAAAGAGGTGATAGAACACAGCCCATTATAGCTCGGATAGGCAGGGAATGGAAGGAAAAACACACGAGGCACATGAACCCAGCAAAGTTGCATGCCCTAGGTTCCAGTATAGTGAGGAAAAAATGGGAAATTTACTTACCAGTCGGAATGAAGAAATTGATCGATAGAATTGGAGCTCTCTACGCGGTGAACGCTTAAGCACCTTCAAAACCAAGTTTGAATGGTTAAATTTGCTAGAAATCTAGAGAGAAGGTAGAGAAAATTTTAGGGCAAAAGGGTTCTCTAGAGAGAGAAAGGAAAATGGCTTAATGAGAATCTGATTTCAGAAAAAGCCTCTCCCTAAGGCTAAAGCACCCCTTCACTTATGGGCCTGGCTGCCCCAATTATAAGGCCCAATGGCTTTAAAATAATTTTCAAGCCCTTACACAAGGCGCATCATTTAGGCGCTCAGCGCTCACAACCGCCCAGCGGTGGTCACGCAGGACGCTCAACGGTCACTTGGCGCTCAACGGTGTGCGACTCCAATGCTCAGCGTTGAATTGATGTTGAGTGATGGACGTGACTTCTCTTTTCCACCTTTTCTCGTCCTTTCTTGATTCTAAGTCCTTCCTTCTTCATGTCCATCATTCAATTCTCATCAAATCCTGTCAAAATAATGTAAAACAAGCATAATATATTCTAAAACCACTTTTGTGTCTCTTGAACCCAAACTAAGGTATTTTGCATGATTCTAAGCTCATTCTAAGCCATAGAGGTTGTATTTTGATATCAAATTAATGTATAAAAATAACGGTTGTCCTACCGTTATCACAACCCCAAACTTAAAACCTTGCTTGTCCTCAAGCAAATAAAACAGAACTAAGCCTTCCACCTATCATCAAAATGGTTCAACACTTTCAAAACATATCCTTTCACAACAAGTAATGACTCAATTCAGCTCTTTAATGGACTATAATCAAGATGGATACATGCTTCACTTCATTCTAGTTCACATATTCACATATTCTCCAACAGATGCTATACTCATGAATGATCAATCAACTAAGCACAAATGTAATCATGAATTCGAGAGATCCTTACCAACAAAGTGTTTCACTCCATCACTCAAGTGTCTCAAGAGGTCACTCCTTTTCTCTACTATTCACATGTCACAGAAAACAAAATTGCCCTTTATCTACTACAATCAACATTCTCACACATAAATGTCATTACAAGGACTTCTCAAGGCTTATAGTGAGGCTGGGCTAACAAGAAAATTGGTTTTTCTGAATCACAAAATCCTTGAGTTAAGAGAGTTATTCAACATTCATAGTTCACGCACCAACTCTCTTTCACCAATTTCACTCATTCCCAGCTTTTTCCCTTTTTCTTTTTGCTTTTGCACTGAGCTCATCTTTCATTCCTTTTCTTTTCTTTCCTTTTTTATTTCTCATGCTTTTTCAATCAGCACATCATCTCAATGCTTTTCTCTACCTTTCAATTCTCCCAACCCCAAACTTGAACCTTTATCAATAGTTTTCAATTATTCTCAACTTAACTCAAGGTAAAGATTTTTCTCAGGCTTTTCAAAAGTGTCTCAGGCTAAGGTTCAAAAAGGATAGAACACATGGTTCTTTTAAATTTTGGGTGAAAATTTGGCTAAGTAAGGGCTTCCCAAAATGGCCTTGATCATATGACACAAACATGTGATTGAATCAATCATAAAGACTCAAGCAAAATCAGTCGTGCTTCCAAATGAATAGCACATATATCAATCAAACACTCTGGAGCTCAAAATTCCTCACACAAATGTGCTCACTCAACAGCTCAAATCTCAATCATACACCCTGCTTAGCATCATAACCACAATCATAACTCATCATGCATCTGTTCACATAGCTTGTGAACAATTCACCTATATAGAAGCATATATAACAATCTCAATCATCATCCACATCAAGCATCATCAAGCACACTCATCATGCAATAAAACAAGTCAAACCACAATCAGATAAGGTGTTCAAGCAAGTTCACACAAACCTACACTACTAGACTGAAGCAAACCTACACTACAAGTTCAAATTACAACTGAAAAAGAAAAATAAAAACCACTACATTGCCTTCCAGTAAGCGCTTGTTTAACGTCACGAGCCTGACCCAAAATTCTTATGGATCCACTAGCTTTATCACCTCAGCATCTTGTTCTACTTCTCCACCCAAATAATGTTTGAGTCTTTGACCATTCACCACCCAACTCCTATTGGGAACACTATCGGTTGGATATGTTATTTCAACTGCCCCATGAGGAAGCACATTCTTTACTATGTAAGGTCCTGACCATTTTGACTTCAACTTTCCAAGAAATAGCTTCAACCTTGAATTAAACATTGACACCGACTGCCCTGGATTGAACACCCTCTTTATCAGCTTCCTGTCATGATAGAATTTTACCTTTTCTTTATAACTCCTTAAAGAGTCATATGCATGCAACCGCATCTCTTCAAGCTCCAACATCTGCCTTCTACGCTTATTTTGCGTTTCATGAGGATCAAAATTTAAAAATTTCAAAGCCCACATAACTTTGTGCTCCATCTCCACTGGTAGATGACATGCTTTTCCATACACCAACTGAAAAGGTGATAAACCCATGGAAGTCTTCATAGTTGTTCTGTATGCCCAATCTTTTCTTGAAACTGCAACTGTCTTTTCTAAAATTCTTTTTATCTCCTTGTTAGAAACTTCAGCTTGACCATTTGTCTGGGAATGATAAGGAGATGCCACTTTATGTTTCACCCCATAATGCTTAAGTACCTTTGCAAGCTGATAATTACAAAAATGTGACCCACCATCACTGATGAGTACCCTGGGAGTTCCAAATCGTGCAAAATTTGCCTTTTTAAGAAGTTGATCATAGTATTGGCATCATTCTTGGGACATGCTAAAGCTTCAACCCATTTACTCACATAATCAACCACCACCAAAATATATTCATTATTAAAAGATGGTGGAAAGGGCGCAACAAAATCAATACCCCAACCATCAAAGACTTCAACCTCCAAAATACCTTGTAAAGGCATCTCATGACGTCTTGAAATAGCTCCTGTTCTTTGGCATTTATCACAATTCCTTGCATGGTTGTGAGCATCTTTAAACAAAGTAGGCCAATAAAACCTTGACTGAAGAATCTTTGCAGTAGTTCTTTCTCTATTATAATGGCCTCCATATGGCGAATCATGACAATGCCCAAGAATTCCTTCTGCCTCCTCTCTTGTCACACATCTTCTTAAAAAATTATCTGCTCCGATCTTGAACAAATAAGGATCATCCCATATGAACTACCTAGCATCATCTAAAAACTTTTTCTTCTGTTGCCAATTCAGTTCTTCAGGAATAACACCTGCAGCTTTAAAATTAGCCATATCAGCAAACCATGGTCTGTGCTAAATATACAAGAGAGTTTCATCTGAAAAAGACAATCGGGATAAATGATCAGCAATTAAATTCTCACTTCCCTTTTTATCACGAATCTCTACATTAAATTCTTGTAACAAGAGCACCCATCTAATCAACCGTGGCTTTGAATCTGGCTTTGTCAAGAAATACTTTATGGCGGCATGATCATTATAGATAATCACTTTAGATCCAATGAGATAAGATCTAAACTTCTCTAGTGTAAAAACTATAGCCAAAAACTCCTTTCCTGTGGTGGCATAATTCAATTGAGCTTCATTTAAAACTTTATTGGCATAGTAAATTGTGTGAAATACCTTTTCCTTTCTTTGACCAAGCAGAGCTCCTATAGCATAATCACTAGCATCACACATGAGCTCAAAATCTTTATTCCAATCTGAGCTACAATCACTGGAGTAGAAATCAAACTCTTCTTCAAAACATCAAAAGACTATAAACATTCATCACTCATTACAAATGGCGTGTCTTTGGCAAGCAAATTACTCAAAGGTGTAGCAATCTTTGAAAAATCTTTGATAAATCTTCTATAAAACCCAGCATGGCCTAGAAAACTTTGAATTCCCTTCACATTTGCAGGTGGTGGAAGTTTTTCAATGACCTCCACTTTGGCTCTATCTACTTCAATTCCCCTGGCATAAATTTTATGGCCTAAAACAATTCCTTCTGTCACCATGAAATGACACTTCTCCCAATTCATAACAAGATTTGTTTGAACACATCTTTTAAGAACAACATCCAAGTTGGTCAGACACCTTTGAAATGAATCTCCAAACACTGAGAAATCATCCATAAAACTACTATGTTGTTCTCCATAAACTCTGCAAAGATTGCCTGCATACACCTCTGAAATGTGGTTGGGGCATTACATAATCCAAATGGCATTTTTCTATAAGCAAATATACCAAAAGGACATGTAAAAGCTGTTGAGATTGTTGACAACACAAACTCTATATCAATCTAGTTTTTGATGATGACAACACTATGCCTAATAACAGTACACATTTTGCTATATTACATGTTCTTATTCTGAACTAATTGTTATATCTGCTGAACATGTTTTGATGTACTGTGGTGTATGTTCCTATGTTAATTGTGTGATATATTTGTGGAACATGCTTATATGATTATGTACAATATGAACTGCTGTATCAAAAATATTTTACTGCACATTCTGGAAAGTGAAAAATCACAAGCACTTTTATAAACTTATAATTGTGTGACAAAGTTCTAGTCTAGTCGAATACATCTGTAATGGATTCGACTATTCTAAACCTTTGTACAGATTTTGAGAATCAATGCTCTTTGATGTTTTGAATTGAAAAGAATTTAAAAATATATTTCCATGTGTCAGTCGACTATGTCCAGAGTACATTCGACTGTATTATTGATCTGTTTTGGAATTCTGTTATGCTTACACGCTCAACGACTATATTTTTAAAAGTTAGTTAAGCATTGATGACTTGGTCAACTGTATTAAATGTGTGTTGATTTTCATTGACTGAGAGCTACTATGTTGACTGTCTGTTATAACTATAATAATGCAGTCGACTGAATTAGTAGTCTATTTGACTAAGAAACAATCTGATTGACAGAAATCTATAAATTGGTTGAACACGATTTGTTCAGAGACTTTGATGCTCTAACATTTTCATTTCTTATTTCAGATTGAATTCTCTGTGTTAACAGCTCCAAGAATTCTCCAAGAAGACGGTGGTGATCTATCTTGAGAGAGATTCAAAGAGAGAAGGCTTATGCGCTGACTGTGTGATCAGAAACTACACAAAGAAGGTGCTTCTTGATTGATCATTAAAGGCTTGGCATCCTGTCTAGACTGCTGCGTTGTTTGAAGGCTTGGCATCCTGTGAAGAGTGCTGGAATTGACCTGTTGTGATACAGGGGTTACACGTTGAGGATTGTTTGACGTGGGTTCAGATTGTAGAAGAGGGTATTCTTGCTGCAAGTCTGGTTTTAGTTTTTGCAGCTATGTTTTGGTTTTGGGTTAGAGAGGAGATTTATATTTTTGACGTGAGGTCTTCTATAAATTCCTTGTTGTAAAAACCGCAACCTATATAGTGCATTTGCTTCTTGGGTTGGAAGGACACTGGATGTAGGCATTGTTGGCCGAACCAGTATAAAAACCAGTGTTTGCTTTTCTCTATCCCTGCACTCTTTATTTCAATCGACTATATCTGTTACGTAGTCAACTACGTTTTTCAGCTACATAGAAATTTTCATTACTTGCATTTCAAGAAATTTAAAAAGCTTTATACTTTTGATTAAAGATTGCGAAAAGATTTTGTTTTTGAAACAACACCAATTCACCCCCCTCTTGGTGTAAAACTGAAGCCTACCTGTTTCCCAACAATTGGCACCAAAGTTGGTTTTCATAAGATATTTGAAAAATTAGTCGACTCTGTTTTTATCGTATTCGACTATAAAACCTGGGGATGGCTTCTGTTTCGCATTCAAAAAGAACTTATGATTTTAGAATTGATGTTGCTTCTGCACCCTGTAATTTGAAGTTAAAGTGTGTAACTGATGGCTTCTTTGAAACTATTGAAATAGGAAACTTAGAATGCAAGGCAACCCGAGATGAAGAACTATGTTCACAAATGCAGAAATCAATCTTGTTGGACAACAAATTTACAAAGTTCTTCAAAACGACGAACAATCAAGATCATTCTGTTGATGCCAAGAAAGTCAAGAATAAAGAAGAACTGAATATGATGGCAAAATCCAGAACTATCAAACCTGATCTGAAACAACAATTCAAAACTTCCACATGGTATCTTGATAGTGGGTGTTCGAGACATATGACTGGAGATCCTACAAAGTTCTCAGATATTTCGTATAAAATCGTTGGTCATGTCACGTATGGTGACAACAACAAAGGAAGAATCATCGGTATAGGTAAAATAATAACTCCGTCATCTTATGAAATTAAAAATGTCTTACTTGTTGAAGGGTTAAAACACAATTTGCTCAACATCAGTCAGCTATGTGACAAAGGATTAAAGATCACTTTCGAACCCAATTACTGTCTAATCAGCAACGGGACAACAAACGAGTTATTGCTTATGGGAAAAAGGGTGAACAACATCTACTTAATCGACTTCACAGATAACTCATTTGAATCTATTGTGTGTCTGATGACTAAAGAAGAAGATGTTTGGCTATGGCACAAAAGGTTAGCTCACATCAGTATGAGTCAACTTAACAAGCTCGTCTCCAAGAAACTGGTAAGTGGCCTGCCCAAGATTCGATTTAAAACTGACAGGTTATATGATGCTTGCCAAAAAGCGAAGTTAACCAAAGAGCCATTCAAGAGCAAGAGTGAAATTTCAACCAAGAAGCCTCTGCAATTTCTTCATATGGATCTATTTGGACCATCCAGAATAAAGAGTCTCGGAGGGAATTCATACGGGTTAGTCATTGTAGATGACTATTCAAGATATACATGGACGTATTTCATTGCAGCCAAAAATGATGCACTTAAAGTTTTCAAACGATTTGCTGCTACTGTTCAAAATGAAATGGATCTCAAGATCAAGGCTATCAGAAGTGATCATGGAGGAGAATTTCATAATAAGGAATTCGATGATTATCTAGCTGAAATGTGAATCATGCATAACTTCTCAGAACCCAAAACTCCACAGCAGAATGGAGTTGTAGAAAGGAAAAACAGAGCTCTTGAAAAATTGGCAAGGTCTATGCTAAATGATAGGGACATGCCAAAATATTTCTGGGCAGATTTAGTAAGCACTGCATGCTATGTACTAAACAGAACAATCATTAGGTCTATATTGAAGCTGACACCATATGAACTGCTGAGAGGAAGAAAGCCAAATATTTCACACTTGAGAATCTTTGGAAGCAAATGCTTTGTATTGAATAACGATAAAGAAAATCTTGGGAAATTCGACTCGAAAGCTGATGAAGCAATTTTCATAGGATATTCCTTGAACAACAAGGCATACCGTGTGTACAACAAGAGAACCATGAATATGGAGGAATCTATTCATGTGGCCTTTGATGAGTTCATTATGGCTCCAAAATCATTCTGAACAAATTAGAAACTCTATTGAAGAAGATGAAAAATCAGTTGATGAAGAAATTCCTGAAGAAATCATTGAGAAAGAAGACGAAATTGAGCAAGTCGAATCTCCTAGAGTCGAGTCGATTAAAGCATGGATGGTACCAAGAAGTGTTTCTACTGACAATGTTATTGGTGACATGTTAAGAGGGGTTTCTACAAGAAGACAACCGAACCAATTCCGCATGAACGTTGCCTTTGTGTCCAAAATTGAACCCAAGAAAGTTGAAGAGGCATTAAATGATGAAAATTGGATGTTGGCAATGCAAGAGGAATTGAATCAATTCTTAAGAAACAATGTATGGGAGCTTGTACCCAGAAAACCTGATCTACAAGTTATTGGTACAAAGTGGGTTTTCCGTAACAAAATGGATGATTCAGGTTAAATCATAAAGAACAAGGCAATGCTAGTTGCTAAAGGATACTGTCAAGAAGAAGGAATCGACTATGACGAGACATATGCTCCTGTAGCTAGATTAGAAGCAATTAGAATACTTCTAGCTATTGCATCCACAATGAAATTCAAGTTATATCAAATGGATGTGAAGAGCGCCTTTCTAAATGGATACATCAAGGAAGAAGTCTATGTTGAACAACCACCTGGATTTGAAGATTTTGAATACCCTGATCATATTTACAAACTGAGAAAAGCTTTATAAACAAGCACCGAGATCGTGGTATGAAAGGTTAAGTGAATTTATCATAAAGAAAGGGTACTCAAGAGGAAAAGTTGATTCCACCTTATTCATAAAAAGGTCAAATAGGGATAAACTGTTCGTGCAAATTTATGTTGATGACATTATTTTCGGTTCTACTAACCCTGTGCTGTGCAAAGAATTTTCAAAAATCATGCAGGAAGAATTTGAAATGTCCATGACGGGAGAATTAACATACTTCCTTGGTCTACAAGTCAAGCAAACTAAGGATGGTATATTCATTCATCAATTCAAATACTGCAATGATTTACTGAAAAGATTCAAGATGCTGGACTGCAAAGATGATGCAACTCCCATGGCAACTAATTGTTACTTGGATCTAGATGAGGCTGGAAAAATGTTGATCAAAAAATGTATCGAGGTATGATAGGATCACTACTTTATCTTACTACTAGTAGGCCTGACATAATGCATAGTGTTTGTCTCTGTGCTATGTTTCAATCTGCACCTAGAGAATCACTTCTTACGGCTGTAAAAAGAATTTTCAAGTACCTCAAAGGTACCAAAGGCCTTGGACTATGGTATCCAAATGGCATAAATCTTTTGCTAAATGGTTACAGTGATTCTGATTTTGGAGGTTGCAAACTAGATAGAAAAAGCACTAGTGGAACATGTCACTTACTTGGTTCATCATTGATCTCTTGGCATTCAAAGAAACAAGCATGTGTGGCTTTATCTACCATAGAAGCTGAGTACATAGCAGCTGGAAGCTGTTGTGCACAGTCTCTTTGGATAAAGAGTTAATTAGAGGATTATGGCATTAAGCTAGAAAACATTCCTTTGAAATGTGACAGTATTAGTGCTATAAACTTAACAAAGAATCCTATTTTACACTCGAAAACTAAGCATATTGAAATAAGACATCATTTCATTCAAGATCATATAAATAAGGGTGAAATTAAAATTGAGTATGTTGATACTCTACATCAATGGGCTGATATCTTTACAAAACCTTTGAACAAAGAAAGCTTTTTTACAATCCGAAATGAACTAGGAATTCTAAGTGATAGTAGTGTAAAATGATATATTCGACTATGTCTTGAGTGAAGTCAACTATGCTTATTCTGTCATACATCTTTTCATATTAACTTCTGTTGTTATTTGGTTATAATTCTTGCTTAACCATTATGCTTGATCTAGAAAAGGTTGTTGAAAGGTTTTTCAGAAAAGGACATTGCTTTGGAAGCTACAATTGGAATTCAACATTTGGAAAAGCAATGCATTCGACTGATGATTTAAAGCATTCGACTGCAGTATAGACTAGGAAGTGACTCCTAGGTCGTCTCTCAAGGACCAAACTCTGGATCGAGAATTAGGTCTAACACGAAGTGGGGGGGGGTTGTGAAAGGTTTGTGAATGCGGATGAATTAAATCGAAATACGGATGCAAACAGAAAGGTAAACAGAACTACAAACAGAAATGTAAAAACAGAATCAAATACAAAATGAAAACGGTTGGTCATTAACTCAATTACTATGCTTCCTATCCCAGATTAACGACAAGTACATACTACTCTGTTCCAAATCAAACACGAATCACCTAACTAAGCGAAGGCTAATTCGATTTTCAGAATTTCAAACTCAGCGAATGCAATACACCTATTCCATTCACTGTGTTCTATACAGATTGATCAACTAAGCGAAGATGCAATCACCAACTAGGCAACTAAGCGTATACCCATTGCAAGAACACAATTAGATTTCATAGAATGCCAGGCATAGCAGAATAAACACAAGAACAGTCTAAGAAATCTCAAGGAAATAAAATAATTTTATTAATGACCAACCCGACTAACTTAATCTAACATGACAGTTAAATTATCACTACCAAAAATACTAGACAACATTAAAGTAAAAGAAAATATTAAAACCAATACTGTAACTAACAAATATCTAAACATAATTAAAACTATTAAAATGCAACACTTAAGCTTAAACATTAAATGACAAATAAGATTAAATGCTCAAGATGCATGACAAATTAAAATGCAAGAAGTAAGCTTGTGGAGCTCTCCAAATAAAATGAGATGCTTTTCTCCAAGGAAAACACTAGAAGTCCATCATCGTACATAACCTCTCCCAAAACGCCTATTTTGCTAAATGCAAGAAAATGAAAATGTGCTTTTGATTCCAATGAAAATCAGCTTGGCAGCAAACATGTGCAGCAAAAATGAATTCACTTCTCCATGAAAAGAAATGCTTTTTCTTTCAATCTAAATAAATAAAATGAACTTGTGAAATGTTCCCCTGATGAATCAGCAAACCTTTTCCAAAGTGAATGAAAGCAAATCCTACTGTGCTTTCTCGCTGAAATCAATTCTTGTGTGAAGAAAGGAAATGCGCTGCTTAAATGAGCTTTTCAAAGCAAAAATCAATTGGAAATGAAGTACTCCACCCGTGACAGCACACAATCAAAGCAAAGAAAATGAGTTTTTCAATTGGAAATAAACAAATGCCTTAGGCTGTAACACACTTGCTAATCAAATTTCCCTTTCTCACCAAATCAAATTATCGTACAGCTATTGAAATCAATCACCGTAACCTTCTTTGTTTCAAAAACGAAAATAAAAATATTTTGCTTCCATGAACTAAAAATGAAGATGTGCCTCTTTAATTTAAAACGAAATCAGAGCTTAAAAGTAAAAGTGCTTCTCAATTAAAAATGCATCCTCCAGAAGAAAGAAAAAATCACCGTCCAGTAAGCCAACTTTTAATCCCAACTTGCGTGAATACCATTTAATATAAACTAATCTAATGCTATTTGATGCAAAAGATAATTACGAAAATCACTACAGTGCTATCCAAATGTATTGTTTAAACTAAAGAAATTAAATATTGATTGAAATCCTTCACGGAAACTACTCTTAATAAAAGAAATAAAAACATGAACAATAAAGGTAAAAAGAAGTGAGTGAGCTGCTTGAACCCTTTTGAAGCTCTACATTGTGGTCTTGTGCTCTTCTCCAAATCCAATCACCCTTGTCTTTTTCTATGCTGGACGTGAGCTCTCCAAAAGCGTTCACAGCCAAGCCTCTTCCATTTCATAAAAAATGTTCAAGCAAAGCCAAAGAAAAGAAGTGAGTGGCGGCTCCTGGACACCTTTCCAAGGAAAGCAGCATAACTCCCCTAGCACCATTCCAGCAAAATGAAAGTAACAGAGTGTGCAAATTTTTCATTCATCCAAAATCCTTGGTTCAAAGAAAAGCTCCGTAAAAAAAAATGCTCAAAACCATGTGCTTCCCCGTGAGAGTGGTGGCTTCTGCTTCTTTTACTAGGGCCAAAAATGAGGGTGGGGACCACCCTAAAACCCTAAAGTTCCATGTCACTATTTTTTTCTATTGGGCTTAGTCTACCCTAGCAAAATTAGCCCACATTACAAAAATTGATCTATAAATTCTAAACTACTAAACTAAGTTTGATTAATTCTAAATTGCTTTTGTTAAGAGTGTTCCATCAATTTGCCTCCTTCCTAATGCTCCAAAATATATCTCCAAAATTTTCCCTGCAATTAAAAATGCAATTAATTAGCTCAGAAAATTCAAATTAATTATAATTAGAATTTCCGATCAAATTAAGCATAATTAGGAAAAACGGAAAAATACTAGACAATTAAGCACAATTCCATGATTAATTCTAGCACAATAAACTAAGTGAAATCAATAAAATATCGAATCATTAAAATAAATCACACTTAGTCTTTTGCACTCCTGGGCAAAATCAAGACACAAATCAGGGAACAGTTCAACGGACATCAGGGAATTGACACAGACTCAGCACACAGAAAACAGAGACTCACAAAGAAACAAACAAACAGAATTACAGTCCTCAAGAAGTCTGGACAAGGAAAAGTAGTAGACAGTATCCAACATAGAATCAAAGAAAGCAGATACTCATGAAGTCATCCAAGCAGTTCAAGACATGGCAAAATGATCAATCAGCTCAAGAGGTGAATCAAAAATAACAGAATCTCACAGATGCACACTATCAGTGTTTCTCTCAAGTGTCTAGGGTAAGCTATTTCAACTCAATGCACTCAAGAAAACAAACACAAACAGACTTGGCAAGCCTCTAATATCAACACTCAAAAACATATGCATGTTTAAATCAAAAGGTCTTTTATGGATGCAATGGGGTCAAGGAAAAAGGGAGGATATAATATGGATGAGAAGCTACAAACCAAAAGAAATAGAGGAGCAATGGGAAACAAGTGTAAACACAGTCAAATAACACTCAAACCCTCTAATTCAATCCTCTTCTTGACTCCATTATTCACACAATTTTTTTTTTATTTTCTCATTTTTTTGTATTTTTTTTTTCATCTTGTCTCTTTTTTTTTCTCTATTTAGAACACAACTGTAAGAGACAAGATACACGTCACTGTAACAAAAACAACACAAGAAGAGGAACCACCTAACCAATTCATCTAAATCTCCCAGGAGACCACACTTATTACCAAAACAATTCCAAAGCTCCAAAATTCCCTAAGGTTAAGGTAATCATGGTTTTTCACTTAGGGCTAGTGTATGAGCTTCAAAACAAAGAAATAGGGAAAGTATAGGCTCAAAGGGGCTATCAAAGGATCAAAACAAGGTAGGCTCATCTGGCTAGAGAGGCTCAGCAACAAAACTGTCTTTATTTCTTCCAAACATGCATATCAATCAAGAATCATCAAAAAGAGTCAAGCCAAGGCATATGTGCAAGCAATCAAGAGACATATCACACACAAGAAAGAATATCAAGTGGCTCAATTTCTCACACAGGGTATTTCTGTCACAATCAATTCAACCCTCAAACATCATAATCATCTTCCAAGCAGAGAAAAGTAAGGATTTCAAACAGATCAGAGTATCAATGAAGTGAAGGAAAAACTGACAGCCTAATCAAAGTCCAGAAATCAAGAAACACATGAAAAACTGTACACAAGACACAACAAAAATTACCTAGAAAACAAAAAAATTAACGCAGAAAACATAAACTAACAAAGAAAGTAGAATTCTCCCCTAATATAGACCACACTTAAACTACACAGTGTCCTCAATGTGTCACAATCATCAGATCAGAAATAAGAATAGTCAACAGATCATGGACAAGTGCAATAAAAGTGGGAAAAGAGGAGAAGGGAAGAGGAAAACTCCCCTGAGTTATGGTGGCAGTTTCCAATTTTGGACTTTCAGGGAGAGGTCTTCCACCACAGGATTCAGCAAGGAAGTCTTGAGGAAGAACTGCTTCATCCTCCAAATTTGATCAAGCAGGGAGATGTCCTCCACAGCTGAATCTAAGAAGCAGTGATTGTTGATGAGTGCGTTCAGCTGGTGCCAACTGGTGTTGAAGCTGTTGTGAATGTTAGCACCTTTGCTCTCCATTGTGGGTGTTTGTTGGTCAAGTTCAAATGTACGTCCTGCAACATGGTTAGTGCAATATGGTTCCACAGAAATAACATGCAGGGGTATAACACCCAATCTCAATGTAACAGGCTGAACCTCAGATAAACTCTCAGAACATGAATCAATTTCAAATGTGGAAACAATATCAACAATAGGCTTAGATTCATGTTCAGTGCATGGAGAATAAACATTCAAACAAGATGGAAAAAGTTGTTTCTCATCATGCAACGAGGGAGAATTAAAAGCATGCTCATCAACAATATAATCATCAATAACATACCTATCAACAACATTATCATCAACAACAGAATCAATCTTAGGTATGTTTACCTCCACTTCCCTGAAGATTGGTAAAGTGGTGGAAGGTGAAGTTGGTCTACCTATCTTAAAAGTGTTGCTTATATATGCCTGTTCCTCAACATTTTCATCAGACTCACAGTTAGGATCACCCATCATAAAGTTGGAAGCTAATTGTATCACAGAATTGATTTCAACACAAATAGAGCAAGAACCAACTTCACAACTACATTTAAAATTTTCAGAAAACTGTGAGAGATCAAAATTTAATCCTAAGTCTAAAGCATCTTCAGTTTTCACAGTTTCTATGTCAAAATCAACACTAACATGTGAATCTGCAGCACAATCAAGAATATTTGAATGCATAAACAGCTTAGGCAAAGCAAGTGGGAATTCAAGTTTAGAGAAAACCTATGATGATTCATGATTCATCTCACCAATAATAGCAGAATGAGCAACTACATCCTCAGGTGCAAGAGAGGGAAATATGAGGATGGGAAAGTAGGTGGCACAATACTAAGCTCATGACTCTGCTCCCCATCTCCTTTGTGGATGGCGCCAACGTCATCTGGATGCTGAACAGCCTGAAATGGTGATTCCTCTGAAACATAAGACTGTGAGCTGAGTAGCCATCTGCCCCCACAACTCATTCAATGTAGGCTCAGAAGAAGTAGAAGGTTGGGCAGATGCCTCTTGCTGTTGTTGTTGCCTCTGATTTTGCTGATGTGGCTGCCTGTTATTGTAGATGTTTGAAGCATAAGCTTGAGGCGCATTGATGGGTGTCGCACCCCATGCAAAATTTAATGTGCATAAAAGAATGCAGTATAGACTAGGAAGTGACTCCTAGGTCGTCTCTCAAGGACCAAATGTGGTTCGAGAATTAGGTCAGACATGAAGTGGGGGGGTTTGAAAGGTTTGTGAATGCGGATAATCAAAATCAAAACACGAATGCAAACAACAATGTAAACACAGATGTAAAAGCGGTTTCAAAGACAAAATGAAAATGGTTGGTCATTAACTTAATCACAATGCTTCCAATCACAGATCAACAAAATAAAGTGGTGACTCGAACCTTTAATCCAACACAGTTAACCAACTAAGCGAATGCTAATCATGTTTTCATAAAACCGAACTAAGCGAACGCGATGTTAACATCAAATCCAATTTACACCATGTAGTTTCATCAACTAAGCGAAGATTCAACACCAACTGGGCAACTAAGCGTATACCCAATTGTAAGTGCAAATACAAATTTCACATTAACCAAGTCAGAGTGACAAACATAATTACAGTTCAGAAATCTCAAGGTAACATTATAATATCGCTAACGACCAACTCGACTAACTTAAGCTAACATCACACTTAAACTAACACAATCAAACAAGCAGAAAAGTAAATGGAAACAATAAACTGAACATGACGAATAACATAGTAAACAAAAACAGTAAATTGATCTTTCTAACAACTAAGTTATAGTCCAAGCAATAATTAAGTATGCATGCATCCTTGCTAAGGAAAAGGAGACTGGAAAACTAAACTGGTGAATAAGGAAATAACCGAAAGTTAATCAAATAAATAACACCATAGACAAAACGGTCTATATGTATCAATCAGAATGTAATATGCTTAGAAATGAAATTCGGTGCAACGAAACAACTTTGCAACTCAAAAAGCATAAATGCATAATGAAAATGATTGCTGAATTAAATTAAACCGAATGAGCTTTAAAACGAAATTCAACACTAAAACATCATTAGATGGAAGCCGAAAATGAAAGCAGTAAATCAAAAACTCAACGCACCATCCTCTCTTTATTTAAAGCAAGATAAATGAAATTGACAGCCTACTACTTTCTAAAAGAAAAAAAACCGAATGAGCTACTTAAATTCCATACCGTGACTGCTGCTGCACCAGAAGATTAAATCTACTTAACATCACCATCCATTTCTCCTCCTTCTTCAATCAATGAAAAATGCAAAAACTCCTTCCTTGGAATGACGGCTGGCTGCAGCAAAGTAACACCCTTTTTCTTCCCTCTTCCCGGCTACAACTCAAAAAAGGTTAAAAATGAATCCCGTATGCCTTCATTCGTCTGCCAGCGTGGGCTGTATTCTGCTGGATGCTTCAATCCAATTGCTCATGGACCAGCTGCTGTCCAAGCTGCTGAAGGTGTCTCTCTTCAAGCCCAAGTGATGGAATCAGATCAGCTGTTGCAACTCCTTGCTTGGCGTCACACCCTTCTCTAATTAATGCACTACATTGTAGCCGTAGCCCTCCATTGGCCTTATGTGACAGTTGGACCATGGGCTTCTCCAAATTATAGGCTACTGCTATTTGATCCAGCATGTGCCTACTGATGCAGCAATGTGGACGTGCAAAGCTTGCTCAAATTCTCGTGCTGCACTCCTCGGGTGGTGTTATTTCCAAGTTGCTGGACTTGCATTGTGTGCTTATGGGATGCAAGCTGCTGGCTGAAGAAAAACGTTGGTGCTGGACGTGTGTGTTGATGTCCGTGAAGGCTGGGCCGTGGCCAGTTTTCTCCACCCCGTGTGCAGACCTGCTTCTCTTGTGCGCAGCGTTTAATGTGGGCCACTCTCAAGCAGCTGCTGGATTCAAAGTTGCTGTTTACGTGGGCACCTAACAAGCTAGTTGTTGGACCATGTGTGGAACGTGGGCTATTGCTGTGTGCTTGGGTGGCAGCAGCTTCAATTTGCTTTGGGCCGTGCAGCTACGTTTCCTTGCAGCTCATTCCAATTGAAGACAGCACTTGTGCATGGAGGTGTGGGCAGCAACCTGCTGGACGTGCAAGCTACTGCTGCACGTTTAAACTTCAAATAATTGTTCCAATCTCGTGTGCTGTTCCTATTTTGCCAGCTGCTTGGTCCGTGACACCATGCTTTTTGCTAGACATCATCCCCTTTTCAATTGAAGCACACCTTTTTCATAAGCCTAAAAAGTCAAAATGACCATAGTTCCCTCTTTCTTGTGCACATTTCTTTTGTGAAGAGTCTTACATTAATTGGCATCCTTTCTAAAGTCCCAAAATGTAACTCTAAAATTTTCCCTGCAAATAATAATGCAAATAATTAGCTCAGAATATTCAAATTAATTAAAATAAGAATTTCTGATCAAATTAAGCACAATCGGCAAAAACAGAAAAATACTGGACATTTAAGCACAATTCCCTGATTAATTCTAACACAATAAACTAAGTGAAATCAATAAAATATTGACTCATCACGCATCAAGAGCAACAAGGTGCTGCAAAGAAGGACATGCATCTGTATAGTGGTCACTGGAAGGACATATAGCACATAGTCGTGCAATAGATGCAAATGGAGGTGCTGGTCTCTGGTTGAATGCCAACTGTGTCGCCAAACTCAAAAGAGAATCAAGCTTGTTTTCCAAATTCCTATCAACAGTGGATGAAGACTGGGCAGGCTCATGAAACTGCAGCTGCTGTGGTTCCTGGACTGGTGGAGGCATACAAGCATTCTGGAATTATGGTTCTTGATATTGATGCTGTGAAATACCATACCATCATAAGTTAGGATCAGTCCACCCAGGATCGTCGCTATAACCATACCGCACAGGGGAGAATTTGTCTAGAAACTGATGCTCAAGATCTTTCCAACTGGTGACGGATCCTGGAGTAAGACAACAACACCAATCCTTTGCTGCTCTGTGTAATGAGTGCTCAAATGCTCTTAAGAACATGTCTTCATCCGGGACATCTGGAGATTTCATTAAAGAGCAAATGGTGTAGAACTCCTCCAAATGTCTATGTGGGAATTCACCTGCAAAACCATGAAACTTAGGCAGCAAATGTATCAGTCCAGTGTTGAAAACACAACGAATATCCTCCTCATCAAGTGGAAACAGCTCCCTAGGAGCACTCTCATGAGATGGAGGAGGAATCATACTGTTCTCAACATAGAAATCAGCAGGAGAATCATAATCAGAGGCATAGGCAGAAGAAACAGTATCCACATAACCAGAATAGGTAGACATGTAGAAGAAAGGGGGAAAAGAAGAATGCAATGAAAATATGCAACAAAAGCTACCTAAATGCAACACACATAACACCACACAAAACAGAACATCACACTCAAAACACAAGACAAAACACAAGACAAAACACAACACACACTAACACAACAGAAGACCTAAAACCGAACCGTTGGTCCCCGGCAACGGCGCCAAAATTTTATAGGTGTCGCACCTCATGCAAATTTAATGTGCATAAAGAATGCAGTATAGACTAGGAAGTGACTCCTAGGTCGTCTCTCAAGGACCAAACTGTGGATCGAGAATTAGGTCTAACACGAAGTGGGGGGGGGGGTTGTGAAAGGTTTGTGAATGCGGAAGAATTAAATCGAAATACGGATGCAAACAGAAAGGTAAACAAAAATACAAACAGAAATGTAAAAACAGAATCAAATACAAAATGAAAACGGTTGGTCATTAACTCAACTACTATGTTTCCTATCCCAGATTAACGACAAGTACATACTACTCTGATCCAAATCAAACACGAATCACCCAACTAAGCGAAGGCTAATTCGGTTTTCAGAATTTCAAACTAAGCGAATGCAATACACCTATTCCATCCACTGTGTTCTATACAAATTGATCAACTAAGCGAAGATGCAATCACCAACTAGGCAACTAAGCATATACCCGTTGCAAGAACACAGTTAGATTTCATAAAATGCCAGGCAGAGCAGAATAAACACAAGAACAGTCCAAGAAATCTCAAGGAAATAAAATAATTTTATTAATGACCAACCCGACTAACTTAATCTAACATGACAGTTAAATTCTCACTACCAAAAATACTAGACAACATTAAAGTAAAAGAAAATATTAAAACCAACACTGTAACTAACAAATATCTAAACATAATTAAAACTATTAAAATGCAACACTTAAGCTTAAACATTAAATGACAAATAAGATTAAATGCTCAAGATGCATGACAAATTAAAATGCAAGAAGTAAGCTTGTGGAGCTCTCCAAATAAAATCAGATGCTTTTCTCCAAGGAAAACACTAGAAGTCCATCACCGTACATCACCTCTCCCAAAACTCCTATTTTGCTAAATGCAAGAAAATGAAAATGTGCTTTTGATTCCAATGAAAATCAGCTTGGCAGCAAACATGTGCAGCAAGAATGAATTCACTTCTCCATGAAAAGAAATGCTTTTTCTTTCAATCTAAATAAATAAAATGAACATGTGAAATGTTCCCCTAATGAATCAGCATGCCTTTTCCAAAGTGAATGAAAGCAAATCCCACTGTGCTTTCTCGCTGAAATCAATTCTTGTGTGAAGAAAGGAAATGCGCTGCTTAAATGAGCTTTTCAAAGCAAAAATCAATTGGAAATGAGTTTTTAATTGGAAATAAACAAATGCCTCAGGCTGTAACACACTTGCTAATCAAATTTCCCTTTCTCACCAAATCAAATTATCGTACAGCTTCTGAAATCAATCACCGTAACCTTCTTTGCTTCAAAAACGAAAATAAAAATATTTTGCTTCCATGAACTAAAAATGAAGATGTGCCTCTTTAATTTAAAACGAAATCAGAGCTTAAAAGTAAAAGTGCTTCTCAATTAAAAATGCATCCTCCAGAAGAAAGAAAAAATCACCGTCCAGTACTCCAAAGCCAACTTTTAATCCCAACTTGCGTGAATACCATTTAATATAAACTAATCTAATGCTATTAGATGCAAAAGATAAATTACAAAAATCACTGCAGCGCTATCCAAATGTATTGTTTAAACTAAAGAAATTAAATATTGATTGAAATCCTTCACGGAAACTACTCTTAAAAAAAGAAATAAAAACATGAACAATAAAGGTAAAAAGAAGTGAGTCAGCTGCTTGAACCCTTTTGAAGCTCTACAATTTGGTCTTGTGCTCTTCTCCAAATCCAATCACCCTTGTCTTTTTCTATGCTGGACGTGAGCTCCCCAAAAACGTTCACAGCCAAGCCTCTTCCATTTCATAAAAAATGTTCAGGCAAAGCCAAAGAAAAGAAGTGAGTGGCGACTCCTGGACACCTTTCCAAGGAAAGCAGCGTAACTTCCCTAGCACCGTTCCAGCAAAATGAAAGTAACGAGTGTGCAAATTTTTCATTCATCCAAAATCCATGGTTCAAAGAAAAGCTCCGTAAAAAAAATCTCAAAACCAAGTGCTTGCCCGTGAGAGTGGTGGCTTCTGCTTCTTTTACTAGGGCCAAAAATGAGGGTGGGGACCACCCTAAAACCCTAAAGTGTCATGTCACTATTTTTTTCTACTGAGCTTAGTCTATCCAAGCAAAATTAGCCTATATTACAAAAATTGATCTATAAATTCTAAACTACTAAACTAAGCTTGATTAATTCTAAATTGCTTTTGTGAAGAGTCTTCCATCAATTTGCCTCTTACCTAATGCTCCAAAATATATCTCCAAAATTTTCTCTAGAATTAAAAATGCAATTAATTAGCTCAAAAAATTCAAATTAATTAAAATTAGAATTTCCAATCAAATTAAGCATAATTAGGAAAAACGGGAAAATACCGGACAATGAAGCACAATTCCATGATTAATTCTAGCACAATAAACTAAGTGAAATCAATAAAATATCGACTCATTAGGGAGTTAACATTGTTTTATGATGAAATTATGGTGATGAGAGCATCATTGTATTTAACAAATTGCATATCTTTCTGATGCATCTCTATTTTCAAATCTGCATAAATATCTGAAGCATTCCTTTTTTGTTAATGCACAAAGGGGGAGAGAGATATATGAGAGAGTATGAGAGTAAGTATAAATGCTTTATGAAAGGGGGAGAATACTTTGTCTCATACTTCATCTGCTTGATATTATGTTGTATATGTAGAGTAATTGAACTGTGTGAAATCATTTGCTATATGCCATTACTCTGTCTTGTGTTGAATTGTTCAAACATGGTTGAGTTATTAATCATGGTTGTGCATCATCAAAAAAGGGGGAGATTGTTGACAAAGTACTGTGGTGTATGTTCCTATGTTTATTGTGTGATATATTTGTGGAACATGCTTATATGATTATGTGCAATATGAACTGCTGTATCAAAAATATTTTACTGCACATTCTGGAAAGTGAAAAATCACAAACACTTTTATAAACTTTTAATTGTGTGACAGAGTTCTAGTCCAGTCGAATACATATGTAATGCATTCGACTATTCTAAAACCTTTGTACAGATTTTGAGAATCAGTGCTCTGTGATGTTTTGAATTGAAAAGAATTTAAAAATGTTTTTCCATGTGTTAGCCGACTATGTCCAGAGTACATTCAACTGTATTATTGATCTGTTTTGGAATTCTGTTATGCTTACACACTCCAACGGCTATATTTTTAAAACTTAGTTAAGCATTGATGACTTGGTCAACTGTATTAAATGTGTGTTAATTTTCGTTGACTAAGAGCTACTATGTTGACTGTCTGTTATAACTGTAATAATGCAGTCGACTGAATTAGTAGTCTATTCAACTGAGAAACAACCTGACTGACAGAAATCTATAAATTGGCTGAACACGATTTTTTTAGAGACTTTGATGCTCTAACATTTTCATTTCTTGTTTCAGATTAAATTCTTTGTGTTAACATCTCAAAGAATTCTCCAAGAAGACGATGGTGATCTATCTTGAGAGAGATTCAAAAGGAGAAGGCTTATGCGCTGACTATGTGATCAGAAACTACACAAAGAAGGTGCTTCTTGATTGATCATTAAAGGTTTGGCATCCTGTGAAGACTGTTGCGTTGTTTGAAGGCTTGACATCCTGTGAAGAGTGCTGGAATTGACCTGTTGTGATACAGGGGTTACACGTTGAGGATTGTTTGACGTGGGTTCAGATTGCAGAAGAGGGGATTCTTGCTGCAAGTCTGGTTTTGGTTTTTGCAGCTATATTTTGGTTTTGGGTTAGAGAGGAGATTTATATTTTTGATGTGAGGTCTTCTATAAATTCCTTGTTGTAAAAATCGCAACCTATATAGTGCATTTGCTTCCTAGGTTGGAAGGACACTGGATGTAGGCATTGTTGGCCGAACCAGTATAAAAACCAGTGTTTGCTTTTCTTTATCCTTGCACTCTTTATTTCAGTCAACTATATCTGTTACGCACTCAACTACGTTTTTTCGCTGCATAGAAATTTTCATTACTTGCATTTCAAGAAAAATCAAAAAGCTTTATACGTTTGATTAAAGATTGCGAAAAGATTTTCTTTTTGAAAAAACACTAATTCACCCCCCTCTTGGTATAAAACCGAAGCCTACCTGTTTCCCAACATAAGCCGTCTTCTCTTAATCTTCAGGATCCACCACAATCTGATAATAACCAGTATACCCATCTAGGAAGCAATAATAAGCTTGTCTAGCCAATCTTTCTAACATTTGATCCACAAAAGGCAAAGGAAAATAATCCTTCCTAGTGGATGTATTTAACTTCCTATAATCAATGCACACACGCCACCCAGTAACTGTCCTTGTAGGAATAAGCTCATTTTTTTCATTATAAATCACCGTCATTGTTAACACTCTAGCAAGTGTACCAGATCGTTCCAAGTAATATAATTGGTAAACCCAATATCGTTCTTCCCAAAGGACTCGCCGCCCTTATCGTTCGTGCAAATTGAAATTGTAAGACTTATAAAGAAAAATGAATTGGTTTGAATGCAAGAAACAAAAAGTAAACATGCAAATGTGATTGATTCAATTGACGAGAAAAAGACTATGGATGAATGGAGTTATTGGGGTTTACAATTTCATCTTATCCGCTCTCTCTTATCTACTCCTCTTATTTAATTTTCTTTGTTATCTAATTATCATGCAAATTCTTAGTCTACCCTTAACCCGATCCCTCGGCGAAAAGAGCCTATTAATAATTACTGGCTTGTTATCCCTAGCCTCCCCTAGTAATTAATAATGCATTATAAACAGAAGCGAAAACAATTGATCGTCCTACCCCCTATCCCTAGGTGGTATTGCTTAATCAAGGAATTTCCCCCAGTTCATGACAGTACTATACGTTCCCGTATCAATAAAGACAAACAACAATTACTGAATGAGTTAAACGATAAAAGCATTAAGCGCAGGTGAGAAACCCAATAATTGATAATCAAAGCATATGACAAGCATATAAATAAATAAGAGTTTCAATAAAAGAGAGTTTCAAAAGATTACATTGTTCCCCAACAACAACAGGGTTTAGTTCACCATTGTCATGGTGAAACTAGATGAAAAATGATGGAAGAATGGATAAACAAACCCTAGATTGGATAAAAAGGAGCCTATGCATCCAAGAGATCTTCTCCAAGGAGTGAAAATTAGGTCTAGCCGCCCTCTCTGTCAAAAGAATGCATCTAAATTCGCACTAGGGCTATTTATAGCTAAGGAGTGTCACAGAATTTAGGCCCAAGCCCAGCAGACAACCGCCCGGCGTCACACTTTGACCGCCCAGCGGTTTACCCTTAATCGCGCCAACGTCCAGCGGTGAGTTGTACTGCCCGGCGGTTTGCCTCATATCGCAAAACCACCTAACTACACCGCCTGGGCGCCAGATAGTGCCTTCTCTCCGCATATGGCCGCGCAGCGGTGGATTTTGGCGTTGGGCGGTTCCTAGACTCTTCCTTTCTTCATGTTTCTTCTTCTTCCTTGAGTCTAAGACCTTCCATCTTCAATCCCATTTTTCATTCTTATAAAAAACGCTGCAAAACAATGCAAAACAAGCATAATACCTCTAGAAACAGCTTTTGACTCTCAACTGACTCAACTTACGTGTTTTGCTTGATTCTAAGCTCATTCTAAGCCTTGAAGGTTGTATTTTACCCTCAAATGAAGCATGAAAATAATTGTTTTTCAAGCGTTATCACAACCCCAAACTTAGAACTTTGCTTGTCCTCAAGCAAACAAAACAAAACTTGGCTTTCCACTTTTTCATCCAATAATTCAACACTCCTAACATTTATGACAAGAACTACTCAACTTCAGATTTTCAGTGGAATCAAATCAAGATGCATGCATGCTTTCAATTCAATTCAGTTCACATTATAACATATTTCTCAACAGATGTTACATTTATGAATGATCAATCCACTAAGCAAAAATGTAAGCATGAAATTTATCAATTCTCACCAAGCAAGTGTTTCACTCAATCACTCAAGTGTTTAAGATGGCACTCCAACTCTCTATTATTCACAGGTTACATGAAACAAAATTTCCATTCATCTAAAACAATCAAAATCTTCACATGCAAATGCCATCATAAGGACTTTTCTAAGGCTTGTATTGAGGCTGGGCTAACAAGAAAAATTGGTTTTTCTGGATCACAAAATCTTTGAATCAAGAGAGCTCATTTAGCATTCAAGGTTCAAGTTCAACTCTCTTTCTTAACCAATCTCACTTATTCCCAACTTCTTCCCTTTTCTTTTAGTTTCACATTGAGCTCATCTTCCATGCTTTTCTTCTTTTCTTTTCTTTTTCTCATGCATTTTTCTTCCTTCATAATTGAGCTCAATGCTTTTTAATTGCCTTTCAATTTCCCCCATACAACCCCAAACTTGAACCTTGTCAACACATACAGTTAAGCTCAACCCAACTCAAGGTAAAGAATTTCAAACCAAGGGTTCTCATCCTGTTTAAGGCTAAGGTTCAAAAAGGGTGTAATATTTCGAGCACTTTGGGTGAAAATTTTGGCTAGAGAAGGGTTGTCAAAAATGGCCTTGATCATATGACATTCACATGTAATTCAATCAGTCATCAAGATTAAGGTAAAATCATTCATGTTTTCCAGTGAACAATACACACAACAATAAAAACTCTGGAGCTCAATACCTCACACAGTACGCTTTCTCACACATCATTCATTTATACACCCTGCTTAGCATCATAACCACAATCATAATTAATCACACATCTGTTCACATAGCTAGTGAACCATTCACCTGGATATCAACATGCACCACAACTCAATTATCATTCACATTCAATTATCATCAGATAGATTTATCATGCATGTCATTCAGTCAAACATTGTCAGAAAAGTTTTCAAGCCAAGCATAAACACTGAAAATAAAATGAAATAAAAATTCAACCTATTCTAAGAATTAAAAATGAAAAAGTGAAAGAAGGAATCTAGGTTGCCTCCTAGTAGCGCTTGTTTAACGTCACGAGCCTGACCCAAACCTGTTCTAGCACTTGTCAGCAAGTGCCTCCCAACATCCTTCAGTAGGTGTACTATCCTGTGTTCTTCAGTAACTTCATAAAGATTAGCATCCCCCAATAGACGCTACCCAAAAATTGTTCAAAACTCCAAAAATTACATGTCCAATCAAACAAATAAAAATAAACAAAATGTTTTATAATACAAAGTATGCTTTCCAGCAAATCAAATCTTCTTCTTCACGTTGGAATCTTCATCACCCCAACTCTTCAATTGTCTTCTGTCCACTCTTCGAATTGTTGTGGAGTATGGCCTTCTGATCTCCACCATTCCTTTCTCCTTAAGCTTTCTATTCACAATCCACTTCTTGCTTTTATATCTTACTGTCATGCCACGTAGTAATGGTGTCTCCTCTGAATGGGTTGATTCTCCTTTGTCTACCTTCTTCTCCTCATATATCTGCAAAATATTACAACTATTAAGATGATCAATACCTGTGGTGTTCTCTTCTCTTGCAGCTTCACTTCTGGCCTTTTTATATCTGTATCTTCTTCTTATTCTCATTCTGTTTTCTTCAGAGCCACTATAAGTTAGCACTTGGTCTTGATCTTTTAACAACATTCTCCCATCATGGACACGTATCACCATTTTAGAAGTCCTCATGAAAGGTCTTCCCAAAATTAATGGAATTCTTCCTTCATTTGCCATGTCCACTACCAGAAAATCAATCAAGAACTCCAACTCCTCAATTTGAACAATTGCGTTTTCCACCATACCAACTGGCTTCTTATTAGATCCATCCGCAACTGTTAGGGTAATATTGGCTAGTTTTAATTTTAGCCCTCCAATCTTCTTGAAATCACTAAAGGGCATCAAATTAACACTTGATCCTGAATCGATCATGGCTCTCCCTATATTCACATTATTAATAACACAAAGAAGAGTCAAATTCCTTGAGTCCTTCAATTTTGGTGGATGGTCCTTCTTCCTAGGCTTGACACCCCTTTCCTGATCTTCTTCATCATCAAGATCAATTACCTCCCAAGATAATACTTGATTCTCTTATCATAATCAGGAATTTGCGGCAACACTAAAGGAGTAACAGTCACCTGATTAAAAATTTCCCTGAATGGCTCTCGTTGACTCTCTTTCTCTTTTTCTTTATCTTCGCTGCTTTTCTGCTTGTTGAAATTATCAGCACTCATCATCTCTTCACCTTCTTCCTCGCTGCTCTCAATAACAATTATTTCCCTTTATGTTTTCTTTTTTCTTGTCAGAACAACTTTGCACTCCTCTTTAGGGTTAACATCAGTGTTGGCCCTAAACTGATTCTTCTCGGTGGTTTCTACCCTTTTTGACAGCTGCCCAATCTGTGTCTCCAATGCTCTGAAGCTGGCTTGGTCACTAGCTTGTTGAGATTCGTAAACCTTCAAGAATTTATCGAATCTGTCATTTAAGCCTCCAACAGTCTCTATCAAGCTGCTCACCTGCTGCCATAAAGGTGACGGTTGTTGCTGTTGGAAGCTTCCTACTTGCACAGAAGAATTATTCTGGTTCTGTCCAATGCTCGGGTGGTTCTTCCAACCTTGGCTAGAATTGCCTTGGTTAGCATTACCTTGCCGGCATTGGAATTGATTTCCCATGTAGTTTACTTCCTGCTGCATTTCTTCGGGAAAAGCACATTGACCATTAATATGGTCACCACCACATAGATCACAAAGTTGTTGAGTTTGAGAGATATTTGTTATCCTCTTTGGAAGTTCAGAAAGGACCTTTGTTAGCTTATCCAGTTTTTGAGTAAGGAGATGATTTTGAGCAGCCATAGCATCATCAGAAGGAAGATGCAAAAGTCCTCCTTTTTGTACACCCCTTTCACTTTGCGTCACTTCATTCATAGCCATGTCTTCAATCAGTGCATAGGCCTCATCTTCAGTCTTTCTGTTTATGCTGCCTCCAGCTGAAGCATCTAGCATCATCTTTGACTGAGTGTTAGCAAGTTTATAAGAGGTCTTGTCAAACCCATGGACTGAGGTCTTCCTCAACAAGCCTTTGAATCTGTCCTAAGCCTGTCCAAGAGTTTCTTCCATTCCTTGCTTGAATGAAGAGATTTCCAACTTCTCTTGATTAATCTTTGTTTGCGGAAAGAATTTAGTGACAAATTGTTTTGCCACCGCCTCCCAATTTCTGAAAGTACCTTCTGGAAATGAATGCAACCAATCTTTAGCGTTTCCTCCAAGAGAGAAAGGAAACAAGTTGAGTCTGACCCTGTCATCCGAAACTCCATTCATCTTGACGGTTTTGCAAATTTCACCAAAAATAGTTAAATGATTATAAGGGTTCTCATTTGACAACCCGTAAAATTGGTTGCTATGTACTAGCTGGATGAGTGCAGGGTTCATCACCATGTTTGTTGCATTCTCTGCTGGTATGGCTATACTGTTGAAATGCAAAGGACATACTGTGTTTGAAGCGTCCCCCAGTGTGCGTCTTGGAGGAACTTGGTCCGCCATCTCCTCAATTCCAAGTGCAAAAGTCTCTAGTGAAGATTGCAGAAGTCGTTCAGGAGAAGAAAAATTTTCACATGCAGGACGTTTAATTTTTCTTCTTCTCCCGTCTGAAAGCCCTTCTAAAAGAGGTTGCTGGTTCTTTTTACTTCTAGTGTGTATTGTTTCCTGCATACACAAGAAACAAAAACCCTAAAAGCATTTTTAAAGAAAAATAAAAACAAATTTTAAACAAAACAAATTATGAACAATAATTACAAAGAAGTCAAATTTGAGTCAATTCACACTACTTGAAAAAGTTAAACCACGAGTCCCCGGCAACGGCGCCAAAAACTTGTTAACACTCTGGAAAGTGTACCAGATCGTTCCAAGTAATATAATTGGTAAACCCAATATCGTTCTTCCCAAAGGACTCGCCGGCCTTATCGTTCGTGTAAATTGAAATTGTAAGTCGTGTAAAGAAAAATGAATTGATTTGAATGTAAGAAACAAAAAGTAAACATACAAATTTGATTGATTCAATTGACGAGAAAAAGACTATGGATGAATGGAGTTGTTGGGATTTACAATTTCATCTTATCCGCTCTCTCTTATCTGCTCCTCTTATTTAATTTGCTTTGTTATCTAATTATCATGCAAACTTTCTTAGTCTACCCTTAACCCGATCCCTCGGCGAAAAGAGCCTATTAATAATTATTGGCTTGCTATTCCTAGCCTCCCCTAGTAATTAATAATGCATTATAAACAGAAGCGAAAACAATTGATCGTCCTACCCCCCTATCCCTAGGTGGTATTGCTTAATCAAGGAATTTCCCCCAGTTCATGACAGTATTGTACGTTCCCGTATCAATAAAGACAAACAACAATTACTGAATGTGTTAAACGATAAAAGCATTAAGCGTAGGTGAGAAACTCAATAATTGATAATCAAAGCATATGACAAGCATATAAATGAATAAGAGTTTCAATAAAAGAGAGTTTCAAAAGATTACATTGTTCCCCAACAACAAAAGGGTTTAGTTCACCATTGTCATGGTGAAACTAGATGGAAAATGATGGAAGAATGGATAAACAAACCCTAGATTGGATAAAAAGGAGCCTAAGCATCCAAGAGATCTTCTCCAAGGAGTGAAAATTAGGTCTGGCCGCCCTCTCTGTCAAAAGAATGCATCTAAATTCGCCCTAGGGCAATTTATAGCTGAGGAGCGTCATAGAGTTTTGGCCCAAGCCCCGCAAACAACCGCCCGGTGTCACACTTTGACCGCCCGTCGGTTTACCCTTAATTGCGCCACCGCCCGGCTGTGAGTTGTACCGCCCGGCGGTTTGCCTCATATCGCAAAACCGCCTGGCTGCACCGCCTGGGTGCCAGACAGTGGCTTCTCCCTGCTTTTGGCCGCCCAGCGGTGGATTTTGGCGTTGGGAGGTTCCTAGACTCTTCCTTTCTTCATGTTTGTTCTTCTTCCTTGAGTCTAAGACCTTCCATCTTCAATCCCATTTTTCATTCTTATAAAAAACGCTGCAAAACAATGCAAAACAAGCATAATACCTCTAGAAACAGCTTTTGACTCTCAACTTACGTGTTTTGCTTGATTCTAAGCTCATTCTAAGCCTTGAAGGTTGTATTTTACCCTCAAATGAAGCATGAAAATAACTGTTTTTGAACTGTTATCAGTCATCCCTCCTTTCTTTGGAACCACCTGTACTGGACTTACCTATTTACTATCAGAAATTAGGTAAATGATACATGCTTCTAATAGCTTCAATACTTCCTTCCTCACTACCTTTTTCATAACTGGATTAAGTCTCCTCTGTGGTTGAGCTACTGGCCTATAATCATCTGATAACGGTCTCAAAACCGTTATTTTCATGCATAAATTTGATATTAGATCACACCCTTTGTAGCTTAAAGTGAGCTTAGAATCAAGTAAAACTCTTAAGTTGTGTTACATGAGAGTCAAAAGTTGTTTTTAGAGATATTATGCTTATTTTGCATTGAAGATGGCAATGAAGTAGGAAGGTCATAGACTCAAGAATGAAGGAGAAAATAGAATAAAAGAAGAGTTTGTGAACCGCTCAGCGGTAAATTCCACTGCTGAGCGTCCTAGTGCAAGGAAAAGTTGTTGTCTGGCGCCCAGGCAGTGACGCTGAGCGTCCAGAGCGACAAGAGGCAAACCGCTCAGCTGTCATTTTAGGGGCCTGGGCGGTGGCGTTTGTTGAGGCAAACCGCTCAGCGGTCATTTTAGGCACCTGGGCGGTTGTCTGTTTTTATATTTTGGATTCTGAGATCTTTCTGTTATCTTTCTGGCTTATATATAGCCCTAGTGTGAATCCAAATGTAATTCTTTTGGCAGAGAAAAAAGTCCACAACAACTCTACACCTTTGGAGGAGATTTCTTGGATGCTTAGGCTCCACTTTATCAATTTTAGGGTTTGCTTTTCCATTCTTCCATTTAGTTCATCTAGTTTCACCATGATTATGGTGAACTAAACCCTTAGTTGTTGGGGAACAATGTAATCTTTTGAAACTCTCATATATTGAAATTCTTGTTTACTTTATATGCTTCCATATGCTTGATTTATCAATTGTTGGGTTCTTTACCTTTGCTTAATGCTTTTACCGTTTAACTCATTCGGTAGATGTTGTTTGTCTTTATTGATATGGGGACGTACAGTAATGTCATGAACTGGGGAGAATTCCTTGATTATGTTAATATCGCCTAGGGATAGGGGTAGGACGATCAATTGTATTTTGCTTCCGCTCATTATGCATTATTAGTTACTAGGAGAGGCTAGGGATAGCAAACCGGTAATTAGTAATAGGCTCTTTTCACCAAGGGATTGGGTTAAGGGTAGACCAAGAAAGTTTGCATGGCAATATGATAAATAAGCAAAGTAAATAAGAAGAGTAGATGCATGAGGGTGGATAAGATGAAATTGTAAACCCCAACAACCTCATTCATTCATAGTTTCTCGTAATCAATTGAATTCTTGCATTTGCATGTTTATTTCTGTTTTGCATTCAAACCATTCAAATTATTTTCTTTTACTCAAGTCTTAAACGATTTGTTTACACAAAAGATAAGGCCTTAAGAGTCTTTTGGGAAGAACGATATTGGGATTACCGATTATTATTACTTGATACGATCTGGTACACTTGCCAGGGGTTTAACAAGTTTTTGGCGCCGTTGCCGGGGACTCTTGGTTTAACTTTTTCGAGTAGTGTAAATTGATTAATTTTGACTTGATTGTTGATATTTGTATATATTTTGTTTTTTTTTTAAATAAAAGTGCCACTAGGGTTTGTGTTTCTTGTACATGCAATAGGAGACTAGACATACTAGGAGCAAGAAAAATACCCAACCTCTTCTTGACGGATTAAGTGAGACAAGGGGAAGAAGCAGAGTCAGACGCCCATCTAGGGATTTATTCCCTTCTCCTAGCAGATTATTGTCACCTTCACCAGATAGAGGAACAGGGGAGATGGTAGAACAATTTCCTCCAAGACGCACATTGGCAGATCAATCTAATGTTGTAGGTCCTTTTCACTTTAACAGCATAGCAATGCCTACGGATCAAACGACCAACATGGTGATGAATCCAGCACTAATACATCTAGTACAAGGCAACCAGTTTCTCGACTTGTCAAATTAGAATTTGTATGATCATTTGACCACGTTTTGTGAAATCTGCAACACTGTGAAGATGGCAGGTGTATCAGATGAACGAGTAAAGCTTAGCTTGTTCCCATTCTCATTAGCAGGCAATGCTAAGGCGTGGCTTAATTCCTTTCCTGAAGGAACATTCACCACATGGGAGATTGTGGCTACAAAGTTTGTCACTAAATATTTTCCACAGTCCAAAGTTACTCAAGGGAAGCTGGAAATTTCATCATTCAAGCAGGGTATGGAAGAGACTTTGGGTCAAGCATGTGAGAGATTTAAGGGCTTGCTGAGAAAGACGCCAACCCATGGTTTTGATAAAACCACCTTGGTTCTTGCATACCTTGGAGGATTGAAATCTCAGTCAAAGATGATGCTGGATGCTTCAGCTGGAGGCAATGTTAAACAAAAGACTGAAGAAGAGGCATATGAATTGATAAAAAATATGGCTGCTAATGAGCAAGAATATTACAGTGAAAGAGGCATACCTACACAAAAGAGAGGAGTTTTGCACTTGCCTGCAGATGACGCTATGCTAGCTCAGAACCATCTTCTGACTCAAAAGCTAGATAATTTAACAAAGATTCTCTCACAACTTCCTAAGGAGATTCGTAATGTTTCCCAAACACAGCAGTTGTGTGATTTCTGTGGTGGTGACCATATCAATGGTCAATGTGCTTTGCCTGAAGAGATGCAGCAAGAAGCTAATTTTATGGGAAATCAGTTTCAAAATACCTACCAAGGTAATGCCAAACAAGGTTGGAAGAATCATCCAAGTATTAGTCAGGCATCGAATTTCCCATCAGGGCAAACAGGAGGTTTTAGGCAGCAGCAACCTTCACCTCTGTGGCAGCAGGTTACCCATTTGACAGAGGTTGTTAGAGACTTAAATGATAGATTTGATAAATTCTTGAAGCTTTATGAGTCCAATCAAGCGGGTAATCAAGCCAGCATCAGATCTTTAGAGATGCAAGTTGGGCAGTTGTCAAAAAGGGTAGATACCACTAAGAAGCACCAATTTAGGGCTAACACTGATGTTAACCCTAAAGAGGAATGTAAAGCTGTTGTTACAAGAAGTAAGCGAAAAGTTGAAAGGGAAGTTGTGGAGATTGGAAGCAGTGATGAGGAAGAGGAGAAAAGAGAAGTCATTGAAATAAACAGCAGTGAAGGTGAGAAAGAAGAGGAAGAAAAATTCAGTCAAAATAGACCATTTATAGAAAACCAAGTGACTATGCTGCCTTCTGTAATCCAACAAATTCCTACAAGGATGAAATTATATCTCGGAGATATGATAGATCTTGATACAGATGAAGATGAGTAAGAATTTGAAGTTCAACCTCCAAAAAGGAATTATCCGCCTAAGGTAATGGATCCAGGTTGTTTGACACTTTCATGTATTATAAATTATTTTGAGGTAGAAGGAGCCATGATAGACTCTGGATCCAGCATTAATATGATGCTTGGACGGTTCTTGAGAAAGATTGGAGGGTTGACATTAAAACCGTCAAATCTTACTGTGACGGTCGTGGATGGTTCCAGTAAAAAGCCACTAGGTATGGTGGAAGATGTGGTTGTGCGTGTGGAGCAGCTAGAGTTTTTGGCTGACTTTCTAGTTATGGGCATTGAAGATGATGAGAGGATTCCAATTATTTTTGGAAGACCATTCATGGCTATGTCCAAAATGTTCATTAGTGCCCATGATGGAAGAATCATGATGCGAGATAAGAAGAATGTGCTCTTATATATTGGTTCTAAAGGGAACAATATTAGAATAAAGAAAAGATCCAGATTCAGAAAGTCAAGAAGAGAAGCTGCATCGGAAGAAAGCATGACAGGTACTAATTCTAACAGTTGTAATGTTTTACAGGTACCTAAAATTGAGGAGGTTGATAAAGGAGGAACAATTCACTCAGAAGATATACCACTTCCACGAGGCTCACAGGTAAAATTCAAGAAAAGGAAGTGGATTGTTGAAAATATCAAAGAAGATGGCAAGGTAGAGATTAGAAAACCATTTACTAAAGCCATCAAAAGAGTGGATAGAAGGCAACTAATGAGTTGGGAGGATGAAGATCCCAATCGGGATGGAAAGATTTGAAGATATTTAATTTTATCCCATTTGTTGTAGAACAATTTTTAGAATAGGTTTATTCTGGTTATGTAAGTTGATGGATTTTTAAACATTTTTTGGGTAGCATCTACTGAGGGATGCTAAATTTTTATGTATCCACTGAAGGATACAGGAAGGTATACCTACTGATGGGTGTTGGTAAGATTCGCACTTACTGATAAGTGCTAAGCAGGTTTGGGTCAGGCTCGTGACGTTAAACAAGCGCTATTGGGAGGCAACCCAGGTTCTTTTTCTTTTGTACTTTGAATTTGTAGAATAGGTTGAACTTTTATTTTGTGTTTATGCTTGGCTTGTACAATGGTTCTGATGGTAGTATTAAAATGCATGACAAGTATTTGATAATAATTTAATGTGGTTGACTGAGAATGTATGTGTGTTGATATCCAGTTAAATGATTCACTAACTATATGAACAGAAGTATTGTGGTTCATGATTGTGATTGTGATGCTAAGCAGGATAAACAAATGATGTGTCAAAAAGCATGTGTGTGAGGTTTCGAGCTCCAGAGTTTTTACTGATATATGTATTGTTCACAGGGAATCATGAATGATATTGCCTTAGTTTTGATAATTGATTGATGTGCATGCTTATGTTATATGATCAAGGCCATGTTTGGAAGCCCTTATCTAGCCAAAATTTCACCCAAAAAGTTTAAAATTTTATACCCTTTTTGAACCTTGGCCTTAAACAGGATGAGAACCCTTGATTTGAAATTATTTATCTTGAGTAGGGTTGAGAATAATCTTATGTGATGAAAAGGTTCAAGTTTGGGGTTGTATGGGGAAAATTAAAAGGCAAAAGAAGAGCATTAAGTTCAAGTATTGAAAAGAAAAAAATGCATGAGTAAAGAAGAAAAAGAAAAAGTAAAAGCATGAAAAAGGAACTTAATGCAAAATTGATAAAAAGGGAAGAAGTTGGGAATAAAGGAGTTTGGTGATAGAGAGAGTTTAAACTTGAACCTTTTCAATGATGAAATAGCTCTCTTAACTCAAGGATTTTACAATCTAGAAAAACCAAATTTTCTTGATAGTCTAGTCTCATTACAAGCCTTGGAAAAGTCCTTGTGATGGTATTTGCATGTAAGGATTTTTATTGTTTTAGATACATGGCAATATTGTTTTATGTGGCATGTGAATAGTAAAGAGTGGAGTGATTCCTTAAACACTTGAGTGATTGAGTGAAACACTTGTTTGGTAAGAATTGTTGAAATCCAGGTTTACATCTATGCTTAGTGGATCGATCGTTCATGAATAAAACATCTGTTGGGAAATATTGAAGTAGGTGAACTAGATTGGATTGAAATCATGCTTGCATTTTGGTATGATTCCACTAAAAATCTGAATTGGAAAATAACTTGTCATGAAGAAAAGGGTTTTGAAAAGTGTAGAACTATTTGATGAAAAATTGGAAGGCCAAGTCTTGTTTTGTTTTGCTTGAGGACAAGCAAAGTTTTAAGTTTGGGGTTGTGATAACGGTCTCAAAACCGTTATTTTCATACATAAATTTGATATTAAATCACACCCTTTGTAGCTTAAAGTGAGCTTAGAATCAAGTAAAACTCTTAAGTTGTGTTACATGAGAGTCAAAAGTTGTTTTCAGAGATATTATGCTTGTTTTGCATTGATTTGCAGGGTTTTTGATGAAAATTGAATATGGCAATGAAGTAGGAAGATCATAGACTCAAGAATGAAGGAGAAAAAGGAAGAAAAGAAGAGTCTGTGAACCGCTCAGCGGTAAATTCCACCGCTGAGCGTCCTAATGCAAGCAAAAGTTGTTGTCTGGCGCCCAGGCGGTGACGCTGAGCGTCCAGAGCGACAAGAGGCAAACCGCTCAGCGGTCATTTTAGGCGCCTAGGCGGTTGTCTGTTTTTATATTTTGGATTCTGAGATCTTTCTGTTATCTTTTTGGCTTATATATAGCCCTAGTGCGAATCCAAATGTAATTCTTTTGGCAGAGAACAAAGTCCACAACAGCTCTACACCTTTGGAGGAGATTTCTTGGATGCTTAGGCTCCACTTTATTAATTCTAGGGTATGTTTTTCCATTCTTCCATTTAGTTCATCTAGTTTCACCATGATTATGGTGAACTAAACCCTTAGTTGTTGAGGAACAATGTAATCTTTTGAAACTCTCATATATTGAAATTCTTGTTTACTTTATATGCTTGCATATGCTTGATTTATCAATTGTTGGGTTCTTTACCTTTGCTTAATGCTTTTACCGTTTAACTCATTCGGTAGATGTTGTTTGTTTTTATTGATACGGGGACATACAGTAATGTCATGAACTGGGGAGAATTCCTTGATTATGTTAATACCGCCTAGGGATAGGGGTAGGACGATCAATTGTATTTTGCTTCCGCTCATTATGCGTTATTAGTTAGTAGGAGAGGCTAGGGATAGCAAGCCAGTAATTAGTAATAGGCTCTTTTCACCAAGGGATTGGGTTAAGGGTAGACCAAGAAAGTTTGCATGGCAATATGATAAATAAGCAAAGTAAATAAGAAGAGTAGATGTATGAGGGTGGATAAGATGAAATTGTAAACCCCAATAACCTCATTCATTCATAGTTTCTCTTAGTCAATTGAATTCTTGCATTTGCATGTTTATTTCTGTTTTGCATTCAAACCATTCAAATTATTTTCTTTTACTCAAGTCTTAAACGATTTGTTTACACGAAAGATAAGGCCTTAAGAGTCCTCTGGAAAGAACGATATTGGGATTACCGATTATTATTACTTGATACGATCTGGTACACTTGACAGGGGTTTAACATCATCCTCCATAAGAATTCTATGCATGCAGTATGTAGGACTTATACCTTTAAGATCTGAGATTGACCACCCTATAGCCCCTTTATTAGCCTTCAAAACATCTACCAACTTCTCTTCTTCTTGTGGAGATAATGAATTACTAATAATGACTGGCTTTCCTCCATTTTCTTCTAGAAAAACATACTTTAAATGGAGTGGTAACTCTTTCAACTCAATCTTACTTTCCTCCTTGGGTTCAATTTTTTCAAAACTAACCTTTCCTAATAGGATTTCTTTTGATGCCTCCAAATCTTTAACACATTCTTCAATTAGTTTTTCCTCCTCTTCATTCAAATCTTCACATTCATCAATAAGAGTTCTTTCTAATGAAGAAGCATTACGTACCCTAGTCCCTTGCATCATACAGAGTTCATCAACAATGTCAACTTGGAAACATGCTTTATCATCTTTAGGATGTGACATTACTTGAAATACATCAAAATCCACCTCATCATCTTGCACTCTGACTTTAAGTTTGCCATTCTCCACATCAATCACGATCCTGGTTGTCTTCATAAATGGTCTTCCAAGTATCAGAGGTGCATCTCCATTCTCCTCCATCTCCATTATGACAAAATCCACTCGAAACATAAATTTTTCCACTTTTACTATTACATCTTCAGCTACTCCGTATGGATATTTGAGAGATCTGTCCGCCAATTGAAGAGTCATCCTTGTTGGTTTAAGCTCTAATCCTTTAATTCTCTTAAACATAGAGAGAAACATTAAATTAATCATGTTATCATAATCACGAACTAAGCGAACGCAATACACCTATTCCATCCTATGTGTTCTATACAGACTGATCAACTAAGCGAAGATGCAATCACCAACTAGGCAACTAAGCGTATACCCGTTGCAAGAACACAGTCAGATTTCATAGTATGCCAGGCAGAATAAAATAGACACAAGATCAGTCCAATAAATCTCAAGGAAGCAAAGTAATTTTATTAATGACCAACCAACTAAGCTAAACTAAAATGAAATTTAAATTATCACTACCAAAAATACTAGACAACATTAAAATGAATGTAAACAACAACTAAACAAAAGGAAATGAGTGAACCAAAGAACCTAGGGGAATTTAAATGTTCATAGATTCTAAGCTACGGAAATGGAACAACAACCAATCTTTGACTAAAAGCACCACGCTATTTCTCCAAGGCAAGTGAATTAAATTCATTCTCTCTAAACTAACTACCGTGGGTGTGTGCATTCATCAAGCAAGGTGAAATCAACATTTTATCCCAAGCAATTGAAAGTAAACCGTGCTTTTTTCTAAACGTCACTTGGCTGGAATCAAAGACAAAGACAATGCAAAAAAAATATTGGAATAAAAGCAAAGTCTAAAATGAAAATGGCTGCAACAGCGTTCCCTATGCTAGGTGTCCATTGCTCTCTTGACCGTGTGCTCACCACAACTCTTAATGTGACCGTGTGTGATAGAACTCACTGCCTGATCCTAAATGAAACATGTATCAACTTCTCCAAAATGAATTCCTTTTCTTCTCTCAACACCACCACCGTACAAACATCACCTAATCCTATCTAATCAACTTTTCATTCTTCAAATAAATAAAAGAAAAGAAAACTAGCTACACCTACAACTACCAACACCGTCCCATCACTTCCCTTTCTTCACACTTTTAAAAACAAAATGAAAAAGCTAGCTTCTAGATGTTGTACCGTCCAGCCCCACAAAAATGCAATGTCACACCATTCAAATTCCTTGTATCAATCAAAGTAAAAGCAAATGAAGAAAGAGATTCTAGCTTCCAGCAGCCGTGAATATATTGGAAGCAAAATGAAGATAACAGACTTCAATCTCACATCAAGCAACGTGCCCACCCTTCAACAATGAGAAGGTAAAAAAAAAAGCAAGAAATGTTTCTTCCTCATTCCAGCGCTACAACAAAAATTAAAAGGAAAAGAAACTGTGCTCTTCTTCATTCAATCCATTCTCATCTAATCTTTTAAAGCAAATAAATTAGCATAATGAAACTTAAAACATCCTGGACCGTGGCTTCAGCAAAAATAAATCAAGGAAGAGTAAATGCATTTCTCTCATTCAACCAATGCCCTTGAGCGTGGACATCTTCAAAGTTCTCTCCAAAAACCACGTTCAAAAAGACTCCCAAAAACAAAAGTGACGGCTCTCATTTAGCTAAGGCCGTGAGTGCCCTAAAATGGGTGGGGTCCACCCATAATAAAAACCCTAAAGTGCCATGTCACTATTTTACTTTTGGACTTAGCCTACTTTACCAAAATTTGGTCAAAATTACAAAAGTTGGTCAATAATTTCTAAATCACTAAATTACAATTTGATTAATTTTAAACAGTCTTTGTGGAGAGTCTTGAATTAATTTGTCTCCATCCCAATGCCCCAAAATATATCTCCAAAATTTTCCTACAACTAAAAATGCAATTAATCAGCTCAGAAAATTCAAATTAACTAAAATAAGAATTTCCGATCAAATTAAGCATAATTAGGAAAAACGGGAAAATACCGGACAATTAAGCACAATTCCCTGATTTATTTAAGCGAAATAAACCAAATACAGTCAAGAAAATATCGACTCATCACTGACTATGCATGTTTTTCACTATTACATTAAACTGTTCTACATATTCACTTCATGATTAAGTATTTTTCTTGCATTTCTATGATTCTAAAATGCATGATCTTCAAAAGATCATGAAAGGTTTTGCAGGAAAACATTTCTTTGGGATTCACAGCTGGAATCAAAACTCACTGGAAAGCAATGAAATCGACTGGGATAATAATTCAATCCACTTGATTTTAACAGGATTATAAATTCCATCACTGGAATTTGGTTATTTTGTTGATTGATTATTCTATTCTGCTTATCTTCAATATATATGTGTTTCATAATGATTGCTTATGTCCTATATGAGATTATATTGTGAGATTGTTGATGATTGTATCGTCGCATGAAAAAAATTGCTTGAATCATAACCATGATACAATTCTGTTTTATAGTTGTTTGTATGCTCTGATTCTTTCTGTACTACATTATGCATTTGAATATGATTGAGAAAATTATGCATGATGACAGGGGGAGCATTACACACTTACATATTTCTTCACATGCCTACACTTCAGGGGTAGGTTATCTTTTTCATGTGAATATATATGATAAAGGGAGCATCTCTGATTGTAAATGATTTTTTTTACATTGATGCATCTCTAATTGTGGTTATCAGCATATCATATCTAGAAGCATACCTTTTTTGTAATGCACAAAGGGGTGAAATGGTTGATTATGTCTTGATTTGTGATTGCTTGATATTGCTTGACAATTCTTTTCAGAGTTATATTGCTTGTTATTCCTTGTTACTCTGAAAATTGCTCTGATACACTGGAGAGTTCTTTGAATCACTTGTTGTTACCGATTTCTTGATTTTGAGTGGTTAATTGACTGGTTGAACTGTTTGTGTACAAACATGGTTATTTATTAATCATGGTTGTGCATCATCAAAAAAGGGGGAGAATGTTGAGATTGTTGTTAAGGGAAGCACTGGTTTAGCTAACCTTAATCTCACAGTGCTTAGTTCACTATGTTTTTTATGATGACAACAAATTATTAATAACACATGCTTTGTGTTGTAATCTGGGATAATATCTGTAGAATCTTCCTAATTAGAGGAAATAGATACATAATATTTTATTTTATTTTATTTTTTCCTAAGTTTCCTAGTTTCCCTATTTCCCTTTTTAGGAGAACTAGATTATTACAAATAGAAGGTTTGAGAATGTATTTTTTATGATTTGAATAATAAATCAGTCTTATTTTTCCAAATGGTATCAGAGCCCATGGTTCAGGTCTGGTGATCGGGCTCAAACGAGTACGTCCCTCTATGATCGGGTGAAGCCTTGGAAGGTGGGCCAGTGGCCGATAGCCTGGAAGTGAATCATGAGAGGTGGAGAGCAAGAGATGCTCAGTGTTTGACCATGGATTGTGAGAGAGAAGTGTTGACCATGGTGTACTCGAGGATAAGAAAGAAGACTTCCGCTGTAGGGGAGGTGGTCCTTTGTTTGAGGGGAGGATGTTGGGTACAAACAAAGTCCCACATCAGAAAAAATAAGAGATGGACATGGGTTTATATACACATAAGATAACTTCATTGATAAGAGGCCTTTCGGAGTGGTACCAAAAGCAAATCCATGAGGGCTTGCCCAAAGCGGACAATATCTTATCAAATATGGAGAATTATGTGTATGTAAACCCATGTCCATCTCTTATTTTTTCTGATGTGGGACTTTGTTTGTACCCAACACTTTGTTATGTGTTATATGTTTTGTTGCTTATTGATTAATATCTTGTAGAACATGTTTTGTGTTGATTTTGATATGTGAATGAACATTTACTGAGCTTGTATATGTTACATCATTTCTGGTTGCATTACACATAAATTCGAAGAAGAAAACCACACGCACTATCGTGAACTTAAACTATGTGGCAAATCTGATAGTTCAAGTCGACTTCATTATTAATTGAATCGACTGAGACTGAAGACTTTGCACAGATTTTCAAAGACAGTGCTATGTGAGATTTTGCATTGAAAAGAATTTCAAAATGTACAGTTGTGTCAAATTCGACTGTGTGCGCTTTGCATTCGACTTTGTTAGTTGTTTTTTTGAAATTTTGTTATTCTTGTGAACTGTAACAGCTATATTTTTAAAAGTTAGTTAAGCATTGAATGAGAGTCAACTGTACTGAATGTGGAATTAATTTGTTTGACCTGACAGCTATTAATTTGACTTGACTGTTATTACTGTCAGAAGACAGTTGACTGTATTAGTAGCTTAGTGGACTACAAGAGCGTCTGATTTATAGAAATCTATAAATAGACAAGACCTGAGTTGTGCAGAGAAGCTGGAAAAGTGAGTAAAAGGAGAGTCACAACTACCGCCAGGCGGTGGACTATTGGGCCTGGGCCAAAATTTTGTGATTTTTCCTGAGTTATAAATAGTCTGCACGAACCAAAAACTGTATCTTTTGGCAGAAGGGACGCAGAAACACACTTCTTCACTCCTTGGAGGCGGATTTTGGATGCGGAAGCTCCAACTTATCAAATCTAGGGTTATCTTTTCATTCTTTATATTGTTTTCACTTAGTTTCACCATGTCTATGGCGAACTAAACCTCCATTATTGTTGAGGAAATGATGTAATCCTATTCAAACTCTCATGTATTGAATTTCTACTTATATTCATATGCTTTCTTTTATCATTTGTTAGAGTTTTTCCTCCATTATATTTGCATGCTTTGTTTAAGACATTATTCAATAGCATAATCTTTGATTCTATCTATATGGACACATGTGGGTAGGTCCAGACATGAGGAAATTCTCTTGGGAGCAATATTTCCTAAACATAGGGATAGGAGGACCAATTGCCTTTAAGCTTCTGTGCGAATTATGTAATGCATGATCAATTGCTAGGGAGACTAGACATAGTTGTTACAAATAAGGAATATTGGTAAATCTTGATGACATTTATTTTGATGATGCTGCAAGAAGACTTAGTTGAAGAAGAGTCTAAAATTATTTAAAAGCAACTTGTAGAAATTAAATGTAGTAGGAAAGTCTTATAAACTTTGTAAACTTCACATTTTGAACTGCAATAATCGATTATCAAGAAGCAATAATCGATTATCACAAGTCATTCAGGAATAATCGATTATCACCTCATATAATCGATTATCACTTTTTGAAAAACCTGTAACAGACTTGAATAATCGATTATCACTTACAATAATCGATTATTCGTGGCAGTTGGTACTTGACCTTTGATATTCAGAGTAGATGGCTATATGTAGGGATTCTGAGAAATTCAACATAACTTTTTTGAACAGAAGCTTAGCAGAATACTGTTTGTCAGAGGAAGTTCTCAGAAGCTATAGTTCAAAGTTCCCTTGCTTGGTCTCGTGAACAAGAGAGGCTCGCGTTTCGTGTGTCGATAGTCGGAGCAGGCTCTCTTCGAGTTAGCAAGGTGCTCTACCTGGTCTCGTGAATAGGAGAAGCTCGCGAATCGTTGGTCTATTGCCAGAGCGGTTCTCTTCGAGTTGGTAGAGTGTTCTTCTTCCGGTTCGTTCGTTGAAAGAAGGTTTATTTATCTGTTTTTATTCACTATTATTGTAATTTGTGAAACATCTTTTTAGTGGAACTGTTAATCACTTCTTATAGTGATTAACGACTGGACGTAGATTCTGTTGAATCGAACCAGTATAAAAATACTTGTGTGATTTTTCTTATCCCTACACTCATTACGTTTTTAACGAATATCAACTGTTCGATAAATTTTCTGAAAGAAAATTAATTTTCTAAAATGGACCATTTTAATTTAAATAGTGACCGAACACGCTTTCCGCTTACTCTAAGTTTTATTCCGCTGCGTTATACTTTACTCTTCAAAACCATACCATTCCTGGTACCGACAATAGTAAACTAGTAATTAGGAGTAGGATCTTTTTACCAAGACATTGGGATTAGGGTAATTTACAAAGTCACATTAACATTGATAAAGAAGTATAATTGAGTAGACTTAGTAAATACATGAGAGTGGATTAGGATTAAATCATAAACCCCAACAACACAACTCATTCATATTATCCAACTGCGTTATCTTTTTGGTCAATTGATCAAACCTTTGCATGTGCATGTTTAATTTTCGTTTTTGCATATAAAATCCTAATTTTCGTTTTCTTAAGTCTTAAAAGATCAAGATATCATACAAACATTTAGGCTTAAGAGTCTCTAGGGAAACGATACTCGGACTTACCATTTATTATTACTTGATACGATTTGGTACACTTGTCGAACCTTTAACAGTTAATCAATAATCACACGAATAGAATAGTTAAACCACGAATCCCCGACAACGGTGCGAAAAACTTGTTAAGACTTCGGCAAGTGTACCGAATCGTATCAAGTAATATAAATGGTAAGACAAGGTATCGTTTTCCCTAGAGACTCATTAGCCTAAATAGTCATGTGATTTGTTGATGATTTAAGACTTGAGAACGAAAATCATTGTGTTTATAATGCAAAAAATAAATATGAATGCAAGTGTTGATCAATTGACCAAAAGAATGCGCAGGTGGTGTATAAATTATTGAATGATTATGTCGTTGGGGTTTTCAACTTATCCTATCCACTCTCATGTATTTACGAATTCAACTCCTTCATTAATGTTAATGCTACTTTCTAATTTACTTTAAACCTGATGTCTTAGTGAAGAAAGCCTACTCTTAATTACTAGTTCACAATATCTTGTATCCCTAGAAACTAATTAAGCATTACATTCGCACAGAAGCTTAAAGGCAACCGACCCTCCTATTCCTATGTCTAGGTAATATTGCTTTCGGGAGAATTTCCCCAGTTCTAGATTTCCCCGTATGTGTCCATATACACAAAATCAATGATCATGCAATTGAATGAGTTAAACAAAGCATGAACAAAGTAGAGAGGAAAAACCCTAACAATTAATGAAGTAAAGCATTTGTAATATAAATCAATTCAATACATGAGAGTTTCAAAGGATTACATCATTTCCCCAACAACAATGGAGGTTTAGTTCACCATAGACATGGTGAAACTAGATGAAAATAATGAAACGAATGAAAGATAGAACCCTAAAAGTTGTAGATTGGAGCTTCTGCATCCAAAATCTACCTCCGATGGGTGAAAAGAGTGTTTCTACACCTCTTTCTGTCCAAAGATAGACCCTCTAGGACGTGAAAATCAATATATAGTTCATAAAAAATAGTAGAAACTAGCCTAGGCCCACATAATCAGTGCTCAACGCTAGAAGTGGCACTCAGCAGCAGGCGCGATTCTCAAAGTGATGCTCAGCAGTGGCACCCATGCGTGAGACAGAGAAATTCATCAGCAAGGTTGGCGCTCATCGGTGAAAATGGCGTTCAGCGGTAGGTGCGACACTTGGATTTGGCCTTCAACGGTGACCCTTAATGTCAGACAGTGAACTCAACAGCAGGTTTGACGCTTAGTAGTAAAAGTGGCGCTCAGCGCCAACTACGGTTCTTCTGTTGTGCTATTTTCCTGCTTTACCTGAATCCAACTCCTTGTTTCTTCAACTTTTTTCATCCAATTCTTGCCAAAACAAGGAAAACCAAGCATAAAACGAATAATACCACCTTCAACTCTCTTATTCTCTCAACTAAAGCAAAAGCATGATTTTAAGCTAGTTTCTAAGTCATAAAGGGTGTTTTTAGTATCAAAATTAAGTCTAAAATAACGGTGTTTTCAACCGTTATCAAATTATGAAGGAAATTGTTCACTCTCTTGACTCAAGGAATTTTGTTGTCCAGAAAAACCAATTTTCTTCTTAGCCCAGCCACATTACAAGCCTTGAAAAGACCTTGTGATGATAGCTTGCTTGTGAATGTGTTTTGATGTGCTTAAATTAAAGGCAAAGTTGATGTATGTGACATTGTGATGGTAGAGTGAAAGAGACACCGACACCTCTCACTATACACCTTTGAGTTTGAATGAAACACTTTCTTTGGGGAGGAATGGTTCCATGCATTATAGGTTAACATTCTGCTTGGTTGTTAATCACTTATAAGGTTTTTGCATTTCTTGTATGTGCTTTGATTATGTGAGCACCATAGTTGAGGCTTAATTTGCTAAAACATCATTATTTCTTGACTGATCTTTTTATGATGAGCAGACATGAGTGATTTACTTCTCTTGGAAGGAAATGCTTTTTGATGTGATTGACCATTGTAGTATGATTATTTTGTTTAAGCCAAGTTACATTTTGCTTGAGGACAAGAAAAGTTTCAAGTTTGGGGTTGTGATAACGGTTGAATTTACCATTATCTGTGATGCAATTTGGATACTAAATCAACTTCTTTTGACTTAAAAGCTTGCTTGAATTCTTGTTTTTGGTTTAATTTATTGAATAAGTGAGTAGAGGTTATACTTAATGATTTTATCACTAAACTCCCTTAATTTTATAGGTTATTGGTATAATTTGGAAGAGGAGTAAAAGTATCAAGGAGTGGTAACTCAAGAGGGATAGCAAAAGCACCAGAGAAGAAGGCTGAAGAATGCGCATGGCGCCTGGTTGCCCTTTTCTAGGGCCGTCAGCGCCACATGTCATGCAGGAAGCTTGCTTGCCCTCTTCAGGGGCCCTCAGTGCCAAGTAGCCCGCATCAGTGCCTGCTTGCCCTCTAAAGGGCGTTGAGCGCCAATTAGCCATACCACAGAGTGCCTGGTTGCCCTCAATCAGGGTGTTGAGCGCTACTCCTCTCGCAGTTTCGCCTGTTTGCCCTTAGTTGGGGCGCTGAGCGCCAGTGACTTGGGCTTATAAGCCAATTTTTTATCTATTTAAGGACTTGAACGCCCTAGGGTTGGTATCTTTTGACGGCTGAAGCTTAGAAACACACTTTTCGACCCTTTGGAGGCAGATTTGGCATGCAGGAGTTATCATTATCTCTTTCTAGGGTTTTTACCTCATTCTTGCATTGTATATCAAGGTTCTCCATGATAATGGAGAACTAAACTCATTTTTTGTTGGGGAAGATGTAAACTCTAAACTTTCATGTATTTGAATATGATTTAAACATTTTATGCTTCTTTCATTGAATGTTAGTGATTTTCTTCTATTCGTAATGCTAATTATGTATTGGCCATTCATAGTTTGATATTTGATATGTCTAAGTATTGAGAAATATCTTACGAATCATGATCTGGAGAATTTCACCCAAAGGGACTATTGTCTAGACATAGGGATAGAACGTTTGGTTGTCTTAAGCTTCTATTCGTAATGAAGAATTTGATTATTAGGGATGCAAGACATTGTGGTCTAATAATTAAGGATAGGCTTTTTACGCAGAGACATCGAGTTCTAAGTAATTTAGAAAGTGACATTAACATTCCAATGAAGAAGACGAATTCTTATATGCATGAAAATGATTAGGTGAAATCTAAACCCCAACAACATAATCATCTCATATATTCATTCTTGTTTTAGCCTCAATTGATCAACTTGCACTCATATTTACTTTTATTGCATTTACATTTTAATCCAATGAAATTGTTCTGAAGTCTTAATTAGTTAAGGTATTATACAATTGTTTAGTGTCATGAGTCTCTTGGGAAACGATACTTGGTCTTACCATTTATTATTACTTGATATGATTCGGTACACTTGCTGATTGTTTAACAGTAAGTCGTTCTTAACAACCTCTTCAGGAGGTTCTTTCTAATTCTCTTTGATTACCTCTCACACTTCCCCTCGAGCCCATGATGATAATGCGTTGGAGGATGACAAAGCCCGACTACTCTCACTACTTAACCCTCACTAGAAACCATATTAGAACCATATGAGACATACTTATGACTAGTCGACGCTAAAGTATTGAAAAATCGACATCAGAAGAGGTTCTCAAGAATCAAGGTGCTCAACTAAGCCAAATGAGCCCTCTATTTATAACAAAACGCTAGCAACCTTTCATATTCCAATGCTTAGATCTCTTCAAATCACTAGTGCATAATTGGATTTTAACGTCACCCCTTAGACGTCAGTTAAGTGGGGGCCTGACGTAAATTAATGACCGGTGGCATTTTCGTAAATAAGTTGGCAATATAGACGTCGATAATATTATAGACGTCGGGGCCCCTCCTAACTGACGTCTATGGGCCTGACAGGTAGGCAAATAGTTAGTCTTTCCTGCCATATAGACGTCGGATCCCGCCACACCGACGTCTATATACAATTATAGATGTCGGACCCCCTGTAATCGACGTCTATAGGCCTGACAGGTAGGTGAAAAGTTCAATTAGACATTAGTGCCCCTAGTAACCAACGTCTATAATCCCCGCGAATATTAATTTTTAAATCATAAAGACGTTATATTAGTGAGGGCACCGACGTCTATACTATTATAGACGTTGGTCCTAGAAGCAACCGACGTCTATAGGCTCTTATATAGGAAAACGCGAACCCGCGAGCCGTTACCACTATTCACCGTCTTCTTTCTCGTGCTTTTCTCCTTTGCGGCATTGCTTTCCAAGTTCATTTTCTCTCTTTTGAACCGTTTAAATTTAGTTTTACTCCGATTAAATTACTCTTTGATGAAATATCTTCCATTTGAAGCGATTAAAATTTGCTTTCGTTGCGTTTTGTTGTAGTTTCTGGCTGAGTTTTTGACCCTTTTTGGCCTGCGTTTTTGGGTGTGCGCTCCTTCCTTTACCTCCATTGCTACTTTAATCTGCTAAAAAGGTTAGCTTCTTTGCTGAAAACGTATTTTGTATGCATGTTATTGGCTTTTGTGTATGCATGTTATTGGCTTTTGCGTATGCATGTTTTTGGCTTTTAGGTATGCATGTGTTATTGGCTTTTTAATATATGCATGTGATAAAGTTCAGTTGTGTTATTATAATTGGCATGTTAGATTATAAGTATCAAATAATTGAGTGACCTATTTGAAATTTAACACAAACGATTAATCTTTTAATCGTTTGTATTAAATTTTAAATTGTCCGATTGGACAGTTTGGGAAAATTATTTTTCATAAATTTTCTATAACATGTACGTTGGAGTTTATGCATAAGATTGATAAAATTTTGGTTCAGTATTTGTGTTGTTCTCCGGATTCATATTTGATTGTGGTCATCCTTGACTACTCTCATTTCGTGTATTTCGGAGACCAATGCAAAATGCTGCCGAAATCTTATCAAATTTATGATGTAGACTTCTTTGCATGTGTCTTAGCAATTTATGAAATATAATTTTTCTGAATGGGTAGGGCCTAACCTTGTGACAGTTAAAAAATTGAAACTGATGAAGTATGTTACTAACAGAGTATGGATCGAAGTTGGATGAATGAATGTCGCATCAATGAAGAATATGAGAAGGGTGTTTCAGTGTTCTTGCAATATGTTCAAGAAAATGCAAAGTCTGTGAACAGGACATATTTTTGTCCTTGTGTTCGTTGTCTTAATCAAATACGACAGGACTTAGGCAATATGCGTGTCCATCTATTCATGTTCGGCATAATGAGAAATTATACCGTTTGGACTTGGCATGGAGAAGAACTGGACCAGCCTACCACGTCACGAGGAACGAATTATGTGGAAGAATGGATGAGTGATCATTTAGAGGACATCATACATTATGTTGGTGAAGATAATTTTGGAAGAGCTAATTTGTATGATTCTCTTTTAAATGATTCATATTAACCATTGTACCCAGGATGCTCGAACTTTACACGTCTGTCTGCAACTTTGAAGTTGTTTAGTTTAAAAGTAAGGAACAGATGGACCGATAAAAGTTTCACAGAGTTGTTGGAGTTGTTGAAGGAGATGCTTCCAGAAAGTAATACTCCACCTATTCGTAATTACGAGGCCAAAAACGTTTTATGTCCAATGGGTCTTGAATATCAAAAGATACATGCTTGTCCCAATGATTGTGTTTTGTACATAAAGGAGTTTTCTTCGCTAAAGTATTGTCCAACATGTGGTTTATCCCGTTTTAAAAAGAAATCTAACAGAAACACCGGTGATGAAGGTAATGATGGTGCACCTACTAAGGTGATGTGGTATTTGCCTATAATACCTAGGTATAAACGTATGTTCTCTGTTAAAGAAGATGCAAAGAACCTTAAATGGCACGTTGTCAGAAGAAAGTGCGATAATCTTCTTCGACACCCAGCTGATTCACCACAATGGAAGAAGATCGATGAAACATTTATAGAATTTGGTGCAGATCCAAGAAACTTAATACTTGCACTTGCAACTGATGGTATGAATCCTTATGGGAACTTAAGTAGCAAACACAATTCATGGCCAGTTATGTGGATGATATACAATCTTTCTCCTTTTTTGTGCATGAAGAGAAAATATGTGATGTTGTCCATGATGATATCGGGTCCTAGACAACTTGGCAATGACATTGATGTTTACTTGAAACCTTTAATTGATGATTTGAAATTGTTGTGGGAAGAAGGTGTCGAAGTATTCGATTCAGATGTTCAAGAAAATTTTCGTTTGCATGCAATGTTATTTTGCACTATAAATGATTTCCCAACCCAAGGAAACTTGAGTGTTTATAGTGTTAAAGGTCATTTTGCATGTCTGATTTGTGAAGAAAACACTAGTTACCTTCAATTGAAGCATGGTTAGAACACGGTATATACAAGAAATCGAAAATTCCTTCCTCGCAATCACCCTTATCGTAGATTGAAAAAAGCATTTAATGGAAGTGCTGAGGATGAGGTTATGTCCAGACCCCATAATGGTGAAGAGGTGTACAATGAAGTCAAAAACATTGACATTTTGTTCGGAAACATCATAAAAGTACCTTTGCAAGAAACATTTGGAAGAAACGATCAATATTTTTTAATCTTCCATACTGGTGTAAACTTGATGTTAGACATTGTATTGATGTGATGCACGTTGAAAAAAATGTTTGTGATAGTGTCATCAGAACTTTATTAAACGTGAAAGGGAAGAACAAAGACGGAATAAAAGCACGACAAGATTTGGCTGAAATAGGAATTTGATCTAAGTTACATCCATAAACAATAGGAAGACACACCTATCTGCCCCCAACCTATCATAGTCTTTCTAAAAAAGAAAAACAAAATTTTGTAACTCTTTAAGAAGTGTGAAGGTTCCACAAAGTTATTCTTCAAATATTAGTAACCTTGTTTCTACAAGAGCTAAAGTTAGTTGGTTTAAAGCCTCACAATTGTCATGTATTGATGCAACAATATTACCAGTTGTTATTCGAGGCATATTAGCTCCTTCTGTTAGGGGTATTCTGACACATCTGAGTTTGTTCTTTAATGCCATTTGCAAGAAAGTTGTTGACCCTCGAGGTTTAGATCAATTGGAAAATGAAGGAATAAGACTACTATGTGAATTGGAGATGTATTTTCCACCTTCTTTTTTTGATACATGGTTCATTTGATTGCTCATCCAGTCCGAGAAATTCAAATATATGGGCCGGTTTTCTTAAGGTGGATGTACCCTGTTGAAAGATACATGAAGATCTTAAAGGGATATGTCAAAAATCACTATCGACCAGAACCTTCAATCATAGAGCGATACGTTGCATAAGAAGCCATTGAATTTTGTTCAAGTTATATGCCAAGTTGTGAACCAGTGGGTCTTCCCAAGAGTAGACATGAAGAAAAATGTGAAGGTAAGGGTGTTCGTGGTGTGAGGTGTTAAAACCCTGGCAAGTGTACCAGATCGTATCAAGTGATAATAGATGGTAAGACCAAATATCGTTCTCCCAAAGGACTCTTAGGGCTTAACTTTCATGTAAACTGATGGCATAAGACTTGAGAAAGAATTAAATTTAAGTGTTTTAATGCAAGACAAAAATAAAAATGCAAAATGCAAATGAATCATGTTTCTTTCTTGCTTTTTCTTTCTTCTCTTTTCTTTATCATGTTTTTCTTTCATTCAACACTTGAGCTCAATGCCTTTCTATAGCCTTTCAATTTCCCCCACAACCCCAAACTTGAACTTTGGCAATATCATACAATTATTCTCAACCCAACTCAAGGTAAAAATTTTCAAAGCAAAGGTTTTCATCTTGTTTCAAGGCTAGGGTTCAAAAAGGACAGAACACATGGTTCTCTTTTCTTTGGGTTAATATTTGGCTAAGAATGACTTCCAAAAATAGCCTTGATCATATGACATAAACATGCAATTCAATCAATCATAAAGATTCAGGCAATATCATTCATGCTTCCATATGAATAGCACATATATCAATTAATACTCTGGAGTTCAAAACCTCACACAACTGTGCTTTTCTCAAACATCATTCATACACCCTGCTTGGCATCATAATCACAATCATAAATCATCACACATTTGTTCACAAAGCTAGTGAACCATTCACCTGTATATCAGCATGCAATACAGTCTCAATCATCAACCACATTCAATCATCATCAAATAACTCATCATGCAATATCATTATATCAAACCATTATCAGAATCAGTGTACAAGCCAAGCATAGACACATAAAATAAAGTTCAACCTATTCTACAAATCCAAAGTACAAAAGAAAAAGAAAAATCCCTGTCTAAATACTAGCATCCATCAGTAGATGCCCTCTTAGTCCATGTCCTCATCTGAGTCATCCTCATCACCAGCCTCTGCATCCTCAAAATCATCCTCCTGGTCATCCTCATCTCCACCTGGTGCTCCAGCTGCTCCAGACCAAATTCATGCAATTCAATTGGTTCGAACAATTTCTATCTCATCAAATCATGCATAGAAATCAAAAGCCCTAATTTATCATGTTCCTACACACATGTTCTACAATAAATTTCAATTAGAAACCCTAGGAATGAAATTGCACAACTTACTTGAGTGGAGATCTTAGATGCTTGCAAGACTTCTTCCTAATTGATGATGAATGCCTCTCTAATGCACAGCCCTCAACAAAAAACCCCAAACTTTTGACAAGAGATTTTTGTGAATGGGTGATAAGAAAAATGGAGAAATATCTTTGGAAAGCCTTTGAAAGTGGAAATTGGGTGTTAGGGTTTACAGAGAACGCTTGAGCGAGCTTCAAAGAGGAGTTTCAAAAGTGCAGAACCCCCAAAACTGCTGAGATTTTAAAAACCCCAGGGAGATCTACGCCGCAACCACTCAGCGGTCAAAAGGACCGCTCAACGGTGCACGTTAAAAATCCCTTCCTCTTTTTTTGCTTGCTTTTGTGTAATCCAACCCTGTAGCACTTGATTTCGACCTTCAATTTTTCAATTTCATGCCTTTCCCTTCTCAAATGCAACATTCAAACATATAATGCACTTAGACAGAGTTAAAAACAGGAAATAATCAACTGGGTTGCCTCCCAAGTAGCGCTTGTTTAACGTCACGAGCCTGACCCAAACCTTCTAGCACTCATAAGTAAGTGCCTCCAACACCACCTTTCAGCAGGTGTACTTACCTGTATCCTTCAGTAGATACATAAAATTTTAGCATCCCTCAGTAGATGCTACCCAAAAAATGTTTCAAAATCCAAGAATTACATGTCCAAAATAAAATAAAACTAATATATTACAACAACTGGGATGACCCCTAGCAAACACCCATCAGTAGGTGTTGATATTCTTCTTACTTGATATTCTTTTCTTTTTCTTCTTCCTGCTAAATCTCTTCAAAAAGTTGATCAAACCAAGCAATGTTTCCATGTATCAATCGTAGGAACATTAATCTCTAATTTCTTGAAGATCTCCATAAAGCACTTAAACTTGTTTTCCTTCCTATGATTTTTTTTCTGATGAGGAAGGGGTTTTGCATATGATCTTTTCTTCTTTCCTCTCTTCCTCTTTTTCTTAATCTCCTCCCTCAACTTTACCAATAGAAACGTGGGAGGACGATCAACAACTATGTCATCAGGTAGCTAATTTGACGGAACAAGTCAAGAGCCTCAATGAAAAGTTCGACAAATTTTTGAAGAAGTACGATTCCAAGAGCTATGAAGTTACCTTCAGGAATTTGGAGACACAAATTGATAAGGTTGTTGATGAGGAAAAGATAGAAGAGAAAAAAATGGAGAGAAAGGAGGAAAACATAGAGGAGAAGAGAGAGGAGAAAAAATTGGAGAAAAAGGAGGAGAAGATTGAGGAAGAAAAGATAGAGAGAGATGTAAAGAAAGAAGAAACAGAAAAGTTAGGTGAGGAAGATAAAGATGATGAAGGAGAAAAACCAGTGGTTGAGAAAAAAGAAAACAAGAAAAAAATTGCGAAAATAAAGAAGAAAAGAAGTAAAGAGAAAAAAAGAAAGTTGAAGGAGGAGATTAAGAAAAAAAGGAAGAGAGGAAAGAAGAAAAGATCATATGCAAAACCCCTTCCTCATCAGAAAAAAAATCATAGGAAGGAAAAGAAGTTTAAGTGCTTTATGGAGATCTTCAAGAAATTGGAGATTAAAGTTCCTATGATTGATAAATGGAACAAATGCTTGGTTTGATCAACTTTTTGAAGAGATTTAGCAGGAAGAAGAAAAAGAAAAGAATATCAAGTAAGAAGAATATCAACACCTACTGATGGGTGTTTGCTAGGGGTCATCCCAGTTGTTGTAATATATTAGTTTTATTTTATTTTGGACATGTAATTCTTGGATTTTGAAACATTTTTTGGGTAGCATCTACTGAGGGATGCTAAAATTTTATGTATCTACTGAAGGATACAGGTAAGTACACCTGCTGAAAGGTGGTGTTGGAGGCACTTACTGATGAGTGCTAGAAGGTTTGGGTCAGGCTCGTGACGTTAAACAAGCGCTACCTGGGAGGCAACCCAGTTGATTATTTCCTGTTTTTAACTCTGTCTAAGTGCATTATATGTTTGAATGTTGCATTTGAGAAGGGAAAGGCATGTAATTGAAAAATTGAAGGTCGAAATCAAGTGCTACAGGGTTGGATTACACAAAAGCAAGCAAAAAGAGAGGAAGGGATTTTTAACGTGCACCGTTGAGCAGTCCATTTGACCGCCTAATTTGGCCGATCAGCGATTTGCCTCTAATCGCAAAACCTCTCAGCGGTCCAACACGCCGCTCTGCGGTGGCCCTCTAATCGCACAGTTCGCTCAGCGGTGCCGCTCAAGCGAGAAGTAGTGACTTCACCCACGAAACTGGCGCTCAGCGCTGGAATTGGCGCTGAGCGGTGCACTTGACTCCTCTTTTCATCCTTTTTCTCCTTCTTTCATGAGTCTAAGTCCTCCCTTCTTTACTTCCATCTTCAATTCTCATCAAAACCCTGCAAAACAATGCAAAACAAGCATAATATCTCTAAAAACAACTTTTGACTCTCATGTGACTCAACTAAGTGTTTTACTTGAGTCTTAAGCTCATTCTAAGCCATAAATGGTGTGTTTTAATATCTGATTTAAGTATAAAAATAACGGTTTTCAAACCGTTATCATGAGGATTCAAAGTGTTAGTAGAAAAGAAGTTGATCAAGCTCATTTGTACATCTTAAACAACACTATTGATGTGATTTCTTACATTTTTTAACACGTTAATGAAATAAAGGCATCACACCCAACAATGAGTGAAAAATGGCATCTTAATGAACATGTCAAAACCTTTTTACAATGGTTTAAGAAAAAGATTTATGCGACTCCACATGGTTCTGAAATTCTATTGAGGTTATCTCGTGGGCCGAACACATATGTCATTACATATGGTGGGTACTATATAAACAATATTTCTTTTCAGACAAAGGTAGAAGATGACAAAAGTAGAGTTCAGAATAATGGGGTTACACTACAAGTTGCGGTTGTGCACTTTGCTAGTTGTAAAGACAAAAATTCAATCATCGCATCAATGAGTTATTTTGGAATAATACAAGAAATATGGGAAGTTGATTATGTCAATTTTAGAGTTCCAGTTTTCAAGTGTAAATGGGTTTATATAAATTCTGGTGTCATGATAGATGACTTTGGTTTCACATTAGTAGATCTTAATAAGATGAATTACACTGATGAACCATTTATTATGGCTAGTCAAGCAAGGCAAATATTCTATGTAAGTGATCCAACGAATAAAAAATGGTCAGTGGTTTTGGAAAGAAAAAACATGCACGGGTATGATGATGAAGAATCTCTTGATATACCTGAGACAACATCTGCCTCATCAAGACCCATTGAAGACTCAATTGATGACATTGCCGATGATATCCATGCAATTAGTAGTGATCACAATGAAGGGATCTGGGAGAAAACAATATTTTAATAGGTTATGTGATATTTTTTTCTTATGACTTTATATGTAGTTTTATTTGGATGCATATTTGAATTAGTACTAACCTTGTATATATTTTTCAGGTATGTCGACCTCAGACTCAGCATCAGGACAGACTAGACGTGGTCGAGGCGTCACACGATTGCCAGAAGTGACATTCGGACGCGTTGATGGGCAAAGGAGACATGTTGAGATTGACCCCAGATCATGTGTGGCATCAGGGCCAAATGCTGATAGGTTTAGTAGTTATCTGGGTAAGTTAGCAAAAAGCCATGTTTCTATCCTTCATGCATGTTGGGATGATGTCTCAGAGGTCGAGAAGAACCTCTTATGGCAAGATATTCAAGTATGTTTATTTAAAAGAAATTTGATATGCTTATTTCTTTGATCTTATTATGTCATTAACATGTTCTTTGTTTTAAACAGCTAAATTATGATATTCCAAACACACTTCAGATTAGAAAGAAAGTGTTATCGCATATATCGAGTAGATGGAGGGATTTCAAGACAAGGCTGACACGTCTGTTTGTCTTTGGAGACAGACAACATGAGAATCCAAGTCAGCATTATACCTTCACAGAGGAAGAGTGGATGCAGTTTCGTGCATCTAGAGAGACTGAGGAATGAAAGGTATTTATCTTAACATCTACAAAGTCTTAAAAGGAGTTTATTATGATTTTACAATTATGAATATACATGGTTTTACAGGGTAAAAGGTTAGCCGCCCAAGAAAGGGAAAGGCTAAATGATGCACCATACTTGTTATCACGAGGTGGTTATGCGAAACTTGAGAAGAAATGATGGAAACCCATTTAGGGCATTCCATTCAAAGGAGTACCAACTAAAGCTAAGGCTAAGAAAAGGAAGTGAAGAAGGACTTTTAAAGGCTCTTTCTTTATTTTCTTTCTCTAAGTCTTAGAAGGATTCTCTTCTAATATGTTTATATGTTGTTTTGTAGGGTCCAATACAGATTAGAGACCATGATTAAGCCATCCAAGAAGCTAAATAAGTCAAGGAAAGCAAAGGAGCTAAAAAGGAAAAAAAATGAAGTGGCTTACGGATTGAAGTTCTCGCTCAACGCCAACCCTACGTCGCCCAGCGTCTCCGAGTGGCTTCTTCCACGAGACTTGCTCTTGCTCAGTGCCAACCTCGCGTCGCCCAGCGCTGCAAGAGAAGTTCTTCCACTTGACCTGGCTGACCTGGAATGCGGCATGGACCTTGCTGGATTGAAATTGACGCGCCTCCTATGTGAAATAATTTGAATTTAGGAGGGATTTAGATCAGAAATGAGGCCCCTCTTCACCTATAAATAAGAGGGCCTCTCCTTTGTATTTTCTCACTTTTGGATGTAATGAAATGCTGCAGAATTGCTTGCTCAGCCTCTTATATCCCTTAGTCACCTCTGAATTTTGAATTCAACTACTCTCCTCTAGCTTCCTTCCTTAGTAGGAAGGCTTTCTGAGCTTAGAGGCATCATACACACACCATACCTTCATCCACACTTTCATCAAACACCTTCTATGCATCCATTTCACTGCACCAGTTTTCATTCTGCTGCACATCTGTCATGGAGCTGCTTCCTGCGAGTTCCTAGTCTGGACCAGCTTCCATCAAGTGGTATCCAGAGCTTAGGTCGTCCACGCACCTATAGCTAAGTCTTCTTTCCATTTTTCTACTTCATTTGTGTTCCACACGTGTTGTTCTGCTGTTATTTTGTTCAGTCCACTGTTTCATTTCTTTCACTGCCGTGTTGAGTTTTATTTGTATTTCCAGTTATGGTTTTAGTATTTTCAGTGTGTGAGCATGTGTGTCTTTCATTTTAAACGGTGAATTCCATTTATTTGAGTCAATTTCAGCTTCATTTTTCAATTCCAGTATTGTCTTAGTCATGTGCACTTTGTTGATGCAGTTTTAATTGTGTTTTTGTTTTGGTATTCTTCTCTGCTGGTTTTATTCATTCTGCTTGAGTGCAAGTGCTAGATAAGTTGTATATCTACCAATAAAGGCAATGAAGACTTGTTCTAGCCTTGGTGATACGAGCTGAAGCACTCCAAAAGCAAATCTGATTTCACTGCTGTTTTCAATTATGATGCAGAATTTTATTCTGGTTTAAATTGTTAAAACTGTTCTAGTTGTTTTCCATTGAGTTTGAAGCTTGGTACAACATTGTTTAGTGTTGTTGAATGATTTTAAAAGTGTAGCAAACCATTACAAGCAATGAAATGCAATTTTCATAGCTTGGTTGTGCATAAACACTAGCATTCCACTGTTTCAGCTTTATTCTAAGCTTTTCACCGTGCTTATATCTTTGAATTGTGTAATCTGTATTTGAATCATGCTAAGCTTCATTGTTCTAGCTTAGTTTAGTATAGTTAAACTTCCTTGATTCTATTCCAGTGCTGTTATGGTATTTGAATCTGTCAAACTTGATTTTTGGTGGTGTGAATGATGAGAAATCTGCATAAATTGAGATATTATGGGTCATTTTTCGTGCTACTGTGATTCTGAGGTGTTTGGCAGTTTAAACAAGTCCTAATTGTTGTTTTAAAACTGTTAGAACAGTCCATTTGAGGTCAGATGCATTTGTATGCAATTTAGTATGTCAAACCATCATATTTGAGCAATTTTTGGAACTTGCAAGGTGAATCTGAGTTGCAGTTCTGTTTTGATCCAAAATTGAGTTTAAACAAGTATATTTGGATGATTTAAAACTGTTCAAAGGGTTAGTAAAGTGTCAGAATCACTTGTGCACAAAATCACTTCTTAAACCATCAATTTTGGGTCAATTTTGGGAAGTAGAAGGGTAATTTTGAGTAGCAGTCTTGTTTTGCGTCAATTCAAAGTTGAAACATGTTTAAAATCATGAATTAAAGTTGCTTAAGTGGTCAGATTTAATGCAGAACTGCTGTTGCATCATTTGAGTCACAAACCACCAAATTTTGAGACATGTTTCTTGGTGCAGAGTTGAACATTAGGTGCTGTTTTGATAAATGTGCTTTGAAATACAATTTGGCTTGCAGCAATACCTGGTTCAGTGATTTAAAACAGAAGTAAATGGTTAAAATCAGCAAAGCAAAGTGTTAAAAGGGATTCTGAACCGTGCAGCCCAGTCAAAACCCAAAAACACAAAATCTGGGTTTCTTTGAGGCATTTCATCGAACAGCTTCTGTTTTTATCAAACAGTTTCGTGCTAACTGTCTTTCAATCTGCATTTTGAGTTTTCTTGCTTTCTTAATCTGGTTTAGAACCCTTCTTAGGATCCCTTTTGTGTGCCTCCTTCATTTCTACACATTTTTCATTGCTTTTAAGATTTTTGGCTTCTTAAGTGTCAATTCTAGAACCACTTTTTTGTGCAAAAATCTGGTGCAGTGACTTTTCTGTTTGGTGATTGTGTTGGCTGATTTCGATGGTGTTGTGAAGTCCAATTGGAGCATTCAAGTTGCAGAACCCTTTCCCTACCAAGGTAGCATCTTAGGAAGTGGAGAGGAACCTGAATTTTAGAATTCAAGTGTGCTGTCCAGCAAGCATCATTTTCACTTTTCAGCAGCATAAAACACTGAATTTTTGGCAACTTAACTACCCAAATTTTGAGACACAAGCCAAATAGCTGAGGGATTGTAAGATTGAGTGTTTTGAACCTAAAAGAAACTTGCTAGAGCACCTTAAAACAGTTCAGAAGTGAGATTTGAGTGGCTGCATCTAAAGCCAAGTTGCCTTTACTGAGAAAATGAGTGACCAGTTTTAAGCTGCTAATTTTTCCAGTTAATCTGAAATAATGACTACTGTCATTCAGTCTAACCCTTTTCTGTTTATTGATTAAGCAGCTTAGGACAATTTTGAAGCTGATCAAAAGGAGAATTATACTGACTGCATCAGTGCAGCATTGATTGGATAAATATGTGTTTGCAAAAGCTAAATCAATTGGGTTTTCTGGTTTTCTGGTGCTGCTATATAGTTTGACAAGCTTGGTTCACTGACCTGCTCTGTTAGGAGCATTAATTTTCTTGCAGAGTTATAACAAAGTAGGTTTCTTTGAGCTGAAAAGTGAAAACATTGATCCATAAATTGCAAGTCTGACAATTCCAAAATCAGGAACAACAGACTAACCTTCTAGATTGGTGGCAGACTTTCCAAGCAATTATGCACATAATCATTTTCTCCAAAGCAGTAGCTTATAGCAGCCTCATTCTGGGAAACGTGACAGGAACTTGTCTTTCAGAATCACTGGATTATGAAGCTGTGAAACTAAAGGTGCAGATCATCAAGCCTTCCTCTGATTGCATCTCAAGTGCAAAATACAAACTGGTCCAGAAGATAACAGCAGGAATCACAACAATATTGATAACCCTTCCAACCAAATTCATTCTGCTGCACCGATGCAAAATTCTGCTGCAGATTACATACTTTTACGGGGAAACAGTACCACAACTGCACCAAGCTTAGAGGAAAAGGGAAGACTCTTACTATTGTGTATCTCTCTTGAAATCTGGTTTCCCAAAGTACACTAATCCATGTGTTGTTCTGAACTGTGATTACAGGAGCGGTGAATCAGATCCAAAGAGAAATGAATCCAGCAGCTATAAATGATAAAAAAAAACTGTCCAAAAGCAACAAATTGACATGAAGTCTCCCCAAGATTTGGACCAGAACGTGGCAGCAGCTGTGATTACTTTGTTTTTTTTTTAATTGTTTTTGTTCAAATTAAATTTGTAATAGGTTTGCTGTGTTAGTTGTCTTCTTTGTAAAAGGCCATTCAAAGTCCAAGTGTTTTGTAAGAGTCCTTGGTGCTCTTTCAACTCTTGGCAAAACTTTTTCTTGCTTGTGTTTGAATTTTGTGATTCATGTGTTTAGGTGTGATACTTAGAAGTCCGAAAATTAGAAGTCTAGGTGTTCTAACTTTCATTTTGTTTGTTTGAGTCCATTTTTAAATTCAATAGTGAATCTTACTTTGAAAATGGTCAAGTGAGTAGTCTTAGACATTCTGGCTAGGTAAGACTTGGTATTTAAGCGGCCTTTGGCTCACCTCTCTTACCTGGGAATTGTCTTTTGGCAAAATCTTAAACAATTTCAAACTAAGAATCCACTTTTGAAATTAAAAGATGTCTGAGGAAATCATGATCACTAAGATAGGAATAGAAATGAGTGAGCTTAAGGACTTGTTTGCCCAATACATGAAAAATCAAAATGAGGGTGAGCAAAAAGAAAGAAGGAAGGATGAAAGGTACAACCAAGCTAGGAAAGATATTTCATTCTTTGGTAAAGACATTAGTGCTTTAACATACCTAGCTTGGGAAAAAGAAATTGATAAGATGCATCCATTCATTGTTAACAAAAGTGAGTCTAGAGCCTATGGATCCATTTTTCTTTCTAGAGAGACCGAATCTCATGTTCTTAGTATATATCTATCTAGGTTAGAAGAACATGCAAGTGAGTGGTGGAATACAGACAATATAGTGTTAAGAAAGGTATAAAATCCTCCATTCATGATTGAAATGAACTAAGAGCTTGCATGAGAAGAAATTATGTTCCTCTTTCAGCCAAGAGAGACCTAGAATTAATGGGACACCTCATTCAAGAGGGAAAAACATTTATGAAAGGTCTAAATGGTTTCTCTCGTAGGGAAATTTCTCTCGTAGGGAAATTGAATTTAAAGAAAAACTTGAGAAACTCCTGGATAAGAGAAGAAAGAGAGAGACTAGAAGGAGAGAAGAGGAATTGAGAGAAAAGATAGAAGAAGAAAAAAGAAAGAGAGAAGAAGAAGAGAAGAGAGAAGAAGACGAGAGAAGAAAAGAAGAAGAGAGAAAAGAAGAAGAAGAGCGAAGAGAAAAAGAAAAGAGAGAAAATGAGCAATTGCTACTGATGGCAAATTCTTCTCCTACAAATACAAGGGAACCAAAAAGGGAAGGTTTCCAATCCTTTAATTCTTCTCCAATTATCTTTAAGTATTTTCATGATAACTTCTCTTTTAAACTAATTGCCACACCAATTTTCATTATGCTACCCTCTTCAAAATATGGCAATTTAAATCTTGAGTTATTGTTACCCTTAGGGATACAAGAAACTCAAGATAAAAGAAAAGTGACTTGTGAATTAGTGTAAGACCCAAAAAAAAAAAAAAAATATATCTATTTTAATAAATAGAAGTAAATTTTAGCATTTTTATTAGTAATAATAATTAAAATGCTAAAAAAAAAAAACATATATAATAATAATAATAATAAATAAATAAAAATATATATAATGATTACAAAAGACAAACAACTTTCATAAGTGGAGATTAATGGGAGCAATTTTTGGTAATGGAACATTAAATATTATTTTTATAAAATAATATGTTAATAAAATATTAAAATAATAATAATAAAAAAACTAAATAGTAATAATAATAATTACAAAAGACAAACAACTTTCACAAGTGGAGATTAATGGGAGCAACTTTTGATAATGGAGCATTAAATATTATTTTTATAAAATAATATTTTAATAAAATATTAAAATAATAATAATAAAAAAACTAAATAGTAATAATAATAATTACAAAAGACAAACAACTTTCACAAGTGGAAATTAAGGGGGAACAACTTTTGGTAATGGAACATTTAATATTATTTTTATAAAATAATATTTTAATAATAATAATAATAATAATAATAATAATAATAATAATAAAAAAAAAAACTAAATAGTGTCAAACTTTAGCCTATAAATAGTCATAAGGGAGATGGCTAAAAAAATTGCACCAAAAAACCCTTAGAATTTTGAGAGAAGAGTGTGAGAAGAAATCCTTGTTGCATTTGGGAGATTCTGGAAGTTTTCAGGAACAAATTCTAAGCAAGAGATCTTCAAGAGGTAAGGGGAGCTAGTTATGTTTCCTTGATTTGCTTGTACGATGTGTATGTGTGTTGCATTCTGAAATGGTATGTTGTTTGTGCTTAAGTTAAGTTTTTGGTAACTTAAGTTGCATGTTATGAACTGTTGAAAGCGTGAATCTGTGAAATTATTCACAATTATGTTGTGGACCTCTCTGGTTTCAAGGTTTAGATTACCCTAGTTACTTTCATGCTTATGTTTTAATTGAATTTTAATGCATTGTTGAATTGTTTATTGTACTTTGATGTATGATTGTTGGAATGTTAGTAAATTGAAAGTATGTACATATGAAGGTTATGATTGGTGTTGAATGTAACAACTATGGTACGTTGAAAATTTAAAGAGGATTATGATTACAAAGTGATGAAAGTACGATTCAAGTGGTAAACCAAGTTCCATCTGTGTAGAATCTCTTGGTGAGATTCTTAGTGTTTTAGAATGAAAGTAGGAGCTCAGTCTTGGGGGTCTTCCTGACGCTCCAATGGTCTTTCTTCTCACGTAGAGAGGACTGAACCATGTGGTGAGGAGTAGCAGGAGGTCTTAGTCTTGGAGGCTTCCATCATGCTCCAGGGCGCGGACTAACCTCGTGAGTGTGGCAGGGCGGGGGAGCCCAGAGCGGGGGAGCCCAAGGCGGGAGAGCCTAAGTATCACAAGCCACCACGGGTGCATGACCCGCCATAGCTCGACTCTCATTCTAAAGTCCGGACGAGTCAAGTCTAGTGTTCAACATGTTAGGATACCTGTCTTAATCTGTTTTGATTTGAGAATAACTCTTGTAGATTCTATGCTTAACATGATGCATGTTTTTTTTTATATAATTAGCTCACCCTTGCTTGCTTGTGTTTGCTGCCATGTTTGCGTATGTTTTTCTTTTGCAATGATCATCCACTTGGATGTGAGCAGAGGAGAATGAGGTTTCCTTGGAGACAGCGTTGGAAGGAAATAGAGATGCTGCAGCTTAGTTCTCTAGGCTTTATGCCATTTGAACTCAAGTTATTTTGAAGACTCTTGTTATATTTCAAGTTTTAAATTCCTAGCATTTTATAGGAGGACTATGATACTCCAATTCTAAATTCCTGTACGGATTAAGGAGGACTGTAATCCTAATTACTCTTGACTGCTTTCCAATATTATGCATGATGACGTCTTATTTATATATTCCTCTTCTATATAATTGGGACGTCACATTTATGGTATCAGAGCAGTTTCTATCCTTAGGAAATCTCATAGGTTGTGTGTGCGCCTTGCTTCTGCTTGTGTACTCTTAGCACATCTAGGCAATTGTTTTGCCTCTTTGAATCTGATTGACGGTCTCTTTTCTCTGTGTAACCAGAACAATGGCGCCTAGGCCTCCTCCACCTCCTCCTCCTCAGCCAGAGCCTTCAGAGAACACCTTAAGGCTGGAGGCTATACTTGAGGTAATGCAACGCCAAAATAATGCCTTGCTGCAGCAAAACACTATCGCTCTACAGAATTTAGAAGCTGCAAGGGTGGCCGCTGAGAATGCAAGGGTGTCAGCGGACAATGCAAGGATGGAGACTGATAACACCCAAAGACAACTCATGGATATGCTGGCTAAAGGTGTACCCACTCCCGGTACTTCCTCTTCTGCTGCTCCAATTCAGGAGTGGACTTTGGAGAGCTTTCTCCAACATCATCCCACCAGGTTCACTGGCAAATGCAGCCCTGACGAGGCCGATCACTGGTTCCAGGACATGGAACGAATTTATGAAGCAAAAGGGTGTCCAGATGAGAGGAAGCTGGCCTACACCCAATACTTGATGACAGGAGAGGCTGGACATTGGTGGAACAGTGTGAAGACAATTTTGGAGAGGAACAGGACTCCTATCACTTGGGAGTTGTTCAGAACCAAATTCTACACGGAGTACTTCCCTGACAGCGTCAGATTTGCTAAGGAAGTGGAGTTTCTTGAGCTGGCACAGGGAAACAGGTCGGTGTCTGAGTATGCAAATCGCTTTAAACATCTACTCCGCTTTAACACCATGGCGGTAGATGAGGAGTGGCAATGCCGGAAGTTTGAAAATGGCTTGAGGAAAGATATAAAGTTAATGGTGAAGGGGCTGCGTATCCGAGAGTTCTCCGCCTTAGTGGAGATGGCTCGTGACCTGGAGAAGACCAAGGGAGAGCCAGAAGGACCTCAGATACACCAGAGCCAACCACTGAGGGTTGGTGGACCAGTGATATCCAGAGGTGGTTCCAGTTCTAGGAGGACCCCTTTCTCTAGACCTACTCTTTCTGGGTCCAGGGGTTCTTCCTCTCAGTCATCAGGACATTCCAGCTTTGCTAGCCCCGTGAGATGCTTTAGGTGTGGAGGACCACACTTTCAGTCTGTTTGCCCTCAACTAAACGGGTACAAGAAGTGCAACGTTTGTGGGCGTGAAGGACATTATGGCCGAGACTGTCCTACAACCAGGAGGACAGGACCACAGCCACGCCAGACTGGGATAGCCATTCAGAGAGGTGGTGTCAGACCACAGGCTACAGGGAGAGTTTATGCTTTGACAGGAGCTGAGGCAGCTAGTGCAGGTAACCTGATTGTCAGTAGTTGTTTGTTATTTGGAGCCCTGTGTGTGACCTTGTTTGATTCGGGGGCGACACACTCTTTTGTGTCTGAGGCTTGTGTGGAGAAGCTCGGTCTAGTTGTCAGAGAGCTTCCGTGGGATCTGGTGGTGTCTACACCAGCAGCTGGGTTAGTTAGGACATCTAATGTGTGCTCCAGATGTCCTATTGAGATAGAGGGGCACAGGTTCAAAGTGAACCTTATTTGCTTACCTCTACAGGGGCTAGAGGTAATCCTAGGCATGGATTGGTTATCCTCCAATCGTATTCTTCTAGATTGTGGGGGAAAGAAGTTGATATTTCCCAATGAAGGCGAGAACATGCCATTGTCACTCGGTGTGTTAAGGCAAGACCTTATAGAGGGCGCTTGCTGTTTCTTAATCATGTCTTACATGGACGGGGTTCAAGACTTTGACCTTTCAACTCATGAAGACCAGAATGTAGATGTTCGGGTGGTGAACGACTTCCTAGATGTGTTCCCTGAGGAAGTCCTCGGTCTACCTCCTCCTAGAGAGGTAGAGTTCTCTATAGACTTGGTCTCAGGAGCAGGACCGATTTCTATAGCCCCTTATAGGATGGCGCCGACAGAGTTAGCGGAGTTGAAGAAGCAAATTGAGGAACTGTTAGAGAAGAAATTCATTAGACCCAGTGTTTCACCCTGGGGTGCACCAGTTTTGTTAGTGAAGAAGAAAGATGGTAGTTCAAGACTATGTGTTGACTATCGGCAGTTAAATAAGCTCACTATCAAGAACAAATATCCATTGCCGAGGATAGATGATTTAATGGATCAACTACACGGAGCTACAGTGTTTTCCAAGATAGACCTGCGGTCAGGTTATCACCAAATCTTGGTGAAAGCTGATGATGTTCAGAAGACAGCTTTCAGGTCTAGGTATGGCCACTACGAATATGTAGTTATGCCCTTCGGTGTGACTAATGCTCCAGCCATCTTCATGGACTACATGAACCGGATATTCAGACCATTCTTGGATAAGTTTGTTGTAGTCTTCATAGACGACATTCTTGTTTATTCCAAGACTCGAGAAGAGCACGATGATCACTTGAGGACAGTGCTTGGGGTGTTGAGGGAGAGAAAGCTGTATGCCAAGCTATCTAAGTGCGAGTTCTGGATGGAAGAGGTCAATTTCTTGGGACATGTTATATCAGCTGGTGGAATTGCGGTTGATCCAACCAAAGTACAAGCCGTGATGGAGTGGGAAAGGCCAAAGACAGTCACTGAGGTCAGGAGTTTTGTAGGCTTGGCGGGCTATTATCGTCGCTTTATTGAGAACTTTGCCAGGATAGTAGCCCCATTGACTCAGTTGACCAGGAAAGATCAGCCTTTTGTTTAGACTGAAAAGTGTGAAACCAGCTTCCAAGAGCTTAAGCAAAGGTTGACAAGCGCCCCAGTGCTAGTTATTCCAGACACAGGTAGACCCTTTGAGGTTTATTGTGACGCCTCTCATCAAGGGTTGGGATGCGTACTGATGCAAGAAAAGAGGGTAGTTGCTTATGCATCAAGACAACTTAAGGTGCATGAGAAGAACTACCCCACTCATGACTTAGAGTTAGCTGCGGTGGTCTTTGCCTTAAAGATTTGGAGGCATTATTTATATGGCGCCCAATTCCAAGTGTTTAGCGACCACAAGAGCTTAAAGTATCTCTTTGACCAAAAAGAGTTAAACATGAGGCAAAGGAGATGGATGGAATTTCTCAAAGACTACGATTTTGAGCTTTTATACCATCCTGGGAAGGCGAATGTAGTGGCAGATGCCTTGAGCAGGAAGACATTGCACATGTCCGCTTTAATGGTAAGAGAGCTTAAATTGGTAGAGAGCTTCAGAGATTTGGAACTCCAGGTTGAAGTTGAACCAGACAGCATTATCTGCAGTAAATTGGTGATATCTTGTGGCTTGTTAGAGCGCATTAAAGAGGGGCAGTTGTTAGACCCCGAACTTCAAACGTCCATAGCTCTAATTGGTACTGAGAAAGGGAAGGACTTCAACACAGGGACGGATGGTCTCTTGCGGTTCAGAGGTAGGACTTGTGTTCCTAATGATGGAGAAATAAAGAGACTATTACTTGAAGAAGGACACCGTAGTCGTTTCAATATACACCCAGGTATGACAAAAATGTACCAAGATCTCAAGAAGTCATTCTGGTGGTCTGGTATGAAGAAAGACGTAGCTCAGTTTGTTGCTTCCTGCCTAACTTGTCAGAAGGCTAAAGTGGAACATCAGAGACCTGGGGGTCTGTTGCAGCCATTGGAGATTCCGGAGTGGAAATGGGATAGCATAGCCATGGACTTTGTTACCCATTTACCACGCACTTTCAGGAAGCATGATGCTATATGGGTTATAGTGGACAGATTGACCAAGAGCGCCCACTTCTTGGCAATCGACTTGAGAATGTCTATGACAAAATTGGCACAGTTATATGTTAAGGAGATTGTGAGGCTTCATGGAGTACCTTCCAGTATTGTGTCAGATAGAGACCCTCGCTTCACTTCCAGGTTTTGGCAAACACTTCAGAGTGAGATGGGAAGCAGGTTGCAGATGAGCTCCGCTTATCATCCCCAGACAGATGGTCAGTCAGAGAGAACGATTCAATCATTAGAGGACTTGTTGAGGACGTGTATATTGGATCATTTGGGAGTATGGGATGAGGTGTTGCCATTGGTAGAGTTCACTTATAATAACAGCTATCAGGCCAGTATAGGTATGGCTCCATTTGAGGCTTTGTATGGAAGACGCTGCAGAACACCCTTGTGTTGGTTCCAAGATGGAGAAGCAGTACTAACGGGGCCAGAACTTGTACAACAGACCACGGAGAAAGTAAAGCTCATTAAAGAAAGGATGAAGGCATCTCAGAGTAGACAGAAATCATACACTGATTAGAGGCGCAGATTTTTGGAATTTGCAGTTGGGGACCATGTGTTCCTTCGGGTGACTCCTACTACTGGCGTAGGAAGAGCCATTCGAGCTAGGAAATTGTCTCCTAGGTACCTGGGTCCTTATCAGATCCTGAGGCGTATAGGACCAGTTGCGTATGAGATAGCCCTGCCACCTCAGCTAGCTAATCTCCACCCAGTCTTTCATGTTTCTCAGCTTCGAAAGTATGTCCCCGACCCTTCTCACGTGTTGGAAGCTGACACTGTACAAGTCAAGGAAGATCTCTCTATAGAGATGCAACCAGTTAAAGTAGACGAGAGGCTAGCCAAACGACCAGACGGGAAAGCTACTAGGCTGATCAAAGTCATATGGGACAACAGAACCGGCGATTCTACTTGGGAGAAGGAGGAAGAAATGAAGAAGGCATATCCTCACTTATTTTCTGATAAGTCCTAATTTTCGAGGACGAAAATTTTTGTTGTTGGGGAGAATGTAAGACCAAAAAAAAAAAAAAATAATATATCTATTTTAATAAATAGAAGTAAATTTTAGCATTTTTATTAGTAATAATAATTAAAATGCTAAAAAAAAAAACATATATAATAATAATAATAATAAATAAATAAAAATATATATAATGATTACAAAAGACAAACAACTTTCATAAGTGGAGATTAATGGGAGCAATTTTTGGTAATGGAACATTAAATATTATTTTTATAAAATAATATGTTAATAAAATATTAAAATAATAATAATAAAAAAACTAAATAGTAATGAAGAGTATGAAAGGATAACCATTTGATAGATTAGAGCTCCCGCGTCCAAAATCTGCCTCCAAGGAGTGAAAAGAGTGTTTATGCATCCTTTCTGTCAAAAGATCACCTCTAAGGGTCGTGCAAATCTATTTATAAACTCTGAAAAATAGCATAAATTTGGCCCAGGCCCATAAGTACACCGCCCGGCGGTGGATTCACCGCCCGACGGTAGGTTCGACACTTCACTTCACCCCTCAGCGGTGCAGCTTGAGCTTTGGGCAGATAATTCTCTAAAGAGTCCACCGCCCAGCGGTGACTTCACCGCCCGGCGGTGGCTATGACTCTTCTTTTCTTCACTTTTCCACCTTCTCTTGAGTCCAACTCTTATCTTCTTCAATTTCCTTCATTCAATTCCTGACAAATCCTGCCAAATTATAGGAAAACCAAGATAAAACCAAGAAAACCAACTTTGACTCTCTTATTCTCTAACTTAATCAAATTGCATGATTTCAAGCCAATTCTAAGTCATAAAGGGTGTATTTAATGTCAAATTTAAGTATGAAAATAACGGTTTTTGAATCGTTATCACCTAAAGCATTGATCATGACACACATTGCTACACCATAGGTATAATATTTTTATCATTAGTATTTGTATGTTAAATTTAACAAATTTATTGATAACTTTGAAATTCTTATCTTCAGTTCACACGTCCTCAAAAGCAGCCGATGCATGAGGCCGTCATAGCTGAAGATGATGACATGGCTGAAGCGGAATATGATCCTCTATCAAAACTAATGTCAAGATTACCTAGGTTCAAGAAAGGAGCAATACAAATATACTGGGATTTCAGAGTATTTGGTCTCCCCGCCCATCTGCCAGTATATATCACACTCAATGATGTATCAGAGATCATTGCAGGAGACAAGATGTTGAATATTGCCATCCTTCAACTATGGTACATGTAAGATAGTTAATTTGGTCTTCCATGTTAGTTTTATTAGTTTCTAACAACTTAACTTTGTTGTTTTAGGTACATGGACATAGTCATTGTAGACCAAGGTCGGTCTTCCATGTATGGATTTGTTGAACCTCAGACCATTCAACCTTCTGGTAACACACTTGAAAGCAAACAATATTATTTGCAAACATGGATGGCTGAGTAAAACAAAGACATATACTTTGTGCCATACTTTGATGGGTATGTGTTGTTTTATGTAAAAGTTCATTAAAGTTTGCTTAATTAGTTTACTAACTATTTATGATTCATGATAGGTCTCACTAGCACCTAATGGTCATCATTCCCAGACAATGCAAAATTATATGGTTTTGTTCGCTGCACAGGAAGATGAAAAACGACTTGAGAAACATGCTTCAAGGGTAAGTGTTTCTCCAAAAATGACTTTGAATTTCATGTTCATCTTAAATTTTTATGATAAATATAATTATATTAATATTACTTTGTGTTTTCAACCTAAATAGAGTTTGGGTAAATCCCGAGGTCAACTAGTTCAAGTTTTGTATCCAAAGGTTGTAAATCATTTATAATTCTAATTCATTTTCTATGTTATTGAATGATCTAAATTCTTGACTATTTAGTTTGTCATTTTAGTGTAACAAGCAACTAGATTCATGGAAATGTGGCTACTATGTGATGTCTTGGATTAAGACCATCATTCGAGCTTGCATTGCAGATGACTGGAATGAGGTAATGATGCTTACCTTCAATACATTACAAATCAAATTCATCTTTGAACATATATGAAACCATAATCTTTCTTCCTTTGCAGCGCTTCAAGAGTACATCTCCTATATCAGAGGACACAATTAAGCAAATATGGTCGGAGTGGACAACTTATCTTCTGCAAAGATGGAGCTAGGAACACTTATATTTGTTGTTGAACATTACTTAGGTTTACTTTAAGTTTATATTTTGATAGTTTTGGTATTGGAATTTTTTTTTGATTAAGTAGAACTTTCTTTAGTTAAAACGCATATATATATATATATATATATATATATATATATATATATATATATATATTATAGGATACTGTTATGGGACATTTTTTTGTTTTTCAGGTGTGGTTTTATTGTAAAAATAAATTAATTTTTTTAAAAAAATACCCAGTAAACGTCTATTAGTGTAAAACCCGAAGTCTATAGACGTCAGTCAGTGCACAAACAGACGTCCAATGAGTTACAGTGGACAAAACGTCCAACGCCTATAGACGTCGGATTTGGATACATCCGACATCTACATAGACGTTTGGTGTACCCACATCCGATGTGTATATAGAAGTTGTGTACCCACATCTGACGTGTTGAGATTGTTGACAACACAATATCTATATCACTCTGGTTTTTAATGATGACAACACATTTTTAATAACACAAGTATTGTTGATGTTTTACATGTTCTATTGCTTATTGATTGATATCTTGTTGAACATGTTTTTGTGTTTATCTTGATATGTGAATGCACATTTGTTGAGCTTGTATATGTTACATCATATCTGGTTTTATTACACATGTTTTGAAAGAAGAAAACCACATGCACTTTTACGAACTTACATTGTGTGGCATATATGCAAACTATAAGTCGACTTTATTATGGGGGAAGTCGAATTAAGCTCGAGACTATGCACAGATTTTCAGAAACAGTGCAATGTGAGATTTTGCATTGAAAAGAATTTCAAAGTGAACTATTATGTCGAAGTCAACTGTGTGCGCCACGCATTCGACTATATTAGTTGCTTGATTTGAAATTATGTTATGCTTATGAACAGTAACGACTATATTTTTAAAAGTTAGTTGAGCATTGAATGTTGGTCAACTGTATTGAATGAGGAATTAATTTGCTTGACTGGACTACTACTATTTTGACTTAACTGTTATAACTGTTTTAATACAATCGACTCTATTAGTAGCGTATTCGAATGCAGGAGCGTCTGCTTTATAAAAATCTATAAATAGACGAGACCTGATTTGTTTCAAAGAACTTTTGAGAACTTTTGGAAATCTAACATTTTCATATTCTGTGTCAGATTGTTTCTTTGAAGATTTGAGCTCCAAGAACTCATCAAGAAGATGATTGTGATCTTTCTTTGAAGAGTTTTTGAAGGAGGACTGTGTCGCGCTTATTGCTTGATCAGAATCGGCACAATTGAGGTGTTTTTGAGTTGATCAAGATTGTTGTTGGCATTCGTGGAGATTGTTGTGTTACTGGTTGTGACTACAGGGGTTGGACTCGTGTAGTCTGGTACACTTTGATGATTGTTCAAAGTGGGTTGCAGATTGCAGGAGATGAGATATCTTGCTGCAAGTCCTTCTATGTGGTTTGCCTGTATTTTGGTTAGAGGGTTAGAGATGTGTTTTATATTTTTGACGTGGAGGTCTCTATAAAAGCCTTGTTGTAAAAACCTTGACCATTATAGTGCATTTGCTTCCTGGTACTGGAAGGACACTGGATGTAGGCATTGAGGCTGAACCAGTATAAAAACCTGCGTTTGAATTCTCTATCCCTACTCTTTTACATTAAGTCGACTTTACAATTCACGTAGTCTACTTTGATTTTCCGCTGCAATTAATTTTCTATTACTTGCGATTCAAGAAAGTTTGTAAAGTTTTGTACTTTGAATCAAAGATTGGGAAAAGACTCTGATTTTGAAAACTCACCAATTCACCCCCCCCTCTTGGTGTTAAAACGAAGCCTACCTATTTCCCAACATGACGTTTATATAGACGTCAGTTGTACACGCATCTGACGTCTATATAGTCGTCGGGTATATGTAGTCTGACGTCTAATTAACATCACCCAGAAAGACATTGGATCTGGATCTGACGTTAAAAGCCCAAAATAACTGACGTCTAAAGCCCTTTCTGCACTAGTGAATCTAACTGCCAAAGGTCGGAACTTTCTACCTTCTCAATTGGACAACTCTTCATCTTTCACATCTAATCAAGCCTAACTAGAGATAGCAAAAAAAATGGTGCCCATGGGTATCTGTAGATAAAATCCACGACGGATAGTTGGTAATCACGGGTAGCACGTATTTGGTAATTTAGTTCTTGCTTATAAACGGGTCGAGTGTAGGTATCATATTATCCGTATCTACGAGTATCCGTTACTCGTAAAAAATTAAAATTTAATTTATATTTTACTACATTAAGGTTAATTAAAGTTAAAATTTAAAAAATATTTTTTTTTCTTTAAATATTTGTGGGTATCAACGGGTTTATTAAAACTTGCAGGTATCTTATAAATGGATATTTGACATGTAACGAGGCGGTAACAGGAAAATGTTTTTTTGTTGCAGATTGGGTATCGAGTAGGCACTATTCATGCCTAACCCAACCCGTTGTCATCCCTAGGCCTAACACTTCATCATTAAAACCTCTTCATCAACACGCTCATCGAGGCTTGGGAGCTACTACTTATATAGGACGAGATTAAAGACATACAAATTCTATTTGGACATGACGACACCAAATACCTAGAGGGTTAATGTACCATATATGTCCGAGGACATCTCGGTCACTCGTGCCTAGATACACCTTTTTTTTATCACGCATTAATATGGCTTAATCGACTACGTATCGGTCAACCAAGACCGACATATGAAAAGTATTGATAAGTTGACAAATTTAAGATTATGATTAATAGATTTGTTAACCAAAGATTAATCAAGGTAATTAACTACATGGATTAAACTCATCCAAAAAACAAACCTCATAAACATAGATAACAAGGTACATTATTCACATTAATTAATTATTTCATTTATTATCATTTAACGTATTTTGATGACTTATGGAAGTGTGTTTTTACAAACAGAACCTCATTCGACTTAAATAAGACAAGTATGTAAAGATCTCAACCTAAAATGTGAAGTTGGAGCTAGAAATGTTTGGAATTGAAGCTTTAAAAAATATATTTGACCAACTTTTTCTTTTCTTTTTATTACTTTCATTAGATCATTAATATTAATAAAAGTAGAATTAATATCAATATTAAATTTTAATTATTAAAACTAGTGGAAACAAGCTCTCACGTTCATGCATCCGTATATTTTTAATTTTAAATAATGCAATTGTAAACAAAACACAATTCTAAAAGAATGATTTAAAAATTAAAGCAATTATGTTTATGATATTTGTTTTTGGTATAAATTGGTGCCGAGGGTTAAGGACTGGATGGACGTAGCTTGAACCGCTCCAGGTGCTGTAAAAGGTCGGATGACATGTGAAGACTGTCGACTAGTAGGGATCGAACGGGTGGCGAAGACTGCTAACTGATGGAGATTGGACAGGTTGATGAAGACTGGATGCTTTACCTGTTGAGGGTCAAACGATTAACTGCCTCTTCCTCGTACTCCAAGTTCGTTCTCCCTCCTCATTCTCCAAGTTGGGCAGGCGAGTACCTGAGGAGGCCAAACTGTTGAGGCCGAGGAGGCCAAGATGTTAATGCTGAGGAGGCCGATAAGCTGAGGCCTTTGGGGGCCGATAAGCTGAGGCCTTTGGGGGCCGAGAAGTTGAAGCCCTTGGAGGCTGAGAAGTTGAGGCCGAGGAGGCCAAGATGTTGAGGCCGAGGAGGCCAAGAAGCTGAGGCCTTTGCAGGCTGTGAAGCTGAGGCCTTTAGAGGCCGAGAATTTGAGGCCGAGGAGGCCAAGATGTTGAGGCCGAGGAGACCGAGAAGCTGAGGCCTTTGGGGGCCAAGAAGTTGCGGCCCTTGGAGGCCAAGATAAGGCCGAGAAGCTTGAGGCCACGGGAGGCCGAGCTGAGGGGGCAGGGCATAGCCGTCCACCGCCCGGCCAAGCTGACAGGATTGAATCTCCGTTCATCAACTTGGCTATCTTCAACGTGTTGGGGGCGGTAGGACATAGCCGTTCACCGCTCGACCAAGTTGATAGGACATTTTTCCATTCATCAACTTGGAGATCTTCAATGTGTTGGGGACGGTAGGACATAGCCGTTCACCGCCCGACCAAGTTGACAGGACATTTTTCCATTCATCAACTTGGAGATCTTCAATGTGTTGGGGGCGGCAGGGCATAGCTGTTCACCGCCCGACCAAGTTGACAGGACATTATTCCATTCATCAACTTGGCAATCTTCAATGTGTTGGGGGCGGCAGGGCATAGCCGTTCACCGCCCGACCAAGTTGACAGGACATTTTTCCATTCATCAACTTGACGATCTTTAATGTGTTGGGGGGGGGGGTGGGGGAGCAGGGCATAGTTGTTCACCGCCCGACCTAGTTGACAGGAGTGAAACTCCGTTCATCAACTTGGGTTTCTTCAACATGTTGGGGGCGGCAGGGCATAGCCGTTCACCGCCCGACCAAGTTGACAGGACATTTTTCCATTCATCAACTTGGCGATCTTCAATGTATTGGGGGCGACAGGGCATAGCCGTTCACCACCCTACCAAGTTGACAGGACATTTTTCCATTCATCAACTTGGTGATCTTTAATGTGTTGGGGGGGGGGGGCAGGGAATAGTCGTTCACCGCCCGACCAAACTGACAGGAGTGAAACTCCGTTCATCAACTTGGCGATCTTGATGCTATGACCGAATGGTTGATGAGGCCAAATGGCCGAGCTGTCGATGCCAAATTTAGCTAAGTACGTGTGAGGTCAGGTTTGAGGGAGTACCTGAAAGGTTAAGATATGACAGGACAGTTATCGAGACCGGATGGTTGAACGTTGAGGCCGAATGGCCGAACGACTGATAAGACCGGATAGACGAGGTCGAGTGGCAGGTAAGCAAGGCCGATCGGTTGAGTACGAGAGCTTGAGTTTACGTTCTTTTGAAGCACTACTCACAGGTTCCTTGTGGTTACAAGTGGGGATGCACACTCGTCCCCATGGTGGGCGCCATAATGTTTCGGGTATAAAGTGGTGCCGAGGGTTAAGGACTGGATGGACGTAGCTTGAAGCGCTCCAAGTGGTGTAGAAGGTCGGATGGCATGTGAAGACTGTCGACTAGTAGGAACCGAACGGGCTGGCGAGGACTGCTAACTGATGGAGATTGGACGGGTTGATGAAGACTGGACACTTTATCTGTTGAGGGTCGAACGATTAATTGCCTCTTTCTCGTACTCCAAGTTCGTTCTCCCTCCTCGTTCTCCAAGCCGGGCGGGCGAGTACCTGTCAAAGGCACTCCGACGCTCAAGTCAGTTAAGTGACTGAACGGTTATATCATTGGATGCAAGTAATGCATAATATGCAGCGTGTGCAATCTGTCCTGAAATCATACCTGCGACTCTTATTTATACTAGGTGTAATGGACTTTTACCTTTCGTGGGTCCGATGACGGCCCAATAACGCCTTGACCTCCATTAGGGACTTTAATCAGCTATCACTGCTTATAATCTAACTATGCGGTCGGCCAGGATAGTCATTTTGCACAATCGGCCTGGTTGTGTGCAAGAAACCGTACAATACACTGAATACCGTACGATACAATATTTTATTATGTTTATGATATTTTAAGTGAGGAAATTAGTCAATTAAATAAGGTAGTTAAAGAAAAGTTATATGCCGATTTACTGAAAGATAAAATTCTGAAATAAAAAAAATAAGATTAGATATAGTTAAAAAAATGGTATAGTTTATATTCCAGAAGGACCGTTCTTCCACTGTAAATGCCAATCAAATAAACCTGTTCCTTCTTTCCTAATAGAACGCTTAACATATCATCTTCTTTTACTTCTTCCGAAATGTTTTCAGTTTGTTCACACTCTCTCACTCACACAACCTTGTCTCAATCTGCCTTCTTCAAATTCAGTAACAACAAACCTCATCATCACATTCCTCTCCTCTTCCCTAACTATCTTTCGATCGCACCGCCGCTTCTCCGCACAACAGCCGCTGTCCGCAGCAATGCCGCGCCAGATCCACCTCTCGGTTTCATCGGCGCCGCCGATGTCATCGTCGTTGGTGCCGGGGTCGCCGGTTCCGCTCTCGCCTACACCCTCGCCCAGGTGCCTCTTCCTATTTCCATCCTCGCGCCATGTCACTTGTGTGCTTTTGGTTAAATTATTCATTCGGAGATCTTGAATTAATTAATCTTCCAGTAGAGATTTCCAAATAATTGTATTATTTGTGTTTGAAAGTTTATAATTGAAATCATGAGTTTATAAATTATAATAATTGGACGTCATGCTTATTGGAATCATAATATGCATAGAAGTTAAACCTGAAATAACGATTCGTAGATATATCTTTTTTATTTTCAGTAAATTTTAACGGATACAAAAATGTGTCCGAAAGCGTATTATTTGCTTATGTTATGATTTTGCAGTAAAGTTCTTTCATGATCATAAATTTAGCTTTATGCATAGGTTAAAAATTGTTTTTGGAGAAGTTGATAGACAAAGATTAGACTAATTAATTTTTTATAAAAATTAAATTAAATTTATTTCAGTTTTTACTTTTTATCATTATTTATCTAAAATTTTTTATCTTAATGAATAAACGATATTGCCAAGTGATTTGCTAAATAGTGGAATTTGGTACTGAAGTGCATTTATTTGTGGAATACAAGTAAAATTCTAATTAAAAGGATTACAAATTTAGAAATTTAATTACGAACTTTGAAAGTTTATTGATTTGTTTAAAACTTCTAAGTAAGAGCTTTATCATTAATTTGTTACAAATATCTAGGTTGGAAGTGTGCATGATGGTGTGATGAGACCATAATGGGAAAAGTTTCTTTTTTGGATTTAACGGTAGAGGTTGCCGTGCTTGGAGTTCTGACAATAACTAGTATTCCAATTTTTCAAGTGTTAACTAGATTTTATGAGTCTTCTTTTTCTTGGTCTTCTACTCTTCCTATATCATGTTCTCTAGTGCCTCCTATGTAGAAGGTCGGACCACAATAATCCGGGATAAAGGATCTCATTGGAATTCGGTTGTCAACCTTACAGAAGATAGTGCTGTATATCTACATCGGTGGTGATTTTCATGTTTTAGGCTCCAAAATAAATTCGTTTCTCACTGTACTTTGTGCTAAATTTTTCACCATTTTATGTATTTGGATTTTCAAAAACTGTTCAATCAATTGTCATCATCTCTCTCCCTTGCTTTGACTCGGGGAAATTATATTAATACCATAAGGGAAAGGGATGCTTTGATTGCTTACTACCAAGATCTTCAGTAAGAGTATATGTATTAAATTTTTTGAAGGATGGACGGCGTGTCCATGTTATTGAGAGAGACTTGAGAGAGCCAGACAGAATCGTTGGTGAACTTCTCCAGCCAGGAGGATATCTAAAGCTAATTGAGTTAGGGTTAGAAGGTATGTATCAAATTGGCTAGTAGACAAGATTATTCCAGGACTGAGGTTGGATATGGTCCGTTTTCTAAACATATATTTTATACATGCGCAAATTCCCGACTGCCTCTCATATTACATTGAAATGAAACTTATAACTATTACCATGTTTGAAGACTGTTATGCGCCTTTCGCTTTTTGCTATGTGCTAAATATTCATTTTATTCATATTCTTTTACAACCTGTTAAACCGGTCTACTTTTGCTTTTTTTTTATTATATTAATTAATCTTTTCACCGCCTCTTTGTGCTTGTAAATGTGGTAACCTATATTATAAATAGAGTGTTATCCCTTCAATTGGTTATGCTTTCCCCATCCCCCGATAATAGCAAAACAAATCAACAAGCCCCTTATGAAATTAGGTAATTCGTCTGCATGGATCAATCTCATTAGACTTTGTCTGAAACTAAGTGGGAAAACCATTTATGTTAAGGCTTTACTTTATGGTTTCTCTCATTGTTAGTCGTTTTCTACTTCAGATTCTCCACAGCCATCTTAAGCATCTCTTTGTCATCTCCCCAACAAGTGCTACTTCAATTTTCTCCTGGATTCATTCGTTCCTAATTTAATCCTAAACTTGTATTCTTTTCTTCTACTCACCCTCCGTGGTATGTTCATCCTCTGTACACCTGGTTTTAGAACATGTTGGCATTTACTAATTGTAGTCTTATAGCTCGACTCAAAAACCCCGTGCAATCTCATGATGTTACTTAAGCAGGGAAAAGTATATAAAATCATTTCTGATAATCAATATTATGTTTCTTAATTTTTTATGTATTATGCACTGAAATTAGCTTATGCTTAATTGTGGTGGAATTAAACTTGTTGAGATAGCATTCTCATATTTACATGTGCTGTATATATCCTTTGTCAGACTGTGTGGATCAAATTGATGCACAAAGGGTGCTAGGCTATGTTCTTTTCATGGATGGGAAAAAAACTAAGCTGTCTTATCCTTTGGAGAAGTTTCATGCTGAAGTGGCTGGCAGGAGCTTCCATAATGGACGTTTTGTACAGATGATGAGAGAAAAAGCTGCTGCTCTGCAATTGTAGTCCTTAATATATTGTGATTGTTAATTTAATTATAAAAATTATTTACAGGGCCAGAAAATAAGCCTAAAAATTACTAGTTTTTCATGGAAACTATTGTTTGCAGTGTTCTTTTTTCCTGATAATATCGTCTGCTTTGTTTACTGTTCAGTGTACGAATGGAGCAGGGCACTGTGACGTCTCTTCTTGAGCAGGATAACAAAAATGTTGTAGGGGTCCAGTACAGAACTAAAGATGGTCAACAACTTAAAGCATATGCTCCCCTCACAGTTATTTGTGATGGGTGTTTCTCAAATCTGCGTCGGTCTCTTTGCCACCCCAAGGTTGAAATGTCTTCTAAATAGTTGAGTGACAATGCTTTCCTTTTAATGACACCAAATATTGTGCTTATGATCAATTCAGGCACAGTTTGGAGATGTTATGAAATCTGGACGATTTGATTTATCACTTTTGCACCAGTTTGCTTGAGTCCCCTAATATGTTATTAGCCACTTGCCAGGTTGAAGTACCCTCCTCTTTCGTGGGTTTAATTCTGGAGAATTGTCAACTCCCATTCGAAAATTATGGGCATGTTATTCTAGCTGATCCTTCCCCTATCTTATTTTATCGTATCAGCAGCAGTGAGGTGCGCTGCTTAGTTGATATACCAGGTCCAAAAGTCCCTCTTGTTTGGAGTGGAATGGCCAATTACCTGAAGGCTACAGTTGCTTCCCAGGTATCTGTTATGATCCTGCATGTGCTTGACATGTGTGTAGTCCAGCTAGGATTTATCAATCATTATTTGTAATATACAAGTAGCCCATTTTACTTGTTTCCAAGAAGCAAAACGTTGATTCCTACTTTCATCTTCCTTTGTATCTGGTGTAATTTACAGATTCCGCCTGAGCTTCAGGATGCTTTCCTATCTGCAATCGATAGAGGAAATATTAGAATCATGCCTAATAGTAGCATGCCAGCTGAGCCATATCATACTCCGGGAGCTCTGTTAATTGGTGATGCTTTCAACATGCGTCATCCTTTGACTGGTGGAGGAATGACAGTGGCACTGTCTGATATAGTTTTGCTGCGGGATCTTATCAAACCAGTTGGTGACTTGAGTGATGCATCCTCACTATGCAGATATCTCGAATCCTTTTACATCTTGCGCAAGGTGTGTAACTTTTAGATGGTGGCTTATATATTATTAAAGGCAAACTGGTTATATATCTTGGTTTAATTTGAGGTATATAGAATGTTCCTTATGTGCCTAATGATCTCTGTTTAATAATATATCTTGTGTGGAGCATGTTTGTGGTAACCAAACATCACAAACCCATTATCCAGAAGCTCAACCTGATACTTGCATATTTTGAAGACCCCCTTTCACACTAGAACCTTCCGAGATTTGCAGGTCACGCCTACCTTAACTGAAATTCAGCATTTTTAGAGCAATAGGGGTGACAAGGGTTTTAACTTTAGACTATTTAGTCATAGAGGCTTTGATACCACATCATGAATCAACTATTTACGGGCTTAATCTGGAAGGTGAAGAGTAAATGCGCATGAATGGTTTATACTGCAGTTCTAACCTTAAATGCACCATAAATATTTCTACGTAGATTTAGAATTTTTATTCTTGAAAGAGACTTTACCTCATGACTTGGCATGCTGTTTGTAGCCTATGGCATCCACCATAAATACTTTGGCTGGTGCTCTGTACAAGGTCTTTTCAGTTTCACCAGATGATGCCAGAAAAGAACTGCGCCAAGCATGTTTTGACTACTTGAGCCTTGGAAAAATATTTTCTGGTGGACCCATCGCACTACTCTCTGGCCTAAACCCTTACCCGTTGAGTTTAGTTCTTCACTTTTTTGCTGTTGCATTCTATGGGGTTGGCCGTCTGCTCTTACCATTCCCTTCATTTGAACGCATGTGGGTTGGAGCTCGAATTGTTTTGGTGAGTTCTTCCTTCCACCCATCTCCCTTCAATTTAATTTCTAGTCATGAAATTTGGCTTTTGGCGCCTTACAGTGATATTGTTATTTATTGACAAGTTTCATCATAACATGTTTTCCTTAAATTGGACAAGTTTGAATTACAAAACAGTTGTGGACTATTTGATCATTCAGCAACACAGTCCACAAAAAAGTGCATAATTGTTGTTTCAACGTTATTTTATTCCATATTTACAGATTTGGGTTTCTTCTGCAGTGTCCATAATCATTATCTTAGTAGTGTATGTTGAGAGTGATATATCGGTTCTTTAACTCTTAACCAATTAATATCTTTCAGTGTGCGTTTGGCATAATATTTCCAATCATCAAGGCTGAAGGAATAAGACAAATGTTTCTCCCCACATCCATACCAGCTTTTTATAGAGCTCCTCCTCACAGGTGATGCTTTGAGGATTAATACTCACACTGCTCCCTCTACTAAGCATTTTTAACTTCAAATTAAGGGGAATTTTGATGGACGCAAAGACATTTGTTATGCTACTTGGATGAGATTATGGATGAGGAGTTTCCATTGGTTGTAGCATTTAATTGATCAATCCCCTTGGCTGTCATTGTACCAGAAGAAACAGAGGCATTTGCCTTGAACCTGAAAATTGTGAGCATGTTCCATAAGTTCTATTTTATTTTCCCTGAACCAAAGAAAGATACATACATTCTGGTTCTTAACTTCGAAATAGACAGGATCATTACGGACTGGTAAACAAAAGGAAACAATATATGTTGAAGAATATTGTGTGGAAAGAAAATTATATTACTTCTGGTACATTGATATATCTGTGTAGTTGTTGTACATTATTGTGAGCATTAAACTCTCAAATAAAAAATCAATTCAAAAATAAAATTTCTTTTTTCATTATTTGCAATCGAAAGTAAAATGATTTCTTGGTTTTGTATTTGAGCATTAAAAGTAAATCAGTTATAAGTAACTACCACTATACAAAACTTAAGACTGAATATAGGGACCGCACGAACACAAGCCTCCTCCCCCACAAATTATGACCTATGGTTTGTCACTTGGGCAAAACACCCCTCTCAAGTGCAATGGAAGTCAGTGTCATAGACCATGGGCTTCTTGATCACCCATTGATCCGTCCAGGTAATATAATTGCATAGTCATACCCACTTTTGTTTTGTAGCATAAGTTCCACACTTCTCACTATTCTTTCAAGGATGTGGGACGTGAAATATCTTTGAAAACAAACCTCGGATAACTTAATCACGTATGTCACCAAATACATTAAAATACCCTTTTTATGCACAAAATGATAAATTACTTGAAAATTCCAACTTGTTTTATGTAAAGAATGAGCGGATATGCCATGGTAAAGTGGTTTTCTCTTCAAACTTCTTTTATATATATATATATATATATATATATATATATATATATATATATATATATATATATATATATATATATGTGTGTGTGTGTTTGTTCAACAATTTGATATGGAACAACATGCCTAGATAGAAATAAGCCTAAGAACTAAACAAGAACATTTAAGAAATGGAATTAAAAAGACTAGAAATGTAAGAGAGAAAAGAGAAAACTTGTGAATTGGAAGGCAAGCCACTTGAAAGGATCCAAAATAAATGTTAAGGAGGATCACCACTTGTTCACAAGATAAGACCCAAATATAAACTAAGAGACAAAATTCTATATCAAAGAAGTAATCCAATTGAATGCAAAACACTCTTTATATTCAATTTTGAAGGTGTTCAAGGTGTATGTACAAAGGAGACCTTAGATTGCTTATATAGCACTAGGAGGTAAAGTAGGTGAAGAAAATTAAAGGACGTGGTACTTGACAACGTCTCCTGCTTAGGAGAGTTCTTTAGTGTCATTGGTCTTCGACCTTTTATGACAACGTTTTTTATGAGTAGATTTCCTACTTGTTTTAATATTCGCTCGTTGTTAACTTGTTAATTTTTGTGTTGTTTTTCGGACATCATGGCCTCTAATAATCCCAAAAAGGCTGGTTTTACAATCTGGCAATGCAACGCACGACTCTAGGTAATGGGTCGAGTACGACCGGTAAACTTCCTCCTTTGAAGTTACTTGCATAGTTAGTTGCAGCAGTTCTATTTTTCATAAATTTGGTAAACTTTTTTACCATCATATTCATGACTTCTTTTTCAGATATTTCTACATCAGACTCTGCATCAAATTCAACCTTTCTAGAGGTTCTTTTGTTGGTAGCCTTGAGTGCAATCGATTGCTTCTGTTCAATCTCCTATTCTTCTTTTAGTCTACCAAGCTCCAACTCATGTTCCCTAAGTTTGCCAAAGAAAGTAGCCATATTCATGTTAGTTAAATCTTTTGACTCGGATATGGCCGTTACCTTTGGTTGCCAACTTCTGTTTAGGCTTTTCAGAATTTTGATGTTGATTTCTTCCTTTTCAAAAGCCTTACCGAGAGTCATTAGGTGGTTGGCTATATGAGTGAACTTTTTTTGCATGTCATATATGGTCTCTCCAGCTTTCATCCTAAACATCTCGTATTCCTACACCTGGGAATTCTTTTTGACCCTCTTGACTTCATTTGTTCCCTCATGTGTAACTTCAAGAACTTCCCACATTTCTTTAGCTATCTTGCATTGGGAAACCCTGAAAAACTCATCCATTGTGAGAGCATAGGCAATAACATTTCGTGCTTTTATATCATACTGTGCTCTCCTATTTTCCTCTTGAGTCCACTCAGAAAAATATTTCAAAACAGTTTTTCCATTAATCACATGAGTGGGTTCAAAGGGACCATTAAGAGTAGCATCTCCAATACCCTTGTCCATTGACTAAAGAAAGATTTACATTTTGATTTTCCAAAAAGCATAATTTTCGCCAACAAATAGAGGTGGTCTATTTGTGGATGCACCTTCACCAGAGGTCTGAGAAACAAGAGCCATTTCAGGATTGAACAATCGATTATATAAAAAGGTTAATCAATTTGTTTTGCAAATAATTTTTGAAAACCAGCTCTGGTGCTAATTGTTAGAATTGATGAACTTTGTTTCTCAACACCAAGAGGGGGGGGGGGGTGAATTGGTGTTTTATAAAAATAAACACTTTTCAAGTCTTTTTTTTTTTTGCAAATGGTATGATTCTTTAAACATTTCTTGTACAGTAAGCAATATGCGTGAAATGTAACAATATGCGTATTCGAATAATGAGAGTACGTAATCAATTAAGTAGAGAGATAGGGAGAAGAAAATCAAACTCTGATTTTTATATTGGTTCGGCCTCAATGCTTATATCTAGTGTCCTTTCAATCAACTTGAGATTGAAAGCTAGTTGCACTATAGAGATCTGAGTTTTTACAAAAAGTCTTTACTGCGACAATTTGTCAAAATGTGAAAAACCTATCTAACTCACTAATTTAATATAGCCAATAACAAAAAATCCTGCAACAAGAACAATCCTCTCCTACAGTCGCCCCTTTGAGAACCCTTTCAAAGTACAAAGAACTCCTCGTTCTTCTTCCTGGCCGCATGCACAGGGAACAACAACACAAAGTTTGCGAATCTTCTTCTCCTAATCAAACAACAAGTACCTCAGTTGTGCAGAACGATCAGTCTTTTCAATCCATTCAAGTTTGCCTCTCAAGAATCTTCAAGATTTGTAAACCACTTCAAGTTCTTATTTCTTGGAGCCTTTGATCACTTTTGTAAAACTTCTCAAACGAATACCAGTCAGATATGAAAGTGTTAATCTCAATTGTCTTACTGAAAATTCATCACTGTGTCAATATATAGTTTTTATTAATTCTGACGCATTTCAATTGATTACTCTATTAATGTAATCGGTTACATTAAACACTTGTAACAGATTAACAGCAGTCAAAGCACAGAATTGAATGTTCAATTAATGTAATTGATTCTCATTAAATGCTTAGTCAACACATTTAAAAATATGACCATTATAACAGTTATGACAAGCACAAATTAATTTTCAAATCTTAACAGACTTAATTGAATACATAATCCATGTAATTGATTAAGCTTCAACATTTAGCAAATTTTTGAAAAATTTTCTTTCTAAAACTCATCACAACACATTTGAAAAAATATGTGCAAACACACGAGTTTTAATCGATTTACCAACTTATGTAATCGATTCAAAACTAGTTGTTGTTGGGAAACAGGTAGGCTCCTGCAGGTCTCGTAAACGATCAAGTCTCGTTTATTTATAGATTTCTATAAATTAGACGCTCCTACAGTCGATTGTGCTACCAATAAAGTCGATTGTATTATAACAATTATAACAGTTAAGATATAATAGCAGCAATCTAGTCAAACCAATTAATTTTTCAGTCAATACAGTTGACCAACATTCAATGCTCAACTAACTTTTAAAAATATAGTCGTTATAGTTCATGAGTGATAATGGTTTAAAAACCGTTATTTTTATACTTAAATTTGATATCAAAACACACCCTTTATGGATTAGAATGAGCTTAGAATCAAGTAAAACACTTAGTTGAGTCACATGAGAGTCAAAAGTTGTTTTTAGAGATATTATGCTTGTTTTGCATTGTTTTGCAGGGTTTTGATCAGAATTGAAGATGAAAGTGAAGAAGGGAGGACTTAGACTCAAGAAAGAAGGAGAAAAAGGAAGAAAAGAAAAGTCAAAGTCACTACTCAGCGCTATTTTCCAGCGCTGAGCACCAGACTCGAGGGAACAGTCACTGCCTCTCGCTCAAGCGGTGCCGCTGAGCGTACAGGCGATTTCGAGCCAAACCTCTGAGCGGTCCAACGATTTGGAGGGAAACCGCTAAGCGGCCAAATTAGGCGCTGAGCGGTGGAATGCTGGGCTTGGGCTTAAATTCTGTTACTTCTATGCGTTATAAATAGCCCCAGTGCGACCTTCATATTATTCTTTTCGCAGGCAGAGACGTCCAGAGCAGTTCTACACTCCTTGGAGGCGGTTTCTTGGATGCTTAGGCTCCAATTTATCAAATCTAGGGTTTACTCTTCCATTCTTTCATTTAATTCCATCTAGTTTCACCATGTTCATGGTGAACTAAACCCTTTGTTGTTGGGGAAGAATGCAATCTTTTGAAACTCTCTTATATTGAAATTCTTATTTTTATTCATATGCTTATATTATCAATTGTTGGGTTTCTTATCTATGCTCAATGCTTTTATCGTTTAACTCATTCGGTAGAAGATATTTGCCTTTGTCGATACGGAGACGTACGGGGAAGTCATGAACTGATAGGGAATTCCTTGATTAAGCAATACTGCCTAGAGATAGGGGTAGGACGATCAATTGTATTTTGCTTCTGTGATATATGTGCATTGCTAATTAGTTAGGGAGACTAGAGATAGTAAACTAATAGTTAGTAATATGCTCTTTTCGCCGAGAGATCGGGTTTAGGGTAGGCAAAGAAAGTTTGCATGACAATTAGATAATAAAGCGAATTAAATAAGAAAAGTAGATATAAGAAGGCGGATAAGATGAAATTGTAAACCCCAACAACCCCATTAATTCATATCTTTTCTTTGCCAATTGAATCACTTGCATTTGCATGTTTATTTTCGTTTTGCATACAACCACAACATTATTTATTTTTCAAGTCTTATAAGATCAATTTACATGAAAGTTAAGGCTTAAGAGTCCTTTGGGAGACGATACTCAGACTTACCGTTTATATATTACTTGATAACGATCTGGTACACTTGCCAGGGGATTAACAAGTTTTTGACGCCGTTGCCGGGGACGCGTGGTTTAACTTTTCTAGTAGTGTGAATTTTATTAAATTTGACTTGATTTTATGTTTATTTTATTTTTGTTCTCTTAAATTTTTTCTAGGGTTTTATGCGTAATGTTTGCAGGATGCAGTACGAACAAGAATTTGATTATATGGGTACTCAATTATACCAAAATGATTTCAACCACTGGTGGGAACCTCACTCATACATGGATCAAAGCCAATTTGGGCAAGCTACCGAGCAACAAATGACTCCACTCAAGGAGAACATAAATTCTGACGACGAATTTCTTCAGCGGATCACGGGTATGAATATATCATTCATCAGAAGTATTGAGGGGATGCGACAACGTGAGGAGTTACGAGAACGTCAAAGACAACAATATCGTCCTTCACTTGAAGAAGTAGAACGTCAAAGGCAGCAATATTCTCCTACACTTGAAGAAAGAGAGAAGGAAGCTGAACAACGTCTTTGGCAGAAACCATCATCTTTGCCAAGAGAAACATTGTGAGAAACTGAACAACGTTTACGACAAAACAAATTCTCTATACCAAGAGAAACGTTGGGGGAAGCTGAACAATGTTTACGACAAAAAAAATTCTCTATACCAAGAGAAACGTTGGGGGAAGCCGAACAACGTCTGTGGCAGCAACAATCATCTTTGCCAAGAGAAACGTTGGGGGAAGCTGAACAACGTTTATGGCAGAACCAACTCTCTTGCATAATGAAGTCTCTGGATCTTAGGGGTAATACTGAAGTTAACCCTAGGAAGGAATGCCAAGCTACTATCTCTGAAAGTGATAAGGTTGTTGATGAGAAGAAAATAGAGATAGAGGAGGAAAAGATAGAGAGAGTTGTAGAGGGAGAAGAAACAGAAAAGTTGGGTGAGGAAGAAGAAGATGATGATAAGGAAAAAGAAGTAGTTGAGAGAAAAGAAAAAAAAGAAAAAACGTGCGAAAATAAAGAAAAAGAAATCAAGGAAAAATAAAAAGAGAAAGTTGAGGGAGGAAAAGATTGAGAAAAAGAGGAAGAGAGGAAAGAAGAAAAGATCATATGCAAAACCGTTTCTTCATCAGCAGAAAAATCATAGGAAGGAAAAGAAGTTTAAGTGCTTTATGGAGATCTTCAAGAAATTGGAGATTAAAGTTCCTATGATTGATACATGGAAACAGGTGCTTGGTTCGATCAACTTTTTGAAGAGATTCTGCAGGAAGAAGAAAAAGAAAAGAATATCAAGTAAGAAGAATATCAACACCTACTGATGGGTGTTTGTTGGGGGTCATCCCAATTGTTGTAATATATTAGTTTTATTTTATTTTGGACATGTAATTCTTGGATTTTTAAACAATTTTTGGGTAGCATCTACTGAGGGATGCTAATTTTTATGAATCTACTGAGGGATACAGGTAAGTACACCTACTGAAAGGTGTTGGGAGGCACTTACTGATGAGTGCTAGAAGGTTTGGGTCAGGCTCGTGACGTTAAACAAAGCGCTACCTGGGAGGCAACCCAGTTGATTATTTTATTGTTTTTAACTATATTCTAGTGCATGATTTGAATGTTGCATATGAGGGGGGAAGGGCATACAAAATTGAAAGTTGAAATCAAGTGCTACAGGTTTGATCACGTGAAGGCAAGCAAAGAGGAGAGAATTTTTTTAACGCTCATCGCTGAGCGGTCCATTTGACCGCTGAGTGGTGGCGGCGCAGACTCAACACGGGCTTTTAAAAGCTCAGCGTTTTGGGGATTTCTGCACTTTGAAAACTCTTCTTTGATGTTCTCCCAAGCGGTCTCTACGAACCCTAACACCTCTCTTTCACTTTCAAGAGCTTTCCAAAGAGTTTTCCCCACTTTTCCCATCACCCACTAACAAAAATCTCATTTTTCAACTATTTCATTATCAAAAGTTTGGGGTTTTTGGTGAGAGCTTTGCATTGGGAGGCATTTATCATCAATTACAAAGAGTCTTGCAAGCATCTAGAGGATCTCCACTCAAGTAAGTCATGCAATTTCATTCTTAGGGTTTCTAGAATTGAAATTTGATGAAGAACATGTGTAGGAACATGAGAAATTAGGGCTTTTGATTTCTATGCATGATTTGATGAAATAGAAACCTTTTGAACTGATTAAACTGCATAAATTTGGTCTAGAATTGAGAAATATGTGATAGAGTGGAGATTAGGGCATTTAGGAAAGGGTTTTTGTAAAACCCTCGACGCTGCCGCTGAGCGGTCCATTTGGACGCTGAGCAGTGGGCGTCAGGTTTTGAGTGGTTGTTTTATTGTTGATGCAGGGACGCTGAGGGGCCATGTTATTCCCTCAATGTTGGACAATGCTTGATTAGATGTATGATTGATGATTTGCTAACCTCTAATGATGAATTTCCTGGGATTATTGAATTGTATTTGATGTAGGAATGTCATCATCTTCAAGAAGCAAAGTGAAGACTGTTGGGAACAAGAGGAAAGAGCCGGAGAGGCCGAGAAGATTCTATTCTCCTAGGTTCCTTTCTAGGAAACATGAGGAACATTATGTGACTGTGCAAGAAAGAAGAGGAAGGCTATTTTTATTCCAGACTTGGCTCCTGAGTTTGGATTGGAGATTGAGAGACGAAACTGGGAGAGGCTGGCTACATATCCTGCACTAGCTGGCTTTGAACTTGTGAAGGAGTTCTATGCAAATGCCTTGACTAGAGGAGGAGTGTCGGCGGGGAGATATATGAGCTATGTTAGGGGGCAGATCATCCGATATGACCCCAATACCATCAACAGCTTCTTAGGCACTAAGTGGCCAGGTGAGCAGTGCCAATATGTAGCATATATAGGGGAGTTCAGAGATTTTGAGGATATTAAGAGGGTTATGTGTGTCCCTGGAGGAAATTTTCAGGGGAACCTAAATGGAGTGCCCATCAACATCAAGAGGGCAGATCTGACATCTCTGGCGAAGTACTGGATGGCATTTACTCATGCCAATATTCAGCCGTGCTCCCATGTTTATGATATCACCATGCACAGGATCATATTCATCTACTGTATGCTGAGGTAGATGGATGTTAATGTTGGTGAGGTCATCGCCAACGAGATCCAGAGTTGCGCTACTATTGTGAGTAGCAGGACGCCATTGGGACATCCGTCCCTGATTACTTTTCTGTGTCAGCAGGCTGGGGTGGATACTTCTGTTCCACCATATAAGAGGCCTAGGAAGGCCATAGATGCCTCTTATTATCGACAATTCTGTGGAGGAGACGAGGCAACTGGACTAGTACCTAGGAGTCGTCCTTGGAGAGGAGCAGCCCAGTAGGAGGGTGCACCTGCACAGCATGCAGAGCTGTTCCAAATGAGGGACATGTATATGTCCATGATGGAGGCCAGATTGGAGTCTCTCCGCAAAGGGCAGGTCACTACTGCCGAGATGATAGTAGGACTGTATGATCAACCACCAGTGCACAGGTGGACTATGGACGAGTTCCATAGTGCTATGGCTTGGCCTCAGGAGCAGGCACATGGGAGTGGAGTTGGAGCAGCTGAAGTTCCAAGCGTAGATGAGGATGATAAGGAGGATGACTTCGAGGATGCTAGGATGGAGATCAGGAGGACTCAGTTGATGATATGAGTTGAGAGGGCATCTATTTATGGATGTCCATGCTTAGAACAAGGGTTTTATCTTTCACCTTTGTACTTTGAATTTTTAGAATAGGTTGAATTCTGTTGAGTAGAGTAGGTGTTTGTGCTTGGCTTGAACACCTTTTCTGACTATGGTTTGACTTGATGATATTGCATGATGAGTTTATTTGATGATGATCGGATGTGGATGACGATTGAGTTTGTGTTGCATGTTGATATACAGGTGAATGGTTCACTAGCTATGTGAACAAATGTGTGATGATTTATGATTGTGATTATGATGCTAAGCAGGGTGTATGAATGATGTTTGAGAAAAGCATAGCTGTGTGAGGTATTGAACTCCAGAGTATGGAAGCATGAATGATATTGCCTGAATCTTTATGATTGATTGAATTGCATGTTTATGTCATATGATCAAGGCCATTTTTGGAAGCCATTCTTAGCCAAATATTAACCTAAAGAAAAGAGAACCATGTGTTCTATCCTTTTTGAACCCTAGCCTTGAAACAGTATGAAAACCCTTGCTTTGAAAATTTTTACCTTGAGTTGGGTTGAGAATAATTGTATGATATTGCCAAGGTTCAAGTTTGGGGTTGTTGGGGAAATTGAAAGGCAAAAGGAAGGCATTGAGCTCAAGTGTTGAATGAAAGAAAACCATGAGAAAATAAAAGATAAGAAAAGAAAAAGCATGAAAGATGAGCTCAATGTAAAAATAAAGAGAAAAAGGAAAGAAGTTGGGAATGAGTGAGATTGGTTAAAAAGAGAGTTTGTGCTTGAACTTTGAATGTTAAAATAACACTCTTAAGTCAAGGATTTTGTGTTCCAGAAAAACTAATTTTTCTTGTTAACCTAGCGTCATTATAAGCCATGGAAAAGTCCTTGTGATGACATTTGTATGTGAGAATGTTGATTTTAGTAGATGAAGGGCAATTTGGTTTCATGTGATATGTGAATAGCAAAAAGATGGAAGGACCTCTTAAACACTTGAGTGATTGAGTGAAACACTTGCTTGGAGAGGATTAATAAATTATATGGTTACATCTTGCTTAGAGGATTGATCATTCATAAGTGGAGCATCTGTGGAAAAGTATATGATTATGTGAACTGAATTGAATAGAAGCATGTATGCATCTTGATAAGATTCCACTGAAAATCTGAATTGAGTAATTCTTGTTGTGAGAAAAATGAATTTTGAAAATGTTGAACTATTTTGATGAAAAAGTGGAAAGCCAAGTTTTGTTTTGTTTGCTTCAAGACAAACAAAGTTTTAAGTTTGGGGTTATGATAACGGTTTAAAAACCGTTATTTTTATACTTAAATTTGATATCAAAACACACCCTTTATGGCTTAGAATGAGCTTAGAATCAAGTAAAACACTTAGTTGAGTCACATGAGAGTCAAAAGTTGTTTTTAGAGATATTATTCTTGTTTTGCATTGTTTTGCAGGGTTTTGATGAGAATTGAAGATGGAAGTGAAGAAGGGAGGACTTAGACTCAAAAAAAAGGAGAAAAAGGAAGAAAAGAAGAGTCAAAGTCACCGCTCAGCGCTATTCTCCAGCGTTGAGCGCTAGACTCGAGGGAGCAGCCAGTGCCTCTCGCTCAAGCGGTGTCGCTGAGCGTACAGGCCTATTTCAAGGAAAACCGCTGAGCGGTCCGGCGATTTGGATGGAAACCACTGAGCGGCCAAATTAGGCGCTGAGCGGTGGAATGCTGGGCTTGGGCTTAAATTCTGTTACTTTTTTGCGTTATAAATAGCCCTAGTGCGACCTTCAGATTACTCTTTTGGCAGGCAGAGACGTCCAGAGCATTTCTACACTCCTTGGAGGTAGTTTCTTGGATGCTTAGGCTCTAATTTATCAAATCTAGGGTTTACTCTTCCATTCTTTCATTTAATTCCATCTAGTTTCACCATGTTCATGGTGAACTAAACCCTTTGTTGTTGGGGAAAAATGTAATCTTTTGAAACTCTCTTATATTGAAATTCTTATTTTTATTCATATGCTTATATTATCAATTGTTGGGTTTCTTATCTATGCTCAATGCTTTTATCGTTTAACTCATTCAGTAGAAGATATTTGCCTTTGTCGATACAGAGACGTATTGGGAAGTCATGAACTGATAGGGAATTCCTTGATTAAGCAATACTGCCTAGAGATAGGGGTAGGACGATCAATTGTATTTTGCTTTTGTGATATATGCATTGCTAATTAGTTAGGGAGACTAGAGATAGTAAACTAGTAGTTAGTAATAGGCTCTTTTCGCCGAGAGATCGGGTTTAGGGTAGGCAAAGAAAGTTTGCATGACAATTAGATAATAAAGCGAATTAAATGAGAAAAGTAGATATAAGAGGGCGGATAAGATGAAATTGTAAACCCCAACAACCCCATTAATTCATATCTTTTCTTTGCCAATTGAATCACTTGCATTTGCATGTTTATTTTCATTTTGCATACAACCACAACATTATTTCTTTTTCAAGTCTTATAAGATCAATTTACATGAAAGTTAAGGCTTAAGAGTCCTTTGGGAGACGATACTCAGACTTACCGATTATATATTACTTGATAACGATCTGGTACATTTGCCAGAGGATTAACAATGGGCATAACAGAATTTCAAAACAAGCAACTAATACATTCGAATGCGTGGTGCACACAGTCGACTTCGAAACTGTAGTTCACTTTGAAATTCTTTTCAATGTAAAATCTAACATAGCACTGTTTCTGAAAATCTGTGCATAGTCACGAGCTTAATTCGACTTCCCCCACAATGAAGTCGACTTAGAACTTGCAGATATGCAACACAATGTAAGTTCATAAATGTGCATGTGGTTTTCTTCTTTCAAATCATGTGTAATGCAACCAGATATGATGTACCATATACAAGCTTAGTAAATATGCATTCACATATTATATAACATGTTCAACAATATATCAATCAATAAGCAATAGAACATGTAACACATCAACAATACATGTGTTATTAAAAATGTGTTGTCATCATAAAAAACCAGAGTGATATAGATATTGTGTTGTCAACAATCTCAACAATCTCCCCCTTTTTTGATGAAGCACAACCACGATTAATAAACAACCATGTTTGTACATTACCAAACCAAATTCAGACATTACTTTGAATGCACACAATCAATCAGCCATAATCAATATATCAAGCAGATAGCATTTCACAATACTTTCACAATACCTCTCCCCCTTTGTGCATTAAGAAAAAAGGTATGCTTCTAGATATAATGAGTTGATAAACCAAACAAAGATGCATCAAACAAAATTTATAAGCAATTTAAAATCATGCAGTGATGCTCCCCTTAATATATATATTCACATGAAAATGATATCTCCCCCTGAAGTATAGCATGTGAAGAAATATGTACAAATGTGTAATGCTCCCCCTGTCATTATGCAAGTTTCACAACAAGGATAAATGCACAATGCAGTATAGTAACAAACAAAGCATACAATCAGTGTAAAACAAAGTTGTATCATGTAAATGATTTCAAGCAAATTATTATGCATAGATACACTCATCAACAATCTCACAATATAATCTCATATATGAAACACACAATCAGAATCAGAGATATATTGTAGATAATTAGAAATATAATCAATCAACACTATAACCAAATTCCAGTGAAGGAATTTATAATCCTGTTGAGGAAAAGTCGATTGAATTAGTAATTCAGTCGATTTCATTGCTTCTCTGTGAGTTATGATTCTAGGAGTGATTTCCAAGCAATGTTTTTCCTACAAAACCTTTCAAAGATCTCTTGCAGATCAAGCAATTTAGTTGTGCAAGAAAATATAATCCATAAGAAGTTAATATGAAGAAAATTTAACAATTTAAACATGCATAGTTAACTTCTCTCCTTATAAAGTCAATTTAATACTCATTTTATACTACTATCATTTAAAATTCCCAGTTCATTCCGAATAGTAAAAAATCTCTCTCTATTGAGTGATTTTGTAAAAATGTCAGCCCATTGATGTAAGGTATCAACATATTCAATCTTGATTTCACCCTTGAGGATGTGATCTCGAATGAAATGATACCTTATCTCAATGTGCTTGGTTTTTGAATGTAAAACAAGATTTTTTGTCAAATTTATGGCACTGGTACTATTACATTTTAGAGGAATATTTTCTAACTTAATACCATAATCTTCTAATTGACTCTTAATCCAAAGAGACTGAGCATAACAACTTCCTACTGCTATGTACTCGGCTTCTGTGGTAGATAAAGCCACACTTGCCTATTTCTTTGAATGCCAAGAGATCAATGCAGATCCAAGTAGATGACATGTACCACTGGTTCTCTTTCTGTCTAGTTTACAACTTCCAAAATCTGAATCACTGTAACCTTCCAGAAAAATGTTTGTACCATTTGGATACCATAGTCCAAGACTTTTGGTTCCTTTTAGGTATTTTAAAATACTTTTGACAACGGTTAAATGTGATTCTTTAGGAGAAGATTGAAACCTAGCACAAAGACATACACTATGAATAATGTCGGGTCTACTGGTTGTTAGATACAATAATGAACCAATCATACCTCGATACATTTTTTGGTCAACGCTTTTTCCAATCTCATCAAGATCTAAGTAACAGTTTGTTGCCATAGGAGTAGCCGCTTCCTTGTAGTCTAGCATCTTGAATTTCCTCAGTAGATCACTGTAATACTTTGATTGATGAACAAAGATTCCATTTTTGGCTTGTTTTACTTGAAGGCCAAGGAAATATGTTAGCTCACCCATCATGGACATCTCAAACTCATCCTGCATTATCTTAGAAAACTCTTTGCAAAGTGTAGAATTAGTTGATCCAAAAATGATATCATCAACATAAATTTATACATACAATTTATCTTTATTCACACTTTTAATAAACAAAGTTGAATCAACTTTACCCCTTGAGAATCCTTTTTTCATAAAGAATTCACTTAGGCGTTCATACCAGGACCTTGGTGCTTGTTTCAGTCCATACAGAGCTTTCCTGAGTTTGAATACATGGTCTGGATGCTCAAAATCTTCAAACCCTGGTGGTTGCTCCACGTACACTTCTTCCTTGATGTATCCATTTAGGAAGACACTTTTGACGTCCATCTAATATAGTTTGAACTTCATTACAGAGGCAATTGCAAGGAGTATTCTTATAGCTTCTAATCTGGCCACAGGTGCATAGGTCTCATCATAGTCGATTCCCTCTTCTTGGCAGTAGCCTTTTGCAACAAGTCTAGCTTTGTCTTTATGATTTCACCCGAGTCGTCCATTTTGTTTCTAAAGACCCACTTTTTACCTATTACCTGTAAGTCACTTTTTCTAGGAACCAGCTCCTATACGTTGTTTCTTCTGAACTGATTTAATTCTTCTTGCATAGCCATCAACCAATTTTCATCTTCCAATGCATCTTCTAACCTCTAAGGCTCAATCTTGGATACATAAGCAACACTCATACAAAACTGATTCAGTTGTCTTCTAGTAGAAAATCCTATTGAGATTTCTGCAATAATGTTGTTTGTGGACACGTTCTTTGGCACTTTCCATTCTTTAGTCGATTCTGCTCTAGGAGAGTCGATTAACTCTTCACAGTTTTCCCTGTCAGTTGTCTCTCTAGGATCTTCTTCCTCTCCAGCTGAATTCTCTTCTTCAGTGATTCTCTTAATGTGTTTAGATGTGTTAGAAGCTTGAATGTTTTCATCAAAAGCTACATGTATAGATTCCTCAACATTCATAGTCATTTTGTTGTATACTCCATAAACTTTTCTATTTAAGGAATATCCTATGAAGATAGCTTCGTCTTCCTTGGAGTAGAATTTGCCAAGATTCTCTTTACCATTGTTTAGTACAAAGCATTTGCTTCCAAAAACTCTAAGATGTGAGATGTTTGGTTTCCTTCCCTTCAATAGTTCATAGGGAGTTTGCTTTAACATTGGCCTTATTATAGTTCTATTCAGTACATAGCAAGCAATGCTAAGAGCGTCTGCCCAGAAGTATTTTGGCATATCTCTCTCGTTCAACATAGTTCTTGCAAGCTCTTCAAGAACCCGGTTCTTCCTTTCAACTACTCCATTTTGCTATGGAGTTCTGGGTGCAGAAAAGTTATGTGAGATCCCCATTTCTGATAGATAATCATCAAACTCTTTATTTTGAAATTCTCCTCCATGATCACTTCTGATGGATTTGATTCTGAGGTCCATTTCGTTTTGAATGACAGCAACAAATCTTTTGAATGCCTTGAACGTTTCATTCTTAGTAGCAATAAAGTAAGTCCATGTATACCGTGAGTAGTCATCAACAATGACTAGTCCATAAGAATTTCCACCAAGACTCTTTATTCTAGAGGGTCCGAACAGATCCATGTGTAATAGTTGCAAAGGTCTTGAAGTCGACATTTCTCTTTTGCTCTTGAAATGCTGTCTAATTTGCTTCCCCTTTTGACATGCATCACATAATCTGTCATATGTATAACGAATTTTAGGTAGACCACTCACCATATTCTTTGAGACCAATTTATTCAATTGATTCATGCTGATATGCGCAAGTCTCTTATGCCAGAGCCAGGCATCTTCCTCTTTGGTCATCGAGCAGACTACTGAGTCGAATGAATTATCCTTGAAGTCGATTATATAAATGTTGTTAAGCCTCTTTACTACCAGTAGTAGCTCATCTGTTGATCTATCGCTAATCAGACAGTATTTGGGTTCAAACGTGATCTTCAGACCTTTATCACACAGCTGACTGATGCTAAGCAAATTATGCTTCAACCCTTCTACAAGCAAAACATTCTTAATTTCATAAGATGAAGGGGTTTTTATTTTACCTATGCCAATGATCTTACCTTTGTTATTGTCTCCGTATGTGACATGACCAGTAGCTTTGTAAGAGATATCTGAGAACTTTGTTGGGTCTCCCGTCATGTATCTCGAGTTTTTGGCTCATGTTTCAAGTTAGCTTTGACAATTCTAGACTTCGCTATCATTATCAGTTTTTCTTCTATCTTAATCTTCTTGATATCATCTTGATCCGTCTGTGTATCCTTTTTGTCGAGAAGCTTTATAAATCTGTTGGCAAGCAGGTTCAGTCTTTGTGATCCAGAGACAGGTTCTCCACCACGCGATACCTTGTATTGCAAGTTTCCTATTTCAAATGATTCATAAAATCCATTAGTAATACAAATTGACTTCCCATTGCAAGGGGCAAATACTAAATCAATTTTCAAATCACAGATTCTTTTATATTGCGAAACAAAAGCCATCCCCAGGTCTATAGTCGATTCAAAGAAAAACAGAGTCGACTAGTTTTTCAAATATCTTATGAAAACCAGCTCTGGTGCCAATTGTTGGGAAAAAGGTAGGCTTCGTTTTAACACCAAGAGGGGGGGTGAATTGGTGATTTTTCAAAATCAAAGTCTTTTTGCAATCTTTGATTCAAAGTAGAAAACTTTACAAACTTTCTTGAATCGCAAGTTAAAGAAAATTTAGTGCAGCGGAAAATCAAAGTAGACTATGCAGATAATAAAGTCGATTGAATGTAAAAGTATAGGCATAGGGAATTCAAACACAGGTTTTTATACTGGTTCGACCTCAATGCCTACATCAGTGTCCTTCCAGTACCAGGAAGCAAATGCACTATAATGGTCAAAGTTTTAACAACAAGGTTTTTATAGAAGATCTCAACTTCAAAAATATAAAACACCTGTCTAACCTTCTAACCAAAATATAGGCAAACCACACAGCAAGACTTTGAAGGGTGTCGCACCCCATGCAAATTTGGTGTGCATAAAGAATGCAGTATAGACTAGGAAGTGACTCCTAGGTCATCTCTCAAGGACCAAATGTGGTTCATGAATTAGGTCAGACACGAAGTGGGGGGGGGGTTGTGAAAGGTTTGTGTGAATGCAGATGAATTAAACTAAAACATAGATGCAAACAGAAATGTTACAACATAAATGCAAAACGGAATCAAATACAGAATAAAAACAGTTGGTCATTAACTCAATTACTATGCTTCCTATCCCAGATTAAAAACAAGTACATACTACTCTAATCCAAATCCAACACGAATCACCCAACTAAGTGAAGGCTAATTCGGTCTTCAAATCACGAACTAAGCGAACGTAATACACCTATTCCATCCTATGTGTTCTATACAGATCGATCAACTAAGCGAAGATACAATCACCAATTGGGCAACTAAGCGTATACCCATTGCAAGAACACAGTCAAATTTCATAGAGAGTCAAACAGAGCAGAATAAACATAAAGACAGTCCAAGAAATCTCAAGGAAACAAAGCAATATCACTAACGACCAACCAACTAACCTAAACTAACATTACAATTAAATTAAAGAAAACTCGCATGACTCACTTGAATCGCAATTGCTAAATAAGAAAACATAAGTTGGAAATGAAATTGCGAAATTAGAAAACGCATCTTCAGTCATTAATTGCAATGCTACAGCTAATAGATAAACTTCACATTGCAACGGGAAATTAAAAATAATATGCAGGACTTGGAATAAAAAATAATGCTAGCTAATAAAGGAATGGAATATTGCATCAGCTTAAACACACATTCATAAAGTAAACAACAAATTAAAAATGCATGAAATTAAAAATAAAGTCTAGGACTAAGCTACTAAAATAAATTAATTCAGCTTGTGATACTCCAAAATGAAACTGAATTAGCGTGTGCATATCTCCCAGCAAACTAAATGTCATCAAATTCAAGAAAGAAATATATTTCACATGCACGTTTTTGCCAGCAAAATAAATGCGCCGTGTATTCTAAAATTAAATTGAAATATGCTAATCAAGTAAAATCGACCATGAGCCTTGACCTTCAGCTACCAATGACCGTCTGCTTCTCAAATTCCATCATCCAGGTCCGCAACAACATTGTTGCACCATTTTTGCAAATGAAATCAGCGTGCTCTCTCAATCCCAGTCGTGAAACCACCTCCAAGGAATTTTATTGTGGTGCAGCCTCCGTGAAAAAGTGTGTCCGCTGGCACCTTCTTGCCCCCTTTTTAAATGAACCAAAACACCAAAACCCTCCAAGCTGCTGGACCAATGTTGAATGGGCCGTGGAGATTTCTTCCAATGCTGCTGAGCGCTTTTTGCTCCAGCTGTGTGCTAAATGATGTGCAACCCATGATGCAGGAGCTAGGTGGACCGTGACAGCTCTTTTTTCCAATGAAGATATGCAGCAGCGTGTTGGTTTTGCTGAGCCTTTAGGGACATGAGCTGCTTCTGCTGGACCAGCTGCATCACCTTAATTTGTTGGGCCATGGAAAGCTTTTTGCTTGCTGGAATAAGTGCAACTTCAAGTAGATGGATGCAGTCAAAAACAGTTACTGGGCTGAGAAGTGTTGCTGCTGTGTGTTTGAGGTGGGCCGTTGCTGTGCGGTGCTTAGCCCAATTGACGCGTGAAGATGTAGGACTATCCGTGAGCTCCTAATCCAAAGAAAACGCTGGACGCTGCTTTCTCCTAAAATCAATCACAGCATGTGCTTCTTACAAGGGCGTGACACCATGCTTTTTGCTGGATGTCACCCCTTTTTTAATTGAAGCACCCCTTTCTCATAAACCCAAAGGGTAAAATCACCATAGTGGCCTTTCTTGTTGTGCACACTTCTTTTGTGAAGGGTCTTGAATTATGTGACATCCTCCCAAATGTTCCAAATTGTATTTCCAAAATTTTTCCTGCAACTAATAATGCAAATAATTAGCTCAGATAATTCAAATTAATTAAAATTAGAATTTTCGATCAAAAACGGGAAAATACCGGACAATTAGGCACAATTCCCTGATTAAATTCGGTACAATAAGCTAAGTGAAATCAATAAAATATTGACTCATCAGACTTGCAGCAAGATATCTCCTCCACTGCAATCTACAACCCACTTTGAACAATCCTAAAATGTACCAGACTGCACGAGTCCAACCCCTGTAGTGACAACAGGTAACAACAATCACAGCAATCACCACGGATGCCAAACAAGTTCTTGATCAACCCAAAAATACCTCAATTGTGCAGATTCTGATCAAGCAGTATGCGCAACACAGTTCTCCTTCAGAAACTCTTCTAAGCAAGATCATAACCGTCTTCTTGATGAGTTCTTGGAGCTCTAAAATCCAGAGACTTAATCTGAAACAGAATATGAAAATGATAATTTTCCAAATTTCTCTGTAAATGATCAGGTCTCGTTTATTTATAGATTTCTATAAATTAGACACTCCTACAGTTGATTGTGCTACTAATAAAGTCGATTGTATTATAACAATTAAGACATAATAGCAGCAATCCAGTCAAACCAATTAATTTCTAAGTCAATACAGTTGACCAACATTCAATGCTCAACTAACTTTTAAAAATATAGCTGTTATATTTCATGAGCATAACAAAATTTCAAAACAAGCAACTAATACAGTCGAATGTGTGGCGCACACAGTCGACTTCGACACTGTAGTTCACTTTGAAATTCTTTTTAATGTAAAATCTCACATAGCACTATTTGTGAAAATCTGTGCATAGTCACGAGCTTAATTCGACTTCCCCCACAATTAAGTCGACTTACAACTTGCAGATATGAAACACAATGTAAGTTGATAAATGTGCATGTGGTTTTCTTCTTTCAAATCATGTGTAATGCAACCAGATGTGATGTAACATATACAAGTTCAGTAAATATGAATTCAAATATCATAAAACATGTTCAACAATATATTAATCAATAAGCAATAGAACATGTAACACATCAACAAAACATGCGTTATTAAAAATGAGATGTCATCAATCTCAACAGTTGTTTTGCCACAATTTAAAACTCAAGTTGTCTGATGACCTTAATTGATTATCACAACACTGTAATCGATTAAGTCATTCAGATATGCGTTTGCATGTGGTTTTTATATTTCTATAACATATGTTGTGCATACATAGATATGATCGCTTTACAAACACAGTGGTATGCAACAATCAGCATAACACGTCAAATGTGACTGATGGGTGTCGCACCCCATGAAAATTTAATGTGCATAAAGAATGCAGTATAGACTAGGAAGTGACTCCTAGGACGTCTCTAAAGGACCAAACTGTGGTTCAGGAATTAGGTTAAACACGTGGGGGGGGTTGTGAAGAGTTTTGTGAATGTAGATAAACTAAATTAAAACACGAATGCAAACAAAAATATAAAAAGAAATGTAAAAACGGAATGTGAAAACGGTTGGTCATTAACTCAATCACTATGATTCCAATCACAGATTAACGACAAGTACACACTACTTTAATCCAAATCCGACACGAATCACCCAACTAAGCGAAGGCTAATTCGGTCTTCAAAATTGCAAACTAAGTGAATGCAATGCTCAAATCCAATCAGTTCTGCACCATATAGTTTAATCAACTAAGCAAAGATTTAACACCAATTACGCAACTAAGTGTATACCTAATCACAGACACACAACAGATTAAATATTGAGCTAAATCAGAGCAGCATTATGGCAATCAAAGTGCAAGAGTCTCACGAATAAACTACTCTAACCTCTAATCCAACACAGCTAACCGACTAAGCGAAGGTCAATCATGCTATCATAATCATGAACTAAGCGAACGCAATACACCTATTCCATCTGATGTGTTCTATACAGATCGATCAACTAAGCGAAGATACAATCACCAATTGGGCAACTAAGCGTATACCCATTGCAAGAACACAGTCATATTTCATAGAATGCCAGGCAGAACAGAATAAACGCAAGAACAGTCCAAGAAATCTCAAGGAAACAAAGTAATATTGCTAATGACCAACCCGACTAACTTAAGCTAACATCTCAATTAAATTAAAAGAATCGGAAAAAACAGACAACATTAAAGTAAACAGAAACAATAAACCGAACAGTCTATATGTATCAACCAAAATGTAATATGTTTAGAAATGAACTTCCGTGTAGCGAAACAACTTTGAAACTCAAGAAGAAACGCGCATAAATGCATAACGAAGTTAAATGCTGAATTAAAATGAACCAATTGAGCTTAATACGAATTCCAATAGTGAAACATCATTAAGTGCAAACCAAGACATGAAACAGTAATTGAAAAACTTAATGCGGTGGAATAAAATTTTAATGAAAGAAAAATGCTTGAACCAACCTATTAAAATGCAACTATTAAACTAAAGAAATAATAAACAACCTATTGTGTTCTATAACACATCCATCACGACAAGCAATAAATTAAAACATGTGACAACGAAAATAGAATAAACGAACTGCTTGCAATTAAACTTTCAAAGCAAAAGTAGACTTCCGTAATGATGAACATAAAAGAAAACGCAAATGAACAATCAGCAAAAATCAAATAGAAAATGCACCACCGCTTCCTCTTTTCTCCAGAAAGTAAATCAACGCATCTCTATTTTTCAAGAAGCAAAACGTAAATTTTCCTCTCAAGGTGGCTGCAGCACCTCCATATTCATCACTTCCTTCTTCATTCTCCCTGGCGGCTACTGGATGTGTCTTCCCCTAGCCGTAACCCTCCATGCTTGCTCCTATATGTTCCAATTTCAATGCAGCCCGTGTGGTTGCTTTTAAATGGAATCCGCTTCCTAAGTAAGTTGCACACGGCCCCCAAATAAGGCCTGCTTGTGCACATGGGCCGTGGTGTTGCAGCATGAGCGTGACGCAGCGTGGAGAAGTGGGTCGTGGAGTTGTAAGCGTGAAGGCCCACTTCCAATCAACCTATTGCAGCTTCTTTCTCCCAGGCCGTGCACCAATTATATTATTTCAAGCTTTGAGAGCGTTTCTTCCTAAACTGTGACAGCAGCTTCAGCCCATCACGTGCCTCCAACAAACCCAGCGCATCTCTCCTTTTTTTATATTATTAGGTCTGTGTGCATACAAATGTTATTAGCGCCTTCAAAAACAATGAAAAATATGTGATAAAAAAGTCCTTATAGGTGGCAGCTGACAACTATTAATTCCCATGGACCGTGATAGTCCAACCCAAAAATGTGGCAACCACTTCTTCCAATTGCAGCACCCCTTTTCCATAAAATCACCATAGTGCCCTCCTTCTTGTGCACACTACTTGTGTGGAGAGTCTAGAATTATGTAACAGCCCTCCAAATGTCCCAAATTCTATTTTCGAAATTTTCCCTGCAATTAATAATGCAAATAATTAGCTCAGATAATTCAAATTAATTAAAATTAGAATTTTCGGTCAAATTAAGCACAATTAGCAGAAACGGGAAAATATTAGACATTTAAATGCAGTCAAGAAAATATCGACTCATCAAAATAGACCACACTTAGTCTTTTGCACTCCTGAGCAAAATCAAGACGCAAATCAGGGAATAGTTCAACGGACATCAGGGAAGCTGACATAGACTCAACACATAGAAAACAAAGACTCAAAAGGCAAGAAACAGAATTACACAGTTCTCAAGTAATCTGGACAAAGAAAGGAAGTGGACAGTATCCAACACAGAATCAAGGAAAGCAGATACTCATGAAATTATCCAAGCAATTCCAAGCATGGCAAAATGATCAATCAGCTCAAGAGGTGAATCAAAATTAACAGAACCTCACAGATGCACTATCACTGTATCTCTCAAGTGTCTAGGGTAAACAATGTCAACTCAATGCACTGAAGAAAGCAAACACAAACAGACTTGGCAAGTGATAACGGTCTCAAAACCGTTATTTTCATGCATAAATTTGATATTAAATCACACCCTTTGTAGCTTAAAGTGAGCTTAGAATCAAGTAAAACTCTTAAGTTGTGTTACATGAGAGTCAAAAGTTGTTTTTAGAGATATTATGCTTGTTTTGCATTGTTTTGCAGGGTTTTTGAGGAAAATTGAAGATGGCAATGAAGTAGGAAGGTCATAGACTCAAGAATGAAGGAGAAAAAGGAAGAAAATAAGAGTCTGTGAATCGCTCAGCGGTAAATTCCACCGCTGAGCGTCCTAGTGTAAGGAAAAGTTGTTGTCTAGCGCCCAGGCGGTGACGCTGAGCGTCCAGAGCGACAAGAGGCAAACCGCTTAGCGGTCATTTTAGGCGCCTGGGCGGTGGCGTGTGTTGAGGAAAACCACTCAGCGGTCATTTTAGGCGCCTGGGCGGTTGTCTGTTTTTATATTTCGGATTCTGAGATCTTTCTGTTATCTTTTTGGCTTATATATAGCCCTAGTGCGAATCCAAATGTAATTCTTTTGGCAGAGAACAAAGTCCACAACAGCTCTACACCTTTGGAGGAGATTTCTTGGATGCTTAGGCTCCACTTTAACAATTCTAGGGTTTGCTTTTCCATTCTTCCATTTATTTCATCTAGTTTCACCATGATTATGGTGAACTAAACCCTTAGTTGTTGGGGAACAATGTAATCTTTTGAAATTCTCATATATTGAAATTCTTGTTTACTTTATATGCTTGCATATGCTTGATTTATCAATTGTTGGGTTCTTTACCTTTGCTTAATGCTTCTACAGTTTAACTCATTCGGTAGATGTTGTTTGTCTTTATTGATACGGGGACGTACGGTAATGTCATGAACTGGGGAGAATTCCTTGATTATGTTAATACCGCCTAGGGATAAGGGTAGGACGATCAATTGTATTTTGCTTCCGCTCATTATGCATTATTAGTTACTAAGGGAGGCTAGGGATAACAAGCCGGTAATTAGTAATAGGCTCTTTTCACCAAGGGATTGGGTTAAGGGTAGACCAAGAAAGTTTGCATGGCAATATGATAAATAAGCAAAGTAAATAAGAAGAGTAGATATATGAGGGTGGATAAGATGAAACTGTAAACCCCAACAACCTCATTCATTCATAGTTTCTCTTCGTCAATTGAATTCCTGCATTTGCATGTTTATTTTTGTTTTGCATTTGAAACCATTAAAATTATTTTCTTTTACTCAAGTCTTAAACGATTAGTTTACACGAAAGATGAGGCCTTAAGAGTCCTTTGGGAAGAACAATATTGGGTTTACCAATTATTATTACTTGATACGATCTGGTACACTTGTCAGGGGTTTAACAGCAAGCCTCTAATATCAACACTAAAAAACATCTGCATGTTCAAATCAAAAGGTCTTTTATGGATGTAATGGGGCCAAGGAAAAAGGGAGGATATAATATGGATGAGTAGCTACAAACCAAAAAGAATATAGGAGCAATGGTGAACAAGTGTAAACACAGTCAAATCACACTAAAAACCCTCTAATTGAATCCTCTTCTTGACTCATTCACACAAAATTTTTGTATTTTTCTCTATTTTTTTTATTTCTCATCTTGTCTCTTTTCTTTTCTCTCTATTTAGGAAACAACTATAAGAGACAAGATACACAACATATTTACAAAAACAAAAACATGAAGAGGAACCAACTAGCCAACTCATCTGAATCCCCAAGGAGACCACACTTGTTCCCAAAACACTTCCAAAGCTCCAAAATTCCTTACGGTTAAGGTAATCATGGTTTTTCACTTAGGGCTAGTGTATGAGCTTCAAAACAAAGAAATGGGGAAAGTATAGGCTCAAAAGGGGTTATCAAGGGATTAAAACACGGTAGGCTCATCTGGCTAGAGAGGCTAAAAAACAAAACTGCCTTTATCACTTCCAAACATGCATATCAATCAAGAATCATCAACAGAGTCAAGCCAAGGCATATGTGCAAGCAATCAAGGGTTATATCACACAAGAAAGAACATAAAGTGGCTCAAATTCTCACATAAGGTATTTCTGTCACAATCAATTCAACTCTCAAACATCATAATCATCTTCCAAGCAGAGAAAAGCAAGGATTTCAAGCTAATCAGAGTATCAATGAAGTGAAAGACAAGTCTACAACCTAATCAAAGTCCAAAAATCAAAAGAAACATACAAAATTGTACAAAAGACAAAACAAAAACTACCTAGAAAACAAAAAAATTAACGCAGAAAACATAAACTAACAACAAAAAATCAGAATCTCCCCCAATAGACCACACTTAAACTATACAGTGTCCTCAGTGTGTCACAAACAATAAAATCAATAATCATAAGAGTCAATAGATCAAGGACAAGTGTAATGGAAGTGAAGAAAGGAGGAGAAGGAAAAAGGAAACTCCCCTGGTCATGGTGGCAGTTGCCAATTTTGGACTTGTAGGGAGATATCTTCCACCATCGGATTCAGCAAAGAAGTGTTATGGAAGAACTGCTTCATCCTCCAGATTTGATCAAGTAGGGAGATGTCCTCCACAGCTGGATGATCTAAGAAGCAGTGATTGTTGATGAGTGGGTTCAGCTGGTGCCTATTAATGTTCAAACTGTTGTGTATACTAGCACCCTTGTCTTCCACCGTGGGTGTGTGTTGGTCAAACTCATGTGTACCTCCTGCAATAGGGTCAGTGCAATGCAGCTCCAAAGAAATGATATGCAAAGGTATAACACCCAATGCCAGTGTAATAGGCTGACCCACAGATTTACCCTCAGAACATGAATCAATTTCAAATGTAGAAACAATATCAACAACAATCTTAGATTCATGTTCAGTGCATGGAGAATAAACATTCAAATGTGATATCAAACAGTGGTTCTCATCATACAGAGAGGTAGAATTAAAATCATGCTCATCAACAATGTAATCATCAACATACCTATCACCAACATAATCATCAACAACAGAATCAATCTTAGGTATGTTTACCTCCACTTCCCTGAAGATTCGTAGAGTGGTGGAAGGTGAAGTTGGTCTACCTATCTCAAAAGTGTTGCTCATATCTGCTTGGTCCTCCAATTCTTCATCAGTCTCCTCAGGTGCAAGAGTAGGGACATAGGAGGGTGGAAAGTAGGTGGGACAATACTAAGCTCATGACTCTGCTCCCATCTCCTATGTGGATGGCTCCAACATCATCTGGAAGTTGAACAACCTGAAATGGTGATTCCTCTGAAACATAAGACTGTTCCTCAGTGAGCTGAGTGGTCATCTGCCCTATCTGATTAGTCAAACTCTGAATGGAAGCTCTGGTCTCTTGCTGGAACTGAATGTTCTGCATGGCCATTTGTCTCAGTAACTCCTCTAATGTAGGCTCAGAACCATACCAAACAGGGAAGAATTCATCCAAGAACATATGCTTAAGATCTTCCCAAGAGGTGATGGATCCTAGAGGAAGACAATACAGCCAATCTCTTGTTGCTTCTTGTAATGAGTGTGGGAATGCCCTTAGAACATGTGATCATCAAAGACATGTGGAGGCTTCATTAAAGAGCAAATGGTGTGGAACTCCTCCAAATGTCCATGTGGGCATTCACCTGCAAAACCATGAAACTTAGGCAGCAAATGAATCAGTCCAGAGGTGAGAACGCAATGAACATCATCCTCATTATGTGAAACTGGCTCCCTAGGAGCACTCTCAAGAATGGGAGGATGAGTCATATTGTTCTCAACATAGAAATCAGCAGAATATGCATGAGAAGAAATATCAGAGTTAGATGCAGAAGGAGAATCATATTCATGGACATAGGCAAAAGAAACAATATTCACAAAATCAAAATAGGTAGACATGTAGAAAGAAGGGGGTAAAGAAGAATGCAATGAAAATATGCAACTAAAGCTATCTAAATGCAACACACATGATGACACACACAAAAGAGAACATCACACTCACAACACAGGACAAAACACAACACACACTAACACAACAAAAGACCTAAAATCGAACTGTTGGTCCCCGACAACGGCGCCAAAATTTGATGGGTGTTGCACCCTATGCAAATTTAATGTGCATAACGAATGCAGTATAGACTAGGAAGTGACTCCAAGGTCATCTCTCAAGGACCAAACTGTGGTTCAGGAATTAGGTTAAACATGTAGTGGGGGGGGTATTGAAGAGTTTTGTGAATGTGGATAAACTAAATTAAAACACGAATGCAAACAGAAATGTAAAAAGAAATGTAAAAACGAAATGTGAAAACGGTTGGTCATTAACTCAATCACTATGCTTTCAATCACAGATTAACGACAAGTACACGCTACTCTAATCCAAATCTGACACGAATCACCCAACTAAGCGAAGGCTAATTTGGTCTTCAAAATTGCAAACTAAGTGAATGCAATGCTCAAATCCAATCACTTCTGCACCATACAGTCTAATCAACTAAGCGGAGATTTAACACCAATTAGGAAACTAAGCGTATACCTAATCGCACACACACAACAGATTAAATATTGAGCTAAATTAGAGCAACAATATGGCAATCAAAGTGCAAGAGTCTCACGAATAAACTACTCTAACCTCTAATCCAACATAGCTAACCGACTAAGCGAAGGTCAATCATGCTATCATAATCACGAACTAAGCGAATGCAATACACCTATGCCATTTGATGTGTTCTATACAGATCGTTCAACTAAGCGAAGATACAATCACCAATTAGGCAACTAAGCGTATACCCATTGCAAGAACACAGTCATATTTCATAAAGTGCCAGGCAGAACAGAATAAACGCAAGAACAGTCCAAGAAATCTCAAGGAAACAAAGTAATATTTCTAATGACCAACCCGACTAACTTAAGCTAACATCCCAATTAAATTAAAACAATCGGACAAAACAGACAACACTAAAGTAAACAGAAACAATAAATCGAACAGTCTATTTGTATCAACCAAAATGTAATATGTTTAGAAATGAAATTCCGTGCAGCGAAACAACTTTGAAACTCAAGAAGAAACGTGCATAAATGCATAACGAAGTTAAATGCTGAATTAAAATGAACCAATTGAGCTTAATACGAATTCCAATAGTGAAACATCATTAAGTGCAAACCAAGACATGAAACAGTAATTGAAAAACTTCATGCGGTGGAATAAAATTTTAATGAAAGAAAAATGCTTGAACCAACCTATTAAAATGCAACTATTAAACTAAAGAAATAATAAACAACCTATTGTGTTCTGTAACACATCCATCACGACAAGCAATAAATTAAAACACGCGACAACGAAAATAGAATAAATGAGCTGCTTGCAATTAAACTTTCAAAGCAAAAGTAGACTTCCGTAATAATGAACATAAAAGAAAATGCAAATGAACAATCAGCAAAAATGAAATAGAAAATGCACCACCGCTTCCTCTTTTCTCCAGCAAGTAAATCAACGCATCTCTATTTTTCAAGAAGCAAAATATAAATTTTCCTCTCAAGGTGGCTGCAACACCTCCATATTCATCACTTCCTTCTTCATTCTCCCTGGCGGCTTACTGGATGTGTCTTCCCCTAGCCGTAACCCTCCATGCTTGCTCCTATATGTTCCAATTTCAATGCAGCCCATGTGGTTGCTTTTAAATGGAATCCGCTTCCTAAGTAAGTTGCACACGCCCCCCAAATAAGGCCTGCTTGTGCACATGGGCCGTGGTGTTGCAACATGAGCGTGATGCAGCATGGAGAAGTGGGTCGTGGAGTTGTAAGCGTGAAGGCCCACTTCCAATCAACCTGTTGCAACAACTTCATCCCATCACGTGCCTCCAACAAACCCAACACATCTCTCCTTTTTTTATATTATTAGGTCTGTGTGCACAATTCCCTGATTAATTCTACCACAGTAAACTAAATGCAGTCAAGAAAATATCGACTCATTAGTGACAATCTTAATAATTGCATATTTCACCATAAGCATAAACTCATATAACACATAACATAGTACACATACATGTGTTTTTAATAACAAAGTGTTGTTATCATCAAAAACAAATATCATAGGGTGTGGGTTTAGCTAACACTGTGATCCCCCTATCAACACTTTAGTGAACAACTTTTCATGAACAAAATGACAATCAATTTCTATATTGTTGAGATTATTGATAGGGGGAGCACAATATTAGCTGAACCCACAATCTCTGTGATATCTGTTTTTGATGATGACAACACATTATTAATAAAAGCACATGTGTATGTACTATGAATGTGTTGTATATGCTTATTCTTACTTTGAGATTTTCACAAGCATAGTTGTGGACATATTGTGTTGATTAATGCATACTACTGTGTTTGAAATGTAATCATATCTGTGTATGCAGAGTATGTGTTTTGGAAATGGAAAAACCACATGCACCAAGCATATTTGTATGACTTAATCGATTACAATATTGAGTTAATCAATTAAGGTCATGAGACAGTGATAACGGTTCAAAAAACTGTTATTTTCATACTTAATTTTGATACAGAACACACCCATTATGACTTAGAAACTAACTTGAAATTATGCATTTTGCTTAAGTTAGAAAATAAGAGAGTAAAAGGTGTTTTTCTTGGTATTATGCTTGGTTTTCCCTGTTTTGGCTAGGATTTCACATGAATTGAATGATGGAAGCTTAAGTAGGAAGGAGTTGGAGGCAAGAGAAGAAAGAAAAGTGCTTAAAAGAAAAAACGCAGGCACCATTGAGCACCATAGTATCGCTGAGTGTCAGCCTCTTGAAGGACTCTCTGGCCAACGCTTAAGCGTCAACGCTGATGGGAAATTCAATGCCTTAGGCACCGCTGAGCGGCACCGCTGAGTGTTGCTATCTTGGTGAGTTCTTTACGAGATGCCTGGGCGACAACGCTGAGTGTTCTTCTCAAGTGCCGCACCTACCGCTGAGCGGTGAACCAGCGCTGAGAGCTACTTCTTTGGGCTTGGGCCAGTTTCTGCTGATTTTTAATGAATTATAAATAGATTTGCACAATGTAAATAGGGGATCTTTTGGCAGAAGAGACGCACAAACACCTTCTTCACCCCTTGGAGGCAGATTTTGGATGCGAAATCTCCGATCTACAAGTTCTAGGGTTTATCTTTTCATTCTTTTCATTAATTTCATCTAGTATCACCATGTCTATGGTGAACTAATCCTCCATTGTTGTTGGGGAAACGATGTAATCCTTTGAAACTCTCATATATTGAATTGATGCTTTATTCACATGCTTTAGTTCATTAATTGTTAGAGTTTTTCCTCTATTCTCTATGCATGCTTTGTTTAAGACATTATTCAATAGCGTGATCTTTAATTTTATCTTTATGGACACATATGGGTAGTTCTAGACATGGGAAAATTCTCTCGGGAGCAATATTACCTAGACAGAGGGATAGGAGGACCGAATACCTTTAAGCTTCTGTGCGAATGTAATGCATGATAAATTGCTAGAGAGACAAGACATTCTAAACTAGTAATTAGGAGTAGACTCTCTTCACCAAGAAATTAGGATTAGGGTAAATTAGAAAGTGGCATTAGCATTAATGAAAAAGTAGAATTTGTAAATATATGAGAGTGGATTAGGATAAGTCGGAAACCCCAAAAACACAATTCATCCATATCATTCAACTACGTATTTTTCTAGGTCAATTGATAAACCTTTGCATGCATGTTTATTTTCTGTTTTGCATTTAAAAACCAAAATTTTCGTTATTCAAGTCTTAAATAATCAAGAAATCACATGAAAGTCTAGGCCTATGAGTCTCTAGGGAAACGATACTTGGTCTTACCACTTATTATTACTTGATACGATTCGGTACACTTGCCGGAGTCTTAACAAGTTTTTGGCACCGTTGTCGGACACTCATGGTTTAATTATTCTAGTAGTGTGATTATTGATTAACCTTGACTTGATTTTTGTTTTTGTTTTCTTTTTGTTTTTATAAAAGTTCATTTTGGGGTTTTGTTTCTTGTGTATGCAAGATACAATTCAGACTAGAGGCAAGAAAATTTCGGAACCTCTTCTTGAAGGTTTAAGTGCAACTCGAAAGAGAAGGAGGAATCGAACATCTAGAGAATTGTTTCCTTCTCCTAAGACATTGTTACAACCCTCACCACAAGCATCCAACCAGAGGATAAAAGAGATGGTTGAGGAGGAAATTCCTAGGAGACGCACTCTTGCGGATGCTACCACTATTATTGGCCCTTAACATTTTAATAGCATTGCAAGGCCGAGGGTCAATGCACTGAATATGGAAATGAAGCCGGCGTTGATTCAATTGGTGAAGAGCAACCAAATCAATGGGCTGTCAAATGAAAGTCCATATGATCATCTCACCATATTGAATGAGACTTGCAACACGGTGTAGATCAATGGTGTGCCGGACAAGGCGATTAAACTTAGCTTGTTTCCTTTCTCATTAGGAGGAAATGCTAAACTGTGGTTGAACTCTTTCCCTGAAGATAGCTTTGCGACTTGGGAGGCTGTGGTGTCTAAATTTTTGAACAAATACTTCCCACAGTCTAAAATCAACAAAGTTAAATTGGAAATTTCTTCTTTCAAGCAAGGCATGGAAGAAACCCTAGGCCGAGCGTGGGATAAATACAAAAGCTTGTTGAGAAAGACACCCATACACAGTTTTGATGATACATCTGTAGTCCTATCATTCCTTGGAGGTCTTAGCACTCAAACAAAGCTTATGCTAGATGCCTCGGCTGGAGGTAACATTAAGCATAAGACTGTAGATGAAGCCTATGATTTGATAGAGAACATGGCTACTAATGATAGTGAGATGCATAGTGAAAGAGGTGTCTTACTTCAACAAAAGGGAGTTCTTCAATTGCCAACTCAGGATGCCTTGCTTGCACAGAACAAGTTGATAACTCAACAATTGGAGAATCTTACAAAGACTCTTGCTCAACTGCCTAAGTTATTGCTTTCAAAGGTGCAATAACAACTTTGTGACCGTTGTGGTGGTGACCATATCAATGGTCAATGTGCTTATCCAGAGGAGGCCCAAGAAGAAGTCAACTACATGGGTAATCAATTCCAATACTGCCAAAGTAATTACAATCAAGGGTGGAATCATCACCCAAGCTTGGGTCAAGGTAAAACTGGACAATTTGGACAAGTAGGAGGCCAATTTAATAGACCACAATAGCAGCAACCATCACCACTATGGCAACAAGTATCTACTTTGAATGACAGGAATAATAGGTTGGAAGAAGCATTTCAACAATTTTTGAAGACGCATGAATCCACTATGAAGAGCAATGAAGCTAGCTTTAGAAATTTAGAGATATAGATCAGTCAGTTAGCTAAAAGGTTGAAGGACAAGGTAGAGAATCAATTTGGGGCTAATACCGAGGTTAACCCCAAAGAAGATTGTAAGGCTGTAGTGAATGTTGTTGAGGAGAGTGAGAGAAGAAAAAGAGTAAGTTGAGTTAGAGAGGGAAAAAGAAAAAGAAGAAGAATTATGTGAGGGTGAGTTGGAAGAAGAAGAAGAGAAGAGGAGTCAGAAAAAAATTGAAAAAGAAGGAAAAAATGAAAAAGATGTGAGAATTCTTCCTTATCCAAAAGGGCGAGAGAGAGTAGAAAGAAGATGTGATCATTTTAGAGAAATCTTCAATCAAATGTAGGTTGTTATACCGTTGACTGAAGCACTTCAACAAATTCCTGTATAGGTAGATGAATAAAGCATTACCTCGGTAAAAAGATAGATTTTGATGAGGAAGCTAATGATGAACATGGAGGTTGTAGTGACTTGTTGAAGAAATCATGTCCTCTATAAGTTAAAGATCCAGGAGTTTTTACAGTTCCTTGTACCATTGGGAGTGTGAAGATAGGGAAAGCCCTACTTGATTTAGGGTCAAGCATTAATATGATGCCCTTATCTATGCTGAAAAAGATTGGTGGTCTTAGATTAAAGCCAACAAAGATTTCCTTGATAATGGCGGATGAATCACCAAAGAAACCCTATAGTGTGGTGGAGGATGTTGTGATTCGCATAAAAAGGCTTAAATTCCTGGTTGACTTTGTGGTCATGGAGATCAAGGAGGATGACAAGATCCCAATCATTCTTGGAAAGACGTTAATGAAGGCGGCTAAAGTAGTCATCAATGTAGATGATGGATTAATCATGACTAAACACTAAGAAGAGGAGGTGATCTATGATGTCTTCAAAGATAAGCAGATTCAAGTGAAGAAGATAAGTCACAAAGCTGCATGGAAGGATGCACCAGTGGCTAGACATAAATATGCAAAACCAGTCAACAAAGGTAAAAAATGTGTTTTAATGCAGGTAAAGGAAGAAGAGAAAGTTGACAAAGGAAGTACAATTCATCATGAATTGGAGGATACACAGTTCAAACTTGGTACTCCTATGAGATTCAAGAAGAAGTTGTGAGTTGTGAAAGGCTTCAAAGAGAATGGAGTAATAGACATTGAGGCTCCATACTCTAGGCGATTCAAGAAGGTGGACTGGAAGCAACTGATGAGTTGGTGTGTTGAAATCAAGAGAGACACCGACCTTGAAGATGGAACATGAGCTCTATTGGGTCAAGCTAATGACGTTAAAGAAGCGCTTGCTGGGAGGCACCCTAGTGACCTAAAAACATTGTTTCTTTTGTTATTTAATTATTTTGGTTATGTAATTTTAAGTATTGTTGAACACTATTATTGGGTAGCATCTACTAAGGGATGCTAAAATGATTGAGTATCTACTAAAGGATACAGGAAGGTACACCTACTGATGGGTGTTGGTAAGATTTGCACTTACTGATGGGTGCGAGAGAGGTTTGGGTTAGGCTCGTGACGTTAAACAAGCGCTACCTTGGAGGCAACCCAGTTGATTGTTTTACTTTTGTTGCATGCTATAATTCTGTTCTAGTTGCATTTTAGGGTTTTGTTAAATATAATGAAAATTATATATTGGAATTAATCCCTTGTGTTAAATACGCACATAGGGTTCTCTATTTATAATAGAAGAAATATGGGCTAAGCCCAAATACAAAGGAATATGTAAGAATAAAATAAAATAAAATAAGAACAATGTTTCCCTAATAAACATATAGGGACTATGTTTCCCTAATTAAGATAAACACAATATAAACTAAATATAATATCTCTAACACTCCCTCTCAAGCTGGAGCATACAAATTGTATGTACCAAGCTTGTTACTAATATAATCGATAAAGACTTAAAATATCTGCTTCTACACTCGAGAGATACCAAATTGCTAATGATTTGCAAGACGACATAGAACACAAAATACCAACCCAGAAGACTCCCCCTGAGCAACAAATCTGGGAGGTTGCTCCATGTAAATCTCTTCCTGCAAATCGCCCTTGAAGAATGCCACTAGTGGATAAAGAGGTAATTGTTGGAGAGCCACCACGGCTATAAATAAACTAACAACAAACCATCTTTTCCATGAAAAAAGCATATATGGACGGGTCAAACGCAATGGTGAAAAGAGAGGTCAGAAGAGACAGCAGCGAAAGAAGCCATGGATAAATAGGAGAGAGAAACTATAAAAATAAAAATTCTCCAATCAAGGCACCTGAAAAAGGAAAAAGTGAAAAAAAGGATAAAGAGCAACCTCGATGCTCTAAATAACTACCAAACATGCCACAATGCATGACGAAAAAGGGAGCAAATCCATAACTTTGAAAGGAACTCCGATGAAGGCGTCGTTAATGGCATGGTAGTCACCTGACCGAGACGATCGCCAGCGACATTGGCAGGTGACGGTGGTCGGAGACGGTGACCAGAGACGGTGACCGGAGACTGTGGCCGGAGACGGTGGCCGGAGACGATGACCGGAGATGGCGCCGGCGACGGTGGCCAGAGACGGCGGACGGCCGGTGACGGTGGCCGGAGACGGTGGCGGCGGCGGAAAGCCGGTGACGGTGGTTGGAGACGATGGCCGGAGACGGTGGCCGGAGACGGTGACCGGAGACGGCGCCCACAACGGTAGCCAGAGACGGCGGACGGCCGGTGACGGTGGTGGTTGGTGGCGAGCGGCAACGGGCAGTGGCGAATAGCAACACTTGACAAATGCGAGACAGAAACTAGAGATTGCCCATTGAAGTATAAAGGCACAGGTTGAAAAAGAAACTTTTAGGGGGGAGGGCCGCCGGTGGCGGCGGCCACTGGCGGCAACAAAGACAAAATAGAAAAGGATCAGAAAACCTGCTCTGATACCATGTTAAATATAATGAAAATTATATATTGGAATTAATCCCTTGTGTTAAATACGCACATAGGGTTCTCTATTTATAATAGAAGAAATATGGGCTAAGCCCAAATACAAAGGAATATTAAGAATAAAATAAAATAAGAACAATGTTTCCCTAATAAACATATAGGGACTATGTTTCCCTAATTAACATAAACGCAATATAAACTAAATATAATATCTCTAATAGGTTTAAATGTTGCATGATTGAGTGAAGTAAGTGGGAATTGCATGAAAATTAAAAATTGAGAGTTGAATTTGAGTAATATAGGGTGTCAATGACTCTTAAGGCGAGCCAAAAAGGGGAATCAAAATCGCGCTCACCGCTTAGCGGTACCTAGCACTGAGCGATGGCGTCGCAGACTGCATAATTGGGTTTTACGTTGGGCTCAGCGTTAGTTGGCCCATTACCCATTTTAATAGCCCTTAGGTCTCGCCCAAGCCACTCATTCAGACCCCCACTCTCTTTTGGCACTCTCAAGCTTTTTCCAAGACACTCTTTTCACTTTTCCCTACACCCATCTTCTCAAAAATCTCTTTTCAACCATTTTTGCACCTCCCCACCATCAAAGTTTGGGGTTTTTATGAGAGCACAACACTTGGGGTTCATTCATCAACATTCATAGAGCACTTTGCACTCATTCAATGTCTCTCCAACCAAGTAATTCATACATTCCACATTCTAGGGTTTACGAAGCATGATTTTGTATGAAAATGTTTGGTCTAAGCATGAAATTTTAGGGCTTTTGATGTTTGTGCGTAACTAGATGAAATAAACACTGTTTGGAGCGATTAAATTGTATGATTGAGGTCTGGAATGAAGAAATTTGCATGAGGGTGGAGATTAGAATCATTTAGGGTTATTATTGAAAAATTGTTACTGATAGCGCTGAGCGCTACCTGCCGCTGAGCACCAGCTCTGTAGGTTCTGTTTTTTTTTCTTTTTTGTGCTATGTAGGTGATGCTGAGGGGCACTGTTTAGCTGTAAGCGCTGATCAATGATTTTTTTGGACGATTTTTGTGTTGTGCTAACGTTAATGAGATTTCTTTTGGTCTTGTGAATTATATTTGATGCAGGGATGGCCTCCTCATCAGGAAAAAGAATCAAGACTGTTGGAAACAAAAGGAGAGAACCAGAGAGGTTCTATTCCAACAAGTTCCTCTCCAGGAGACATGAGCAACATTACCTCATCGTCCAAGATAGAAGGCTCTTGATGGAACAAAAGGCGGGATAGATTTCGGACTTGGCTCCACAATTTGGAGAAGAGATAGAAAGCTGAGACTGTGAGAAATTGGCTACTTACCCTGCACTTGCGAATATAGCAGTGGTAAAAGAATTTTATACTAATGCTTGGGGTCTAGGAGATTCTCATGCCAACATGGAGGAGTATACAAGCTATGCACGTAGGAGGATTGTTAGGTATGACCCTGAGTCTATTAATAGGTTTTTGAACACGGAATGGACAGGTGTGCAGTGCCACTTTGCACTCAATGTGGAGGAGGGCACTGATTTTGATGATATTGTGAGCGTTCTATGTGTGCCTGGAGGGCACTTTCACAGGAATTGCAGTGGTGCAGCTGTGCAATCAAGAGGGCTAATCTGACACCCTTGGCACAATATTGGATGGCGTTCTCCCATGCTAACATCCAACCGTGCTCTCATGTCTCAAATATCACTGTTATTAGGGCCATGTTCTTATACTGTGTGATTAAAGGAATAAATCTGAACGTTGGCCACATAATAGCAGATGAGATTCAGAGTTGTGCTACTACCACAAACAAAAAGGCACCCTTGGGGCATCCTTCTCTTATTACACACTTGTGTTAGCTAGCTGGAGTGGATGTTTCTATTCCACCACTGGAGAGGCCAAGAAAGGCCATTGAAGCAACTTATTACAAACAATACTGTGGAGGAGAGGAGGCAGCCCAACCAGTGCCTTAGAGACGTCCTAGGAGGAGAACTCCACTACATGGAGATGCACCAACTCATGCTGCAAAGCCATTCCAGATGAGGGACATGTATATGTCCATGATAGAAGCTAGGCTGGAGTCCATCCATGAGGGCAGGTGGCCGCAGTAGAGATTATGATAAGGATGTATGATACACCTCTTGCACACCGGTGGACGATGTATGAATTCAAAAATGTGGTGGCATGGCCAGAGGAGCAGGCACAAGGTAGTGGAGCTAGAGCAGATGAAGCTCCAAAGATGGAGGATGATGAGTAGGATGCTGAATTTGAGGATGCTGAGGATGGAGAGGAGGACTCCGATGATAGTATGGGTTGATATAGCATCTACTGATCGATTTTATAACGATTAGAACAAGATGTTTTCTTATCTTTTGGTTTTGTAATTTGAACCTTATTTGCTTTTGTTTAGTAGTATAGGATTTGATGTACTCGGTCTAAAACTTTATCTTTTATGATGGTTTGATTGATTGATATTTGCATGATGAATGTTTCTTAATGATGCTTGATATTGATTGATGTTGAGATTGTACAATATGCTGATACACAGGTGGTGGTTCACGAGCTATGTAAATAGATGCATGATGATGTTGTGATTGTGATTATGATGCTAAGCAGGGTATTTATCTGGGATGTTTGGAATATGGATTGAGCCTATGAGTGAGATTTTGAGCTCCAGAGTTTTGATTGAATGCTTGCTATCTGCTTGAAAGCATGAATGATTTTGCCTAGGTTTCTATGATTGACTGAATTGCATGTATATGTCATATGATCAAGGCTATTTTTGGATTAGCCCTTTCTTAGCCAATGCAAAAGTTTCATCCTAATAAAAAAGAACACTATGTGTTCTACCCTTTTTGAACCTAAGCTTTAAACAGGATATGAAAACCCTTTTCGAAAATCTTTACCTTGAGTTAAGTTGAGAATTATTATGTGGTATTGATAAAGGTTCAAGTTTGGGGTTGTTGGGAAAGTTGAAAAAGAAAAGATAAGCATTGAGCTAATGTGTTGAGCAAAGCATGAAAAAGATAGAATGAAAGAAAAAGATAAGCTCAATGCAAAAAGGGGAAGTTGGGAATGAGTGGGATTGGTTATGAAAGAGAGTTTGTGCTTGAATTATGAATGTTGAATGGCTCTCTTAACTCAAGGATTTTGTGATCTAGAAAAACCAATTCTTCTTGTTAGCCCAACCTCATTATAAGCCTTGAAAAAGTCGTTGTGATGACATTTGTGTATGATGAGGATTGATTGTGGTAAATGAAAGGCAATTTTGTTCTATGTGACATGAGGATAGTAGAGGGAAGGAGTGACGTCTAGAAACACCTGAGGAATTGAGAGAAACACTTTGTATGGTAAGGAATAATTCCATGAATCTATGATTATATTTGTGCTTAGCTAATTGATCATTCATGAGAATAGCATCTGTTGGGTATTATATGATTGTGTGAACACCATGATGAGCATTGAGAATTAAGGCATGTGTTCATCTTGATTACATTCTATTGATGAGCAGATTTGAGTAATTACTTGTCTTGAAAGAAAAAGCTTTTGAATGTGATTGAACCATTGTGATGATTGGTGAAAGACTGAGTTTCATTTTGTATGCTTAAGGACAAGCAAAGTTCTAAGTTTGGGGTTGTGATAACAGTTCAAAAAACCGTTATTTTCATACTTAATTTTGATACAAAACACACCCTTTATGACTTAGAAACTACCTTGGAATCATGCATTTTGCTTAAGTTAGAAAATAAGAGAGTCCAAGATGTTTTTCTTGGTATTATGCTTGGTTTTCCTTGTTTTGGGCAGGATTTAACATGAATTAAATGATGTAAGCTTATGTAGGAAGGAGTTCGAGGCAAGAGAAGAAGTAAAACTGCTTAAAAGAAGAAACGCGGGGACCGTTGAGCGCCATAGTACCGTTGAGCACCAACCTCTTGAGGGACTTTTATGGCCAATGCTTAAGCGTCAATGGTGAGGGGAAATTCAGTGTCACAGCCACCGCTGAACGGCACCGCTGAGCGTTGCTATCTTGGTGAGTTCTCTGCTAGACGCCTAGGCGTCAACGCTGAGCCTTCTTCTCAAGTGTCGCACCTAACGCTGAGCAGTGAACCAGCGCTGAGTGCTACTTCTTTGGGCTTGGGCCAATTTCTGTTGATTTTTAATGAATTATAAATAGATTTGCACGACCTAGATAGGGGATCTTTTGGCAGAAGAGACGCATAAACACCTTCTTCACCCCTTGGAGGCGAATTTTGGATGTGGAAGCTCCAATCTACAAGTCTAGGGTTTATCTTTTCATTATTTTCATTTTTCATCTAGTTTCACCATGTCTATGGTGAACTAATCCTCCATTGTTGTTGGGGAAATAATGTAATCCTTTGAAACTCTCATATATTGAATGGATGCTTTATTCACATGCTTTATTTCATTAATTGTTAGAGTTTTTCCTCTATTCTCTATGCATTCTTTGTTTAAGACATTATTCAATAGCCTGATCTTTGATTTTATCTTTATGGACACATATGGGTAGTTCTAGACATGGGAAAATTCTCTCAGGAGCAATATTACCTAGACATAGGGATAGGAGGACCGAATACCTTTAAGCTTCTGTGCGAATGTAATGCATGATAAATTGCTAGAGAGACAAGACATTCTAAACTAGTAATTAGGAGTAGACTTTCTTCACCAAGTAGAATTTGTAAATATATGAGAGTGGATTAGGATAAGTCGGAAACCCCAACAACACAATTCATCCATATCATTCAACTGCGTATTTTTCTAGGTCAATTGATAAACTTTTGCATGCATGTTTATTTTCTTTTTTGCATTTAAAAACCTAAATTTTCGTTATTCAAGTCTTAAATAATCAAGAAATCACATGAAAGTCTAGGCCTATGAGTCTATAGGGAAACGATACTTGGTCTTACCACTCATTATTACTTGATACGATTTGGTACACTTGTTGGCTACTTAACAAACGGCTTCAGTTTTAAACTGTGGCAAAAGAACAAGTTTTGAATCGATTATGTTAGTTGCTAAATCGATTAAAACTCATGTGTTTGCACAAATATTTTTAAATTGTGCTGTGATGGATTTTGAGAAGAAACGTTTTCAATTGTGCTGTGATGGATTTTGAGAAGAAAAGTGTTGACTAAGCATTAAATGCAAATCGATTACATTAATTGAGCATTCAATTAATTGCGTTAACTGCTGTTATTCTTTTATAATTCTAAAATGTAACCGATTAGATTAATAACGTAATCGATTAAAATGCATCAGATTAGACTTACTCTATATATAGACGCATGATTTGATATTTTGTAAGACAATTGTGATTAACATTTTCATATCAGTTTCAGATTGAGCTTTGAAGTTTTACAGAAGTGATAAACGCTTAAAGAAACAAGTATTGTCGTGGTGTACAAGTCTTGAAGATTTCTTGAGAAGCAAGATTGATTGATTTGAAGAGTCATATCTTACTACAAAACAAAGGTGCTTACTGCTTGATCAGGGCCTTTTGCAAACGCTGAGTGTTGTTGGTTACCCTGTGGTATTGATAGGAAGAAGAATGTGTGGTTCTTGACTTTGGGAAGGTTCTCAAAGGGGTGACTGCAGGAGAGGATTGTTCTTGCTGCTTGTCTTTTTGTATTTGCCTATTTTAGATTAGTAAGTTAAAGAGGAGATTTACATTTTGACTGTGTGGTCGTTGTAAAACCCTTGTTGTAAAAACACAGATCTTTATAGTGCATTGGCTTTCAATCTCGGGTTGATTGGAAGGACACTAGATGTAGGCAGTATTGGCCGAACTAGTATTAAACTCAGAGTTTGAATTTTCTTCTCCCTATCTCTCTACATTAATCAATTATATTCTGTTTGCATTCGAATACGCATATTGTTACATTGCATACATTTTTGCTTGCTATTGAAGAAAAGTTTAAAGACTTACTGTTTTGCGAAAAAGATTTCAAAAGCGATCATTTTTATAAAACACCAATTCACCCCTCTCTTGGTCTGAGAAACAAAGCACATATTTTCTAACACATATGTTTAGTCCTCTCGTGTAACACTGGATTTGATGCAATACACATGACAAAATAAAAACTACCTAGAAAACAAAAAATTTAACGCAGAAAACATAAACTAATCAAAGAAAAATCAGAATCTCCCCTAATAGACCACACTTAAACTACACAATATCCTCAGTGTGTCACAAGCATAAGATCAGAAGTCAGAACAGTTAATAGATCATGGACAAGTGCAATAAAAGTGAGGAAAGGAGGAGAAGGAAAAAGAAAACTCCCCTAGTCATGGTGGCAGTTGCCAATTTTGTACTTGCAGGATATCTTCCACCATAGGATTCAGCAAGGAAGTGTTGAGGAAGAACTGCTTCATCCTCCAAATTTGATCGAGCAGGGAGATGTCCTCCACAGCTGGATCTAAGAAGAAGTGATTGTTGATGAGCGGGTTCAGCTAATGCCTATTGATGTTCAAACTGTTGTGTATATTGACACCCTTGTCTTCCACCGTGGGTGTGTTGGTCAAATTCATGTGTACCTCCTACAACATGGTTAGTGCAATGTAGCTCCACAGAAATAACATGCAGGGGTATAACACCCAATCTCAGTGTAACAGGCTGAACCTCAGATATACCCTCAGAACATGAATCAATTTCCAATGTAGAAACAATATCAACAATTGGCTCAGATTCATGTTCAGTGCATGAAGAATAAGTATTCAGACAAGATGGCTAAAGTTGTTTCTCATCATGCAAAGAGTGGAAATGAAAAGCATGCTCATCAACATCATAATCATCAACTTACCCCTCAACAACATAATCATGAATAGCATAATCATCAACAACATAATCAAATTGAGGTATGTGTACCTCCACTTCCCTAAAGATTGGTAAAGTGGTGGAAGGTGAGAATGGTCTACCTGACTCAAAATTACTGCTCATACCTGCCTGGTCCTCCAAATCTTCATCAGTCTCCTCAGGTGCAAGAGTAGGGACATAGGAGGGTGGGAAAGTATGTGGCACAATACTAAGCTCATGACTCTGCTCCCCATCTCCTATGTGGATGACACCAACATCATCTAGAAGCTGAATAGCCTGAAATGATGATTCCTCTGAAACATAAGACTGTTCCGCAGTGAGCTGAGTGGCCATCTGCCCTATCTGATCAGTCAAACTCTGAATGGAAGCTCGGGTCTCTTGTTGGAACTGAATGTTTTGCATGGCTATCTGCCTCAGTAACTCCTTCAATGTAGACTCAGAAGTAGGGGAAGGATGAGGAGTTGATTGGGCAAGCTCATGAAACTGCAGTTTCTGTGGTTCATGGACATGTGGAGAAGGCATACAAGGAGTCTGGAATGGTGGTTCTTGATATTGACGTTGTGGAGTACCATGCCATCCCAGGTTAGGATCATTCCACCCAGGATCGTTGCTATATGAATCAAAATGATGCTGAGTAGGGCGGAATCTTTCCAAAAACCGATGCTTAAGATCTTCCCAATTGACCTTGAATTCAGGAGGAAGATAATAAAGCCATCCCCATGCTGCTTCTTCTAATGAATGCAGAAATGCCTTTAAGAAAATGCGATCATCCGGGACATGTGGAGGTTTCATTTTAGAGCAAATGCGTTGGAACCTCTCCAAATGTCTATGTGGGCATTCACCTGCAGAACCATAAAACCTAGGCAGCAAATCTATCAGTCCAGAGGTGAGAATGCAATTAACATCATCCTCATTAAGTGAAGCTGGCTCCCAAAGAGCACTCTCAAGAATGGGAGGATGAGTCATATTGTTCTCAACATAGAAATCAACAGAATATGCATGAGAAGCAATATCAGAGTTAGATGCAGAAGGAGAATCAAAGTCATGGACATAGGCAGAAGAAACAGTATTCACAAAATCAAAGTAGGTAGACATGTAGAAGAAAGGGGGAAAAGAAGAATGGATATGCAAAAAATTACGAAACAACAAACACAACACAATTAAACATGCAACACATAATGACGAACACACAAAACAGAACATCACACTCACAACACGAGACAAAACACAACACACACTAACACAACAAAAGACCTAAAACCGAATCGTTGGTCCCCGGCAACAGCGCCAAAATTTGATGGGTGTCGCACCCCATGCAAATTTAATGTGCAAAAAAATGCAGTATAGACTAGGAAGTGAATCCTAGGTCATCTCTCAAGGACCAAACTGTGGTTTAGGAATTAGGTCAAACACGTAGGGGGGGGGTTTGTGAAAGGTTTGTGAATGCAGATGAATTAAATTAAAACACAGATGCAAATAGAAATGTAAAAACAGAATCAGATACAGAATAAAAATGGTTGGTCATTAACTCAATTACTATGCTTCCAATCATAGATCAACGACAAGTACACACTACTCTAATCCAAATCCAACACGAATCATCCAACTAAGCGAAGGCTAATCCGGTCTTCAGAATTGCAAACTAAGCGAATGCAATGCACAAATTTAATCAGTCATGCACCATACAGTCTAGGCAACTAAGCGAAGATTAAACACCGATTAGGCAACTGAGCGTATACCCAATCGCAAGCACACAACAGATTAAATATTGAGCAGAATCGAAACAACAATATGATAATTAAAGTGCAAGAGTCTCATGATTAAACTACTCTAGCCTCTAATCCAGCATAGCTAACCGACTAAGCGAAGGTTAATCATGCTATCATAATCACGAACAAAGCGAACGCAATACATCTATTCCATCTGATGTGTTCTATACAAATTGATCAACTAAGCGAAGATACAATCACCAACTCGGCAACTAAGCGTATACCCATTGCAAGAACACAATCAGATTTCATAGAGTGTCAAGCATAGCAGAGTAAACATAAAGACAGTCCGGGAAATCTCAAGGAAACACTGTAATTTTATTAACAACCAACCAACTAACCTAAGCTAACATCACAGTTAAATCAACATAATCAAAGAGAACAGACATCATGGTGAACGAAACAATAAACTGAACATAACATACAACATGAAAACATTAAATTCAACAGTCCTAAAACAAGATGTGTGAACTGATTAAATTGCAGCAGTTAATAAAGAAACACATGATATGGTATTTAAATGTCATGCTTAAGCTAACAAATTAAATGCAACAGGAATAAAAAAAATGCAATGCTTAAACTAGTAAATGAAGGACACATTTCACTCATTTAACAATTTCCATTCACCACGGAAATGTACTAAAAAAAAGAAATGATGAATTGATAAAGGCATACGATCCAATAGAAATGCACCGAAGTGGAACAAAGCTTGTAATTAAAATTCACAGTGTAAATGAAAAGAAAGATGCATTTAATGCACATGTGGAATATAAAGATTGTTTTTTGTTCAGTGTGAATAATATATGCAAAACCTATTGGAGCCTTCTTTTCCTCCTTGGATAAAACCGTGCAGCGTCCTCCAAAAGAAATCAATCACCATGCTCCTAAAAGAATACTGGACATGGCAGCTATGCCAATTCAAAAATGAAATGAGCCTATCTAAAGAAAACGTAAATGCTTCTCCTAGTGCAGAACGAGGTGACAACTGCTGAAAAGTTTGGATGTGAGCTCCTTACTTAAAAGAAATTGGAAACGTTCCTTCAGCACCATCCTTACTCAAAGAAAGAAAGTGAAATCAAATAACCACCAAGTCACACTTCCAGTAGCAGTGGCACCACATTGCATACAAAATGAATAAGCACCATGAAGGCTTCCAGCTGAACGAATGAGCTCCGTTTATTTTTCCAAACAAATATTTAATCACTAAACCGTGACAGATATAGCTTCAAGATGTGTGCTGCTTCAAACGGTGACACCAGCAGCTTGACCACCTCCCAACCTGGACGTAAGCTCCTCAAAATAAAATGCTAAAATCTAAAGTTCCACACTTAAAGTTAGAACAGCGCTCCAAGAACGTTTAAAAGAAAAACCAAGTAAATGAGTGGCCTAGACTAGTTCTATAATCAGCGTTTTTATTGTAGAAAAGTAAATATGCTTCAACCGTTTTCCCCTGGTGTGCATTTCTCCATTTCTCCTTTTTAATGAAATATGTTCAAAGCCCCCAAAGCAAAACCGTAAGTGTTGCGGCTGCTACACCCATTTCCATATATAAAAATATTCAAAAAAAAACAAGGCCAAGGAAAGTGTGGTGGCTACTGGAATAATAAAAGAGATATGCATGGAAGAATGAGATGTGCACGGGATAATAGAAATATCAAAAGTGCAGGAATGATTATTTGAATCAGCACAAGGAAAAAGGGCAAGAAAATGTGACTCCCATTCAACCATAATCCATCTCCGTTAACATCATTCAAAGAAGAAAAATTGCCCCCTAAAAAGGTTCCAGCCAAGAAGAATAGAGTGGCGGTTGGACATTTTCTCACAAGGCCGTGAGTTGCTCTTAAAATGGGTGGGGTCCACCCAAAAAGAAAAACCCTAGGTGCCATGTGTCCTCCTACTAATTGGGCCCATCATATATTTGTCAACATTGACCCAAATGTGCACAAGTTTAATTAAAAACATTCTATACTACTAAGTTACAATATAATTAAATTTGAAATGTCCAAGTGGAGAGTCTTTAATTTATTTGCCTCCTTCTTAATGCTCCAAAATGTATGTCCAAAATTTTCCCTGCAATTAATAATGCAAATAATTAGCTCAGAAACGGAAAAATATCGGACATTTAAGCACAATTCCCTGATTAATTCTAGCACAATAAACTAAGTGAAATCAATAAAATATTGACTCATCACATAGTCGACTGACACATGGAAAAACATTTTGAAATTCTTTTCAATTCAAAACATCACAGAGCACTGATTCTCAAAATCTGTACAAAGGTTTTAGAATAGTCGAATCCATTACAAATATATTCGACTGGACTAGAACTTTGTCACACAATTATAAGTTTATAAAAGTGCTTGTGATTTTTCACTTTCCAGAATGTGCAGTAAAATATTTTTGATACAGCAGTTCATATTTGACATAATCATATATTCATTTTCCACAAATATATCACACAATTAACATAGGAACATACATCACAGTACATCAAAACATGTTCAGCAGATATAACAATCAGTTCAGAATAAGAACATGTAATACAACAACATGTGTACTTTTATTAAGCATAGTGTTCTCATCATCAAAAACTAGATTGATATAGAGTTTGTGTTCTCAACAATCTCCCCCTTTTTTGATAATGCACAACCATGATTAATAACTCAACCATGTTTGTACAATTCAACACAAGATACAGCATAATATCAAGCAGATAAAGTATGAGATAGAATAACTATTCTCCCCTTTTCATAAAGCATTTATACTAACTCTCATACTCTCATATATATTTCTCCCCCTTTGTGCATTAACAAAAAAGGAATGCTTCAGATATTTATGCAGATTTGAAAACAGAGATGCATCAGAAAGATATGCAATTTGTAAAATACAATGACGCTCTCATAACCACAATTTCATCACAAAACAATGTTAACTCCCCCTGAAATGTAGGCAAGTGATGTAAAATGTGTAAAAAAAATGATACTCCCCCTGTCATTATGCATTATAAAATCAAATCAGATGCATAATGCAGTATATCATAGATTTGAAAGCAGTTTAAGCACATAGTTGTATCAAAGTCAGATTATCAAACCATATAGATATGCAATGATACAAACTTCAACAATCTCACAATATTATCTCAATTCAAATATTTGCAACAGATAAAAAGAGAGATAATAACAAATTATATTGGATTTAAGCAATCAGTAAAGATAAAACCAGATTCCAGATATGGAATTGTTAACCCAGTTATACGCAGTCGAATGCTTTAAATCGTCAGTCGAATGCATTGCTTTTCCAAATGGTGAATTCCAATTGTAGCTTCCAAAGCAATGTCCTTCCTGCAAAACCTTTCAACAACCTTTTCTAGATCAACCATTATGGTTAAGCAAGAATTATAATCAAATAACAATAGAAGTCAATATGAAAAAATGTATGACAGAATAAGCATAGTTGACTTCACTTAAGACATAGTCGAATATATCATTTTACATTACTATCACTTAGTTCATTTCGGATTGTAAAAAATCTTTCTTTGTTCAGAGGTTTTGAATCAGCCCATTGATGTAGACTATCAACATACTCAATTTTGATTTCACCCTTATATATATGATCTCGAATGAAATGATGTATTATTTCAATATGCTTAGTTTTTGAGTGTAAAATAGGATTCTTTATTAAGTTTATAGCACTAATACTGTCCCATTTCAAAGGAATGTTTTCTAGCTTAATAACATAATCCTCTAATTGACTCTTTATCCAAAGAGACTGTGCACAACAACTTCCAGCTACTATGTACTCAGCTTCTGTGGTAGATAAAGCCACACATGCTTGTTTCTTTGAATGCCAAGAGATTAATGATGACCCAAGTAAGTGACATGTGCCATTGATGCTTCTTTTGTCTAGTTTGCTACCTCCAAAATCAGAATCACTATAACCATTTAGAAAAAGATTTGTGCCATTTGGATACCATAGTCCAAGGCCTTTGGTACCTTTGAGGTACTTTAAAATTCCTTTTACAGCTGTAAGATGTGATTCTTTAGGTGCAGATTGAAACCTAGCACATAGACAAACACTATGCATTATGTCAGGCCTACTAGTAGTGTCGCAACCGGGAAAATCGCGACGGGACGACGACGATCCAAAAAAGAAAATTGTTTACGGGTTTTTGAAAAAAAAGAGATTTGGAGTCGCCACCATAGTTTATTCTGGAAAACTACGGAAAAACCATAAAGAAAAGACACAGTCCACGAAAACCAGATTCTGGGTTCGGGAGTCGGTTACGTGTAGGGAAGGTATTAGCACCCTACAACGCCTGCCCTAAGGCAGTACCTTTAATTAAATACGCGAATAAAATGTGGTTTTCAAAAATGTTTAACTTCCCCTAAAGAAAAATAAAATAAAACTCTAAAGAAAACAAAATATTTTTTGTGTTTTTTGGGCCCGAAAAGGATTGACCTCGCTCCTACGTATTCTCAGTCAGACTGAGAAATCAGGGTTACGTAGTTCTAGAATTATGTTTGGATGATTGTTTGAAAACATGATGTTTTATATATATATTTTTTGTTAATTTTTGAAAGAAGAAGAAAAAGGTTTTCAACACAAGGCTGACGCGAATGGTAGCACGTGTGCTTAAACCTTTTAAAATAATTTTTTGTTTATTATATTTTTTAGCAGAAGAAAAAGGTCTTCAACACAAGGCTGACGCGAATGGTCGCACGTGTGCTTAAACCTTTTAAAATAATTTTTTGTTTATTATATTTTTTAGCAGAAGAAAAAGGTCTTCAACACAAGGCTGACGCGAATGGTCGCACGTGTGCTTAAACCTTTTAAAATAATTTTTTGTTTATTATATTTTTTAGCAGAAGAAAAAGGTCTTCAACACAAGGCTGACGCGAATGGTCGCACGTGTGCTTAAACCTTTTAAAATAATTTTTTTTGTTTATTATTTTTTTGTTTTTAGAAGAAGGAAAAGGTTTTCAACACAAGGCTGACGCGAATGGTCGCACGTGTGCTTAACCCTTTTAAAATAAAATTTTATTGTTTTTTAAATATTTATTTAAAAGTAGATAAAATAAAATTAATAGGTAAATAACTAAATAAAAAAAAATAAACAGTAGACATAAGTTAAATCAAAATAATAAGTAAAAAGGTGTGTGGTTGTGCTTAGATAAGAAGAGGGGTGCCTAAATCAAACTATTTTTTATTTTATAAACAGATTGGGCCTAAGCCCAGAGGAGAAATGAGTGAGGCTTAGCTGAAATAGGGGTGCAAGGAAAAATAAACTTTTCAGGCAGAACGGACTTAGACCCAAATGGAAAGTGGTGTGAAATATGAAACCCTGGGGTGCAGAAACGTTATATTTTTTTTGTTTTTTTTTAGAAAACAAAACAAACCGGCCCAGATCCCAGGCCCAAGACCTCCAAGCTCAGAAACCCTAAGGGGTTCTCCCACCCTCACTTCATTTCGAGTTCCTCCTAATTCCCTGAGACCCAGGGTCTCTCTCCCACACACCCAAGAGACCTAACGTCTCTCCCTCCGGCCTAGAGGCTCCACCTCGCCAACAGCCCCACCGCTACCTCACCACCAACCGCCCGGCACGAACTACGGCCAGGGCGCCACACTCCGCTGCTCACCGCCACTCACCACCGGTGGACGTCAAGATCTCCTTTTCCGCCACCCATCTCGCGAGGGAGATTGTCTCCTTCGTGAATCATCGCCTGGGCGAGTTCGGCCACCGCACGAGCCAAGGCGCCACAGGCGTTGTCGGCCACCGTCGAACCACGAACCAGGGTCGTGCCGGCGATGCAACTCGCTGCCGGAGCCATCGCCACTCGATCCAAGGCGTCGCCGGCGACACTCATCATCAATAGGACTAGTCCAGGCATGAGAGAAGAACCGTTGTTCCTCCATGGCGAGTCTCCACCATCATGAAAGAAACCAACAACCGTTTCCGGCGCATGCGACCCCTTTCCTTTCCTAATCCTCCGTGGCCGCCGAAAACGCTTCTTTCATTGTTTAATTATCAGATAACACAACCACAAATAGGCTTGCCAAGACAATGTTTGGGATTCCATTTGATGGGTGCTCTGTTATTGTAGGGTGCATATGTGTGTTTTGACTTGTGTGAGTAATAACTATTCTCTGTTTTCTTCGTTTTTCTTAGGACCGTGAATGCTTTCTGGAAGCGATGATGATGATGTAAATTGTGAAAACTGGTTGGCTTTAGTGAAGGTCACTGGAAATTGGTTTGTTCTTGATGGTTGGTTTTTTTTCTTTTTGTGGCTTTGTGCAGTGCGGGTTGAGGATGATAGTGTGGGTCAGACACAATAGTTGTTGAGCTAGATGTTGGGGTATAGGCGGGAAGGAGAATGGCTGCCCAGGCCGAGAGAAGCAAGACGAAGGCTATGGTGATGACCTCGGGAACAACTCGTGGAGATTTGGTTCTCTTTCTTTCTTTGCGAATGAGAAGAATCAAGGTTTTGGGGGAACTCTCTATGGATGAAAATTGTATAAAAACCTATTCTGATTTGAGAAATTCAAAGAGGAAACCATGCTTTAATCTTCGGTTGTGATCCTATAATGTTTTATGGGTCCTGGCTTGAAAGCAGGGAGATAAGAAAGCATTTTTATAGTTTCTGGGCTAGGTGTACTTATGGTGGAAAAGGGGTGAAGATGTAACAGAGGTATATGGTAGCCAATGCATCAAAAGAGATGAAAAATACCACCGCAAACATAATGATCAAAATGATGCTATCATGCGGCCATGACAACAGGTTATTGATTCACCGATAGACTAGCTAAATTGGTATAGAACACTTACCTTGAGGAATTGAGCTTCTTGTTTATGTTTTTCTCCTTAGGAAAATAGTAACTTCTATAGAGGATGATGATGAGAATGATGGCCGAGATAGGTTTTTTTTCCTTTTTTTTTGTAGACCTCCCGTTGTTATCCCCCTCAATCCACCATCTGCCTTTTTTTGCCTTTTTTTTCTGTCTTGATGCACTGCCCCCCTCCTCCAAAACCTTGCCTGCTAAAACTGTCCAAAACCGTTTTTTTTTCACCATCTGACCTATACCTCTTGTACATCTCTCAGCCGAAATGCTTTTCCTTTACTTTTTCATTTTATGTTTTCTTTTTTCTCTCTTTTTTTTCTTTTCTTTTTATTTTCGTTTTTTCCTATCTTTTTATTTTTATTTTCGTTTTTTTCGTTTTTTTCTATCTTTTTCTTCTTTTTCTTTCGTTTTCTCTTTCTTTTCTTTTTTTTTTTAAAAGAATATAGAAAATAAAATACAAAATCACATAATAACAAAAAAACTAAACGAAACACTAAACTAAAAATAAAAACAATAAGACAAAATATAATAAAAAGGAAATAAAAATAAAATAAGACAAAAACAAAAGCAAGTCCTATTATTTAGTCACCCGGACGAAATTGGGTGTTGACAAGTAGTAAGATAAAGTAGTGATCCTATCATACCTCGATACATTTTTTGATTAACATTTTTTCCAGCCTCATCTAGATCCAAGTAACAATTTGTTGCCATGGGAGTTGTAGCATCTTTGCAGTCCAGCATCTTGACTCTTTTCAGCAAATCATTGCAGTATTTGGATTGATGAATGAATATACCATCCTTAGTTTGCTTGACTTGTAGACCAAGGAAGTATGTTAATTCTCCCATCATGGACATTTCAAATTCTTCCTGCATGATTTTTGAAAATTCTTTGCACAACACAGGGTTAGTAGAACCGAAAATAATGTCATCAACATAAATTTGCACGTACAGTTTATCCCTATTTGACCTTTTTATGAATAAGGTGGAATCAACTTTTCCTCTTGAGTACCCTTTCTTTATGAGAAATTCACTTAACCTTTCATACCACGATCTTGGTGCTTGTTTTAATCCATATAAAGGTTTTCTCAGTTTGTAAATATGATCAGGGTATTCAAAATCTTCAAATCCAGGTGGCTGTTCAACATAGACTTCTTCCTTGATGTATCCATGTAGAAAGGCGCTCTTCACATCCATTTGATATAACTTGAATTTCATTGTCGATGCAATAGCTAGAAGTATTCTGATTGCTTCTAATCTGGCTACAGGAGCATATGTCTCGTCATAGTCAATTCCTTCTTCTTGACAGTAGCCTTTAGAAACTAGCCTTGCCTTGTTCTTTATGATTTCACCTGAATCATCCATTTTGTTACGAAAAACCCATTTTTGTACCAATAACTTGTAGATCAGGTTTTTTGGGTACAAGCACCCATACATTGTTTCTTGTGAATTGATTCAACTCCTCTTGCATTACCAACATCCAATTTCCATCATTTAATGCCTCTTCAACTTTCTTGGGTTCAATTTTGGACACAAAGGCAACGTTCATGCAGAATTGGTTCAGTTGTCTTCTTGTAGAAACCCCTCTTGACATGTCACCAATAACATTGTTAGTAGAAACACTTCTTGGTACCTTCCATGCTTTAATCGACTCGACTCTAGGAGATTCGACTTGCTCAATTTCGTCTTCTTTCTCAATGACTTTTTCAGGAATTTCTTCATCAACTGATTTTTCATCTTCTTCAGCAGAGTTTCTAATTTGTTTAGAACGATTTGGAGCCATTATGAACTCATCAAAGGCCACATGAATAAATTCCACCACATTCATGGTTCTCTTGTTGTACACATGGTATGCCTTGCTGTTCAAGGAATATCCTATGAAAATTGCTTCATTAGCTTTTGAGTCGAATTTCCCAACATTTTCTTTGCCGTTATTCAATACAAAGCATTTGCTTCCAAAGATTCTCAAGTGTGAAATATTTTGGCATGTCCCTGTCATTTAGCATAGACCTTGCCAATTCTTCAAGAGCTCTATTTTTCCTTTCTACAACTCCATTCTGCTGTGGAGTTCTGGGTGTTGAGAAGTTATGCATGATTCCCATTTCAGCTAGATAATAATCGAATTCCTTATTCTGAAATTCTCCTCCATGATCACTTCTGATAGCCTTGATCTTGAGATCCATTTCATTTTGAACAGTAGCAGTAAATCGTTTGAAAACTTTAAGTGCATCATTTTTGGTTGCAATGAAATACGTCCATGTATATCTTGAATAGTCATCCACAATGACTAACCCGTATGAATTCCCTCCGAGACTCTTTATTCCGGATGGTCAAAATAGATCCATATGAAGCAATTGCAGAGGCTTCTTGGTTGACATTTCACTCTTGCTCTTGAATGGTTGTTTGGTTAACTTCCCTTTTTGGCAAGCATCACATAACCTGTTAGTTTTAAATCGAATCTTGGGCAAGCCACTTACCAGTTTCTTGGAGACGAGCTTGTTAAGTTGACTCATACTGATGTGAGATAATCTTTTGTGCCATAGCCAAATATCTTCTTCTTTAGTCATCAGACACATAACAAATTCGAAAGAGTTATCTGTGAAGTCGATTAAGTAGATGGAGTTCACCCTTTTTCCCACAAGTAGTAACTTGTTTGTTGTCCCGTTGCTGATCAGACAATATTTGGGTTCGAAAGTGATCTTTAATCCTTTGTCACATAGCTGACTGATGCTGAGCAAATTGTGTTTTAACCCTTCACAAGTAAGATATTTTTAATTTCATAAGATGACAAAGTTCTTATTTTACCTATACCGATGATTCTTCCTTTGTTGTTGTCACCATACGTGACATGACTAGCGGTTTTATATGAAAGATCTGAGAAATTTGTAGGATCTCCAGTCATATGTCTTGAACACCCGCTGTCGAGATACCATGTGGAACTTTTGAATTGTTGTTTCAGATCAGGTTTGATAGTTCTGGATTTTGCCATCATATTCAGTTCTTCTTTATTCTTGACTTTCTTGGCATTAGGAGAATGATCTTGATTGTTCATCTTTTTCAAGAACTTTGTAAATTTGCTGTCCAACAAGATTGATTTCTACATTTGTGAACATAGTTCTTCATCTAGGGTTGCCTTGCATTCCAAGTTTCCTATTTCAAAAGTTTCAAAGAAGCCATCAGTTACAAACTTTAACTTCAAATTACAGGGTGCAAAAGCAACATAGATTCTAAAATCATAAGTTCTTTTTGAATGCAAAACAGAAGCCATCCCCAGGTTTTATAGTCGAATACGATAAAAATAGAGTCGACTAAATTTTCAAATATCTTATGAAAACCAGCTCTGGTGTCATTTGTTGGGAAACAGGTAGGCTTCAGTTTTACAATAAAAGGGGGGGTGAATTGGTGTTGTTTCAAAAACAAAATCTTTTCGCAATCTTTAAACAAAAGTATAAAGCTTATTGATCTTTCTTGAAATGCAAGTAATGAAAATTTCTATGCAGCGGAAAAACGTAGTTGACTGCATAACAGATATAGTCGACTGAGATAAAGGGTGCAGGGATAGAGAAAAGCAAACACTGGTTTTTATACTGGTTCGGCCAACAATGCCTACATCCAGTGTCCTTCCAACCCAGGAAGCAAATGCACTATATAGGTTGTGGTTTTTACAACAAGGAATTTATAGAAGACCTCACGTCAAAAATATAAATCTCCTCTCTAACCCAAAACTAAAATATAGCTGCAATAACCAAAACCAGACTTGTAGGAAGAATCCCCTCTTCTGCAATATGAACCCACGTCAAACAATCCTCAACGTGTAACCCCTGTATCACAACAGGTCAATTCCAGCACTCTTCACAGGATGCCAAGCCTTCAAACAATGCAGCAGTCTTCACAGGATGCCAAGCCTACAATGATCAATTAAGAAGCACCTTCTTTGTGCAGTTTCTGATCACACAGTCAACGCATAAGCCTTCTCCCTTTGAATCTCTCTCAAGATAGATTACCACCGTCTTCTTGGAGAAGTCTTGGAGTTGTTAACTCAGAGAATTCAATCTGAAACAAGAAATGAAAATGTTAGAGCGTCAAAGTCTCTAAACAAATCGTGTTCAGCCAATTTATAGATTTTTGTTAGTCAGATTGTTTCTCAGTCGAATAGACTACTAATTCAGTCGACTGCATTATTACAGTTATAACAGACAGTCAACATAGTAGCTCTTAGTCAACGAAAATCAACACACATTTAATACAGTTGACCAAGTTATCAATGCTTAACTAACTTTTAAAAATATAGTCGTTGGAGCGTGTAAGCATAACATAATTCCAAAACAGATCAATAATACAGTCGAATGTACTCTGGACATAGTCGACTGACACATGGAAAAACATTTTGAACTTCTTTTCAATTCAAAACATCACAGAGCACTGATAACAGTCTCAAAACCGTTATTTTCATGCATAAATTTGATATTAAAACACACCCTTTGTAGCTTAAAATATAGAATCAAGTAAAACTCTTAAGTTGTGTTACATGAGAGTCAAAAGTTGTTTTTAGAGATATTATGCTTGTTTTGCATTGTTTTGCAGGGTTTTTGATGAAAATGGAAGATGGCAATGAAGTAGGAAGGTCATAGACTCAAGAATGAAGGAGAAAAAGGAAGAAAAGAAGAGTCTGTGAACCGCTCAGCGGTCAATTCCACCGCTGAGCGTCCTAGTGCAAGGAAAAGTTATTGTCTGGCGCCCAGGCGGTGACGCTGAGCGTCCAGAGCGACAAGAGGCAAACCGCTCAACGGTCATTTTAGGCGCCTGGGCAGTGGCGTGTGTTGAGGTAAACCGCTGAGCGACCAATTTAGGCGCCTGGGCGGTTGTCTGTTTTTATATTTTGGATTCTGAGATCTTTTCTGTTATTGTTTTGGCTTATATATAGCCCTAGTACGAATCCAAATGTAATTCTTTTGGCAGAGAACAAAGTCCACAACAGCTTTACACCTTTGAAGGAGATTTCTTGGATGCTTAGGCTCCACTTTATCAATTCTAGGGTTTGCTTTTTCCATTCTTCCATTCAATTCATCTAGTTTCACCATGATTATGGTGAACTAAACCCTTAGTTGTTGGGGAACAATGTAATCTTTTGAATCTCTCATATATTGAAATTCTTGTTTACTTTATATGCTTGCATATGCTTGATTTATCAATTGTTGGGTTCTTTACCTGTGCTTAATGCTTCTACAGTTTAACTCATTCGGTAGATGTTGTTTGTCTTTATTGATACGGGGACGTATGGTAATGTCATGAACTGGGGAGAATTCCTTGATTATGTTAATACCGCCTAGGGATAGGGGTAGGACGATCAATTGTATTTTGCTTCTTCTCATTATGCATTATTAGTTACTAGGGGAGGCTAGGGATAGCAAGCCGGTAATTAGTAATAGGCTCTTTTCACCAAGGGATTGGGTTAAGGGTAGACCAAGAAAGTTTGCATGGCAATATGATAAATAAGCAAAGTAAATAAGAAGAGTAGATATATGAGGGCGGATAAGATGAAATTGTAACCCCCAACAACCTCATTCATTCATAGTTTCTCTTTGTCAATTGAATTCCTGCATTTACTTGTTTATTTTTGTTTTGCATTTGAAACCATTAAAATTATTTTCTTTTCTCAAGTCTTAAACGATTAGTTTACACGAAAGATGAGGCCTTAAGAGTCCTTTGGGAAGAACGATATTGGGATTACCAATTATTATTACTTGATAGGATCTGGTACACTTGCTAGGGGTATAACAAGTTTTTGGCGCCGTTGCCAGGGACTCTTGGTTTAACTTTTTCGAGTAGTGTAAATTGATTAGTTTTGACTTGATTGTTAATATTTATATATATATTGTTTTTCTTTAAATAAAAGTGCTACTAGGGTTTGTGTTTCTTGTACATGCAACAGGAGGCTAGACATACTAGGAGCAAGAAAAATACCCAACCTCTTCTTGACGGCTTAAGTGAGACAAGGGGAAGAAGGAGAGTCAGACGCCCATCTAGGGATTTATTCCCTTCTCCTAGCAGATTATTGTCACCTTCACCAGATAGAAGAACAGGGGAGATGGCAGAACAATTTCCTCCAAGACGCACATTGGCATATCAATCTAATGCTGTAGGTCCTTTTCACTTTAACAGCATAGCCATGCCTACGGATCAAATGTCCAACATGGTGATGAATCCAACATTAATACACCTAGTACAAGGCAATCAGTTTCACGGTTTGTCAAATGACAATCTGTATGATCATTTGACGACGTTTAGTGAAATCTACAACACTGTAAAGATGGCAGGTGTATCAGATGAACGAGTAAAGCTTAGCTTGTTCCCATTCTCATTCACTACAAGAAAAAACGTCATTATGTACAACGCAAATCCGTATATAAGGCCCAAAATTCGTATATAATAGTAGGTTATATACGGATTATATACGGGCAAAAATCCGTATATAATACCCTCGTAGGTAATTTTATATACGGAAATATCCGTATATAAGTTATATATGAATATATCTGTATATAAGTTATATACGGAAATATCCGTATATAACTTATATACGGAAATATCCGTATGTAAGATCCATATACACCACCTAAGTTTTGTCTGCATAGAAGGTTCCCCAGCTAGTTCGTGCAAGCACACCTGAACATTCAATATTGACAATTCATATATGCAGACCAGGATATTCAACATTCACAATCAGACTAGGATATTTAACATTCACAATCAGACCTGGATATTCAACATTCACAATCAGACCTGGATACTCAACATTCACAATCAGACTTGGACATACAAATAATTTTTTGACATTCATAATATTGTTTACATCAATATAAGTGCAACATTAAACATTAGTTAAAACATCAGTTTAAGTTCATAAAGTGGTTCTAGTATCTAAATAAGTTCAACAGTAAGTAATGGAAATAAGTTCTATAAAAATGCCTAATAATGCATATATCTATTTCCATCTGGTGGTGGCTGGTCCAGTGGTTGTTGTTCTGCAGGTTGTTGTTCTGCTTGGACATCATTGGGTGCTTAAGTTTGAGCTGGAGTATTTTGGACGTTTAAAAAGTCTTGTGCAGCTGCGGTTGCCGAAGGCGGAAGGAATGGAAGGAGTACGCCAAGAAAGCCTTGAAACTTTTCAAGCTGCTGACCATATTGTTGTACTTGCGATCTGAGGTTAACAATTTCCTCTGAATTTTGTTGCTGAGCGGAAGAAGATGCATGTGTCTGTTGGACGTAACTATCGACACAGTCATCTTGGGAACTGACATTTCCAATCTCGTATACACGTCCCTTGTATTTTCCACCAGCAGCCTCTAACCAACATCGGTTTCTCAATCTTTCCTCAACAGCAGGGTCTAGAGGACTACTTGCTGAGGCACCAACAAATGCATTCTCAGATCTTATTTGAGAAAATTTTTCTACAAATTGTTCTTGTTAATACAATAAATGTTATCAGTAAACATAATGTTTAAAAACTAAGAATATATAATGTGATAGAGTTAGTAGAAACTTACATGGGTCCGCCTAGACCTTTCGTCTACAAATTCCCCTGTTGATTGACGAATATTTGTTTGCTGAAATATTTCAGCAACATGCACAGAGCGACTAAGCTCCTGTGACTGTAAACAAAATGAGTTGTTAATAAATCTTTGTAAAGCTTATGATTACAAATTTAAGAAATAAAATGTACAAGTTACATACCAAACGAATAGCATGCTCATGCACACTAATAGATCCTCCAGTGTGCAAACAACCACCCTTTTGAGATGTGCGATTCTTCTTAGCTGTTTCACACTTTTGTCTATAAAGTGGCATGTTCCACTTTCCCAGAAGAGCATTCCAAGTATCATCCCCCAGCCAATCAAGTCTTTTTCCTAGAGTTCTAGCTTTTTTATACATCTCTGAGAGTCTATGAGATGCCTTGGTGTGAAAATTTCTTTTTACCTTTTCCTCATCTTCAGGCTTCCATGAAACCTTTATCTGTTATATATTAGAAAGAATAGTGAGAATAACTAGTTTGGTGTATGATGGTTATAGTGAGAATGAAGAAGAATGGGAGTAAAGGAGAGAATGAAGGTATAATAAATATTTTTCATTGTGTACTACAAAGACAGAAACACAAACATTATAAATCAACTACCTTAAAACGGTCGAAGAAAACATCTCTAGTTGGCTTAGGGATTTCTCCCCATGTTAGCCATGGCTCATCAAACTGTTGCTTGATGGTAGCTGTGATTGCCTTGGATGCAGTTCTTTTCGGATAAAACCTAAACCAAAATTAAACTCAAACATTACAATAATACAACAATGAATTGTCTATAAATATTAATTGAGTTAAATTTTTTTGTTACCCTCCTCCAATAGGTGTAATCATTGGACGACTGTTGGAACATTGTTCCACGTCATTAGTGGCTGAACCGGAATGTGCATTTGCGTCTACTGTACCAGGTGTGGTGCAATATTTGTGGGAGTTGATGGGTTAGAACCAACATTGGGAGAGAGTGATGCCATTTGATTAGTAGGCAGTTGGTATGAAGTGGGTGTCAAAGCAGGCATTTGTAATGGAGATGAAAGAGAGGTAGGTGTAGATGTATGTGGAGTGGGAGTCAAGCCAGGAACTTGTAATAGAGATGGAACAGATGTACCAGTGGAGGTAGACGTAGGGGTAGTTGCCTGACTCCTTGAACAAATTTCATTATTGAAACGCTCTGTCAACTTGATTACATAAGATTTCTTCCCCTTCCCCTTATCAGATTTTCCTGAAGGTGGAAAAGGAGGGACAAAACCACCTGAGGCCATATTCCTGAAGGTGCAATGGTGGAATTAAGAGTGTAAGCATGATTCAATCAACAAGAGAAATATGCAAAATTATTATAGGATAACAAATTATTATTGAATTGATTGATCAAGATCATAACATATCAATTTAAAGCAAGATTAAAGATACAAGATTAAATCATATACTCTATCATGAATTATGAAGTGGACAAAAATCACATACTCTATCATTAAATCATATACTTTGTTATTTTTGGAGATAAATTCCTAGTCAAGAAGATAGCTGTCTATCTAATGTGTGATGGATTAATTGATAAGGAAGTGGATCCTTCTCTTGATTCAAAGAATAGTGATTAGTACCTGAAACTTTGATAGGTGACCTCTTGCGGCTGTGAGATTCACTTTAGCCCCAAATATAAAGATGTTATTAAAGTGTATGAATAGTTGGAACATAGTAAGACAATTAACTACAATTTAATGTTGTGTGTGTTGCAAAATAGAAGCCTAAAAAGCCAACTACATTGGAATACTACATTTCTAAACTTAACAACATTATAAATGCAGCTAAATTAAATCAAGAACACACCCTAACTCTATTCAGTGCTAGAACTCTGAAATTCTTCTTCGTTGTCATCTTCACCTTCTCCCTCTTCATTGTATTCTTCTTCATCAATTGTATCTTCATCCATTTCCCCTTGAAATGATGAAATATTGTTTGGGTCCACTTGTTCAAGAGTAGTTTCTATATCTTGTAATCGGACAACTTCTTCAACTTCAATTACGTCATTAACATGTGACATTTCCTCCACTTGGTATGGCACATCGGTTTCTACATCATTAGAATCAATGCGTCCTCTAGGCTTCGTCTTTATCGCAACACACCAACCTCGTTTGTCCGTGCGTGATGTAGGATATGGTACATAATAAACTTGTTGTACATTATGTGCAATTATAAAAGGATCAAACAACACATATCTTTTATCCATTCGAATATCCACAATGCCATACTTTGAATCCACCCTTGTACCTACTCTTGATGGATCAAACCAATCGCAATAAAATAATACAATTTTCTTTTTTGTGGTTTTTGAATTGTATTCCAACTCATAGATGTGTTTAATCACACTATAGAAATCATCTTGACCTCCTTCTGTTAACCCTTTAACATGAACCCCACTATTTATTGTCCTCTTGCCCTGGCTCCATGCATGGGTATGAAATTTGTATCCGTTAGCATAGAAGGTGTGCCATTCCTTTACACACCTTAAAGGAGCAAGTGATAAATCTCTAAGATGTTGGTTCCTCACACTTAAAGGCTCGTCATGAGCCTACAATCATAAAGTTTATGAAACTATTGAATAATATAATGATTAAATAATTAAGGAAGAAATGAATGATTAAGAATAATTGCAAGTCTTACTTTTTGCCTGAACCACAATGGGAAATTAGCATGTATGTATGTCGAACTGTTTGATTGAGATAGTTGATAGGTATGTAAGAATGAGCTATCGAAATGTAAGAGGAGATTGGATCAAAGACAATTGAATATATCAAATGAAATATTTGGGAATGATAATTGGTTTTGGAGGCTTACTCAAGGTAAGGTTGAACTTCATCGCAATTGATCAAAACATGAGCTTATCTCAATTCGTCATCACTTAACCAATGAGTTGATTCCCTCCCAGAATGACGACCAGGTTGGTCAAACACTGATAATGTTATCGGAAGGCTTTCTGTTTCAGTGTCTACTTCATTTCTACTGCTTTGTGGTGTTAACATTAAGTTTTTGAAATAGTGGTAACAAAAATGAGTTGTCTCTCTATGCAAGTATGATGCGCAAATAGATCCTTCAACCCTAGCTTTATTCTTAACCGAACGTTTAGCATATCCCATGAACCTACAATTATGAATTTGACATGTTAGGATTTTTGAATTATGGTAAGTAATTTGAACAATAAGATTTCATATTGTCACCTTTCAAATGGGTACATCCACCTATAGTGGACTGGTGCACCAAGTCTTGCTTCATATGGAAGATGGATTGAGAGATGTTCCATAGAATCAAAGAATGAGGGAGGAAATATTCTCTCCATCTTGCACAGAATGATTGGAATTTTTTCTTCCATCTTCAGTAGGTCATCCTTGTTCAGTGTTGAACAACACAAATCTCTGAAGAAATGACTTATCTCTGTAATGGGATTGAGAACATGAACCGGCAAAGAACTAAATGCTATAGGAAGTAAGCATTCCATAAACACATGACAGTCATGGCTTTTCATCCCAATGAGCTTTCCCCTATTCACATCAACACACCTTGACAAGTTAGAAGAATATCCGTCAGGCATCCTAAGATCTTTTACCCAATGACATACTTGTTTTGTTTGATCTGCTGAAAGTGTATAATTTGCTTTTGGCTTGTACATGTTTCCATTGCTATGACCTTTTAGCTCCAAGTCTTTTCGTCTACAGTACAAAGCTATATCCATTCGTGCCTTTTCATTGTCTTTTGTCTTCCCCGCAACATTCATCACAGTATTGAAGATGTTATCAAAGAAATTTTTTTCAATGTGCATGAAATCAAGATTATGCCTTAACAAATTATCCTTCCAATAGGGTAGATCCCAAAAGATGCTTCTTTTCGTCCAATTATGCCACTCACCGTATCCATCAAATCTTGGGGCACCATTTTCAGTTATTTTAGGATAACCCTTGATTCTATTCCAAACTTCTGCTCCCGTCAGATATGATGGTGTATCATCCATCTCTACTTCCCCCTTCTTGAAATCATTTCTATTCCTCCTAAAGGCATGGTCATTCGGTAAGAACCTCTGATGGGAGTCAAACCAGGAATTTTTTCTCCCATGATATAATCTAAAAGCCTTTGTATGCTCCATGCAATGTGGACATGCTAGTTTACCATGAGTGCTCCAGCCGGACAACATACCATAAGCAGGAAAATCATTAATTGTCCACATCAGCATGGCCCTCAAAATAAAGTTTTGTTTCCTTGAAATATCATATGTTAAGACACCCGTCCACAACTTCTTCAATTCGTCTATCAAGGGCTCTAAGTAAACATCTATGCCAACCTTTGGATTGAATGGCCCGAGAATGAGACATGTCAAGAACATGTAAGGTTTAGACATGCAGATTTTTGGAGGAAGGTTGTAAGGGGTAACAATAACTGGCCAACACGATTATGGTATATTTGATGCCTGTACATATGGGTTAAAACCATCAGAGCATAAATCGAGTCGTACATTGCGTGGCTCGATACCAAAGTCATGATATACTCTATCAAAGTGCTTCCAAGCCTCTCCATCAAATGGATGACGCAAAACACCATTTGTCGACCTGTTCTGATAGTGCCATGTCATGTGTCCTGCTGTTTGTGTTGAGGCATACATTCTTTGTAGTCTAGGAATTAATGGCAAATAGAACATTAATTTCACGGGAACTTGTTTTGTAGTAGTTGCTCCCGTCTTACGTGGTTGATATCTTGGCTTTCCACAAATTTTGCATTCAAGCAACGCGCCATCATTCTTACCATATTCATTATCATAGAAAAACATGCAACCATCCACGCAACAATCAATCCTCTGCGATTGTAATCCCAACTTTGATACACACTTTTTTGCATCGTACTATGTCTTAGGCAAACTTGATTTGATGGGTGTTCCATCCAGAACCATTTTTGCAATAAAATCTAAGCATTGGTTAGGAATATTCCAATTTGACTTGCAAGCTAATAGTCTGACACACATTGATAATTTCGAGTCTGTTGCTCCTTCATACAACGGCTTATTTGCATCCAACAAAAGATCATAAAACCTTTGTGTTTCTTCATTTGGAGCCTCTTCAATGTTATCTGAAGTAGATGCTTGGCACGACTCATTTTGCCTAAGAGCATCATGCACCATGTCTTCCATTGCCCTAAATTGGTTAATTGGACCACCTTCCGTCTCTACACCCATCAGACTTTCATGATTTTGTACATCATCTTCTGGCATTCTTTCCCCATGATCCTCCCAAATGAAATAATTAGGCTTGAAACCCACCTTGTACAGGTGAACCTTGACAACTCTTTTGTTCAGAATCTTTGTACAATCGCACTTTAAACATGGACATCGGAGACCCCCATCTCTGCGATAACATTCTTGTTCACAAGCTTTACTTATAAACTCTTCAACACCCAATACAAAAGACTCTTTCAAAGCACCTCTTCCTTTATGACACTTATCGTACATCCATGAACGATTTGATGGAGCACGATCCATGTTCTGTACATAAATCGATTACAAAACAATTAGCCAATGGTTAATACACGTCTCTATATTAGGACATGTGCCCAATGAAATGGCTTCGTAAAGAATAACCTAAAATAATTTAGGTCCTCTTCTCTCTATCTTACAATGTGTGTGGTTGTTCCCAATTATGTTCACGTGTCTATGAGGTATTCACAAAGTTTAAGTTCTTCTCATCTTCTCTTACTTTTGTCCTTTCTAGTTCTTCATGTTATGTTTCATTTATTTAATGTTGATTTCTTATGAAGAGGAAATGGAGGTTGGAAATTGAAGTAAAGAAAGGATGTCCCAGAGGAGAAATATGAGTTATGTAGACATCCCTGGTCGGATTTTTCAAGTTGTTTTCATTGGTTCTGCAGTTTTTATTTTAGGTAAGTATGTAATCATAAATGAAAAGATCAATCATTTGAAACATTAATCAAATTATACTCTAAATCCTAAGCAACTTCTGAAACAAAATATGAAACACAACACTTGCCATCAGATAACATGGTTAAGTTACATATCACATAAAAAGTCAGAGTCTGACATCATAATATCATTGAACATTAACATCAAACTCAGATAAAACTTCAACTGAAAAAACTAATAAACAATGATGTGGCAAAGAGAATATATTTGTCTTTGTAGGAATTTAAATTCTAACTATTGTTTGATTGGATGTTTAAGTTTCTATTTTTCTGAGTTGTGTAAGATTTGGCAGGAAAATTCTAGTGTTTGTTTCTATGAATTACAATGAAAAATGTACATGTTTACGTAGTATTGGGAAACCAATTAGTGGTATCAGTTTGACTATCATACATGCATAAAGGACTTAACATCAAATTTTTAATTACTAGAAATAGTTATCATTCTAATTTCTTTCAAAATTGAAAGCATAAGCCGTTAAAGTAGATGATTTTTCTTTTTCATGTGATTTGGTATTAAAGGTACAAGTCAGACTTAGCTTTTCTTTATTACCATTCTGATATGGAATTTGGGTGAGATAGATAAAAGAAACAAAGAGGGATACCAAGAAATTGAAAGAAAGAGAAAGAGGAGGAGGGGAAGACTGGACAAAACATAATGGGGAGGTTTAAGAGAAAGAGGAGACATGTGTGGTCAAAGAACATGTGCAATGAACTTCTATAATTAGAATTTGATCTAGATTCAGCTGCACAGAATACAACGGTATGAACTACCAATAGTTGAATAACTAACTTAGGACATCCTTCTTTTATTTATATTTAAATATCATATTGTGAAATTATAAAAGGATCACTTCATCACACCACCAAAATCAGGTTTCATTGTTTCAAAAGCTTAAGCAACACTGAAACAAACTTAAGGAAGTATAAATGAATTGAACTAAGCTAGAACAATGAAGCTTAGCATGATTAACTAAGGACAACTATTTAATAAAGTGACAACTAAGCTTAGGCATATTTAATACTCTTATTTTTATGATAAAATCTTTTAAATATCGATCAATTGTTTGAGAACAGTCTCAGTCAATTGTCATTCACTCTGCCAAATGCATATAAACATTTACAAACACTTCATACTTTCATATCCCTTTTTCACCTAACTATTAGACTAATGTGCTACAGTGCTTCTATAGAATGCCAAAACATTTATTCTTATATTGAGAATCTAACCATATTTATGCTCTACAGTTACTGAATAAGTCAACACATGAAAAATAGAGCATCAAAGAAACATATAAGAAAGTCAGAATCTGATAAAGTTATTATCATAACAGAGACCTGAAAATAAGTATTGCTTCAGTCCATAACAGTAATGGCCGAAGGTAAAAAGTTACTATATAGTGAGTGGTACTTTTCTTCCAACTATTATCACTCTCTACAATATCAGAGTTAGGTATCAATTGCATTGAATCAGATAAAATAGTTAATACAGGAAAAAAGAATAATAATAGCAATATAACCTGGAAGAGTATTTTCCTTGTCTGGAACAATAATGGACCAACACCCCTATATTGCAAAAATGATAATACCAATTGCAAGAATCAACTTCACTATGATAGGATTATTTTGTAACAAATTACTAGACCTGCAAAAAGCCACACAAGCGAATAGTTTATAATACATGGAAATATTCAATAAAACATTTGTCATTGGAAGTTAATTAGTATTTCAATAAAACATTTGTCATTGCAAAAAGCCACACAAGAATCAATTAGTATGTCATTATCATTTACCAGTGTGTTTCAAACAATTTACATGGATATCTACTTCATTGGAAGTAATTATTTTCATTGATCCATCCCTTGAATTAAAACATTGGTCACAATAAAAAATGTTCAAAAATATAAGGATTGGATTCCAATAAGCATTTGATCACAATGTTGTTTACATGTCTTACAATTTGAGGTCATGGATTTTCTTCAGGTGGAACATGTACTACCTAATGGAAAACTCATTTTATCTGAGGATTATGCTCCTAAATACTTAGACCTATTAAACATTCACATGGAACTAAAGGAGAGTAAGATAATGGAAATTGCATTGTTGAAGTCCTGAACAACAAACTTTGACATCTATTACGCCAACTTTGCAAGATGAATCAAGTGAAACATTCATTTCTTTATTTTTTACTACTTCAGTTGGATCTGTTTTTGAATATCAAAAGCGAAAATAGCTAAGCATGCTCATCCAATTATTCTAAATCTGTTTAACTTTATCTATGATTGATAATTACTTCTATTATTATTAATAGTATTTTAATCAATTACTTCCTTCTCCAATTCAATGCGGACCAAATTAGATTTCCAAGTTAAACCACAGACACGTTAATGCCTTACAGAGCCAATCATTCGTAGTTTAAAGTTGCTATAATAATTTTATAAAATCATCAAAGAAAAAATATAGATGTTGCTACCAAGGTGAACCCAAAAGTCCAATGCTAAACTAGTGTTTTAACCAATTAACCTAGAACGTCAACTAACTATAGAATTAGCTAATTCCAAACAACTACTGATCTTCATTATTTCCACATCCATAGACAATGCATACTCGAATAGCATTCACATAATAGCTTCCTAAATGAAGATAAAAAAAATCTTACAACTATCAACAAAGGCATTAACCATAACTGCTAATTGGCAGAGAACACGATACGTACACTCTATTAACCCAACCACACACATATAACAAACGCGTAAACCAAGGGCACGAAAATCGAACTATTATATTACAAATGTGTTCACACCAAGTTAGGCACAGTTTAAAATAAACACCAATAAGGATAACCGAATTCATCCCTAAGATAGTTTTCACAAAGTGCATTAACCATCACAGTTTGTGTTGTTCAAAATCGCATACCCTAAACAATTTATTACCCAGAAAACCAATACTGAGAAACGTATATTTTAAAAGAGAAGGAATTTATATCACCTTGAGCGTTCACTCTCCAACAATACAGCAACGTTGACTTAAACCACTAAGAATTTTCTTAATATGCTGCACAGTACCCTCAATCGATGCTTCCGAACACTCCAACAACGGCTTGAGACCGGAACCACAAATGTGTCAAATAAAACACAAAAAAATGAGATTAGGGTTCGCAATTTTCAACCACTAAACAATTAATAGCATTAGAGTTCGCCATTTTCACCTCAATCGATGAAGCTACTCTTTCAGCGACCAACTACGGCACCGCACCGAACAACGATAGTTCAACAATCAGACCGAAGAACAAAACCACGAAGCGGGCTGCAGAGAACAACAATCAGACCGAAGATGGCTCCAGAGAGAAATAATCATACCAAAGAGTGACAAAATGCCAGTGAATATGGTGTTCGAGAGAAAAACGAAACCTCAAGGGTTTGAGAAACACAAGAAACCTGAGAAACAGAGAGCTCGAGCTTCAGTGCAAGTCAATATGGGTTCTAACTACATATTATTAAAACTCTTATTTCCTTAATCAGAAATACATTTTATTAAAAAACTTATTTTCCTAATCCATATATAATATCCGCATCTAAAATTTTGTTCTATCTACATACGGATACTACAACTTATATACGGATTCCATCCTTGGATAATTTTCCCACCACCTCGCGCCAACTTTATATACGGAAATTATATACGGATTTTCCGTATATAAAAAACCGTATATAATATCCGTATATAATGCATTTTCAGTTATCCGTATATAAATTCCGTATATAATAGCTCATTTATATACGGATCTAGATCCGTATATAATATTCCGTAGATAATGATATTATTTCTTGTAGTGATTAGCGGGCAATGCTAAGGCGTGACTTAATTCTTTTCCTGAAGGAACATTCACCACATGGCACAGTGTGGCTACAAGATTTGTTAAAAAATATTTTTCACAATCCAAAGTTATTCAAGGAAAGTTGGAAATATCGTCATTCAAGCAGGGCATGGAAGAGACTCTTGGGCAAGCATGGGATATGTTTAAAGGCCTATTAAGGAAGACCCCAGTCCATGGATTTGATAAAAAAACTATAGTTCTTTCATTTCTTGGAGGGGTAAACATGCAATCAAAGATGGTGTTAAATGTTGTAGCTAGAGGGATATAATGAAAAAAAACTGAAGACGAGGCTTATGAGATGATTGAGAACATGGCAGACAATGAGGAAACACAGAGTGAAAGCACTGCTTTTGTTCAGAAAACTTCAGTATCACAGGATCATAGTGTAATGATGGAGCAAAACAAGATAATTGCTCAGCAATTGGAGACAATCATTATGAAATTGTCTACTTTACCACAGGAGATGATAACACCATCAAGAGTTTCAGAACAGCCTCAATTTATGGCAATACAAAGAAATGCAGAATCTGAAGAAATTTTTTCAGAGAATTATGAATAATACAACATTTTATGTTGATCAAGTAGAGAAAAAGGAAACATGTGGGATGATTACCAGAAGCGGGAGAGTGTTGGAGGAGAGGAGAGTTGAAAAGGAAAGCATAAAAAAAGAGAGTGACCAAAAAGAAAGAGAGAAAGAAAAAAATGAGGGTGATAATCAGGAAAGAGAGGTTGAGAAAGAAAATGAGTATGTTGGAGCGTTTTATGGAGATTTTTAAGAAGCTGGAAATAACCATACCATTTTCTAAGGCACTTCAGCAAATGTCATCATATGCCAAATTTTTAAAGGAACTTCTTACTAAAAAAAGAAGTATGTCGAGAAGGAGACTATTGAAGTGCAAGGAGATTGTAGTGCAGTCATACAAAAGAAATTACCTCCTAAATTGCAAGATCCAGGGAGCTTTACCATTCCATGCACCATTGGAGAGTTAGAAGTGGGAAAAGCATTGATTGATTTGGGAGCTAGTATTAATCTAATGCCTCTTTCCATGTTTAAAAAGGTCAGAGGATTAGAATTAAAACCAACAAGGATGACTCTTCAATTGGCAGACAGGTCGCTTAAATATCCATATGGAGTGGCTGAAGATGTGATAGTAAAGGTGGATAAATTTTTATTCCTGATAGATTTTGTTGTCATGGAGATGGAGGAAAATGGAGATGTACCTTTGATTCTGGGAAGACCTTTTATGAAGACAGCCAGGATTTTAATTTATGTAGAGAATGGTAAGTTGAAGGTTAGAGTTCGGGATGAAGAGGTAAATTTTGATGTCTTCCATGCAATGTCATATCCTAAGAATAATAAGTCGTGTTTTCAAATAGACATTATGGAAGAACTTTGTATGTTGCAAGATAAGAGAATACAAAATGCATCTGTATTAGAGAGAACTCTCATTGATGACCATGAAGATGTACATGAAGAGGAGGAGAAAATGATTGAAGAGTGTATCCGTGATTTTGAAGCAACGAAGGCAACAGAGGAAGCCAGTTTTGAAAGAATTGATCTTTAAGAGAAAGTGAAAGAATTACCACCATATCTGAAATATGTATTTTTGGAAAATAATGAAGGAAAACCAGTTATTATTAGTACTTCATTATCTCCTAATGAAGAAGAGAAATTGGTCGAAATTCTAAAAGCAAATAGCGGTGCTATAGGCTGGTCAATTACAGATCTTAAAGGCATAAGCCCCACATATTGTATGCACAAGATTCTTATGGAGAATGATTATAGGCCAGTGGCACAACCACAGAGGAGATTGAATCCTGTTATGAAGGAAGTTGTGAGAAAGGAAGTGTTGAAGTTATTAGAAGCATGTATCATTTACCCAATTTCTGATAGCAAATGGGTGAGTCCGGTTCAGGTGGTGCCAAAGAAAGGAGGAATGACATTGATTCATAATGAGAAAAATGAATTAATTCCTACACTAACAGTTACTGGATGGCGTATGTGTATTGACTATAGAAAGTTAAATACATCTACCAGAAAGGATCATTTTCCTTTACCCTTTATGGACCAGATGTTAGAAAGATTGGCTGGACAAGCATATTATTGTTTCCTTGACGGCTATTTTAGATATAATCAAATTGTGGTGGATCCTGAAGATCAAGAAAAAACAGCCTTTGCATGTCCTTTTGGTATATTCGCCTATAGGAAAATTCCATTTGGATTATGTAATGCACCTGCTACATTTCAAAGGTGTATGCAAGCAATCTTTGCAGAATTCAAGGAAAAAAGCATAGAAGTCTTCATGGATGATTTTTCAGTATTTGGAAACTCCTTTCAAAGATGCTTAATTAACTTGGATGCAGTTCTTAAAAGGTGTGTTCAAACAAATCTTGTTTTGAATTGGGGAAAATGTCATTTTACGGTTATAGAAGGAATTGTGTTGGGACACAAGATTTCAGCTAGAGGAATTGAAGTTGATTAGGCCAAGGTGGAGATTATTGAAAAACTTCCACCACCATCAAATGTGAAGGGAATTCAGAGTTTCTTAGGTCATGCGGGGTTTTATTGGAGATTCATTAAAGATTTTTCAAAGATTGCTAAGCCATTAAGTAATCTGCTTGTTAAGGATACACCATTTGAGATGAGCCCTGAGTGTTTGCAAGCTTTTGATTTCTTAAAGAAAAGTTTGATTTCGGCTCCAGTGATTGTGGCTCCAGATTGGAATAAAGATTTTGAGCTTATGTGTGATGCCAGTGATTATGCTATAGGTGTTGTGTTGGGTCAAAGAAAAGAAAAGGTATTTCATGCTATTTATTATGCTAGCAAGGTGTTAAATGAAGCACAACTGAATTATGCTACTACAGAAAATGAATTTCTGGCTATAGTTTATGCAGTGGAAAAATTTAGATCTTATTTTATTGGATCTAAAGTGATAATTTATACGGATCATGCAGCCATAAAGTACTTATTGACAAAGCCAGATTCAAAGCCACGGTTAATTAGGTGGGTCCTTTTGTTACAAGAGTTTGATGTAGAGATCCGTGATAAAAAGGGAATTTATCCCGGTTGGTTAACACTAAAGTAACAAGCAAGGAGAAATAAATCTGGGAGACTTTTTCAGATGAAACTCTTTTGTATATTCAAGAGAGACCATGGTTTGCTGATATGGCTAATTTTAAAGCTGCAGGTGTTATTCTTGAGGAACTAAGTTGGCAACAGAGAAAAAAAAATAATTCTGATGCTAAGAAGTTTATATGAGATGATTCGTATTTATTTAAGATTAGGGCAGACAATCTTTTGAGAAGATGTGTGACAAAGGAAGAAGCAGAAGGAATCCTTTGGCATTGTCATAATTCTCCTTATTGGCATACATTGTTTAAAGATGCTCACAACCATGCTAGGAATTGTGACAAGTGTCAACGGACAGGGGCTATATCAAGAAGACATGAAATTCCATTACAGGGTATCTTGGAAGTTGAGGTTTTTTATTGTTGGGGGATTGATTTTGTTGGTCCTTTTCCACCATCATTTAATAATGAATATATTTTGGTGGCTGTGGATTATGTGAGTAAATGGGTTGAAGCTTTGGCATGTTCAAAGAATGATGCTAACACGGTGATTAAATTTTTGAAAAGAAAAATTTTCTCACGATTTGGAACTCCTAGAGTACTTATTAGCGATGTGGGTCTCATTTTTGTAACGTTCAGCTTGCTAAGGTACTTAAACATTACGGGGTAAAGCATAAGGTAGCTGCACCTTATCATCCACAAACAAACGGTCAAGATGAAGTTTTCAATAGAGGAATTAAAAGGATATTAGAAAAGATAGTTGTTTTTTCACGAAAAGATTGGTCACATAAATTGGATGATGCACTTTAGGCCTATAGGACAGCTATGAAGACCTCTTTGCACTAGGACGCTCAGTAGTGGAATTTACCGCTGAGCGGTTCACAGACTCTTCTCTTCTTCCTTTTTCTCCTTCATTCTTTAGTCTATAACCTTCCTACTTCATTGCCATCTTCAATTTTCATCAAAAACTCTGCAAAACAATGGAAAACAAGCATAATATCTCTAAAAACAACTTTTGACTCTCATGTAACACAACTTAAGAGTTTTACTTGATTCTAAGCCCATTTTAAGCTACAAAGGGTGTGATTTAATATCAAATTTATGCATGAAAATAACGGTTTTGAGACCGTTATCACAATCCCAAACTTAAAACTTTGCTTGTCCTCAAGCAAAACAAAACAAGACTTGGCCTTCCAATTTTTCATCAAATAGTTCTACACTTTTCAAAACCCTTTTCTTCATGACAAGTTATTTTCCAATTCAGATTTTCAGTGGAATCATACCAAAATGCAAGCATGCTTTCAATCCAATCTAGTTCACCTACTCCAATATTTCCTAACAGATGTTTTATTCATGAATGACCAATCCACTAAGCATAGATGTAAACATGGATTTCAACAATTCTTACCAAGCAAGTGTTTCACTAAATCATTCAAGTGTTTTAAGGAATCACTCCACTCTTTATTATTCACATGTCATATAAAACAATATTTCCATTTATCTAAAACAATCAAAATCCTTACATGCAAATCCCATCACAAGGACTTTTCCAAGGCTTATAATGAGGCTAGGCTATCAAGAAAATTTGGTTTTTCTAGATTGCAAAATCCTTGAGTTAAGAGAGCTATTTCATCATTGAAAAGGTTCAAGTTTAAACACTCTCTATCACCAAACTCCTTTATTCCTAACTTCTTCCCTTTTTATCAATTTTGCATTGAGTTCCTTTTTCATGCTTTTATTTTTTTCTTTTTCTTCTTTACTCATGCATTTTTTTTTCTTTTCAATACTTGAACTCAATGCTCCTCTTTTGCCTTTCAATTTTCCCCATACAACCCCAAACTTGAACCTTTTTCATCACATAAAATTATTCTCAACCGTACTCAAGATAAATAATTTCAAATCAAGGGTTCTCATCGTGTTTAAGGCCAAGGTTCAAAAAGGGTATAAAATTTTAAACTTGTTGGGTGAAATTTTTGGCTAGATAAGGGCTTCCAAACATGGCCTTGGTCATATAACATAAGCATGCAAATGAATCAATTATCAAGTCTAAGGCAATATCATTCATGATTCCTTGTGAACAGTACATATATCAGTAAGAACTCTGGAGCTTAAAACCTCACGAGGGTGGAGATTATAATCATTTAGGGTTATTATTGAAAAATTTTTACTGATAGGCCTCCTCATCAGGAAAAAGAATCAAGACTGTTGGAAACAAAAGGAGAGAACCAGAGAGGTTCTATTCCAACAAGTTCCTCTCCAGGAGACATGAGCAACATTACCTCATCGTCCAAGATAGAAGGCTCTTGATGGAACAAAAGGCGGGATAAATTTCGGACTTGGCTCCACAATTTGGAGAAGAGATAAAAAGCTGAGACTGTGAGAAATTGGCTACTTACCCTGCACTTGCGAATATAGCAGTGGTAAAAGAATTTTATACTAATGCAAGGGGTCTAGGAGATTCTCATGCCAACATGGAGGAGTATACAAGCTATGCACGTAGGAGGATTGTTAGGTATGACCCTGAGTCTATTAATAGGTTTTTGAACACGGAATGGACAGGTGTGCAGTGCCACTTTGCACTCAATGTGGAGGAGGGCACTGATTTTGATGATATTGAGAGCGTTCTATGTGTGCCTGGAGGGCACTTTCACAGGAATTGTAGTGGTGCAGCTGTGGATATCAAGAGGGCTAATCTGACACCCTTGGCACAATATTGGATGGCGTTCTCCCATGCTAACATCCAACCGTGCTCTCATGTCTCAGATATCACTGTTGTCAGGGCCATGTTCTTATACTGTGTGATTAGAGGAATAAATGTGAACGTTGGCCAGATAATAACAGATGAGATTCAGAGTTGTGCTACTACCACAAACAAAAAGGCACCCTTGGGGCATCCTTCTCTTATTACACACTTGTGTTAGCTAGCTGGAGTGGATGTTTCTATTCCACCACTGGAGAGGCCAAGAAAGGCCATTGATGCAACTTATTACAAACAATACTGTGGAGGATAGGAGGCAGCCCAGCCAGTGCCTTAGAGACGTCCTAGGAGGAGAACTCCACTACATGGAGATGCACCAACTCATGCTGCAAAGCCATTCCAGATGAGGGACATGTATATGTCCATGATAGAAGCTAGGCTGGAGTCCATCCATAGGGGGCAGGTGGCCGCAGTAGAGATTATGATAAGGATGTATGATACACCTCCTGCACACCGGTGGACGATGTATGAATTCAAAATTGTGGTGGCATGGCCAGAGGAGCAGGCACAAGGTAGTGGAGCTAGAGCAGATGAAGCTCCAAAGATGGAGGATGATGATGAGGATGCTGAATTTGAGGATGCTGAGGATGGAGAGGAGGACTCCGATGATAGTATGGGTTGATATAGCATCTACTGATCGATTTTATAACGATTAGAACAGGATGTTTTCTTATCTTTTGGTTTTGTAATTTGAACCTTATTTGCTTTTGTTTAGTAGTATAGGATTTTTTTACTCGGTCTAAAACTTTATCTTTTATGATGGTTTGATTGATTGATATTTGCATGATGAATGTTTCTTAATGATGCTTGATATTGATTGATGTTGAGATTGTACAATATGCTGATACACAGGTGGTGGTTCACGAGCTATGTAAATAGAAGCATGATGATGTTGTGATTGTGATTATGATGCTAAGCAGGGTATTTCTCTGGGATGTTTGAAATATGGATTGAGCCTATGAGTGAGATTTTGAGCTCCAGAGTTTTGATTGAATGCTTGCTATCTGCTTGAAAGCATGAATGATTTTGCCTAGGTTTCTATGATTGATTGAATTGCATGTATATGTCATATGATCAAGGCTATTTTTGGATTAGCCCTTTCTTAGCCAATGCAAAAGTTTCATCCCAATTAAAAAGAACACTATGTGTTCTACCCTTTTTGAACCTAAGCTTTAAACAAGATGTGAAAACCCTTTTCGAAAATCTTTACCTTGAGTTAAGTTGAGAATTATTATGTGGTATTGATAAAGGTTCAAGTATGGGGTTGTTGGGAAAGTTGAAAAAGAAAAGATAAGCATTGAGCTAATGTGTTGAGCAAAGCATGAAAAAGATAAAATGAAAGAAAAAGATAAGCTCAATGCAAAAAGGGGAAGTTGGGAATGAGTGGGATTGGTTATGAAAGAGAGTTTGTGCTTGAATTATGAATGTTGAATGGCTCTCTTAACTCAAGGATTTTGTGATCTAGAAAAACCAATTCTTCTTGTTAGCCCAACCTCATTATAAGCCTTGAAAAAGTCGTTGTGATGACATTTGTGTATGATGAGGATTGATTATGGTAAATGAAAGGCAATTTTGTTCTATGTGACATGAGGATAGTAGAGGGAAGAAGTGACGTCTAGAAACACCTGAGGAATTGAGAGAAACACTTTGTATGGTAAGGAATAATTCCATGAATCTATGATTATATTTGTGCTTAGCTAATTGATCATTCATGAGAATAGCATCTGTTGGGTATTATATGATTGTGTGAACACCATGATGAGCATTGAGAATTAAGGCATGTGTGCATCTTGATTACATTCTATTGATGAGCAGATTTGAGTAATTACTTGTCTTGAAAGAAAAAGCTTTTGAATGTGATTGAACCATTGTGATGATTGGTGAAAGACTGAGTTTCATTTTGTTTGCTTAAGGACAAGCAAAGTTCTAAGTTTGGGGTTGTGATAACAGTTCAAAAAACCGTTACTTTCATACTTAATTTTGATACAAAACACACCCTTTATGACTTAGAAACTACCTTGGAATCATGCATTTTGCTTAAGTTAGAAAATAAGAGAGTCCAAGATGTTTTTCTTGGTATTATGCTTGGTTTTCCTTGTTTTGGGCAGGATTTAACATGAATTGAATGATGTAAGCTTATGTAGGAAGGAGTTCGAGGCAAGAGAAGAAGTAAAACTGCTTAAAAGAAGAAACGTGGGGACTGCTGAGCGCCATAGTACCATTGAGCGCCAACCTCTTCAGGGACTTTTATGGCCAATGCTTAAGCGTCAATGGTGAGGGGAAATTCAGTGTCACAACCACCGTTGAACGGCACCGCTGAGCGTTGCTATCTTGGTGAGTTCTCTGCTAGACGCCTGGGCGTCAACGCTGAGCCTTCTTCTCAAGTGTCGCACCTACCGCTAGGCAGTGAACCAGCGCTGAGTGCTACTTCTTTGGGCTTGGGCCAATTTCTGTTGATTTTTAATGAATTATAAATAGATTTGCACGACCTAGATAGGGGATCTTTTGGTAGAAGAGATGCATAAACACCTTCTTCACCCCTTGGAGGCGAATTTTGGATGCGGAAGCTCCAATCTACAAGTCTAGGGTTTATCTTTTCATTATTATCATTTTTCATCTAGTTTCACCATGTCTATGGTGAACTAATTCTCCATTGTTGTTGGGGAAATAATGTAGTCCTTTGAAACTCTCATATATTGAATGGATGCTTTATTCACATGCTTTATTTCATTAATTGTTAGAGTTTTTCCTCTATTCTCTACGCATGCTTTGTTTAAGACATTATTCAATAGCCTGATCTTTGATTTTATCTTTATGGACACATATGGGTAGTTCTAGACATGGGAAAATTCTCTCTGGAGCAATATTACCTAGACATAGGGATAGGAGGACCGAATACCTTTAAGCTTCTGTGCGAATGTAATGCATGACAAATTGCTAGAGAGACAAGACATTCTAAACTAGTAATTAGGAGTAGACTCTCTTCACCAAGAAATTAGGATTAGGGTAAATTAGAAAGTGGCATTAGCATTAATGAAAAAGTAGAATTTGTAAATATATGAGAGTGGATTAGGATAAGTCGGAAACCCCAACAACACAATTCATCCATATCATTCAACTGCGTATTTTTCTAGGTCAATTGATAAACTTTTGCATGCATGTTTATTTTCTGTTTTGCATTTAAAAACCTAAATTTTCGTTATTCAAGTCTTAAATAATCAAGAAATCACATGAAAGTCTAGGCCTATGAGTCTATAGGGAACCGATACTTGGTCTTACAACTCATTATTACTTGATATGATTCGGTACACTTGTTGGAGTCTTAACAAACAACTTCAGTTTTAAACTGTGGCAAAAGAACAAGTTTTGAATCGATTATGTTAGTTGCTAAATCGATTAAAACTCGTGTGTTTACACAAATATTTTTCAATTGTGCTGTGATGGATTTTGAGAAGAAAAGTGTTGACTAAGCATTAAATGCAAATCGATTACATTAATTGAGCATTCAATTAATTGCTTAACTGCTGTTATTCTGTTATAATTCTAAAATGTAACCGATTAGATTAATAACGTAATCGATTTAAATGCGTCAGATTAGACTTACTCTATATATAGACGCATGATTTGATATTTTGTAAGACAATTGTGATTAACATTTTCATATCAGTTTCAGATTGAGCTTTGAAGTTTTACAGAAGTGATAAACGCTTAAAGAAACAAGTATTGTCGTGGTGTGCAAGTCTTGAAGATTTCTTGAGAAGCAAGATTGATTGATTTGAAGAGTCATATCTTACTACAAAACAAAGGTGTTTACTGCTTGATCAGGAGCTTTTGCAAACGCTGAGTGTTGTTGGTTACCCTGTTGTATTGATAGGAAGAAGAATGTGTGGTTCTTGACTTTGGGAAGGTTCTCAAAGGGGTGACTGCAGGAGAGGATTGTTCTTGCTGCTTGTCTTTTTGTATTTGCCTATTTTAGATTAGTAAGTTAAAGAGGAGATTTACATTTTGACAGTGTGGTCGTTGTAAAACCCTTGTTGTAAAAACACAGATCTTTATAGTGCATTGGCTTTCAATCTCGGGTTGATTGGAAGGACACTGGATGTAGGCAGTATTGGCCGAACTAGTATTAAACTCAGAGTTTGAATTTTCTTCTCCCTATCTCTCTACATTAATCAATTATATTCTGTTTGCATTCGAATACGCATATTGTTACATTGCATACATTTTTGCTTGCTATTCAAGAAAAGTTTAAAGACTTATTGTTTTGCGAAAAAGATTTCAAAAGCGATCATTTTTATAAAACACCAATTCACCCCCCCTCGTGGTGTGAGAAACAAAGCACATATTTTCTAACACATATGTTTAGTCCTCTCGTGTAACACTGGATTTGATGCAATGTGGAGAGAAACTTGATTGTTGCAATACATCTTTAAGGTATGGATGTCACAAAAGTTTAGCTCTTGAAGGAATTGTTTCACCCATATAAGTTCACATGTTAGTGACGTCATTGCCCTATACTCGGTTTTAGCTATTGATCAAGCTATTACATTTTGTTTCTTACTTTTTCATGGAATAATGTTTCCTTCCAAAAAACACAATATCATGTAGTAGACTGTCTATCAATAGGCGAACCTGCTCAACCTGCATCACAATACCCAGAGACCTGAATGCTTCCTTTATCTTCATATAACAATCCTTGTCCAAGAGCCTTTTTGACATACCTTATAATGTGAAAGAGAGCATTCCAATGGTCAATACATGGAGCCTGCATGAACTCACTAACCACTCCAACTGCAAAGGATAGATTTGGCCTTGTAATAATGAAATAAATCAGTTTTCCAACTAGCCTCCTATACCTTTTCTGGATCGGAGAATAATTCACCTTCTTCTGTCCATAATTTCTAGTTTGGGTCCATAGGGTTCTCTACCAGTCTGCAATTAATCATGCTAGTTTCTTGTAATATATCAAGAGCATACTTCCTTTGGGAGATTACAACTTCATCTTTTGATTGCGCTACTTCAATGCCTAAGAAGTGTTTGAGACTTCCAAGATCTTGGTTTGAAAATGTCTACACACGTACTCTTTCAGTTAAGATATTCCAACAACATCATTTCCTGTACTGACAATATCATCAACATATACTATTAAGTAAACACATTTCCCAAGAGAAGAATGATAGTAAAAAATCGAATGGTCTGCTTCACTGCGTTTTAGCCCAAATTTTTGAATAATACAGATAAACTTTCCAAATTAAGCACCTGGTGATTGCTTGAGGCCATATAAATATCGATGCAATATGCATACCATACCAGACTCCCCCTGAGCAACAAATCCAGGATGTTGCTCCATATAAATCTAGGTGGTCTTCCTCAAGATCACCATGTAGGTGTTAAGACCTCGGCAAGTGTACCAAATCGTATAAAGTAATAATAAATGGTAAGACCAAGTATCGTTTTTGTTGGAAAACAGGTTGGCTCAGTTTCAAAACCAAGAGGGGGGGGGGTGAATTGGTGAGATTTAAAAATCAGATTCTTTTTAAAATCTTTTTGCAAAATATAAACCTTTACACAATTTCTTGAATCGCAAGGAATGAAAAGTTTAAGTGCAGTGAAATTACAATGTTGACTACGTAAACAGTTAAGTCGACTGAATGTAAAAGTGTAAGGATAGAGAAATCAAACGCAGGTTTTTATACTGGTTCAGCCTCGATGCCTACATCCAGTGTCCTTCCATAATCTGGAAGCAAATGCACTATAATGGTCAAGGTTTTTACTGTTGGGAAATAGGTAGGCTTCGATTTTACATCAAGAGGGGGGGTGAATTGGTGTTGTTTAAAAAACAAAATCTTTTCGCAATCTTTAAACAAAAGTATAAAGCTTTTTTATCTTTCTTGAAATGCAAGTAATGAAAATTTCTATGCGGCGGTAAAACGTAGTTGACTGCGTAACTGATATAGTCGACTGAAATAAAGAGTGTAGGGATAGAGAAAAGCAAACACTGGTTTTTATACTGGTTCGGTCAACAATGCCTACATCCAGTGTCCTTCCAACCCAGGAAGCAAAATAGTAGCTCTCAATCAACGAAAATCAACACACATTTAATACAGTTGACCAAGTCATCAATGCTTAACTAACTTTTAAAAATAAAGTCGTTGGAGCGTGTAAGCATAACAGAATTCCAAAATAGATCAATAATACAGTCGAATGTACTCTGGGCATAGTGATGGGTGTCGCACCCTATGCAAATTTAATGTGCATAAAGAATGCAGTATAGACTAGGAAGTGACTCCTAGGTCGTCTCTCAAGGACCAAACTGTGGTTTAGGAATTAGGTCAAACACGTAGTTGGGGGGGGGGGGGTTGTGAAAGGTTTGTGAATGCAGATGAATTAAATTAAAACACAGATGCAAATAGAAATGTAAAAACAGAATCAGATACACAATAAAAATGGTTGGTCATTAACTCAATTACTATGCTTCCAATCATAGATCAACGACAAGTACACACTACTCTAATCCAAATCCAACACGAATCATCCAACTAAGCGAAGGCTAATCCGGTCTTCAGAATTGCAAACTAAGCGAATGCAATGCACAAATTTAATCAGTCATGCACCATACAGTCTAATCAACTAAGCGAAGATTAAACACCGATTAGGCAACTGAGCGTATACCCAATCGCAAGCACACAACAGATTAAATATTGAGCAGAATCGAAACAACAATATGATAATTAAAGTGTAAGAGTCTCATGATTAAACTACTCTAGCCTTTAATCCAGCACAGTTAACCGACTAAGCGAAGGTTAATCATGCTTTCATAATCACGAACAAAGTGAACGCAATACATCTATTCCATCTGATGTGTTCTATACAAATTGATCAACTAAGCGAAGATACAATCACCAACTCGGCAACTAAGCGTATACCCGTTGCAAGAACACAATCAGATTTCATAGAGTGTCAAGCATAGCAGAGTAAACATAAAGACAGTCCGGGAAATCTCAAGGAAACACTGTAATTTTATTAACAACCAACCAACTAACCTAAGCTAACATCACAGTTAAATCAACATAATCGAACAGAACAGACATCATGGTGAACGAAACAATAAACTGAACATAACATACAACATGAAAACATTAAATTGAACAGTCCTAAAACATGATGTGTGAACTGATTAAATTGCAGCAGTTAATAAAGAAACATATGATATGGTATTTAAATGTCATGCTTAAGCTAACAAATTAAATGCAACAGGAATAAAAAAAAATGCAATGCTTAAACTAATAAATGAAGGACACATTTCACTCATTTAACAACTTCCATTCACCACGGAAATGTACTAAAAAAAGGAAATGCTGAATTGATAAAGGCATATGAACCAATATAAATGCATCGAAGTGGAACAAAGCTTGTAATTAAAATTCACATTGTAAATGAAAAGAAAGATGCATTTAATTCACATGTGGAATATAAAGATTGTTTTTTGTTCAGCTTGAATAATGTAAGCAAAACCTATGGGAGCCTTCTTTTCCTCCCTGATTAAAACCGTGCAGCTTCCTCCAAAAGAAATCAATCACCATGCTCCTAAAAGAATACTGGACGTGGCAGCTATGCCAATTCAAAAATGAAATGAGCTTATCTAAAGAAAATGTAAATGCTTCTCCAAGTGCAGAACGAGGTGACAGCTACTGAAAAGTTTGGATGTGAGCTCCTTGCTTAAAAGAAATTGGAAACGTTCCTTCAGCACCGTCCTTACTCAAAGAAAGAAAGTGAAATCAAAAAACCCCCAAATCACACTTCCAGCAGCAGTAGCACCACATTGCATACAAAATGAATAAGCACCGTGAAGCCCTCCAGCTTAAAGAATGAGCTCCGTTTATATTTCCAAACGGATCTTTAATCACCAGACCGTGACAAATACAACTCAAAATAAAATGCTAAAATCTAAAGTTCCACACTTAAAGTTAGAACAGTGCTCCAAGAACGTTTAAAAGAAAAACCAAGTAAATGAGTGGCCTGGACTGGTTCTATAATCAGCGTTTTTATTGTAGCAAAGTAAATATGCTTCAGCCGTTTTCCCCTGGTGTGCATTTCTCTATTTCTCCTTTTTAAGGAAAGATGTTCAAAGCCCCCAAAGCAAAACTATAAGGGTTGCGGCTGCTACACCCATTTCCAAACATAAAAATATTCAAAAAAAAGAAGGCCAAGGAAAGTGTGGTGGCTACTGGAATTATAAAAGAGATATGCATGGAAGAATGAGATGTGCACGGGATAATAGAAATATCAAAAGTGCAGGAATGATTATTTGAATCAGCGCAAGGAAAAAGGGCAAGAACATGTGACTCCCATTCAACATTAATCCATCTTCGTCAACATCATTCAAAGAAAAAAAATTGCCCCCTAAAAAGGTTCCAGCCAAGAAGAATAAAGTTGCGGCTGGACATTTTCTCACAAGGTCGTGAGTTGATCTTAAAATGGGTGGGGTCCACCCAAAAAGAAAAACCCTAGGTGCCATGTATCCTCCTTCTAATTGGGCCCATTATATTTTTGTCAACATTGACCCAAATATGCACAAGTTTAATTAAAAACATTCTATTCTACTAAGTTACAATATAATTAAATTTGAAATGTCCAAGTGGAGAGTCTTTAAATTATTTGCCTGCTTCCTAATGCTTCAAAATGTATGTCCAAAGTTTTCCCTGCATTTAATAATGCAAATAATTAGCTCAGAATATTCAAATTAAATAAAATTAGAATTTCCGGTCAAATTAAGCACAATTAGCAGAAACGGGAAAATATCGGACATTTAAGCACAATTGCCTGATTAATTCTAGCACAATAAACTAATTGAAATCAATATAATATTGACTCATCAAAATAGACCACACTTAGTCTTTTGCACTCCTGGGCAAAATCAAGACGAAAATCAATGAATAGTTGAGAGGACATCAAGGAAGTGACACAGACTCAACACACAGAAAACAAAGACATCACAAGGAAAGAAACAGAATTACACAGTTCTCAAGAAATCTGGACAAAGAAAGGAAGTAGACAATATCAAACACAGAATCAAGGAAAACAGATACTCATGAAATCATCCAGGCAATTCAAGACATGGCAAAATGATCAATCAGCTCAAGAGGTGAATCAAAAGTAACAGAGCCTCACAGATGCACACTATCAGTGTTTCTCTCAAGTGTCTAGGGTAAACAATGTCAACTCAATGCACTCAAGAAAGCAAACACAAGCAGACTTGGCAAGCCTCTAATATCAACACTCAAAACATATGCATGTTCAAATCAAAAGGTCTTTTATGAGTGAAATGGAGCCAAGGAAAAAGGAGGATAAATATGGATAAGAAGCTACAAACCAAAAGAAATAGAGGAGCAATGGGGAACAAGTGTAAACACAGTCAAATCACACCTAAAACCTCTAATACAATCCTCTTCTTGACTTCATTATTCACAATTTTTTTTTATTTTTTTCATTTTTCTCTGTATTTTTTCATCCTATCTTTTTTTTTCTTTAGAAAACAACGGTAAGAGACAAGATACACATTATTTTTACAAAAACAAAAAAAGAAGAGGAACCAACTAGGAAATTCATTAGAATCCCCATGGAGACCACACTTATTCCCAAAACACTTCCAAAGCTCCAAAATTCCCTAAGGTTAAGGTAATCGTGGTTTTTCACTTAAGGGCTGGTGTATGAGCTTCAAAACAAAGAAATGGGGAAAGTATAGGCTCAAAAGGGGTTATCAAGGGAACACAACAAGGTAAGCTTATTTGGCTAGAGAGGCTCAAGAACAAAACTGCCTTTATCACTTCTAAACATGTATATCAATCAAGAATCATCAAAAGAGTCAAGCCAAGGCATATGCACAAGCAATCAAGAGACATATCACACACAAGAAAGAATATCAAGTGGCTCAAATTCTCACACAGGGTAATTCTGTCACAACCAATTCATCCTCTCAAACATCATAATCATCTTCCAAGCAGAGAAAAGCAAGGATTTCCAACAAATCAGAGTATCAATGAAGTGAAAGACACATCTACAACCTAAACAAAGTCCAGAAATCAAGAAAAACATGCAAAACTATACACTTGACAAAATAAAAACTACCTAGAAAACAAAAAATTTAACGCAGAAAACATAAACTAATCAAAGAAAAATCAGAATCTCCCCTAATAGACCACACTTAAACTACACAATATCCTCAGTGTGTCACAAGCATAAGATTAGAAGTCAGAACAGTTAATAGATCATGGACAAGTGCAATAAAAGTGAGGAAAGGAGGAGAAGGAAAAAGAAAACTCCCCTAGTCATGGTGGCAGTTGCCAATTTTGTACTTGCAGGATATCTTCCACCATAGGATTCAACAAGGAAGTGTTGAGGAAGAACTGCTTCATCCTCCAAATTTGATCGAGCAGGGAGATGTCCTCCACAGCTGGATCTAAGAAGAAGTGATTGTTGATGAGCGGGTTCAACTGATGCCTATTGATGTTCAAACTGTTGTGTATATTGGCACCCTTGTCTTCCACCGTGGGTGTGTGTTGGTCAAATTCATGTGTACCTCCTACAACATGGTTAGTGCAATGTAGCTCCACAGAAATAACATGCAGGGGTATAACACCCAATCTCAGTGTAACAGGCTGAACCTCAGATATACCCTCAGAACATGAATCAATTTCCAATGTAGAAACAATATCAACAATTGGCTCAGATTCATGTTCAGTGCATGAAGAATAAGTATTCAGACAAGATGGCAAAAGTTGTTTCTCATCATGCAAAGAGTGGAAATGAAAAGCATGCTCATCAACATCATAATCATCAACTTACCCCTCAACAGCATAATCATGAATAGCATAATCATCAACAGCATAAACAAATTGAGGTATGTGTACCTCCACTTCCCTAAAGATTGGTAAAGTGGTGGAAGGTGAGAATGGTCTACCTGACTCAAAATTACTGCTCATACCTGCCTGGTCCTCCAAATCTTCATCAGTCTCCTCAGGTGCAAGAGTAGGGACATAGGAGGATGGGAAAGTATGTGGCACAATACTAAGCTCATGACTTTGCTCCCCATCTCCTATGTAGATGACACCAACATCATCTGGAAGCTGAACATCCTGAAATGGTGATTCCTCTGAAACATAAGACTGTTCCGCAGTGAGCTGAGTGGCCATCTGCCCTATCTGATCAGTCAAACTCTGAATGGAAGCTCGGGTATCTTGCTGGAACTGAATGTTTTCCATGGCTATCTGCCTCAGTAACTCCTTCAATGTAGGCTCAGAAGTAGGGGAAGGATGAGGAGTTGATTGGGCAAGCTCATGAAACTGCAGTTGTTGTGGTTCATGGACATGTGGAGAAGGCAAACAAGGAGTCTGAATGATGGTTCTTGATATTGACGCTGTGGAGTACCATGCCATCCCAGGTTAGGATCATTCCACCCAGGATCGTTGCTATATGAATCAAAATGATGCTGAGTAGGGCGGAATCTTTCCAAAAACCGATGCTTAAGATCTTCCCAATTGACCTTGAATTCAGGAGGAAGATAATAAATCCATCCCCATGTTGCTTCTTCTAATGAATGCAGAAATGCCTTTAAGAAAATGCGATCATCCGGGACATGTGGAGGTTTCATTTCAGAGCAAATGCGTTGGAACCTCTCCAAATGTCTATGTGGGCATTCACCTGCATAACCATAAAACCTAGGCAGCAAATCTATCAGTCCAGAGGTGAGAACGCAATTAACATCATCCTCATTAAGTGAAGTTGGCTCCCAAAGAGCACTCTCAAGAATGGGAGGATGAGTCATATTGTTCTCAACATAGAAATCAGCAGAATATGCATGAGAAACAATATCAGAGTTAGATGCAGAAGGAGAATCAAAGTCACGGACATAGGCAGAAGAAACAGTATTCACAAAATCAAAGTAGGTAGACATGTAGAAGAAAGGGGGAAAAGAAGAATGGATATGCTAAAAATTACGAAACAACAAACACAACACAATTAAACATGCAACACACAATAACGAACACACAAAACAGAACATCACACTCACAACACGGGACAAAACACAACACACACTAACACAACAAAAGACCTAAAACCGAATCGTTGGTCCCCGGCAACAGCGCCAAAATTTGATGGGTGTCGCACCCCATGCAAATTTAATGTGCAAAAAAATGCAGTATAGACTAGGAAGTGAATCCTAGGTCATCTCTCAAGGACCAAACTGTGGTTCAGGAATTAGGTCAAACACGTAGGGGGGGGTTTGTGAAAGGTTTGTGAATGCAAATGAATTAAATTAAAACACAGATGCAAATAGAAATGTAAAAACAGAATCAGATACAGAATAAAAATGGTTGGTCATTAACTCAATTACTATGCTTCCAATCATAGATCAACGACAAGTACACACTACTCTAATCCAAATCCAACACGAATCATCCAACTAAGCGAAGGCTAATCCGATCTTCAGATTTGCAAACTAAACGAATGCAATGCACAAATTTAATCAGTCATGCACCATACAGTCTAACCAACTAAGCGAAGATTAAACACCGATTAGGCAATTGAGCGTATACCCAATCGCAAGCACACAACAGATTAAATATTGAGCAGAATCGAAACAACAATATGATAATTAAAGTGCAAGAATCTCATGCTTAAACTACTCTAGCCTCTAATCCAGCACAGCTAACCGACTAAGCGAAGGTTAATCATGCTATCATAATCACGAACAAAGCGAACGCAATACATCTATTCCATCTGATGTGTTCTATACAGATTGATCAACTAAGTGAAGATACAATCACCAACTGGGCAACTAAGTGTATACCCGTTGCAAGAACACAGTCAGATTTCATAGAGTGTCAGGCAGAGCAGAGTAAACATAAAGATAGTCCAGGAAATCTCATGGAAACACTGTAATTTTATTAACAACCAATCAACTAACCTAAGCTAACATCACAGTTAAATCAACATAATCAAACAGAACAGACATCATGGTGAACGAAACAATAAACTGAACATAACATACAACATGAAAACATTAAATTGAACAGTCCTAAAACAAGATGTGTGAACTGATTAAATTGCAACAGTTAATAAAGAAACACATGATATGGTATTTAAATGTCATGCTTAAGCTAACAAATTAAATGCAACAGGAAAAAAAAAATGCAATGCTTAAACTAATAAATGAAGGACACATTTCACTCATTTAACAACTTCCATTCACCACGGAAATGTACTAAAAAAAAGAAATGTTGAATTGATAAAGGCATACGATCCAATAGAAATGCACCGAAGTGGAACAAAGCTTGTAATTAAAATTCACATTGTAAATGAAAAGAAAGATGCATTTAATTCACATGTGGAATATAAAGATTGTTTTAGGTTCAGTGTGAATAATGTAAGCAAAACCTATTGGAGCCTTGTTTTCCTCCTTGGATAAAACAATGCAGCTTCCTCCAAAAGAAATCAATCACCATGCTCCTAAAAGAATACTGGACATGGCAGCTATGCCAATTCAAAAATGAAATGAGCCTATCTAAAGAAAACGTAAATGCTTCTCCTTGTGCAGAACGAGGTGACAACTGCTGAAAAGTTTGGATGTGAGCTCCTTACTTAAAAGAAATTGGAAACATTCCTTCAGCACCATCCTTACTCAAAGAAAGAAAGTGAAATCAAATAACCACCAAGTCACACTTCCAGAAGCAGCGGCACCACATTGCATACAAAATGAATAAGCACCATGAAGCCTTCCAGCTGAACGAATGAGCTCCGTTTATTTTTCCAAACAGATCTTTAATCACCAAACCATGACAGATATAGCTTCAAGATTTGTGCTGCTTCATACGGTGACACCAGCAGCTTGACCACCTCCCAACCTGGACGTAAGCTCCTCAAAATAAAATGCTAAAATCTAAAGTTCCACACTTAAAGTTAGAACAGCACTCCAAGAACGTTTAAAAGAAAAACCAAGTAAATGAGTGGCCTGGACTAGTTGTATAATCAGCGTTTTTATTGTAGCAAAGTAAATATGCTTCAACCGTTTTCCCCTGGTGTGCATTTCTCCATTTCTCCCTTTCAATGAAATATGTTCAAAGCCCCCAAAGCAAAACCGTAAGTGTTGCGGCTGCTACACCCATTTCCAAATGTAAAAATATTCAAAAAAAAACAAGGCCAAGGAAAGTGTGGTGGCTACTGGAATAATAAAAGAGATATGCATGGAAGAATGAGATGTGCCCGGGATAATAGAAATATCAGAAGTGCAGGAATGATTATTTGAATCAGCACAAGGAAAAAGGGCAAGAAAATGTGACTCCCATTCAACCATAATCCATCTCCGTTAACATCATTCAAAGAAGAAAAATTGCCCCCTAAAAAGGTTCCAGCCAAGAAGAATAGAGTGGCGGTTGGACATTTTCTCACAAGGCCGTGAGTTGCTCTTAAAATGGGTGGGGTCCACCCAAAAAGAAAAACCCTAGGTGCCATGTGTCCTCCTACTAATTGGGCCCATCATATATTTGTCAACATTGACCTAAATGTGCACAAGTTTAATTAAAAACATTTTATACTACTAAGTTACAATAGAATTAAATTTGAAATGTCCAAGTGGAGAGTCTTTAATTTATTTGCCTCCTTCTTAATGCTCCAAAATGTATGTCCAAAATTTTCCCTGCAATTAATAATGCAAATAATTAGCTCAGAAACGGAAAAATATCGGACATTTAAGCACAATTCCCTGATTAATTCTAGCACAATAAACTAAGTGAAATCAATAAAATATTGACTCATCACATAGTCGACTGACACATGGAAAAACATTTTGAAATTCTTTTCAATTCAAAACATCACAGAGCACTAATTCTCAAAATCTGTACAAAGGTTTTAGAATAGTCGAATCCATTACAAATATATTCGACTGGACAAGAACTTTGTCACACAATTATAAGTTTATAAAAGTGCTTGTGATTTTTCACTTTCCAGAATGTGCAGTAAAATATTTTTGATACAGCAGTTCATATTTGACATAATCATATATTCATTTTCCACAAATATATCACACAATTAACATAGGAACATACATCACAGTACATCAAAACATGTTCAGCAGATATAACAATCAGTTCAGAATAAGAACATGTAATACAACAACATGTGTACTTTTATTAAGCATAGTGTTGTCATCATCAAAAACTAGATTGATATAGAGTTTGTGTTCTCAACAATCTCAACAATCTCCCCCTTTTTTGATGATGCACAACCATGATTAATAACTCAACCATGTTTGTACAATTCAACACAAGATACAGCATAATATCAAGCAGATAAAGTATGAGATAGAATAACTATTCTCCCCTTTTCATAAAGCATTTATACTAACTTTCATGAAGCATTAACAAAAAAGGAATGCTTCAGATATTTATGCAGATTTGAAAACAGAGATGCATCAGAAAGATATACAATTTGTAAAATACAATGATGCTCTCATAACCACAATTTCATCACAAAACAATGTTAACTCCCCCTGAAATGTAGGCAAGTGATGTAAAATGTGTAAAAAAAATGATACTCCCCCTGTCATTATGCATTATAAAATCAAATCAGATGCATAATGCAGTATATCATAGATTTGAAAGCAGTTTAAGCACAAAGTTGTATCAAAGTCAGATTATCAAACCATATAGATATGCATTGATACAAACTTCAACAATCTCACAATATTATCTCAATTCAAATATTTGCAACAGATAAAACCAGAGATAATAACAAATTATATTGGATTTAAGCAATCAGTAAAGATAAAACCAGATTCCAGATATGGAATTGTTAACCCAGTTATACGCAGTCGAATGCTTTAAATCATCAGTCGAATGCATTGCTTTTCCAAATGGTGAATTCCAATTGTAGCTTCCAAAGCAATGTCCTTCCTGCAAAACCTTTCAACAACCTTTTCTAGATCAACCATTATGGTTAAGCAAGAATTATAATCAAATAAGAATAGAAGTCAATATGAAAAAATGTATGACAGAATAAGCATAGTTGACTTCACTTAAGACATAGTCGAATATATCATTTTACATTACTATCACTTAGAATTCCTAGTTCATTTCGGATTGTAAAAAATCTTTCTTTGTTCAGAGGTTTTGTATCAGCCCATTGATGTAGACTATCAACATACTCAATTTTGATTTCACCCTTATTTATATGATGTCGAATGAAATGATGTATTATTTCAATATGCTTAGTTTTTTAGTTTAAAATAGGATTCTTTATTAAGTTTATAGCACTAATACTATCCCATTTCAAAGGAATGTTTTCTAGCTTAATACCATAATCCTCTAATTGACTCTTTATCCAAAGAGACTGTGCACAACAACTTCCAGCTACTATGTACTCAGCTTCTGTGGTAGATAAAGCCACACATGCTTGTTTCTTTGAATGCCAAGAGATTAATGATGACCCAAGTAAGTGACATGTGCCACTGGAGCTTTTTTTGTCTAGTTTGCTACCTCCAAAATCAGAATCACTGTAACCATTTAGAAAAAGATTTGTGCCATTTGGATACCATAGTCCAAGGCCTTTGGTACCTTTGAGGTACTTTAAAATTCCTTTTACAGCTGTAAGATGTGATTCTTTAGGTGCAGATTGAAACCTAGCACATAGACAAACACTATGCATTATGTCAGGCCTACTAGCAGTAAGATAAAGTAGTGATCCTATCATACCTCGATACATTTTTTGATCAACATTTTTTCCAGCCTCATCTAGATCCAAGTAAATATTTGTTGCCATGGGAGTTGTAGCATCTTTGCAGTCCAACATCTTGACTCTTTTCAGCAAATCATTGCAGTAATTGGATTGATAATTGAATATACAATCCTTAGTTTGCTTGACTTGTAGACCAAGGAAGTATGTTAATTCTCCCATCATGGACATTTCAAATTCTTCCTGCATGATTTTTGAAAATTCTTTGCACAACACAGGGTTAGTAGAACCGAAAATAATGTCATCAACATAAATTTGCACGTACAGTTTATCCCTATTTGACCTTTTTATGAATAAGGTGGAATCAACTTTTCCTCTTGAGTACCCTTTCTTTATGAGAAATTCACTTAACCTTTCATACCACGATCTCGGTGCTTGTGTTAATCCATATAAAGGTTTTCTCAGTTTGTAAATATGATCAGGGTATTCAAAATCTTCAAATCCAGGTGGCTGTTCAACATAGACTTCTTCCTTGATGTATCCATTTAGAAAGGCGCTCTTCACATCCATTTGATATAACTTGAATTTCATTGTCGATGCAATAGCTAGAAGTATTCTGATTGCTTCTAATCTGGCTACAGGAGCATATGTCTCGTCATAGTCAATTCCTTCTTCTTGACAGTAGCCTTTAGCAACTAGCCTTGCCTTGTTCTTTATGATTTCACCTGAATCATCCATTTTGTTACGAAAGACCCACTTTGTACCAATAACTTGTAGATCAGGTTTTTTGGGTACAAGCTCCCATACATTGTTTCTTGTGAATTGATTCAACTCCTCTTGCATTACCAACATCCAATTTCCATCATTTAATGCCTCTTCAACTTTCTTGGGTTCAATTTTGGACACAAAGGCAACGTTCATGCAGAATTGGTTCAGTTGTCTTCTTGTAGAAACCCCTCTTGACATGTCACCAATAACATTGTTAGTAGAAACACTTCTTGGTACCTTCCATGCTTTAATCGACTCGACTCTAGGAGATTTGACTTGCTCAATTTCGTCTTCTTTCTCAATGACTTTTTCAGGAATTTCTTCATCAACTGATTTTTCATCTTCTTCAGCAGAGTTTCTAATTTGTTCAGAATGATTTGGAGCCATAATGAACTCATCAAAGGCCACATGAATAGATTCCACCACATTCATGGTTCTCTTGTTGTACACATGGTATGCCTTGCTGTTCAAGGAATATCCTATGAAAATTGCTTCATTAGCTTTCGAGTAGAATTTCCCAACATTTTCTTTGCCGTTATTCAATACAAAGCATTTGCTTCCAAAGATTCTCAAGTGTGAAATATTTTGGCATGTCCGTGTCATTTAGCATAGACCTTGCCAATTCTTCAAGAGCTCTATTTTTCCTTTCTACAACTCCATTCTACTGTGGAGTTTTGGGTGTTGAGAAGTTATGCATGATTCCCATTTCAGCTAGATAATCATCGAATTCCTTATTCTGAAATTCTCGCCGATGATCACTTCTGATAGCCTTGATCTTGAGATCCATTTCATTTTGAACAGTAGCAGCAAATCGTTTGAAAACTTTAAGTGCATCATTTTTGGTTGCAATGAAATACGTCCATGTATATCTTGAATAGTCATCCACAATGACTAACCCGTATGAATTCCCTCCGAGACTCTTTATTCTGGATGGTCCAAATAGATCCTATATGAAGCAATTGCAGAGGCTTCTTGGTTGACATTTCACTCTTGCTCTTGAATGGTTGTTAGGTTAACTTCCCTTTTAGGCAAGCATCACGTAACCTGTCAGTTTTAAATCGAATCTTGGGCAAGCCACTTACCAGTTTCTTGGAGACGAGCATGTTAAGTTGACTCATACTTTTGTGCCATAGCCAAATATCTTCTTCTTTAGTCATCAGACACATAACAGATTCGAATGAGTTATTTGTGAAGTCGATTAAGTAGATGGAGTTCACCCTTTTTCCCACAAGTAGTATCTCGTTTGTTGTCCCGTTGCTGATCAGACAATATTTGGGTTCGAAAGTGATCTTTAATCCTTTGTCACATGGCTGACTGATCCTGAGCAAATTGTGTTTTAACCCTTCAACAAGTAAGATATTTTTAATTTCATAAGATGACAAAGTTCTTATTTTACCTATACCGATGATTCTTCCTTTGTTGTTGTCACCATACGTGACATGACTAGCGGTTTTATACGAAATATCTGAGAAATTTGTAGGATCTCCAGTCATATGTCTCGAACACCCGTTGTCGAGATACCATGTGGAACTTTTGAATTGTTGTTTCAGATCAGGTTTGATAGTTCTGGATTTTGCCATCATATTCAGTTCTTCTTTATTCTTGACTTTCTTGGCATCAGGAGAATGATCTTGATTGTTCATCTTTTTCAAGAACTTTGTAAATTTGTTGTCCAACAAGATTGATTTCTGCATTTGTGAACATAGTTCTTCATCTAGGGTTGCCTTGCATTCCAAGTTTCCTATTTCAAAAGTTTCAAAGAAGCCATCAGTTACAAACTTTAACTTCAAATTACAGGGTGCAGAAGCAACATAGATTCTAAAATCATAAGTTCTTTTTGAATGCAAAACAGAAGCCATCCCCAGGTTTTATAGTCGAATACGATAAAAACAGAGTCGACTAAATTTTCAAATATCTTATGAAAACCAGCTCTGGTGTCATTTGTTGGGAAACAGGTAGGCTTCAGTTTTACAATAAAAGGGGAGGGTGAATTGGTGTTGTTTCAAAAACAAAATCTTTTCGCAATCTTTAAACAAAAGTATAAAGCTTATTGATCTTTCTTGAAATGCAAGTAATGAAAATTTCTATGCAGCGGAAAAACGTAGTTGACTGCATAACAGATATAGTCGACTGAAATAAAGGGTGCAGGGATAGAGAAAAGAAAACACTGGTTTTTATACTGGTTTGGCCAACAATGCCTACATCCAGTGTCCTTCCAACCCAGGAAGCAAATGCACTATATAGGTTGTGGTTTTTACAACAAGGAATTTATAGAAGACCTCACGTCAAAAATATAAATCTCCTCTCTAACCCAAAACTAAAATATAGCTGCAATAACCAAAACCAAACTTGTAGGAAGAATCCCCTCTTCTGCAATCTGAACCCACGTCAAACAATCCTCAACGTGTAACCCCTGTATCACAACAGGTCAATTCCAGCACTCTTCACAGGATGCCAAGCCTTCAAACAATGCAGCAGTCTTCACAGGATGCCAAGCCTACAATGATCAATTAAGAAGCACCTTCTTTGTGCAGTTTCTGATCACACAGTCAACGCATAAGCCTTCTCCCTTTGAATCTCTCTCAAGATAGATTATCACCGTCTTCTTGGAGAATTCTTGGAGTTGTTAACTCAGAGAATTCAATCTGAAACAAGAAATGAAAATGTTAGAGCGTCAAAGTCTCTAAACAAATCGTGTTCAGCCAATTTATAGATTTCTGTTAGTCAGATTGTTTCTCAGTCGAATAGACTACTAATTCAGTCGACTACATTATTACAGTTATAACAGACAGTCAACATAGTAGCTCTTAGTCAACGAAAATCAACACACATTTAATACAGTTGACCAAGTCATCAATGCTTAACTAACTTTTAAAAATATAGTCGTTGGAGCGTGTAAGCATAACATAATTCCAAAACAGATCAATAATACAGTCGAATGTACTCTGGACATAGTCGACTGACACATGGAAAAACATTTTGAACTTCTTTTCAATTCAAAACATCACAAAGCACTGATAACGGTCTCAAACCCGTTATTTTCATGCATAAATTTGATATTAAAACACACCCTTTGTAGCTTAAAATATAGAAACAAGTAAAACTCTTAAGTTGTGTTACATGAGAGTCAAAAGTTGTTTTTAGAGATATTATGCTTGTTTGGCAGGGTTTTTGATGAAAACGGAAGATGGCAATGAAGTAGGAAGGTCATAGACTCAAGAATGAAGGAGAAAAAGGAAGAAAAGAAGAGTCTGTGAACCGCTCAGCGGTCAATTCCACCGCTGAGCGTCCTAGTGCAAGGAAAAGTTATTGTCTGGCGCCCAGGCGGTGACGCTGAGCGTCCAGAGCGACAAGAGGCAAACCGCTCAACGGTCATTTTAGGCGCCTGGGCAGTGGCGTGTGTTGAGGCAAACCGCTGAGCGGCCAATTTAGGCGCCTGGGCGGTTGTCTGTTTTTATATTTTGGATTCTGAGATCTTTTCTGTTATCGTTTTGGCTTATATATAGCCCTAGTACGAATCCAAATGTAATTCTTTTGGCCGAGAACAAAGTCTACAATAGCTTTACACCTTTGAAGGAGATTTCTTGGATGCTTAGGCTCCACTTTATCAATTCTAGGGTTTGCTTTTTCCATTCTTCCATTCAATTCATCTAGTTTCACCATGATTATGGTGAACTAAACCCTTAGTTGTTGGGGAACAATGTAATCTTTTGAATCTCTCATATATTGAAATTCTTGTTTACTTTATATGCTTGCATATGCTTGATTTATAAATTGTTGGGTTCTTTACCTTTGCTTAATGCTTCTACAGTTTAACTCATTCGGTATATGTTGTTTGTCTTTACTGATACGGGGACGTACAGTAATGTCATGAACTGGGGAGAATTCCTTGATTATGTTAATACCGCCGAGGGATAGGGGTAGGACGATCAATTGTATTTTGCTTCTTCTCATTATGCATTATTAGTTACTAGGGGAGGCTAGGGATAGCAAGCCAGTAATTAGTAATAGGCTCTTTTCACCAAGGGATTGGGTTAAGGGTAGACCAAGAAAGTTTGCATGGCAATATGATAAATAAGCAAAGTAAATAAGAAGAGTAGATATATGAGGGCGGATAAGATGAAATTGTAACCCCCAACAACCTCATTCATTCATAGTTTCTCTTTGTCAATTGAATTCCTGCATTTGCATGTTTATTTTTGTTTTGCATTTGAAACCATTAAAATTATTTTCTTTTCTCAAGTCTTAAACGATTAGTTTACACGAAAGATGAGGCCTTAAGAGTCCTTTGGGAAGAACGATATTGGGTTTACCAATTATTATTACTTGATACGATCTGGTACATTTGCCAGGGGTTTAACAAGTTTTTGGCGCCGTTGCCGGGGACTCTTGGTTTAACTTTTTCGAGTAGTGTAAATTGATTACTTTTGACTTGATTGTTAATATTTATATATATTTTGTTTTTTTTTAAAATAAAAGTGCTACTAGGGTTTGTGTTTCTTGTACATGCAACAGGAGGCTAGACATACTAGGAGCAAGAAAAATACCCAACCTCTTCTTGACGGCTTAAGTGAGACAAGGGGAAGAAGGAGAGTCAGACGCCCATCTAGGGATTTATTCCCTTCTCCTAGCAGATTATTGTCACCTTCACCAGATAGAAGAACAGGGGAGATGACAGAACAATTTCCTCCAAGACGCACATTGGCAGATCAATCTAATGTTGTAAATCCTTTTCACTTTAACAGCATAGCCATGCCTATGGATCAAATGTCCAACATGGTGATGAATCCAGCATTAATACACCTAGTACAAGGCAATCAGTTTCACAGTTTGTCAAATGAGAATCTGTATGATCATTTGACCACGTTTAGTGAAATCTACAACACCGTAAAGATGGTAGGTGTATCAGATGAACGAGTAAAGCTTAGCTTGTTCCCATTCTCATTCACTACAAGAAAAAACGTCATTATGTACAACGTAAATCCGTATATAAGGCCCAAAATCCATATATAATAGTAGGTTATATACGGATTATATACGGGCAAAAATCCGTATATAATACCCTCGTAGGTAATTTTATATACGGAAATATCCGTATATAACTTATATACGGAAATATCCGTATGTAAGATCCATATACACCACCTATGTTTTGTCTGCATAGAAGGTTCCCCAGCTAGTTCGTGCAAGCACACCTGAACATTCAATATTGACAATTCATATATGCAGACCAGGATATTCAACATTCACAATCAGACTAGGATATTCAACATTCACAATCAGACCTGGATATTCAACATTCACAATCAGACCTGGATACTCAACATTCACAATCAGACTTGGACATACAAATAAGTTTTTGACATTCATAATATTGTTTACATCAATATAAGTGCAACATTAAACATCAGTTAAAACATCAGTTTAAGTTCATAAAGTGGTTCTAGTATCTAAATAAGTTCAACAGTAAGTAATGGAAATAAGTTCTATAAAAATGCCTAACAATGCATATATCTATTTCCATCTGGTGGTGGCTGGTCTAGTGGTTGTTGTTCTGTAGGTTGTTGTTCTGCTTGGACATCATTGGGTGCTTGAGTTTGAGCTGGAGTATTTTGGACGTTTAAAAAGTCTTGTGCAGCTGCGGCTGCCGAAGGCGGAAGGAATGGAAGGAGTACGCCAATAAAGCCTTGAAACTTTTCAAGCTGCTGACCATATTGTTGTACTTGCGATCTGAGGTTAACAATTTCCTCTGAATTTTGTTGCTGAGCGGAAGAAGATGCATGTGTCTGTTGGACGTAACTATCGACACAGTCATCTTGGGAACTGACATTTCCAATCTCGTATACACGTCCCTTGTATTTTCCACCAGCAGCCTCTAACCAACATCGGTTTCTCAATCTTTCCTCATCAGCAGGGTCTAGAGGACTACTTGCTGAGGCACCAACATATGCATTCTCAGATCTTATTTGAGAAAATTTTTCTACAAATTGTTCTTGTTAATACAATAAATATTATCAGTAAACATAATGTTTAAAAACTGAGAATGTATAATGTGATAGAGTTAGTAGAAACTTACATGGGTCCGCCTAGACCTTTCGTCCACAAATTCCCTTGTTGATTGACGAATATGTGTTTGTTGAAATATTTCATCAACATGCACAAAGCGACTAAGCTCCTGTGACTGTAAACAAAATGAGTTGTTAATAAATCTTTGTAAAGCTTATGATTACAAATTTAAGAAATAAAATGTACAAGTTACATACCAAACGAATAGCATGCTCATGCACACTAATAGATCCTCCAGTGTGCAAACAACCACCCTTTTGAGATGTGCGATTCTTCTTAGCTGTTTCACACTTTTGTCTATAAAGTGGCATGTTCCACTTTTCCAGAAGAGCATTCCAAGTATCATCCCCCAGCCAATCAGGTCTTTTTCCTAGAGTTCTAGCTTTTTTATACATCTCTGAAAGTCTATGAGATGCCTTGGTGTGAAAATTTCTTTTTACCTTTTCCTCATCTTCAGGCTTCCATGAAACCTTTCTCTGTTATATATTAGAAAGAATAGTGATAATAACTAGTTTGGTGCATGATGGTTATAGTGAGAATGAAGAAGAATGGGAGTAAAGGAGAGAATGAAGGTATAATAAATATTTTCCATTGTGTACTACAAAGACAGAAACACAGACATTATAAATCAACTACCTTAAAACGGTCGAAGAAAACATCTCTAGTTGGCTTAGGGATTTCTCCCCATGTTAGCCATGGCTCATCAAACTGTTGCTTGATGGTAGCTGTGATTGCCTTGGATGCAGTTCTTGTCGGATAAAACCTAAACCAAAATTAAACTCAAACATTACAATAATACAATAATGAATTGTCTATAAATATTAATTGAGTTAAATTTTTTTGTTACCCTCCTCCAATAGGTGTAATCATTGGACGACTGTTGGAACATTGTTCCACGTCATTAGTGGCTGAACCGGAATGTGCATTTGCGTCTACTGTACCAGGTGATGGTGCAATATTTGTGGGAGTTGATGGGTTAGAACCAACATTGGGAGAGAGTGATGCCATTTGATTAGTAGGCAGTTGGTATGAAGTGGGTGTCAAAGCAGGCATTTGTAATGGAGATGAAAGAGAGGTAGGTGTAGATGTATGTGGAGTGGGAGTCAATCAGGAACTTGTAATAGAGATGGAACAGATGTACCAGTGGAGGTAGACGTAGGGGTAGTTGCCTGACTCCTTGAACAAATTTCATTATTGAAACGCTCTGTCAACTTGATTACATAAGATTTCTTCCCCTTCCCCTTATCAGATTTTCCTGAAGGTGGAAAAAGAGGGACAGAACCACCTGAGGCCATATTCCTGAAGGTGCAATGATGGAATTAAGAGTGTAAGCATGATTCAATCAACAAGAGAAATATGCAAAATTATTATAGGATAACAAATTATTATTGAATTGATTGATCAAGATCATAACATATCAATTTAAAGCAAGATTAAAGATACAAGATTAAATCATATACTCTATCATGAATTATGAAGTGGACAAAAATCACATACTCTATCATTAAATCATATACTTTGTGATTTTTGGAGATAAATTCCTAGTCAAGAAGATAGTTGTCTATCTAATGTGTGATGGATTAATTGATAAGGAAGTGGATCCTTCTCTTGATTCAAAGAATAGTGATTAGTACCTGAAACTTTGATAGGTGACCTCTTGCGGCTGCGGGATTCACTTTAGCCCCAAATATAAAGATGTTATTAAAGTGTATGAATAGTTGGAACATAGTAAGACAATTAACTACAATTTAATGTTGTGTGCGTTGCAAAATAGAAGCCTAAAAAGCCAACTACATTGGAATACTACATTTCTAAACTTAACAACATTATAAATGCAGCTAAATTAAATCAAGAACACACCCTAACTCTATTCAGTGCTAGAACTCTGAAATTCTTCTTCGTTGTCATCTTCACCTTCTCCCTCTTCATTGTATTCTTCTTCATCAATTGTATCTTCATCCATTTCCCCTTGAAATGATGAAATATTGTTTGGGTCTACTTGTTCAAGACCAACTTCTATATCTTGTAATCGGACAACTTCTTCAACTTCAATTACGTCATTAACATGTGACATTTCCTCCACTTGGTATGGCACATCGGTTTCTACATCATTAGAATCAATGCGTCCTCTAGGCTTCGTCTTTATCGCAACACACCAACCTCGTTTATCCGTGCGTGATGTAGGATATGGTACATAATAAACTTGTTGTACATTATGTGCAATTATAAAAGGATCAAACAACACATATCTTTTATCCATTCGAATATCCACAATGCCATACTTTAAATCCACCCTTGTACCTACTCTTGATGGATCAAACCAATCGCAATAAAATAATACAATTTTCCTTTTTGTGGTTGTTGAATTGTATTCCAACTCATAGATGTGTTTAATCACACCATAGAAATCATCTTGACCTCCTTCTGTTAACCCTTTAACATGAACCCCACTATTTATTGTCCTCTTGCCCTGGCTCCATGCATGGGTATGAAATTTGTATCCGTTAGCATAGAAGGTGTGCCATTCCTTTACACACCTTAAAGGAGCAAGTGATAAATCTCTAAGATGTTCCTCACACTTAAAGGCTCGTCATGAACCTACAATCATAAAGTTTATGAAACTATTGAATAATATAATGATTAAATAATTAAGGAAGAAATGAATGATTAAGAATGATTGCAAGTCTTACTTTTTGCCTGAACCACAATGGGAAATTAGCAACCACGCCTGGTTGCCCTTTTCAAGGGCCCTCAACATAGGATGTCTCGCATGGGCGCCTGGTTGCCCTCCTTGGGGCGCTGAGCGCCAGGTCCACGTAACGCAGAACGCCTAGTTGCCCCTTTCAGGGCCCTGAGCGTGACTCCTCTCGCACCAGCGCCTGCCTGCCCTAAGTGAGAACGATGAGCGCCGGGGTGTTGGGCCTTGGACTTTGTTTCTGATCCATTTAAGGACCTGTACACGTTAAGGTTTGTATCTTTTGACAATAGAAACACAGAAACAAATTTTTCGACTCTCTGGAGGCAGAATTGGATCCGTGAGCTCTCCTTTTCTCATTCTAGGGTTTTTATCTCATTTTCATTCTATTGTACACCTAGATTCTCCATGACGATGGAAAACTAAACTCATTTGTTGTTAGGGAGGATATAACCTCTAAACTTTCTTGTATTTGAATATGTTCTGAATTATTTTATGCTTCTTTCATTAATTGTTAGGAATTTTCTCCTTTGCTCTATGCTTGTTATGTTTTGATCAGTCATAGCATGATTTTTATTATGTTTTGATCACTCCTTTGTTTGGTTGTCTTAAGCCTATGTTCGTAATGCATAATTGATTATTAGGGATGTAAGGGATTGTGGTCTAACAATTAAGGATAGGCTTTTTATGCTGAGGGATCAGATTATGAGTAATTTAAAGAGTAACAATTGAATGAAGAAGTTTAATTCTTATATGCATGAAAGTAAGGACAGTGAAATCTAAACCCCAACAACATAATCATCTCATATTATCAACATCATCTATTCACTCTTGTGTTTAGCCTCAATTGATCAAGTTTTACATTTTTTCATTATGTTTATCTTTATTGCATTTAAAAAACCCCAAAATAGTTTTTCAGTCTTAATTAATTAAGCAATTAAATGATTGTTTAGTGTCGTGAGTCTTCTGGGATACGATACTTGGTCTTACCATTTTATATTACTTGATACGATTCGGTACACTTGTCGAGGTCTTAACAAGTTTTTGGCACCGTTGTCGGGGACTCATGGTTTAAACTATACTTTTGTGTGATCAAGGTTGCTCTAATTCAAGTGGTGAAGAACAATCAATTCAATGGATTATCTCATGAAAATCCATATAAACATCTGACCACGTTCAATGAAATATGCAATATAGTGAAGATTAATGGTGTGCTAGATGAGGCTATTAGACTTAGCTTGTTCCGTTTCTCTTTGGGAGGCAATGCTAAGATGTGGCTCAATTCATTCCCAGAGAATAGCTTCACTGAGTGGAAAGATGTTGTGGCAAAATTTTTGAACAAATATTTTCCTCAGTCTAAGGTAAATAAAGGTAAGCAAGAAATCTCTTCTTTTAGACAGGGCAAGGACGAGACGTTAGGTCAAGTGTGGGATAGATTCAAGGGTTTATTGCGGAAGACGCCCACACATGGCTTTGATGAACCTACGGTGGTCATTCTTTTCCTTCGAGGACTGAGTTCACAAACTAAATTGATGTTGGATGCCTCAACTAGAAGTAATATCAAGTGCAAGACTCAAGAGGAAGCTTATGAGTTGAATGAAAATATGGCAACAAATGACAATGAGATGCACAATGAAAGAGCTCAATTTCAACAGAAGGGAGTTCTTAAATTACAATCTCAAGACGCTCTGTTGGCTGAAAACAAAATCATGACTCAACAATTGGAGACTCTTATGAAGGAAATCTCTCAATTACCTAAAGAGTTGCAGAATGTTTCACATGCTCAAAATCAACTTTGTGTACTATGTGGTGGAGATCATGTTAATGGACAATGTGCATGCAAGCCAATACCCAAGAAGAAGTCAATTTTATGGGTAATCAGGTTCGCCGAGGTAATTACAATCAAGGGTGGAAACCTCACCCAAGCAATGGTTAAGGGCAAGCTGGGCAATTCAATAGACCACCACAACAGCAATGGCAACAACAACCCTCCTTATCAGATAGGACTACAAAGCTAGAGGAGACACTTCAATAGTTTATGCAGGTATCTATCTCCAACCATAAAAGCACTGAAGTTGCCATTAGGAATTTGGAGATATAGGTTGGCCAACTGGCTAAAAAGTTGGAGGATAAATTTGAAAAGAATTTTGGGGCTAATACTGAAGTTAACCCTAAGGAGGAATGTAATGCTATTATGAGCATGAGTGGTGAGACATTAGCAAAAAAAGAACTTGAGAGAAAAGAAAAGAAAGTTGTTGATGATGAAAACATGAGTGGAGAGGAAAATAAGTTGAGAGGAGATGAAGAGAGAAAAGGTGATGCTGAGAGAAAGAAAGAAAAAAGGAATGAAAAGGGGGAGAGAGAAGAAGAAGAAGAAGGGGACAAGAGAGAAAAAGAAAGAAAAATTGACAAATTTCTTCCTTACCCAAAGAATTATTCTAGGAAGGGAAAAAAGAAACAATTTGGGTGTTTTAAAGAGATCTTCAAGAAATTGGAAATTACTATTTCGTTGACTGAAGCATTGCAACAAATCCTTGCTTATGCGAAATACTTGAAGTAGTTCCTCGAAAAGAAGAAATATTTAGATGGGGAGACAATTGAAGTACAGGGTAATTGGAACATTATTATGTAGAAGGCGCTTCCTCTTAATGTCAAAGATCCGGGAAGTTTTACTATTTCGTGCACCATTGGAGATCAAGATGTAGGGAAAACTCTTGTTGATTTAGGGGCTAACATCAATCTGATGCCCTTATTCGTGCTTAAAAAGATTGGTGGTTGTTAAGACTCCGACAAGTGTACTGAATCGTATCAAGTAATATAAATGGTACGACCAAGTATCGATTTCCCTAGAGACTCATTGGCCTAGACAGTCATATGATTTGCTGATTATTTAAGACTTGAGAAACGAAAATCAGTGTTTATAATGCAAAACAGAAAATAATCATGAATGCAGTTGTTGATCAATTGACCAAAAGAATACGTAGGTGAATTATATATGGATGAATTATGTCTTTGGGGTTTCCGACTTTATCTTATCCATTCTCATGTATATACGAATTCAACTCCTTCATTAATGTCAATGCCACTTTCTAATTTACCCTAAAATCGATGTCTGGTGAAGAGAGCCTACTCCTAATTACTAGTTGTAGATTAGAGCTTGCGTCTCTTTCTATCCAAAGATAGACCCTCTAGGTCGACTAAAACCTTATATATATTCTAAAAATAATAGAAAAACTGGCCCAGGCCCACGAAAATAACGCTCAGTGCTGGAATACCGCTCAGCGGTGGGTGCGACTTCTTCAGAATAATGCTCAACGTTGACGCCCAGGCGTGTAACACTGAACTCACTGAAGAGGCTGGCGCTCAGCGGTAAAAGTGTCGCTCAGCGGTAAAAGTGCTGCTCAACGGTGGCAGCGACACTTGATTTTCCCCTCAGTGTTGGTGCTTAAGCGTCATCTAGAGAACTCCTCAACAAAGCTGGCGCTCAGCAGTGGAATTGGCACTCAGCGCCATTGCGATTCTTCTTTTAAGCATTTTTCCTTCTTCTCTTGAGTCCAACTCTTTACTACTTCAACCTACTTTATCCAATTCATGTTAATTCCTGCCAAAACAAGGAAAACCAAGCATAATACCAATAATACTACCTTCAACTCTCTTATTCTCTAACTTAAGCCAAAAAAAAACATGATTTCAAGCTAGTTTCTAAGTCATAAAGGGTGTGATTAGTGTCAAATTTAAGTATAAAAATAATGGTATTTCAATCGTTATTAGTGGTCTTAAGGTCAAACCCACAAGGATGGTGTTACAAATGGCAGATAGATCTACCAAGAATCCTTATGGTGTAGTGGAGGATGTAGTGGTTCAAATTGACAAACTTAAATTCCCGGTGGATTTTGTAGTGATGGAGATGGGGGAAAATATGGAGATCCCGCTTATTCTTGGAAGACCATTCATGAAGACGGCTAAGGTTGTCATTAATATAGATTAAGGAGTGTTAACGATGAAAGACCAAGATGAGGAGGTGACATTCAATGTCTTCAATGATGTGCAGCTAACTTAAGTACAGAAGACTAGTCCTAAAACCGTAGAGGAAGATCTACCAGTGACTAGTCCATCTAATCAAGTTGCCAAATCAGTGAAGAGGGTAAGAATTGTTTCTTTTCACATGTACAAGAAGAGGATGAAGATATTAAAGAGAAGCTAGTTCATCAAGACTAGGTGCGTGAAGATGAGGAATTCAAACCTGGCAAACCAGTCAAATATAGGAATATGTTATGGGTTATTAAGGAGATCAAGGCAAATGGAGTTATTGAGATTGAAGCTCCATATTCTAGAAGAGTCAAGATAGTGAACAAAAAGGTGCTGAAGATAAGTTGGTGTGATGAAAGCAAGAGGAACACCAACATCAAAGATTCAAACTGAGTTTAATGGTGTTAAGCTAATGACATTAAACAAGTGCTTGCTGGGAGGCAACCTAGTGTTTTAAAAAAGTTCTATTGTTAATTTGTTTATTTATTTGGTGATTTGATGTAATTTAATTTGAGTTGGATTTTGAAACCAAGAAATGAGAATCATTAATGAAATGATAAGAGTTCAAAGTTTGGAAAACTCCCTTTAGAACTCTTGACTCAATTATGATTGGGAGAGTAGGATGTGCCTTGTGTAATACTTCTTCTTTGAGTAGGATTTCTTCCTTCGCCTTTTCCCTCCTATCAATCTCTTCTTTCTCTTTCTTTTCTTTCTCCTCCCTCTCTCTTCTCTCATTTTCTTCTTTCTTTTTCTTTTCTCTCTCCTCCCTTTCTCTTCTAGCTTCCTCCTTTTTAACTCTTTTCTCTAGTTGTATTTGTTCCTCTTTCTTCCTTTCAATTTTTCCTTTTTCCTTATCTCTCAGCACCTTCTTATGTTTCCCTTCAAACTCCTTTTCTTTAAGAAAGAACTCTTTTTCACCTTTAATAGATTCTCTATCTTTCTCCATGAGTTCTTTCTTTTCATGTTTAAGCTCTTGATTTCTCTTGAAAGAAGGTGGAACAAATTTTCTTCTCATGCAAGCTCTTAGGTCATTCCAATCTCTAATTGGTGATTTGATACCATTTTTAACATCATTTTGCCTTTGATACCACCAATCATATGCATGCCTCTCAAATCTAGAAGAACACAACCAAACTATGTGAAACTTACTACACTTAATGATGAATGGTTGAATTTTTTCAACTTCTCTACCAAAATGTGGAATATCATTCTCAGCTCTTAAACGCAACTCATTCTCACTATACTTATAAAAGAAATGGTCATGATCCCAAAACCTATCATCCAAACTAGAATGGTAGAAGTTTTCATTGTGGTGACTATTTTGAAGCTCATTTCTACTGTGAGAGGTGGATATTTCTTTAGTGTACTGATAACGGTTCAAAAATCGTTATTCTTAATTTTGATATCAAATGCACCCTTTTGACTTAGAAACTTGCTTGGAATCATGATTTTTCTTTAGTTTTGTGAATAAAAGAGTTGAGGACATGTTTTATGATTTTTTTCGTTAAATTCCCTTTATTTTGTAGATTTTTGGAATGATTTGAAAGAATGGTTGAATTATCAAATGGTTGGAGTGCAGAAAAGTCAAACAGAATGCAAAAAAGTCAACCAGTCAACCAATTGACCAGCGCCCAGCGGTGAAATTGACCGTCGGGCGGTGGCGCGGCTTGGGGGAAACCGCCGGGAGGTGAAACTAGGCGCTGAGCGGTTTTCAGATGGGCCTGGACCTGTTTTCTGCGATTTTTATGATCTGTTTGGACTTGGACTTGTTTTCTGTTATATTTATGCCCTATTTAAAGGCCAAAACGTCTTAGGGTTTGTATCTTTTGATGGCTTAGGCCCATAAACACACTTTTCACCCCTTTGGGGTAGATCTGGAGATGGTGACAGCTCTCTTTTTCTCCTTTATAGGGTTTGTATCTCTTTCATTCCATTATTCACCTAGTTTCTCCATGACGATGGAGAACTAATCTTATTTGTTGCTGGGGAAAGATGTAACATCTAAACTCTCATATATCAAATTTCTTATTTATTTATATGCTTGTCGTATGCTTTGATTATCAATTGTTGGGTTTCTCATCTGCGCTTAATGCTTTTATCGTTTAACTCATTCAATAATTGTTGTTTGTCTTTATTGATACGGGAACGTACGGTACTGTCATGAATTGGTGGGAAATTCCTTGATTAAGAAATACCACCTAGGGATAGGGGGGTAGGACGATTAATTGTTTTTGCTTCCGTTTATCATGCATTATTAATTATTAGGGGAGGCTAGGGATAGCAAGCCAGTAATTAGTAATAGGCTCTTTTCGCCGAGGGATCGGGTTAAAGGTATATTAAGAAAGTTTGCATGACAATATGATAATAAAGTGAATCTAATAAGAATAGTAGATTTATGAGAGCGATTGGATGAAATCTGAATCCTAGCAACAAATCCATCTCATTTTATCAACATCATTCATCTACTTTTGTGTTTAACCTCAATTGATCAAATTGCATTCATGTTTATTTTTCCGCACTTTACATTGAAAAACCCTAAAAATATTTTGTTCTTATAGTCTTGATTGGTTAAGAAAAAACACAACAGTTTAGTGCCGTGAGTCTCTTGGGAAAACGATACTTGGACTTACCATTTATTATTACTTGATACGATCTGGTACACTTGCCAGTTTGTTAACATGTACCTTCTCCTATTGGATGACTCAGCTTGTTGTTTTTCTCTCATTTGTTCCATCATAAACTTAGTAAACATACTCTCTAACTTGCTTACTTTTTGTGTAAGTTCATACCTAAGATGTAAGTCCTCTTGACTATCTCTTACACTACCATGAACACTTGAATGAGAATGATCACTCATGTTTTAAAGTTTAAAATATTTTCCAAAATGTTTTCAAAACACTTTACGAAAATCAGTGAGAAAGGTTTTCAAAAGGAAAATTTTTTTTTGGGTGGATGATTTCTAAAAAGAAACAATAGAGTAAGATTGTTCCAAGTAGCTCCCAGGAAGGAGAGGTGAGTCACAATGGACAAGCTTAAAACCAAGTCCTTCCTAGCCAGAGTTTCCTTAGATTACCCTTACCTAAGCTTCTAAGTAAAATTCTTCCAAAACTTTTTTTTTAAAATGCAAATGCAAAGAATGCTCCTAAAACCAAAGAAAGTTTTATTAAGATGCTTTCAAACAACCTAAGTACCACGGAGACTTAAAACATAAACAAGACAATGTATAAAAGGAAAGTAGAAAGAATTGAATGCTATGTAAACAAGTAAACTAACGGTCCTATGTGAAGATGCAAATGACACTTAAGAGCCACTTGACACACCTTCACTTCTAAGAGTGGAAACTAAACTATTACACAATTTTAGCAACTCCTTGCAAGCTAAACTACGGATACAATGAAATGTAAAAATACAATAAAAGAGGACTATGTCAGGAAGGATTCCATCAATTATGTACAAGACCAAAAGGTTGGATGCTGCTCCTCTACCTTATCCTCTCTTGGTTTCCCAGATCTGTGAATATAAAGGAGTTAATGTCTCTAATGACCATTATGAAACTGTACTCCCTGGTCACAAAATTGGAGATAATTCCCTTAGGCAAATGAGATTTATCAAACAAGGGAACTCCTATGTTCACTCTGATGATGTTGGCGTCCAAGCAAATGAAGATGTTGATGAAGACTTTCACATGCCTGACCCAATACAAGCTGCAGGACCATCTCAAGTGCCTATAGAGTATAGTCTAGAAAGACTATCTAGACAAATGTCTAAGATGGCAAGGCTTCAGCATGAGATGATGTATATCCAAAATACTCGCCATGAGGAAATCTGCACACATCTCAAAAGCCTTGATGAGACGATTTCCGGATTAGAAAGGCATTTTGATGAGAGTGATGAATTTTAAATTATGCCTTGTTTTATGTATGCCTTAGATGTTGAATTTTTAAATCCTTGTATGTTTGCAATGAAATAAAATGCTATGTTATTCTATTTTTTTCTGATATGCATACATGCTTTTTATTAAGGGGGAGATTATATTAACGCAACTTTTTAATCATGATCAAAAAGGAGGAGAAAAATATCTTAAAGCTTTTTTGTTATTCATTAATGCCCTTTCTTTCATGAGTTGTGTTTTTCAGATCTTTCAGATTATTACTAAAAGCTTTACAGTTATGGAATTTTGATCATCATCAAAAAGGGGGAGAATGTTAGCAAAATAATGAAGATAAAGTTTTGATGATGCCCAAATCAAGTCAAGAGATTCAAGAAGATTATTTGAACACTTTTCATAGTTCAAAGCTTTTGTAATAATTATAGTTGAGGATTTAGAACTTAGTTTTTGTTAGTTTTTTATTCCTATGCGTTCAAGATATGTAATTATTGTTCAGAATCGAAAACTCTCGATTTTAATCAATTAATCCCTAATATAATCTATTAAAATCGCTGCAGTGGCCAAAAACCCAATCAGCTCTAAAATAATTGATTAAAGTAAGTTTTAATCGATTAGGTAATCGATTAATCCTGAGATTAATCAATTAATACTAGTCGTTGGGGTTTTCTAGCCGTTAAAAACTAGCCGTTGTGCCAGTTTTAATCGATTAACACTAATAGTAATCGATTAAATGCGTAAAATGGCCAGTTACGAAGAATGGAAGAGTTTTTGCTTGAGTCTATAAATAAGCTCTCTTTATCCATCATCTATAACTCTTCCCTTGTGCTCAAACACTCTAAACTCATTGAGAATTGTGTACTCTTGCTCAACTAAGGAAACTCTTGTCTGTGGTGCTGGTACTTTGCAACTGCGGTGACGGAGGAATAGCTGGTTCATCCGTGGTGCTGCTGAGGAAGTGATTGGAAGAGACTCATCCTTCGTGAAGCAATCGAAGGAGGTGATTCATCCTTTGTGAACATTCAAAGGAGGTGCAGGTTCATCTCTTATGGTTTCAAGAGAGGTGTCTTTGAAACTTTTACAAATTGTTTTTCTTTGTGATTATTATTTGTAACTGTTTTGTGTTGGTGGAAAGTTAATCGGTTTTGGATTAGCAACTGGACGTAGGATTGGTAAGATCCAAACCAGTATAAAATCTACCTGTGAAAATTTCTCTCTTCCTTACTCTTGTTATTAACATTAATTATTTGCTAAGTAAGAAAATTGAGAAGAAATTTTAAAAGGCACACATTTTAATTAAGAACCAATTCACCCCCCCCCCCTCTTGGTTTATTATTCTACGCTAATCATTCCGCTCCAACTGTTCTGACATGGAGTATAGAGGAAATATCGTAATAAATAATGAATGTAAGCATATATATTCAAGAACAATTCAAATACAAGAAAGTTGCATGAACTTTGATAACAAAGTTGAATTTAATAGTAGATATAGGAGAGTGGATTAGGATGAAACCGTAAACCCCAACAACATCATTCATTCATATCTTTATCTGTCAATTGATCAAGCTTTTGCATACATGTTTATTTTCGTCTTTGCATCACAAAATCAAATTATCTTTCATTCAAGTCTTATGAGATCAATTCACATGAACGTCTAGGCCTAAGAGTGAGTCCCTTGGGAAACGATATTCGGACTTACTGTCTATTTATTACTTGATACGATCTGATACACTTGCCAGGGTGCTAACAACTGCAACCCTTTGATACTTCAACCCTTCTTTCAAATCATTCCAAAAACCTAAAAAATCAATGGAATTTAGTAATAAAATCATCAAGTAAATCCTCAACTCTCTTATTCACAAAACTAAAGCAAAATCTTGAGTCAAAGCAAGTTTCTAAGTCATTAAGGGTGCTTTTGATATCAAAATTAAGTGTAAAAATAACGGTTTTTGATGTTTGTTATGGTTTAAGGCATAATTTAGGTTCATTCATTGAATTGGTTATGGACTTGAGTGAAATTATCATTTTAAGTTTCTGAAATATGAAATAAATGTTGGAAAATAGGTAGGCTTCTTTTTACACCAAGAGGGGGGGTGAATTGGTGGTTTATCGAAAACAAAGTCTTTTCGCAATATTGAAATTAATGTATAAAGCTTTTCAGACTTTCTTGAAATGCAAGTAATGAAAATTCATATGCAACGGAAAAATGTACTTGACTGTGCAAATATTAAAGTCGACTATAAGTAAAAGTGTAGAGATAGAGAAAATCAAACACTGGTTTTTATACTGGTTCGGCCAACAATGCCTACATCCAGTGTCCTTCCAACCCAGGAAGCAAATGCACTATAATGGTTGCAGTTTTTACAACAAGGAATTTATAGAAGACCTCCACGTCAAAAATATAAATCTCCTCTCTAACCCTTAACCAAACTATAGGCAGTAAACCCAGCAAGAAATGCAGCAAGATGTCCCCTCTCCTGCAATCTGTCAATCACCACTTTGAACAATCCTCAAAGTGAACCAGACTCCACGAGTCTAGCCCCTGTAATCACAACAGGTCCAATGCAGCAAGCTTCAAGGATGCCAAGCCAGAATCTTGATCAACCAGAAACACCTTTACTGTGCAGAAAATGATCAAGCAGTGTATGCGCAGTCAGTCTCCCTTTGAATCTCTTTCAAGTAAGATCACCACCGTCTTCTTGGAGAATTCTTGGAGCACTAAGATCAGAGATATCAATCTGAAACAGAAATGAAATTTTCAGTTCATCAAAAGTCTCTGAAGATCTTCGTGTTCAGCCAATTTATAGATTTCTATTTAACAGACATTCTCTGAGTCGAATAAGCTACTAATATAGTTGACTGAGTTATGACAGTTATAACAGTTCAATCAAACAAGTAGCATACAGTCAACCAAAATAAAAACACATTTAATACAATTGACCAAACATTCAATGCTCAACTAACTTTTGAAAATATAGCGTTATAGTGCAAGAGCATAACAGAATTTCAAAGAAGACAACTAATACAGTCGAATATGTGGAGCACATAGTCGACTTCGACAAATAAGAACATTTTGAAATTCTTTCCTTCTCAAAATCTCACAAAGCACTGATTCTCAAAATCTGTACAAAAACTTTAGCATAGTCGAATCAATTAATGATGGAGTCGACTTTACTACAACTTTGTCTCAAAGTTATAAGTTCATAAAAGTGCTTGTGATTTTCGTGCATAAAAACATGCGCAATGCATCCAAAAATGATGTAACAAGATGACTTTGAGGCTTTGGTGATCAATCAAGGTATTAAGTTACAGGAAAGAAAAGACATTATGTTTGGCATTTCTTGATGATGATTTGTCTTAGTGTTTTGCATGAATATGGTTTAATTCACATATGAAACTATTGGTTTGAATAGTGTGATTGAGTTATTATATATTATTTTGTGTTTTGGTTAATTTACTTTTATTTATTTATGTTTTTACGATGATCCTATAACTCATAATTATATAACTCGTATAACTCATAATTATATAACTCGTATTGTTATATATATATATATATATATATATATATATATATATATATATATAAGTAAATGTTATCTCAGATGATACTAGAACAATCAAGAATGAGAAGCATTGAGAATCGTTTAAGGTTTTTTTTTTATATTTGGAACAATATGAATTTAAGTTGTATTATTGTGAACTGTGTTTTGAACTTTAGAAATAAAGTTATTTTACCCTTTGGTTTAATATTATTTTAAATTCACTTTTAAAAATCATATCAGAATTATTTTTATAAATTAAAGGTGACATCCCAAAAGAAATGTTACATATATCATAATAATTTAAAAAAATATATAAAATAATAATTTGTTTACAGTTGCTTAAAATAAAATCACCAGAAGGCCCAAAATTTACATTTTTTTAATATGAAAACTCTCAAAGAGTTGCTCCAATAAGAGATTTCCTTAAGTAGCTCACCAATTTTGGATGTTATGATAAGGAAACAATATGCAAACAATATTGGTAGCCAAATGAGAGTCTTAACGTAATGCTTGGAAATATTGAAGGAGTGGGAAAAAAAGAGCATTTGGCAGAGGCTATATATATCAACTACTTAAAGCGATCTATATCCCACGGCTGAAGGTATATCTGGTGTAAGAGAAAAATTTATGAAATTTACATCGCAGCTACTTTAAACAAGAGCCAACAAGCTACTACGAATTTACATTTCTCCCTCAACCCCCTGATAAGCTACATATACGGAAAAAAAAAATGGAAAGAGTAATCAAATTAGAAAAGAAAAAAAGTTAAAGACGTGGAATTTCAAAACCACAATCAAATCCCTACTTCTCCTAATGATGCTTTATATTGGATCGCAGCCAGATGTATGTAATTAATGGCGTATTCTTGCTTTATCATGAATGAGGCAGGTCCTCACTCCCAACACCTATTGTCGATTTGTCAATCGTGCGCACGTTGTACTGCTCATATACCCTTCCACGATTCTCGGCCCACCATTGTTCTGCTTGTTTCTCACTAAACCGTTTCCGACTGCATTTACCATTGCAAGGTTAAACCGAAGTTATATATGATATGGCTAAAATTTGAAATGCAACAGAGTTATCTGAATAGCTAGTAAAGCCTTTTTTTTCTCGTCACAAACCAAAAATGGGATAAAGCATTTAGGTAGGAAACTGCCTGTCAAAGCTTACACCGTATAACATGAGATGCCAATACGTTACGCACTCTTTCCATCATAATTGGTTGACATTCATGTAGGTTCCACTAGTAATTCTATTTCTAAAATGGTGAGACCCACATGAATTCCAACTAAAAATAGAAAATGTTATGGAAAAGAGGCATTAGAAAGTGCATCCCTAGCATTCCCCTACTTAACATTACCAAATTTGGAGGTGAAGTGTTTTGTATGTTGACCAATAAAAATGCAAATATAATAGAGCATTCTATACCTGAAGCGAACTCTTTTAAGATCTATTACACCTCCTGGTAGGGAGGTGAGAGTAATATATACACCAGGTTCATCTTGCTCAACCCATTCAGTCTCATTATCCTTTGTTTTGCTTCCATTTCTACTACTTGCATCTAATTGACCATGTTTGTTGTGACCTGTGCTAGTAGCATCTGACTGACTATGTTTTATGTGACCTGCACTCCTGTTGATGATGGTGCTTGATCCATTAGAAAGTAACTGGTTATTGGATCCAGTTAATTCTGATTCTGGGCTTGTTGCTTGAATATTCAATCGATCAAAGGGAGCACTGTTAAGGTCATTGGAACCAGGAATTGGGCCAAAGGAAGCAAGAGAGGGTGGTGATCTGACAGTCCTAGACACTCCTACAGGCAACCTCTCGGCCATGTCCTTCAACTATTCAGTGCAAGAAACAAAGACATGTAAGACAAGTTCTGATGCATCCATATATATATATCCACAAGGCATAAGTTAAATTTAAAATTTAAAATCCACCAGTTTAGCTTTTAGTTGAATTGAGCCCAACTGTAACTTATTCATGCTTCCCTAAGTTTTATTACGATATATTAAGTTTTGGTAAAGTTATGTAAAATAAATGCACAGCTTCTGTTCTGTGAGATTTTCCTCATTCTTGTAGTCATTTAGGCATGTTTCCCATAGGCTGGTCCTCCATTTAATATGTGAACTACTTGGCCTCCAAGCAAGATTTGAATTTGAATGTAAATTTTCTCAATATTGTTTATGATAAACAAAAGCTAGTTATAATTTATAGACCAAGGCTCATAACTACTTGCCTCGAATAAAGCTCTATTACAGACAAGACAACAAATAGCATTTACGGCGGCAATGGCTTATTTTTTCATTTACAAGCCTCATCCTGCTCAGTTAGACCAGGTCTAATAAAATAACTAAAGAAAGCCTCACTAGGGATAGAATGTACTTGATAAAGTTCCTCTAGATATAGTTAGCTTATTTTAAATGAAAAAGCAAAAATAAAAATGTTACCAATCCTCTATCTTTGTGCAAACCCAAAATGAAAATGAATATTTTTGGGTCCTCCATATTTTGCTGAGTATGTGAGAGCTTGTGGATGTTGTAGTAGGAATATAGTTTTTAAAAGTGGCTCGTGGGGTAGAGTTTCTACCTGGGCAGTAAGTGACTTGATCACTTCCTTTGCTGCTTTGCATTTGGCAGTTTCTTCACTTGCAATTGCTATTGCTTCTTTTAACTGTTTAGATGTTCTTTCCAACTCCACTTCTTGAAGCTGGGCTTTTCGAGTCAGGTTTTCCACCTGAAGGGAGACAAAAAACTCATCAGGCTCACTGCAAATAAATGAACAGGAGATTTCATCATCTTGTGGTTTGGAAAATAAATGAACAGAAGTAAACTCTTCCACCAAATGAAAGTGAGTTAAAACATCTTCTGGGGTATAAATGAGATGGTTAACCGACTCCCTACCCAGAGCTATTGCCAAATCTAAATGGAACAACAGAGAAAAATAGCCTTCTAGTCTTACTCCTGCTATATAACTACCTCTACACTATCAGTGCATCCAACCAAAACAAAAACATAACAGTCCAGATTATGGGCCTGTTTTTGAGAAACCTCTTCGTAATTTCGTAAACACTGTTAGAAGAGGAAAATAAGGAAAATGAAGCTAACTTCCCATAAGTTAGAATTAGTTTACGCATAAACTAAATAGTAGAAGCTATTTCGTAGTAGTTTCTCCAAAATCTGATTTTTAATTCATGTATAAGCTAATTTTAGCTTCTTCATAAGCTAATTGTTAACTCATGTTCCCTTCCTATTTTTCTGTTGTAAAAGTGTCTACGAAGAAGTTTCCTCCAGACAGGCGTCGTGTGTCCTGGCCTAGTCTATTTAATTTTGTTCTTCCTATTTCATTTCTTTTACATCCAAGGTCGGGCTCCTTGGCCTAATACTGATGGACCTGTATCAGAGCCAAATAAAAGTTCAAGGTCAGCTCATTGAATAGAGAAAGTCAAATTTTCAATTTTCAACTCAGACTCGGCTCATGAGCCCAACTTAATGAACTTATAGCCAACTGCATCTTGTACAGTTGATGAGATAGCTCAGCTATCATCACCCTCTCTGAAACAGTTACATGCAGATGCTCTGATGTAATGATAACTAAAAATTAAAAACATGACAATATTACTTCTCTGCATATAGATTGAAATTTTATATTTTCTGGCTGGTGAACTACAACTCAACCACTAGCAGATAATATAATACAGCAAATAATGTGGCTACTTCCAATTAAACATGAATTTAGTTAGAAACAATCAAAGCCAGGTATAAACTCCTTTCTTGCTTATTTTTCTTTCTCCCCGTGGTAGCTGAGGTCATTTATTCAGACCCAATCCACATTAAAATAATATCATTAAAAAGAAAGACCTAGTTTGAAAACAACTGAGACTAAAGGACATGTCAGGTTTTTTAGATTAAGATTCTACTAAACTAATATTTAAGCAAGGGAATAATACCATCTATCAAGGAAAGCACAAGACAAAATACCTGCGATCTTAATTTAATAACCTCCTGACTCAGGTTATCATTGATTCTCTTAGCATCATCCACAACTATCTTTGGGGATGAAAGTCCCCCTACTGTTGGCGTTGGAGTAGTTGAACGTGGTGGACTAGGTCGTCTAGATATTGGGGATGTTGCCCGGGAAACAATCCTAGATCCAGGAACAGAAGCTGAAAAAAACTTCTTCGATGATCCAAAAACAGGATTAAAAGATTTTGAAATATTCATTGCTCCCCACTGTGAACCACTATTTGGAGCAGGTGAGACACGGCTACTGTTAAATTCCAATTTTTTGTTTTTCTTCGAAGATCTGCTGTCCACTTGTTTCAAGGATTCTATTGAAGAAAATCTAGCAAGTTGATTATGAGATCTGGAATCCAATTTGTCATCCTTACCAATAAACTCAAGTGAACCCTGATTAACACTTCCTCTTCTGCTCATAGAGGACTGAGATGAAGAATCAGTTTCGGTTGTTTTTCTTATTTTATTAAAACAATTATCACAGACACGATAAGGTTTGTTGGGGTTTGGTGCCATTGAAGCCTTGACAGATTTCTTACTACTGCATGAATGACAAAAAACAAGTCCACAGTTATAACAATTGTGGCGTTTCCTTTTGAAATTGAATGGCAGGCGGCAACCTGAACACATAGACTGGTCAACCCCACATACCCACTTATGCAGGCATATGGCTGCCGTGAAATTTGTACCACAAGCAATACTTTTTACTTGCTTGTCTTTCAGAGCTTCTAGCAATGTTGGGGTGCTTCTGTCGTTAGTATCCCCATGGCCTAAACGACCGTTAGCACCTTTCCCCCACGTGAAAACCTCAGTCCTTGAAGTTAGAACCGCTACATGATATGCACCACAAGCTATCTCTTCCACAAAACTCTTTGACAGCTTTCCTTCTACACGGGTTGGTAGCTTCCCATCTGCTTGGATATTTCCTAACTGGCCATAGACACAACTGCCCATTGTATAGACATGGCCTGATCGAGAAAGTGCAACAGTCATACTATGACCACATGACACTTGACAAAAATTAGGTTCGACAAGAGCCACAACACAGGTTGGAACAAGTTTTGATTCCTTATCACCATGCCCAAGTCGACCTTTGTCTCCATCACCCCATGTAAACAGCTTCCCTGAAGAGCAGTTGCTGGAACTAGAATTTCCAACCATGACCTCCACAATAGCGGCAGTATGCCAAACACCACAAGCAGCCTGAACAGTACGAAGACCCTTCAAGGACTCTATTTCTCTGGGCAAGGAAACACTTTTTCTGTCTCCATGACCCAGAACACCAAATGTCCCATCACCAAAAGTAAATAATTGCCCAGCAGAGGTTACAACAGCAGTGTGCCATGGACCACAAGAAATAGATGAAACATGTATTCCCTCCAAATGGCCATTTACCCTTTTTGGGACCCAGTGGCTCACCTGATTTCCATGCCCTAGAAGACCATAATTGTAAGTACCATCACCCCATGTATAAAGATCACCAGAAAGTGTCACAGCACATGTATGATACTCCCCACAAGCTACAAGTTCAATATTTGTATTACTTAGAGATTCAATAAGCTTTGGATGAGGAACATCCGAATCAACTCCATGTCCAAGCCTTCCTCCTGATTCTTCTCCCCAGGAAAAAATTTCACCTTGTTTGGTAACTAAGGCCGCATGTTTCCCACCACAGGCAATATTCTGTACATCAAGAACTACTGCAGATTCCAAGGCTTTGGGCAAAAGAGAATCCGTTTTCACACCAAAATCACTCCCAACTTGATGAGACCCACCACCTAGTACAGCATCACCTGTGCCTTCCCCCCAAATGAAAACATCCCCCAAGGCATCACCATCATCATGACCAGAACCTTGGCTAGATGAGCTAACTGCACTTGATAGACTAACTCTAAAAGCATCCACAGGCATTGTCTTCATTTGACCATGCATGCTATCTGATCCTCCGGATGACACAGAGTGGAGTGAACCACTCACAGAATCTGGAGGGAAGAAACCCATCGGAGGAATAGGATAATAAATCACATCAGAAAATGCTTTATCCAAACCATTCTTTGGGGGGCTTTCATATGGGCAATGAAGCCGAAGATGATCCCCACTGTCCTGAATGTGGAAAATGAAACAATCCTAAGAAACATTGTAACTGAAATGCAACCAAACAGGGAGAAAATAAAGGAAACATAATATAGTAATACCTTTGGCAAGCTTTCATTACTACCAAATGGAGAATTCAATGGAGAACTTCTTCTAGTGCATGTTCGAGGACTATTAGTTTCAGATGGAATACCATCACTTCTTGACTCAGGTTTCCACTTCCGGTGGTGACTGCGTGAAATTAAAGCTTTCAATCCACTGAACCAAACCTCAGCTTCATCTTTATCCTTACAAATCTAGAAGAAAAGCATTGATCACAAAATTAGACAAAGTTTTAGAGACAAAATACCTTAGTAATACTCATAATATAAATTATATTTATGCAATCAAAGCAGCAGACAAAGGACAACCCCTTAAATGACCCACAATATAGCTTGGAAAATGTTCTAATTTATTTTGTGACCATACGATATTTGATTAACCAACATAAGTTTAACTAAACAAATAATTTATCCAAGGTTAAACATGAATCTACCACACATTCTGCCACTGCCCACCGCCCGTTTTACAAATTTGTGGTTGACAGTAGGTAGATAATTGATTAAATTAATTAATACCAAGTTAATCAAATTACCAAGCTGCATCTATGGATCATATTTCAAGAAGAGGGGGAAGGGGAGATGAATATAGAAATTTATACCAAGTCTAACGATCTATCATTGTAAATGAGAGAAAACGACTGGTATTCCTTCTCAGGCCGTGGATATCTTTGAAAGATTGGCTGAAAAAATAGGGTTATGTTTAGTTAGTCACAACAGACATAGACAAGAGAACCTTATCACTTCTGATAAATTCAGTGCAGATGCTCATACTCGAGAATAAACTCTGAATATATTTATGATTATTGAAGAAACTCATGATCATGCTCACCAATACAACATGAGTGTGTAGTGCATTCTACATAAATGACAAGTTACTAAAAAAGGCAGCACAAAAGTACATCGGCATGTATATAAATTCCTGGAAAGAAACAGAATAATAGTTGCTGAAAGAAACTACGTAAATGATAGCATGGGAGAGAGAAAGTCCACTACCCCAATAAATTAACCATCAGTAGCCAGTAAATCATAATAAATCTGAAGCTTCTCCTAAATTCAGTGCAGATGCTCATACTCAAGAATAAACTCTGAATATATTTATGATTATTGAAGAAACTCATGATCATGCTCACCAATACAACATGACTATGTAGTGTATTCTACATAAATGACAAGTTACTAAAAAAGGCAGCACAAAAGTACATCGGCATGTATATAAAATTCCTGGAAAGAAACAAAATAATAGTTGCTAAAAGAAACTACGTAAATGATAGCTTGGGAGAGAGAAAGTCCACTACCCCAATAAATTTACCATCAGTAGCCAGTAAATCATAATAAATCTGAAGCTTCTCCTAAATTCAGTGCAGATGCTCATACTCAAGAATAAACTCTGAATATATTTATGTTAGGAGTTGGAGGATTTATGTGAGAAGGAATAGAAAGGGGGATGCCTAACTGTTTGGGCAGTTAGGAGGAGCAGGGTATTAGCATTGTATAAATAGCTAATAGAATAGTTGTGCAGGGCAGTTAGTTGTTTTGTATAGAGTTGACAGGAATCCATTATTCCCGAGGGGGAGGTTATGCTCTCACAGTGACACACGTTGTATACTTTCTTTCAATACAATCATTGATCATTCTTTTTTCTGTTTAGGGTGTGTTGTGTGCCTAGTTGCTTGTGTGTGAGTGGGTTCTTAACAGAGGAACCTAACAATTTTGGTCCAACCTGCCGGATACCAAATTGGGCACGTTAGCAAGAATGGAGAAGGATACGGAGGAAAGGTTAGAGGCGATAGAGATTACCATGGAGGGAATGAAGGCGGAATCGGCGGCGGTACGAAGGGATTTGCAACAGATAATGAAGATCTTGGAGACGAATGCCAAACGTGTGGAGGGACAGTCCGACAATAATTCGGTGAATGATAATCCACTTCGACATATGGGGGAAACTGGAGGCAGAGGAAGTGGAGCGCGTAATGACAATCAAAGACCGTAGAGGAAAAGGGTGGACTTACCTACATTTGAAGGAGTAGAGCCCTTTAGTTGGATCAATAGGGTGGAGAGGTTCTTTGATATTCAGAAGGTGGACGACGACGAAGAAAAGGTGGAACTTGCTTATGTCAGTATGGAGGGGAGTGCAGCGTGCTGGTTCAAATTTTGTAAAGATAAGGCCAAGAACCGTTCTTGTGAAGGCCTGAAGAAAGCGTTGATCAACCGCTTTGGAGGAGGTTTCAGGGGGACGGTGTTCAAGAGATTGGCGACACTGCGCCAAGTAGGGACGGTGGAGGAGTTCATTCGGGAATTCGAGATTCTAATGGGGCAGACCAAGAACGTGCCGGAAGAACAAGTATTGGGCTATTTTCTCGCTGGATTACGCGAGGACATTAAGGGACAGGTGAGGATCCAAGATCCTCATGAGTTGATGGTGGCCATGTGCGTCGCTCGCGACGTGGAGGACGCGTTGTTACACGCGAAGGGGGGCAACTGGAATGGGTTCAAGATTAACCAGTCTGGGTCGCGATAGAAGGGGGTAGTGCTGCGATCAGAACCTCTTAGACCCACGACGAACCAATCCGAAGGAGCTGAGAGTGTGGGGTCGACGGAGAGAGAAGAAGTCGCAACCAGTTCGACAGCAAGGATGAACACCGTGGGGGGAAACGATAACAGAATGGTGAGAAATCTTCCATACCCAGAATTCCTTAAGAGGAAGGAGGAAGGCAGGTGTTTTCGATGTGGGGGGCCATTTGCTCTTGGCCACCGCTGCACCAAGAGAAGCTTGTGCGTGCTGCTGCTAGTGGAAGACGAGGAGGGAGACATTGGAGAAGAAGTAGTAGACTAGGAGGAGAAGCCCATGGAGTTTTCAGTTTGCTCTGTCGAAGGGTTGACACCGCCCAAAACCTTGAAGCTGACAGGGAAGATCGGAGAACGACGCGTGCTCGTACTCATAGATAGTGGCGCAAGCCACAACTACATACATCGGAGGATGACGGAGGAGTTGAAACTTCCCATAACCGACATGCCACTGTATCCAGTGAGTCTAGTTGATGGGCACTGGAGGATGACCCGAGGGCATTGCGAGAAGGTTAGAATCAGTTTGGAAGAAGCTACCGCGGAGGAAGAATTTTATGTGTTCGATTTGGGCGGGATCGACGTCATATTAGGCGTTGCATGGCTAGCTAAGTTGGGAGAAGTAATATTAATTGGGGAGAGATGACCATGGTGTATTACCTAGAGGGTAAAAGGATTCGGATAAGAGGTGACCAAGCTTTATCCCGACAGCTGGTTGAGCCAAAAAGTCTTTTGGAGTTAACAGATGTTGAGTCATGGGCTTTGTTGTGGGATTTAGACTTAGTGGAGAAGCAGGTGGACAGTGAGTGGCCTGATGATTTGACAGAAGCGCAGAAAGTTAATTTAGAAGCGATGCTGCAAGCGCACTATCGTGCACTTCGAGAGATGCAAGGCTTACCACCATCTCCTGATATTAAGCAACTTTACAGAATAAAGTTTGAGACATGGAAATTGGGTTTAATCGAGAGGAAAAAAATTATGGCCAGAAGAGATCTTGAGATTGGCGGTGGGAGAACCAAGAACAACAAAACAGAGGAAAACTACACTGCGCATTAATCTTCTAATTTTTACGAAGCTGATACTCATTGGACATCATGGTTGGTTCCTATGTTTGTGGTTGCTAATACTGTTGTTTATGTTATTTCCATGTACATCAACAATTGTCCCAAGAATAACCCCAATTCCCAAGGTGGCTGCGTGGCCAAGTTCCGTGGAAGGTTCTCCTTCGAACCTATGCAGGAGAATCCGTTGCTTGGTCCTTCTTCTTCAACATTGACCAAGATGGGAGCCCTTCGGTGTGATAATGTTGTTATCAGGCAACAAGGATGGAGACTTGTCATTTGCAATTGGTTACTATTGGGAAAATCTCACGATACACACTCAGATATTTTTCTAAAATTGAGTCTTGCTATTAATTGATAATTGAATGGCTTTAAATAGCCGTGATACTTACAATATTACGGGAATAAAAATAAAATCTAAAAATAAAATATCAATTGTCTTAAAAATAAAATTTGCTTAACCTATCATAAAATAATATTGTACCGAAAATCATAACTACCTATCCCTGTTTTATCTCTATCAAATCAAACTAAATATTACTAGACCCAAAACTACTAAAATAAGATTTTAACAAAATTATTAATAAAACCCTAAAATTTAAGTTTATCCCAACAAACTCCCCCATAAACTTAAATTCTTCCTTCCTTGCTTTACATGTACATCATCCCACACCGGGTTTGCTCCTTTCAATCAGATTTGAGTTGGAGTTATCCAAGCTCTTGCTAGTCATACCTTGCTTCAAGCACCTTCTTTCCAAGATTTTCAGCTCTAAATCATACAACCGGTTCTTCTTCGCTTTTGCTTGGGTTGCTAGACGACCATGCTTATCCTTTAAATACAGTACCTAGTCCTTCATAAAAATTGAATTACCTTTTTCAATTATCTGACCCATGCTTAAAATATTGCTCTTCAGCTCGGCAGCATAATAAACATCCATAATCTCTCCAACTCCTCCATTCTTTTGAATATGCCGAATCGTTCCACGCCCTTTCACGGCCACCTTGGAGTCATCCCCGAAAGACACAAATTTGGCCTCCACCTTGGTGAGTTCATAAAAAAAGTTCTCGTTCCCACACATATGATTGCTTGCTCCAGTATCTAGATACCATACCGAGTTGGTAGAAATCTCATCAGTCTTTGATTTCAAACATGGTCCAACATCCGCCTTCTTCAGTTCCTCAAGCTTAACCCTCTGTTTAATTATAATCTCATTAGCTTCATCTAGAAGCCTCCCTATCTGCTGGATCTCTTCATCTTTTTGTTTGAGTTATTTTTCCATGTTTGTCTCACCTTTTACCGGGATCACTTCATCCATTATTGAGACCAAATTTTCCATGTCTACTGCATTCGAGCTCTTTGCCAGCAACAATTCTTCTGCATCGTCAGTGACGAGATTCGTCTCCCCCTTTGTCTCGGTCTTGCAATACTCTGCAATATGACCAAACTTGCCACAGTTGTAGCACTTTGTTGACCTACACTCGTTTGCATAGTGACCGTACTTGCCACACTTAAAACACTCCACTCTTGACTGATCTCCTCGGCCTTTTCCTTGTCCTCGACCGATTTGATCTTCATTATCATTACCTCAACCAAGTCCACCTTGTCCTCGGCCTCCTCGCCCTCTTCCGCTAGAACCTCGACTCTAAGTAATTCGAGATTTATTCCAGTCAAACTGTACCTGTAGTGCTTGATCGTCGAGTTCTCTCTTTTTCTTTTTCTTCCTCAATTCGTGGGCTTTTATTGACCCAGCTAACTCCTCTACAGTGAGAGTTGACAAATCCTTTGTCTCTTCAATAGTGACCATGATACTTTCAAAATCTTCCGTTAGATTTCTTAAGATCTTTTCCGCAACCCGGTTAGGAGGAACCTCTTCTCCGTTCATTCCAAGTTGGTTGGCCATCTTCTGCACTCGAGCTATAAACTCGGCAACTCCCTCATTTTCATCCATCTCCATATGTTCAAACTCTCTTCTGAGAGCTTGTACTCGAACCTGCTTCACGCGGGTATCTCCTTTGCATGCCACCTTCAGAATTTCACATGCTTCTTTTGCTGACTTTGCATTAGCTATTTTCTCGAATCCAGATTCATCCACTGCATTATACAGAAAGTACAAAGCCAATCTGTCTTTCACTCGTGTCTTTTTCAATGCAGCAATCTGGTTCACTGTCTGATGCTCATGATCCGCGGGTTCATTGTAACGTCCTCCACTATGTCCCATATATGATCCAAGAAGAACCTTCATCTGCAAAGACCAATTGTCGTAATTGGTATTTTCCGACAATTGTGGCACACTCATCCCATTGACTACCTTTGTCATCTCTCTCGCAAAAGAAATCAAGCACTCACGTTTTCTCTCACGGTGTTTTACTCTCTCCTCTCTCTTTTTTCTCTCTCTTAGTACTTAGAGCATAAAGCTCTAATACCACTGTTGGGAAAATCTCACGATACACACTCAGATATTTTTCTAAAATTGAGTCTTGCTATTAATTGATAATTGAATGGCTTTAAATAGTATCAATTGTCTTAAAAATAAAATTTGCTTAACCTATCATAAAATAATATTGTACCGAAAATCATAACTACCTATCCCTGTTTTATCTCTATCAAATCAAACTAAATATTACTAGACCCAAAACTAATAAAATAAGATTTTAACAAAATTATTAATAAAACCCTAAAATTTAAGTTTATCCCAATAGTTACACGCTGGGATCATTCATTTCCTCGCTAGCATGTTGAGTCTGGTATTCATTGGGATTCGTCTGGAAGAGCAATTCGGGTTTATGAGAATTGGAGTTATATACCTGGTGACTATCTGTTAGGAATAAAAGAGAGTAAGTTAGACACGTGTGAGACACGTGTAAGGAAAGTAGTATGTTATAGTTTGTTAGAAGAGAGAGGGAGGACGAAGCGGAAGAGGACAGAGGAGACGTGCAATGTAGCAGGATGAAGCGCGTTGAACTACCAACGTTCGGAGGAGCGGACCCCATGGATTGGATCGCACAGGCGGAGAAACTCTTCGAACTCCAGAGCGTGACAGAGAAGGAGAAGATGAAGTCCGTCTATAGATGCATGGAGGGAGGTTTAGCGAGCTTCTGGTTCCGCTTCTGGCGAAAGAAAACCACGCGTCCGACGTGGAAGAGGTTCACCGATGATCTGACACGGAGGTTTGGCGGACTAACTCGGGACACCGTTTATGAGGAGCTGGCAGCAAAGCGACAAGAGGGGAGCATCGACGAAGACATCCAAGAGTTGGAAATTCTGGTGTCGCGTGCATCGGGAAAACCAGATCACTCCTCACTTTCTGTCTCGGTTAATCTTGGAGCTAGCATTATAAATGGTGGTGGGACTGTCGGGAAAGGAGGTACGACATGGGGAATATGTAAGTTAAGCTCGGAGACAGTCGCGAGGACGGAGATGTATCGAGGATCGTCGGAGGTAATTGTCAATGCCAGCGAAGGGCAAGAAGACAAAGAAGAGGAGGTAGAGGAGGGTCCCGAAACCGAACAAAAAACCATGGAATTATCTGTATTATCTGCAGGTGGTTTAACACAGTCGAAAGTAATGAATTTGCGAGGTTGGGTGCAAGGGAGAAAGGTATTGGTGTTGAATGACAGTGGGGCGAGTCATAGCCTTATTTCCACCCGATTGGTGGAGGAATTGGGGCTGAAAAGTGAGGATACGCCCCCTTATAATGTATATTTAGGTGATGGGGCTGCCTTGTCTTATGATGGAAACTACTGGTTTTTAGGTTTGACAACATATAGTTTAGGTGATGCTGGATATCCAGGTGTTGCTTCACTGGGTGATGCGGTTGGTGGCATGGCCACGACAAGAATCAATTCAAAACATTTCTTGTTCTGCTTTAGGTCTTACACTGCTAAGGAAGTCAAATGGGGAGGTGATTACAAAGCAATCGTGCAGAGTCTCAGTCCACTCATTCCACCCATATTTTCTTCTGATGAGAGTGCCTGCTGTTCTGAATGGAATGCAGCCATGGAAAGGCTAACTGGTTGGAAAAGAGATGAAGTCATAGGAAAATTGCTTCCTGGTGAAATATTTGGAAGTTTTTGTCGACTAAAAGGTTGTAACGCCAGATCCAGAGAGTTAGCTTATATACTACAAGAGATTGAAACCAGGACTCTGTCTTGGAGCTTGAGCCAAGCGGAATTTGTGGAGGGGGAGACAGAAGAGAGTGACTTAACTCCCAAAGAGGGACCTGTAGAGGGGAGAGAGCTGCTGGAAGCATTGAAAGACATCAAAGCTCATCTTCTCCAGGCTTATAGTTTTGGAAACGAGATGACCAGAATGTGGGAAGTCAATAGAATTCAAGAAGAATGGAAGATATTGGAGGAGGATTTGCCACCACCCAAGCCTCCAGACTTGAATTGGAGGGCGCCACCTAGGAAGGAGCATTACGACAAATATAAGTTCCCTAACTTCAACCTTGAGGACAAGGTTGATTTTTGAGGAGTGGAGTAATGCTAGGAATAAAAGAGAGTAAGTTAGACACGTGTGAGACACGTGTAAGAAAAGTTGTATGTTATAGTTTGTTAGAAGAGAGAGGATATAAATAATAAACCGAATAGGAGGAGAGGGGGATGAGATAATTGTTGCCTTTGGGTATAGACTGGATCGTTTCCAGTGAAGGAAGGGAGGCTTCCTTGAGGGAGTAAGGAAGGGAGGCTTCCTTGAGGGAGAAATACTGGATTGTTATTCTTTTGTTGAGTGTGTGTGTTGATTCTCATCTATTACGGTTCATGAGTAAAGGAACCTAACACTATCTAGGATCAACATGGGCTCAACCTTGGGGACAAGGTTGTTGAAGGAGAGGTGGGTAATGTTAGGAGTTGGAGGATTTATGTGAGAAGGAATAGAAAGGGGGATGCCTAACTGTTTGGGTAGTTAGGAGGAGCGGGGTATTAGCATTGTATAAATAGCTAATAGAATAGTTGTGCAGGGCAGTTAGTTGTTTTGTATAGAGTTGACAGGAATCCATTATTCCGGAGGGGGAGGTTATGCTCTCACAGTGACACACGTTGTATACTTTCTTTCAATACAGTCATTGATCATTCTTTCTTCTGTTTTGGGTGTGTTGTGTGCCTAGTTGCTTGTGTGTGAGTGGGTTCTTGACAGAGGAACCTAACAATTTATGATTATTGAAGAAACTCATGATCATGCTCACCAATACAACATGACTGTGTAGTGCATTCTACATAAATGACAAGTTACTAAAAATGGCAGCACAAAAGTACATCGGCATGTATATAAATTCCTGGAAAGAAACAGAATAATAGTTGCTGAAAGAAACTACGTAAATGATAGCATGGGAGAGAGAAAGTCCACTATCCCAATAAATTAACCATCAGTAGCCAGTAAATCATAATAAATCTGAAGCTTCTCCTAAAGCGAAACAAGATCTAAAAACTTCCATAAACAGGTAAGTAATGGAAAAGATTAAGAATAACAAGAAACCTAGCTGGCAAGTTTCTTAGTAGAAGATGGATAGTGAATGACATCTCATCTATATATTGGCCATGAACAAATTGTGAGATAACAATACTACATACATAAAATGCAAGCTTTATTAATTATATGAATTACGTAACTATCTTATAACAAGTATTTATAAAAATAAGAAATGACATTGTTGGCTAAATCTGTTGCAGCAAAACAGTATCGATGATTTCCTTATCATTGTGAAATACTTACTGTGCGTTGTCCAGATATAATCCTAGAAACATTAGTTAGTTTAAGGCGCTTCTCCTCTTTCCCAGAGAACCATATCAAAACAGATTCATCCTGAAAGCCAAAGACAAGTCAAATGCTTTCAACTTTTGAAAACCTAACAATAATTGGAAGGGAAAAAAACTGCATAATATGGAAACAGTCAAAAGTCAACAATCCCCAAAACTTAAGCTGTCGTGTGTAGACACATGAATAATTTATGCAGTAAAACAATAAAGGTGTTTTTAGGATAGATAAACAAATTATCATATCGTATCACAGATACATATTTCCTACTTTCCTTTTCTTAAAGAAAAAATATATAAACAATAAAGGTGATATTTATCTATCCTAAAACTATCTTCACTATTGACTACAATTTCATCTCTCTCCAATACGCCCCATCCAAAACACTTTAAGCTCAAAGCCTGTAGGATGTACGAACCCAATCTAGACATTGTGCTAAAAGACTAAAACTTGGCTTCTATATAGAAAAATGAGGGTGGAGAGAATCAAACTCCAAACCAAGTGGTTGCAGAAGCTCAAACATGTTGGGAAGTCCCATATTGCCTGCCCCAATTCTTGGAGTGTGGCTTACATATCTTTTGAACAACTTTATTTGACACCAATTGATTTTAAGATAAAATCTGACATAAAATCATAGTATATAGCTCATCTTGGTAATTACCTATTCTACAAGATTCAGTTCTCACAAGCCCACCTATTCTATTCTGAAATTCAAAAGTCAGAGGAATAGGAGTTCAAGGATAGAAGTCCTGACCAGTTGGCCACAAAATCTATAAACTATGATACCATGTATGTCATCATGACTCAATTATCTCAATTGTTTGGCAAAAGCATGTGAATGGTTTGACTTATCTCACAAAAACAAATACATATTGAAGGTGATGCAAAATCAACAATAAGCATTATCATAGCGATAACAAAACAAGCATGATACTACAAGCAATGAATCGTCAGCAAGTAGAATCTTTAAATGTCACCTATAATCACAACATGCACCATGTTAGAGTTATACTTTTCTCTAGTTGAATATAGTTAAAACTATATATAAGATTAATCTCCCTTGTGTTGAATATACACATTGGATCCTCTATTTATAATAGAAGAAATATGGGCTAAACCTAAAATACAAATAAGAAATAATAACAAACTAACTAAAGATAAAAGATAAATATAAAATAAAGATAATATATCTAACACTTCTCATCAAGTTGGAGCATACAAATTGTATGTACCAAGCTTGGAACAAATAAACTCAATCTGAGGACCCCTTAATGACTTGGTCAACACATCTCTGAGTTGATCGTTTGGCCCAACAAATTCAGTACATATTTCTTTAGTAAACAACTTTTCACGAACAAAATGACAATCAATTTTTATATGTTTAGTCCTCTCGTGAAACATTGAATTTGATGCAATTTGGAGAGCAGCTTGATTATTGCAATACATCTTCATAGTATGGATGACACAAAAGTTAAGCTCTTGAAAGAATTGTTTCACCCATATAAGTTCACATGTGAGTGACGCCATCGTCTTATACTCGGCTTCAGCTCATGACTGGTCAGAAGTTGATCTCTAAGATGATCAAAATCAGGATCCAGGGCACGAAGGATCAACACCATGTAAAATTTGTTTAGTTTCTTCTTGATATTCTTTAATGGGTCTGCTTCTAAAAACATCATGAGTTATTCGACAACAGATTGGACATCAGCCATGAAGGACACCATATCATGGTCTGCCATTTTAAAAGATGCAAGCTTGTTTGCAGTGTCATAGAGACGTTGAATATCGTTGGCATAGATACTTTGTGCTTTCTTCCAAAAGGAGTGACAAGTTTTGAAAGCCCTTAGAGATATAAGAAGTTTGGGTTCCACTAATTTCCATAACAGGGCACACAACTGGAAATCTGCTTGTTTCCACTGATCAGCAGGCACATGGCTTCCATCTCGCTCAAGGTGGTCATAATGCCCTTGGCCAAGGAACTACATTTCAACAGCAGCAGACCATGATATATAATTTTTTCCATTTAGCTTCTCAGAGGTAATTGATGGACTTCCGGAGAAGGAAAGAGTATTGTCAAACGCCATCTCTGAAGAAGACGAATCGCACCAGCGAGAAACAAGAAAACCCTAAGGGTTTAGATGGACGGAACTGTGACGGCAGCTGGTGGTGAACGGCGGCAGACGGTGGCGGACAGCAGGCCCAGACAGATGATACGAGACAGAAACCAGAGCGGGATCGACCCGCTCTGATACCAAGTTGAATATAGTGAAAACTATATATGATATTAATCTCTCTTGTATTGAATATACACATAGGGCCCTCTATTTATAATATAAGAAATATGGACTAAACTCAAAATACAAATAAGAAATAATAACAAACTAACTAAAGATAAAAGATAAATATAAAATAAAGATAATATATCTAACATCTCTGACTATATATATCTCGATTTTCTTTTTCTACTAGGTAGTTACATCTCTAAGAGCTGTTGGTTATTGGCTGTTTGTTGGTTACAACTGAACAGATGTCAGTTATGCATTGTTTCCCTGCCCTTATAAACAAATATTCTGTAACAGAAGTTCACTGTCTTTGAACTTTTCATTCTAAGCAACAAATCATTTCACTCTGTTTCTATCAATATAGAAGATCTTAATACAGTCAATAAGGTAACAATATACTTAACTCCAAATTTAATAGATATGCCCTTTGGTAAGGTAAAGCTTCCATTTTATAATATTTGGATAAAGGGTGTCTAACCCAGATCCAATCAGTCTCAGGCTGAGAGAAGTTATTCTCCATTTTCCACTATGAATACTATTTTGATGAAGACTATATTTCTGGTAAACTAATCAAGGTTCCCCAGAGTTTAATAAAAGCATTATCATGTTTTCAACATAGTCAAATAGATGCTTAAAACTTTGTAATCAAGCATAACAACTGTGATTTCCAAAAATTTCATAATGATGCTGAAAACAGTTTAGAAACTTAATCTCTATGATGATCTAACTGTAGTTAAGTCATCGATAGTTCTTTCAGTAATTATTTGAAACTTTGAGCATGCACTTCTGAAATCTCCTTTCTCACAATATAATTTTATTTATGAATAAATGTTTAGCCCTCTTAAAAAGATTACTAACAGTGTTCATCTATCAAGGTCAAGATCGTCTGCTATATTTCTCCCTAGTTTAACCTTTTCAAGAAAATTTGTTATAACTAGTTATAGAGTAAAATAATTGTCAGAAACCGTGATTGGTGTGATAAAGATTGGCATGGTGTATTTTAGGAAGGTTTATATCTGATGTGCTGTATTTTTGTAACAGTTTTGTACTGCTTTTATTAGGTTCATTTATAGTTGATTGATCCCATAATCATAGGGATTTATTCCTTAGAATTAGCCGTCCATATTTCCTAAAATATGCTCCAGACTTATGTATTTATATAGGGGTTAATAACCTCTTGAAATAATAAGAAAGAATTCTATTCCTTCTAAATTTGAGATGGTATCAGAGCTCCCGATTCTTGGGAGTCTCTAACCGTGTTAATTATCCAAATCGCAACCTTTATTGTTGCTCTATCTTCAACCTAAAACTGCGGCAGCCTTTATTGTTGCGCCACCATCAAGCCTTCATTGCTTATCGTCTGCGGCAGTCTTCATTGTTGTGCCACCGTCAAGCCTTCATTGCTTATCTTGACTACATCGAGTTATGGCTGAAGCTGGGAACCCGGAAACTGAAAACAGATCCCTGGAAACTGGGGATAGATTCCAGACCACCGGAGAACTGCAGAATATCCATTCTGCGTATCGGTTAAATGGAAAAAACTACCTCAAATGGTCTCAAATCATTAGGACCATCCTGAAAGGAAAATGAAAGATCAGTCACCGGACTGGTGATGCACCGAGTGGGAGTGATCCCAAATTCAAACATGGGATGAAGAAGACTCCATGATCATGGCGTGGTTGTGGAACTCAATGGTTCCAGAAATCAGTGATACATGCATGTTTCTAAAATCAGCAAGGGAGATCTGGGAGGCAGTCGAACAAACTTACTCTAAGGCCAAGGATGCTGCTTAGATTTATGATGTAAAGGTGAAAACCGTGGCTGCCAAACAGGGAAGTAAGTCCGTTACAGAATATGTCAATCAACTTAAATCCTTATGGATGGAATTGGATCACTATCGGGTTATAAAAGCAAAGTGTTCAAAAGACTCAACAATTCTAAAAGAGTATATTGAACAAGATAGGGTCTATGATTTTTTGGTGGGTTTAAATCCTGAATATGACCAGGTCCGAATTCAAATCTTGGGAAAGGAGAAAATCCCAGGACTTAATGAAGTGGTAGCCATTATCCGGAGTGAAGAAAGCAGGAGAGGGCTGATGCTGGAAACCTCAACCACCGAAAGCTCAGCAATGATAGCTGAAGGAGGAACAATCATGGTTGCCAACCTGAGAAAAAACTGGGAGAAAAGACAGGAGGAGATTTGGTGTACCCATTGTAACAAGCCGCGCCACACAAGGGAAAAGTGCTGGAAATTACATGGAAAGCCCACAAGCCGAGAATGGGGGTTGAAAGATGGGAAGACCTCAAGCAGAGAATGGGGGCCGAAAGGAGAAGATGGAAAAAACTAGAGCAGAGAATGGGGACCAAAAATCCCAGGCCGAGAATGGGGATTGAAGGGAGGCCCTCAGAAAAAAGGAGGGCAAGTATACATTGCTAATGGACAAGGTGAAGAATCTTTCCAGTTGAATCATGAAGAGATAGAACGGGTAAGATTCATCCTTAGTAAATTGGAGAAGCCTACAGGTACGTGCTCCCTGACATATTTTGGTAAGTTTCCATTCTTGTTTGGACTTAATGTTTCAGATACACCATTCACACATTACTGGATATTAGACTCTGGAGCCACTGACCATATGACCCCTCTACCCAAATACTTCTCCACATATTCCCCATGTCCTAGTAACAAGAAAATTTCCACAGCAGATGGAACCCTTATAATTGCAGCCGGACAAGGAGAGATCCTAATAAGCCCATCCATGACCTTAAATAATGTCCTTCATGTCCCCAAACTATCCACTAACCTGATTTCTATACAAAAACTCACCAAAGACCATGCATGTAATGTTGTTTTTTATAGCAACACTTGTATATTGCAGGACAAGAACTCAGGGAGGACGATTGGACATGCTAGAGAATGGAATGGCTTATACTACATGGAGGATCCTAATCTGCCTACCAAGAGTCTCATCTCTAAATCCACCATGACTAACAAAGAGAAAGCTCACCTTTATCATTGCCGACTAGGACATCCATCATTTCGAGTTGTAAAAGTGCTATTTCCTTCCTTGTTTAAAAATTTAAGTGTGGAGAGTCTTCATTGTGAAGTATGTGAGTTGGCAAAACATAAACGTCAACCTTTTCCCATTAGCAATAAGATGAGTCCTTTCCCATTTTCTCTTGTTCATACTGATGTATGGGTCCTGCTTATGTTCCTAATATTTCCGGTGCTAAATGGTTTTTAACATTCATTGATGATTGTACCCGGGTGACTTGGGTTTTTTTATTGAAACAAAAATCTGAAGTTAGCTCTGTGTTTGTCCAGTTTGTCTCTATGATTAAAAATCAATTTGGTGTCAGTATAAAAAGAATTAGGTCGGATAATGCCAAGGACTACTTTAACCTTGTATTAAACTCATTTTGCCAAAAGGAAGGGATAATCCATGAGTCCTCATGTGTGAACACACCCCAACAGAATGGAATTGCATAAAGGAAAAATGGGCACCTTCTAGATCAAACTAGAGCTCTACTTTTTCAAATTCATGTTCCTAAGAGATTTTGAGGGGAAACCCTTCTTACTGCCAACTATCTAATCAATAGGTTACCTACTAAAATTCTAATCTCAAGAAGTCCCATGGAAGTTTTATCATCATTCTATCCTCACCTTGACCCTACAAATAAACTCCAACCTAGAATATTTGGGTGTGTATCCTTTGTACATATTCATAGTAATGAAAGGGGAAAACTGGATCCTAGGTCTGTCAAATGTGTTTTCTTAGGGTATTCTACCACACAAAAGGGATAGAAATGTTTTCAACCCCTTTCCAAGAAATTCTATGTGTCAAGAGATGTCACCTTCAATGAACAAGAAAGCTACTTCAAATAGCCTCATCTTCAGGGGGAGAATGTAAGAGAGGAAGATGAGACTCTTATGTTCGCAAACATGATGTTTGGACCTGAAATTGGTGGGACAAATGGCATTGTTGTTCCTGAAATTGAGGGAGGAATTGAACCTGCACCTGATCCAGTGAGACCTGCACCTGATGGCGGCGGAAAATTTGGGAAAAATCTGGTATATTCAAGGAGAGAAAAGGCCATTCTAGAATCTGGCAATGTCCAAGAATCCAACCCACCAGCACTACATGAGGTAACACTTGAGGTAACACCTTCAAATCCTATTAATTCCAATGATTCTAATGAGTTTGTTTCTGATAATATAGAAGCACAGGTGGACCAAACCCTTGACCTACCCATTGCCCTTAGAAAAGGAACTAGAGCTTGCACCCAACAGCCAAGTTACCCACTATCAAATTTCTTATCCTTTGAAAAATTCTCACCTACCCATAAAACCTTTCTCACTAACCTCAACTCCACACACACACCTTCCTCTGTATCTGAAGCATTGTCTGACAGGAAATGGAAACATGCCATGGATGTGGAAATGGAGGCGTTAATCAAAAATGGGACCTGGGAACTTGCCACCCTACATCCTGGAAAAAAATAAGTAAGGTGTAAGTGGGTATATGCAATAAAGTATAGGGCTGATGGGACCGTCGAACGTTACAAGGCAAGGTTGGTGGCCAAAGGCTTCACTCAAACCTATGGAGTTGACTACTTGGAGACATCTGCCCCGGTTGCTAAGATGAACACGGTAAGAGAAATATTGTCACTAGCAGCAAATAATGATTGGGATCTGCAGCAGTTTGATGTGAAAAATGCTTTTCTACATGGAGACCTTGAAGAAGAAATATACATGGAGTTGCCCCCTGGTTACAATGGACAAGCTGCTGCTGGAACTGTTTGCAAGTTAAGAAAGGCTTTATATGGGCTGAAACAATCCCCAAGAGCATGGTTTGAAAGATTTACCAAAGTTATGACAGGTCTGGGCTACAAACAAAGCCAAGGGGATCACACTTTATTCATCAAACATTCAATTTAAGGGGGAGTAACAATTCTAATAGTATATGTAGATGACATTATAGTAAGTGGAGACGACAAAAAGGAACAGCAAGTGTTAAGTGAATGCCTTGCCACTGAATTTGAGATCAAGACACTAGGGAGGCTTAAATATTTCTTAGGAATTCAAGTGGCTCATTCCAAGAAAGGAATCTTCATATCTCAACAAAAGTATATTACTGACTTGCTTAAAAAAACAGGGAAGACAGGCTGCAGACCAGCAAGCACCCCAGTTGATCCAAATATAAAATTGGGAAGTATGGAGGAGGATGTTGTTATGGACAAGGAAATGTATCAAAGACTTGTGGGCAGGCTTATTTACTTATCTCACACTAGACCAGACATTGTGTTTGCTGTGAGTCTCGTCAGCTAGTTTATGCACAACCAAAGGAAGCACATTTACAAGCTGCCCTTAGAATTGTCCAGTACTTGAAAGGGACTCCCGGAAGAGGAATTTTGTTAAAACGGAACAAAAGTGTAAGTCTTGAGGCATACACGGATGCGGACTATGCGGGGTCAGTGGTAGATAGGAGATCAACCACGGGATACTGCACTTTCCTTGGTGGAAACTTAGTTACTTGGAAGAGTAAAAAACAGAGTGTACTGGCTAGATCAAGTGCTTAAGCAGAATTTCTAGCAATGGCCCACGGAATATGTGAACTTCTATGGCTGAAGATTATATTAGAAGACTTGAGGATAAAGTGGGATGAACCAATGAGGTTATATTGTGATAATAAATCTGCAATTAGCATAGCCCACAACCCGGTACAGCGCGATAGAACTAAACATATTGAGGTTGATAGACACTTTATCAAGGAAAAGCTAGACAGTGGCATGATTTGCACACCATATGTATCCACCCAAAACCAACTTGCAGACATACTCACCAAGGGGATAAACTGCATTAACTTTGAAGGAATCATATCCAAGCTGGGAATGGAAAACACCTATTCACCAGCTTGAGGGAAAGTGTCAAAAATCGTGATTGGTGTGATAAAGATTGGCATGGTGTATTTTAGGAAGGTTTATATCTGATGTGCTGTATTTTTGTAACAGTTTTGTACTGCTTTTATTAGGTTCATTTATAGTTGATTGATCCCATAATCATAGGGATTTATTCCTTAGAATTAGCAGTCCATATTTCCTAAAATATGCTGCAGATTTATGTATTTATATAGGGGTTAATAACCTCTTGAAATAATAAGAAAGAATTCTATTCCTTCTAAATTTGAGAATAATAAAAATACATAACTAAAAGAAAGGAACAAATTGAGGCTCTAAAAGAAAAGAGAGACATACACTTTCACAAGTATTAAAAACAAGCACAAAACTCACATTAGAAAGTCGAAAAGGACAAAACTCACATTAGAAAGTCGAAAAGGACAAAACTTGGGCTTCCCTCTTCTTCCATACTTTAGCAAGTAAGCCCCCTTTTTTAAAGCAGTAATAGCCTGTAGTTAAGACCATAAAGAACCTCAGTCAGTATAGTCAGCACATTTGGCAAGCACAAAATGTCCTGCCTGAATATCAAATTCCACAACACACAAGAATAAGCTGAATGCACATCAACTTACATGAAAATTGAAAAAACTTCTTAGAATATGTTATAAGAACGAGATCATTATCCGACTAGTTAGACAATCTCTACAAAGTTTAGTCACCAAAATGGAGCGGCTAGAATTTTTGTAAAAATATCTTTGGCAACCATGACGCATTAGTTTTGCAGAGATTTTTCATTCTTATCCTAATTTGTCGATGACTACCTTCTCCACAAGCATACAGCAAAGTTTTAAGAAGATGAACTTGCTCTCACTCTTGACTACATACAACCTCAATATCACACTATCAATATTAAAAGAGCAATGGATCCTTTAGTAATTTTCAAAATCAACTTTCTCCGCTACATTATAAGCTCAACAAAACATAAATAATAGAGATAGTCAGATACAATGACCAAGGCCTTTTACCATTATACAGGTTTTCAATTACATAAATCAAATGATGTCATTTTGCTGTGTACAAAACAAATTATTCAACAATTCTACATCCTTATTTAATCACTTCATTTAGAATCAATCTTTGTTGGCCTATCTGTGCCTTTAGTTATTAGGTTATCCTCCATCTAATCAACACTTTCGATGGGAGCCTCTATTAGTCCTCTTCTCACATGTTCAAACCATCATAAACAGAATTCTACCAACTTTTCCTCAATAGATTGCCCACCGTCTTTCTCTCCCATTCTTAGCATAAATAATTAAAATACTTTGAATTTAGAATCTGTTTACTGGCCAAGTGCTCTATCTCACGTTGTAAATAATAAATATATACAGAAAAAAAAAATTACCTACTTTTACTTAAGTGCTCTATCTCACGTTGTAAATAATAAATATATACAGAAAAAAAAAATTACCTACTTTTACTTTATTCAATATGGAAAGGTAGAATTGTCCTATTTATCAGTAAGACCAGCCCCTTTTTTGGTTAAACAGCCAAAGAGGCAAAAACATTGATACATGGCCTAAAGGTGAATAATTTTAGTGACAAGATGGTTGCCATAAGAAAATACCAGAGATATGTCCTTTGCTGTTGATAGGACTCCTAGTAAGGATCACAAGGTGGGAAGTGCACATGGGCTTGTTACTCAGCCAGGAAAAATTATAGAAGAAATAGATAGGCCCAAAATATGGAATGTGTATGTAAGAAGAAAGAAAGTGGGGTTAGGAAAAGAAATGGGGAAAAGTTAGTTAGGATGGGGAATGACATGTCAAGAATCCTGGGAAAATTCTGTTATAAGAGAGAGTAGGGAGAATGTGGGGGGAATACAGTTTCAAATTTAGAATAGAATTCTCTTATATTATTATGAGGTTATTAACCTCTATATATACATAATTCAGCAGCATATTTTAGGAAATATGGGCTGCTAATTCTACTGGACAAATCCCTATAATTAGGGAATTAATCAATCAAATATAAATAACTTAATAAATGCAACAGTTACGGAAATGAAATAAAAAACTTCCTAAACTACTCCACACCAATTACACCAATCACGGTTTTGACACTCCCCTCAAGCTGGTAAATAGGTGTTTTCCATTCCCAGCTTGGAGACGATTCCTTCAAAGCTAATGCAGTTCAGTCCCTTGGTGAGTATGTCGGCAAGTTGGTTCTGTGTAGATACATATGGTGTGCAAATCATGCCACTGTCCAGCTTTTCCTTTATAAAGTGTCTATCAACTTCAATATGTTTAGTTCTATCATGCTGCACCGGATTATGAGCTATGCTAATTGCAGATTTATTGTCGCAATATAGCCTCATAGGTTCATCCCACTTTATCTTCAAGTCTTCCAATATAATATTCAGCCATAGAAGTTCACATATTCCATGGGCCATTGCTCGAAATTCTGCTTCAGCACTTGATCTAGCCACTACACTTTGTTTCTTACTCTTCCAAGTCACCAAGTTTCCACCAAGGAAGGTGCAGTATCCCGTGGTTGATCTCCTATCCACCACTGACCCAGCATAGTCTGCATCCGTATATGCTTCAAGGCTTACATTCTTGTTCTGTTTGAACAAAATCCCTCTTCCAGCAGTCCCTTTCAAGTATTGGACAATTCTAAGAGCAGCTTGTAGATGTGCTTCTTTTGGCTGGTGCATAAACTGGTTAACTAGACTTACAACAAACGCAATGTCTGGTCTAGTGTGAGATAAGTAAATAAGCCTGCCCACAGGTCTTTGACACATTTCCTTGTCCACAGCAACATCATCCTCCATACTTCCCAATTTTATATTTGGATCAACTGGAGTGCTTACTGGTTTGCAGCCTGTCTTCCCTGTTTCTCTAAGCAAGTCGGTAATATATTTTTGTTAAGATATGAAGATTCCTTTCTTGGAATGGACCACTTCAATTCCCAAAACATATTTAAGCCTCCCTAGTGTCTTGATCTCAAATTCCGTGGCAAGACATTTGCTTAATACTTGTTGTTCCCTTTTGTCGTCCCCACTCACTATAATATCATCTACATATACTAATAGAATTGTTACTCCCCCTGAAGCTGAATGTTTGATAAATAATGTGTGATCCCCTTGACTCTGTTTGTAGCCTAGACTTGTCATAACTTTGGTAAATCTTCCAAACCATACTCTTGGGGATTGTTTCAGCCCATATAGGGCCTTTCTTAATTTGCAAACAGTTCCAGCAGCAACCTGTTCCTTGTACCCAGGGGGCAACTCCATGTATATTTCTTCTTCAAGGTCTCCATGTAGAAATGCGTTCTTCACATCGAACTGCTGTAGATCCCAATCATTATTTGTTGTTAGTGACAATAATACTCTGACCGTGTTCATCTTAGCAACCGGGACAAATGTCTCCAAGTAATCAACTCCATAGGTTTGAGTGAAGCCTTTGGCCACCAACCTTGCCTTGTAACGTTTGATTGTCCCATCAGCCCTATACTTTATTGTATATACCCACTTACATCCCACGGGTTTTTTTCCAGAAGGTAGGGTGACAAGTTCCCAGGTCCTATTCTTGTTCAACGCCTCTATTTCCACATCCATGGCATTTTTCCATTTCCTGTCAGACAATGCTTCAGATACAGAGGAAGGTGTGTGTGTGGAGTTGAGGTTAGTGAGAAAAGTTTTATGGGTAGGTGAGAATTTTTCAAAGGATAAGAAGTTTGATAGTGGGTAACGTGGTTGTTGGGTGCAAGCTCTAGTTCCTTTTCTAAGGGCAATGGGTAGGTCATGAGTTTGGTCCACATGTGCTTCTAGATTATCAGAAACAAAGTCATTAGAATCATTGGAATTTATAGGATTTGAAGGTGTACCTCAGGCGTTACCTCATGTAGTGCTGGTGGGTTGGACTCTTGGACATTGCCAGATTCCAGAATGGCCTTTTCTCTCCTTGAGTATACCTTTCCAAATTTGCCGCCGCCACCAACATCAGGTGCAGGTCTCACGGGTTCAGCAGGTTGTTGAATTCTTTCCTCAATTTTAGGGACAACAATGTCGCCATCATTTGTCCCAGTTTCAATTTCAGGCCCAAACATCATATTTGGGACCGTGAGAGTCTCATCTTCCTCTCTTATATTCTCCCCCTAAAGATGAGGCTGTTTGAAGTAGCTCTCTTGTTCATTGAAGGTGACATCTCTTGACACATAGAATCGTTTTGAAAGGGGTTGAAAACATTTGTAACCTTTTTGTGTGGTAGAGTACCCTAAGAAAACACATTTGACAGCTCTAGGATCTAATTTCCCTCTCTCATTACTATGAACATGTACAAAGGATACACACCCAAATATTCTAGGTTGGAGTTTATTTGTAGGGTCAAGGTGTGGGTAGAATGAGGATAGAACTTCCATGGGACTTCTTAAGTTTAAAACTTTAATGGGTAATCTATTGATTAGATAGGTGGCGGTAAGGAGAGCTTCCCCCCAAAATCTTTAAGGAACATGATTTTGAAAAAGTAGAGCTCTAGTTTGATCTAGAAGGTGCCCATTTTTCCTTTCTGCAATTCCATTCTGTTGGGGTGTGTTCACACATGAGGACTCATGGATTATCCCTTCCTTTTGGCAAAATGAGTTTAATACAAGGTTAAAGTAGTCCTTGGCATTATCCGACCTAATTCTTTTTATACTGACCCCAAATTGATTTTTAATCATAGAGACAAACTGGACAAACACAGAGCTAACTTCAGATTTTTGTTTCAATAAAAAAACCCAAGTCACCCGGGTACAATCATCAATGAATGTTAAAAACCATTTAGCACCGGAAATATTAGGAACATAAGCAGGACCCATACATCAGTATGAACAAGAGAAAATGGGAAAGGACTCATCTTATTGCTAATGGGAAAAGGTTGACGTTTATGTTTTGCCAACTCACATACTTCACAATGAAGACTCTCCACACTTAAATTTTTAAACAAGGAAGGAAAAAGCACTTTTACAACTCGAAATGATGGATGTCCTAGTCGGCAATGATAAAGGTGAGCTTTCTCTTTGTTAGTCATGGTGGATTTAGAGATGAGACTCTTGGTATGCAAATTACAATCCTCCATGTAGTATAAGCCATTCCATTCTCTAGCATGTCCAATCGTCCTCCCCGAGTTCTTGTCCTGCAATATACAAGTGTTACTATAAAAAACAACATTACATGCATGGTCTTTGGTGAGTTTTTGTATAGAAATCAGGTTAGTGGATAGTTTGGGGACATGAAGGACATTTTTTAAGGTCATGGATGGGCTTATTTGGACCTCTCCTTGTCCGGCTGCAGTTATAAGGGTTCCATCTGCTGTGGAAATTTTCTTGTTACTAGGACATGGGAAATATGTGGAGAAGTATTTGGGTAGAGGGGTCATATGGTCAGTGGCTCCAGAGTCTAATATCCAGTAATGTGTGAATGGTGTATCTGAAACATTAAGTCCAAACAAGAATGGAAACTTACCAGAATATGTCAGGGAGCACGTACCTGTAGGCTTCTCCAATTTACTAAGGATGGATCTTACCCGTTCTATCTCTTCATGATTCAACTGGACAGATTCTTCACCTTGTCCATTAGCAATGTATGCTTGCCCTCCTTTTTTCTGTGGGCCTCCCTTCAATCCCCATTCTCGGCCTGGGATTTTTGGTCCCCATTCTCTACTTGAGGTTTTCCCATCTTCTCCTTTTGGCCCCCATTCTCTGCTTGGGATCTTCCCATCTTTCAGCCCCCATTCTCGGCTTGGGGGTTTTCCATGTTATTTCCAGCACTTTTCTCTTGTGTGGCGCGGCTTGTTACAATGGGTACACCAAACATCCTCATGTCTTTTCTCCCAGTTTTTCCTCTGATTGGCAACCATGATTGTTCCTCCTTCAGCTATCATTGCAGAGCTTTCGGTGGTTGAGGTTTCCAGCATCAGCCCTCTCCTGCTTTCTTCACTCCAGATAATGGCTACCACTTCAATAAGTCCTGGGACTTTCTCCTTTCCCAAGATTTGAATTCGAACCTGGTCATATTCAGGATTTAAACCCACCAAAAAATCATAGACCCTATCTTGTTCAATATACTCTTTTTGAATTGCTGAGTCTTTTGAACACTTTGCTTTTATAACCCGATAGTGATCCAATTCCATCCATAAGGATTTAAGTTGATTGACATATTCTGTAACAGACTTACTTCCCTGTTTGGCAGCCACTGTTTTTACCTTTACATCATAGATCTGAGCAGCATCCTTGGCTTTAGAGTAAGTTTGTTCGACTGCCTCCCAGATCTCCCTTGCTGATTTTAGAAACATGCAGGTATCACTAATTTCTGGAACCATTGAGTTCCACAGCCACACCATAATCATGGAGTCTTCTTCATCCCATGATTTGAATTTTGGATCACTCCCACTCGGTGCATCACCACTGATCTTTCCTTTTCCTTTGAGGATGGTCCTAATGATTTGAGACCATTTGAGGTAGTTTTTTCCATTTAACCTATACGCAGAATGGATACTTTGCAGTTCTCCACTGGTCTGGAATCTGTCCCCAGTTTCCAGGGATCTGTTTTCCGTTCCCGGGTTCCCAGCTTCAGCCATAACTCGATGAAGTTACGATAAGCAATGAAGGCTTGACAGTGGTGCAGCAATAAAGGCTACTACAGTTTTAGGTTGAAGATAGAGCAGCAATAAAGGTTGTGATTTGGATAAGTAACACGGTCAGAGACTCCCAAGGATCGGGAGCTCTGATACCATTTCAAATTTAGAATAGAATTCTCTTATATTATTATGAGGTTATTAACCTCTATATATACATAAGTCAGCAGCATATTTTAGGAAATATGGGCTGCTAATTCTACTGGACAAATCCCTATAATTAGGAAATTAATCAATCAAACATAAATAACTTAATAAATGCAACAGTTACGGAAATAAAATAAAAAACTTCCTAAACTACTCCACGCCAATTGTTAGATATTGTGTGTTTATGTTAATTAGGGAAACATAGTACCTATATGTTTATTAGGGAAATATAGTCCTTATGCTCATTATATTTTATTTCTACATATTCATTTGTATTTGGGCTTAACCCACATTCTTATTATTATAAATACATTACCCTATGTGTATGCAAAGACACACAAGGGAGATTGATCCTAAATATAGTTTTTCATCATATTTAACATGGTATCAGAGCCTGGTTCCGATCCAGGGACCTGTGGGTTGTGGGCGTAATCATGGAGTCACCATCCCTTCTTCATGCTCAGTTAGGTCATCCCAGTCTTGCCAAATTGCAGCAACTTGTTCCGAGTTTGTCGAAGTTATCAAGTTTGTCATGTGAGTCTTGTCAGTTAGGAAAGCATACTCGTAGTTCCTTTCCTTGTAGTGTTTCACAAAGAGCGTCATCCCCTTTTTCATTAGTTCATTCTGATATTTGGGGACCTAGTCGTGTTAAGTCCACTTTAGGATTTCAGTATTTTGTTACCTTTATTGATGACTATTCCAGATGTACTTGGTTGTTTTTAATGAAGAATCGTTCTGAGTTGTTTTCTATTTTCCAATCTTTTTTCAATGAAATAAAAACACAGTTTGGGGTTTCTATTCGAATTTTACGCAGTGATAATGGCCGTGAATACCTTTCTCAACAGTTTAAACATTTTATGGCTTCTCATGGCATTCTTCACCAGACCTCATGTGCTTATACTCCTCAACAAAATGGGGTGGCTGAGCGCAAGAATAGACACCTTATTGAAACAACTCGTACTCTTCTTATCCATGGCCAAGTACCCTCGCGTTTTTGGGGTGATGCAGTTCTCACTGCATGTTATCTCATAAACCGCATGCCATCTTCTGTCCTAGATAACAAAATCCCTCATTCTGTCTTATTTCCTCAAGACCCTTTACATCCATTACCTCTTAGAGTTTTTGGGTCTACATGTTTTGTTCATGATTTTAGTCCTGGTCTTGATAAGTTATCTCCTAGATCTCACAAATGTGTCTTCTTAGGATTTCCACGGTCACAAAAGGGCTATAAGTGTTTTTTCCCCTTCCCTCAATCGCCATTTTATCTCTGCTGACGTCACTTTTGATGAATCTTCGTTTTATTTTTCACCTCTATCTTCTAGTTCTGTACCTCCACCTATTACTGTTGATATTCCTATTGTCTGTGATCCTTCTCCTCCTTTAGCCTCTCAGGATCGTCCTTCAACTCCACCCCTTCAGGTTTATAGTCGCCGCCCTCGTCTCCCTCATGACTCACCTCCTGTGCCGCCTCCTGTGTCTCCTCCGGCTCCTGCAAATGAGTCTGACTTGCCTATTGCCCTCCGTAAAGGTATACGCTCTACTCGTAACCCTTCCCCCCATTATATTGTTCTTAGTTACCACAGGTTATCTCCATCTTTTTACACATGTCTCTCCTCCATTTCTTCTGTGTCCATTCCCAAGTCTGTGGGTGATGCCTTAACTCATCCTGGTTGGCGTCAAGCCATGCTGGATGAATTAAGTGCTTTACAGAAAAGTGGAACTTGGGAGCTTGTCCAATTACCATCTGGAAAGTCTGTTGTTGGTTGCAGGTGGGTTTATGCTATCAAAGTTGGCCCTGATGGTACAATTGATCGTTTGAAGGCTCGACTGGTTGCCAAAGGATACACACAGATTTTTGGTTTGGATTATGGTGATACTTTTTCTCCAGTGGCGAAAATGACCTCTGTTCGCCTATTCATTGCCATGGCCGCTCTTCGACAATGGCCTCTTTACCAACTTGATGTAAAAAACGCTTTCCTTAATGGTGATTTGCATGAAGAAATTTATATGGAGCAACCGCCCGGCTTTGTTGCTCAGGGGGAGTCATCTGGATTGGTATGTCGTCTTCGCAAATCCTTATATGGCCTAAAACAGTCTCCTCGGGCCTGGTTTGGTAAGTTCAGCTGTGTTGTTCAACAATTTGGTATGTCTCGCAGTGAAGCGGATCATTCAGTGTTCTATCGCCACTCAAGTGCTGGATGTATCTACTTAATAGTGTATGTTGATGACATTGTTCTCACAGGAAGCGACTATCTTGGCATCTCTCAGATGAAACAACACCTTTGTCACCATTTTCAAACCAAAGATCTTGGCAAACTCCGATACTTTTTGGGTATTGAAGTAGCACAATCCAATGATGGTATTGTCATATCTCAGAGGAAGTATGCGTTAGACATCTTGGAGGAAACAGGGTTAATGAACTGTAAGTCTGTTGAGACACCTATGGATCCTAACATCAAGCTTCTACCAAATCAGGGGGAGCCTTTCTCAGATCCTGAACGTTACAGAAGATTAGTTGGTAAATTAAACTATCTTACTGTTACGCGTCCTGACATTTCCTTCGCAGTAAGTGTGGTGAGTCAATTCCTTAACTCCCCATGTGAAGACCATTGGGATGCAGTTGTTCGCATACTGAAGTATATTAAAGGATCACCTGGAAAAGGTTTGCTATATGGTCCTAACAACGATACAAAAATCGTTTGCTATTCAGATGCTGATTGGGCTGGTTCCCCTTCTGATAGGAGGTCTACTTCTGGATATTGTGTCTCTATTGGTGGCAACTTGATATCTTGGAAAAGTAAGAAGCAAAGTGTTGTGGCTAGGTCCAGCGCAGAAGCAGAATATAGAGCTATGGCATCAGCTACTTGTGAGCTTGTGTGGCTTAAACAATTACTTAGTGAACTGAAATTTGGAGATGTCACTCACATGACACTTATATGTGATAATCAAGCTGCTCTTCATATTAGCTCTAACCCTGTCTTCCATGAGAGAACCAAGCACATTGAAGTTGATTGCCATTTTATTAGAGAAAAAATCATATCCGGAGATATCAAGACTGAGTTCGTTAACTCAAGCAACCAGTTGGCAGACATATTCACTAAGTCCTTGCGAGGACCTAGAATTGACTATCTTTGTGACAAGCTTGGAACATATGATTTATACGCTCCAGCTTGAGGGGGAGTGTTAGATATTGTGTGTTTATGTTAATTAGGGAAACATAGTACCTATATGTTTATTAGGGAAATATAGTCCTTATGCTCATTATATTTTATTTTTACATATTCATTTGTATTTGGGCTTAGCCCACATTCTTATTATTATAAATACATTACCCTATGTGTATGCAAAGACACACAAGGGAGATTGATCCTAAATATAGTTTTTCATCATATTTAACAAAAATAAAAAATAAATAAACATTTTTTTTATAACAGTCATTTCCTTCTTGTTCTGTAGAAGCAAACTATGAAATGCAAAAGATGTAATTCAAGATATCAAAGACACGCAGCCCATTTTTCTTCTCATTATGTGTTATATGTATAAAAAGGGCAACTTAGTTTTATATGTTAATAAGGGCAGCCTAGTGGACAAGACTCCCACCTGGTGGCGGCATTCCACAAAGGTAGACGTACATCACCTTAATTGTTGTAAAACAAGTTCTAGCCAGTTTTTCAGATTGACAGAAAAATAACCAGGCAAAATACACCATGTATAATAAAAAACTATTCTCCCTTTCTCTCAATTTCACATTTTATATAACCAAATAAAAATACTGATCCAGAAGAAGCTCTTGCACTTCCATGAGAAACAGAGGCTGAAGGAAGAATTGCTTCAAAAACAGAACTGGCTCGGTGTGAGGCATAATGATCAGTCATGGTAAAGCAAATATTTCCCTAATATTCTGTGAATTGTGAAGGTTACTCTAGTGTGACAAGTTTGTTTAAGAGTGCTCAATATTTGAGACGCTTTGAAGAAACTCTAAAATTAGTTCACTGGGTCATGAGAGACCAGATTTGGTTCAGCCATTTGAGTTTAAGTTTGGCTAAAATACAAATTTATCACTGTGTATCAAATTAGCTGGTATGGAAGATATTTGGAGCTGCAATAGGGCACTTGATAGAGTATTGAAGGTGTATGAAAGAAAGAAGAGGAAATGAGGGAGAATAAGGAGAAGCGGGAAATGTTGGGAAAGGTTGTTGACCGTTAGGAAATATTATAAATAAGGGGTGTGCACCGTACAGGGAGTTAGTTAGTTTTTTTGTACATTTGAGTGTAGACTGGATAATTGTTCCAGTGGACAGAGAGAGGCTTCCTAGGTGTGATTCTTTGTACATTGATTCATTCATACAGCAATAATACACATATTATTTTGTTTTCTCTCGTGTGTGTTGTAAGGAGGGGAGTATTGATCGACTTCTTGATAAAAAGAAGTCTATCAGCACTGCAAAATGTTTTTGGGGGTTAGGGAGCTACAGCTCACTCCTTTCCAGCACAATTGCAGCTGCCTTAAAGAATAAAAGTCCAGTCAAGCTATGAGTGAAATGCCCTTTTCGAACTAACAAGTATCAAGAATGTTCAAGTTTTAAGATCAACAAAGCACCAGATTTCTGATTCCACCACATGTTCATTCATTTTCCCAAATAAAAGAAGATTGCAAGCACGCACCATACAGCATACCACCCTCTTTTACCAAGCATTACTACTAAATACAAATGTCACCCAACATTTCCACTTAGTGAACCGAATGTCAGTATCAACAGTTACAGAGATAAAACAAATAAGCAAAACTACAAAGAATTTCAATATAATGGTGTAGAACGCATGTATATTCAGTGCAGAACCGAACCCATTACGACATAAGGGTCAAAGGAAACCCAAAAATACTGACTTCAGCTGATGGCACACCCCTACCTGGCAGTTCAAACAAATTAATGAACCAACCAAACTTGACTTCCAGTACAGTACAAAGTCGTCGTCATCTTCATGATTTATCGTTTATTTATTACATTTTAAAACCTATTTGAATAACCATAAATAGCTCAAAATTAAAATCTTTCTAATAGTTATATAATTTTAAAAAGAAAATAACCAATTAAAACTCTATTGAATATTTAATATCAATAAATAAACGTTGAAGAGTTCAATTTGAATACAGTAGTCACGAACTAACCAATTTACCTGTTCAATGTCTCTTTCGACGGGACCAGTTCTATTAAGATCCGAAGTCGTCGTCATCGTATCAGTCCGTGACATCACTCGAAACAAAAAATTCACCGCTCAGAAGAAACTACTCCCCAAACTCAACACCAAACTCACACTAACTTACCCGTTCTCGTGCCCGAACCCTTCCATTCACCCAAGAACCCTCCCAAACCCTCACTAAACCCCGAATTCTCACGCGCCAACGCCTCCAACTCATCACGCGAGGTCAAATTCGAAACCTCCACCATCATAATCGACCTCCAATGGGCACAATTACTACAACGTCGTCACCGGAAGCATCACAACATCTACAACTCCAGTGGCTGATCACTGCGCAACTCCGGCGACGATCGGCACCGGATGAAGCTTCTAGGTCGAAGAGAAATTAAACGATCGAGCGAAGAACGGAGCACTGCGATGATTCCGGCGATTAAACTCGGCCGAGAAAGCTCCAGAAAATCGGAATGACAGAATCTCAAAGGAAGCTGTGATCTGATTGCGAAGTCGGAGAAGAGAGAGAAAGCAAGTGCTAGAGAGAGAGAATGTGACGATTGAAAAAAAAAATAGCATAAAAAAAATTTCAGTGTGGTGTGGTGGCTCTGTAGCTGATAGTGAGAAAAGGAAGTGAAAAAATAAAGAAAGCAAAAGAAAATGGGGCGAAAGGGAAAGGAAATAATAAAAGTGAAGGGGCCAAAAAAATTGACCTGAGTTGTTGGGTGAATTTTCGAGTTTGCCCCTGCGCTTTTCCGTTTTTTTCGGAGATTATCGCGAGAAAATGGAGACCGAGTGGGGAGAAAAAGGTGGAATTGACTGTTAATTAAATTGTGAAAGAAATTGGTGAGGGTCTTCTTGAGTCAAACCATGGTGTGCGTATTATTAAATATTAGTATTTTTTGGGGGCAAAAACATTTAAATGGTCCACTTTTTTGTTTTTAACTATTGAAATGGTGTAAGTTTTAAAGAAGTTACTCATGTAAGTAACATATCTCAACGTGAAAAAATCTTATTAACTTAACACAATTTTAATTTAGTAAAGTGAAATTGTGTTAAACTCCTATTATTTCAATTAAAATTTTAAAAAATAATATTGAACTTGTGCCAAACTGACACGTTTCAACTTACATCAGAATATGTTAAACTGATATTAAACTAACACGACTTCATTAATCAAAAGTTATAAGTTATATCAAATTAACATAATTCTTCGTAATAAAATCGTATTGTATAACTTATTTATTTTTATAATATTTTTAAAACTTGTCTTTATTCTATAATTATATTTTAGGTTTAATTGTTTATTTAGTTTATAAATTCACTTTTAATTCTTTATTTTGTGTTTTTATATAACTTGCATTAATCAAATTCATTATTTATTGGATAATGATACTTAGACAACGGACAACATTTTGACACGGGCCACGTGTCAAAATGTGACTGGTCCACATGAAATTTTTAAAAAAAAAACATTAATGACGTGGAAATAGATTTAGGAGCAGGGTTTCAAGTTTTGGGGGTTCATTTTCACTTTTCAGAATTTGAGTCTGAGGCAAGGTTAGAGATAGAACCCAAGCTTAAAGAGAGAACCCGAACCCTAGAAAGAGTGTCTCTTCCTCCCACCCACCCATTGCCGCTAGAGTGACGCCATTCCAAAACGTGAGTATCGCTTCCTCCCACACACATATTACCGTCGAAGTTCCACCGTTCCAAAACGCGAGTGTCGCTTCCTCCCACCCATTTTCGTGCCCCTTTCCAGAAGCGTCGTGGTCCGTTGTCCGTTGTCCGTTGGAGTGCCGCCTGAGGAAGTAATGTCTGTTCCGGTGACCGGTGTCGTTCGAAGAATGGAAGAATTTTTGCTTGAGTTTATAAATAGACTTTCTTTATCCATCTACAACAACTCTTCCCTTGTGCTTAAGAACTCAAAAAATCTTGAGAAGTATGTGTTCTTGTTCGGCTTGTGAAACTCTTGTCTGTGGAGTTAGTGAAGTGTTGCTACGGTGACAGAGGAAATAGCCGGTTCATCCTTGGTGCGTCTAAGGAGGTGTTTGGGAGAGGATCATCCTTCGTGAAGTATTCAGAGGAGGTGTTTCATCCTTTGTGAAGACTCAAAGGAGGTGCAGGTTCATCTCTTGTGGTATCAAGAGAGGTGGTTTCTAAACTTTTACAAATTGTTTCTTTGTGAATGTAGTTTGTAATTGTTTTGTGATTAGTGAACTGTTTATCTTGGTTTGAGATAAGCGACTGGACGTAGGATTGGTAAGATCCGAACCAGTATAAAAATCATCTGTGCAAATTTCTCTCAACCTTACTCTTGTTATTTATTATTATTATTTGCATAGTAAGATAAACCGAGAAGAAATTAAAAGGCACACGTTTATAATTAAAAATCCTCTTGGTTTGTTATTCCATGTTAACCATTCCGCTACCACCGCTCTGATAGTTGGTTGTAAAAAGTGATTGGATTATGACTGACCTTGGCGTTTTTGGGCAAGTTATGGAAAAAGTACTCCTTGTAACAGCATAAACAAAGGCCAACGTGTATACTCCGTAGGGCTCGCTCCTTGCAGTGGTAGATAAAATTTGCTAGTGGTGCAATTGCATGACAGTTACTGAATTAGTCCCATCAGTGGTAGGAAGTAACCAAACTAATCATCATGTCTTAAATGATAGTTCTCAGGCTAACGGTTAGTGTCAAGGGCAATCTTGGTTAATGATATGAAGAGATAGATAGAAGGAATTGAACCGGAAGGGGCAAGGAAAATTCCTTATTGCATGAGAAACAATAGTTACTTATTCGTAGGTGTAAAAACAGAAATATGGAGTTGGACCATGTAGTTTTAGATATGAGTTTGACTTCCTAGTCTCTCTCCCTTATGCAGAGTGTCAATGTGTAATAGTAGATAGCAAAGGGGATTTGTAGACGAGTATATATCCTAGTCATGCACTCAGACCATATTTCTTTGGAGAAAAGTATATAGAAATTGTTAATGTTATCTGTAAAAGCATTATAGTATGGAAAATTCTTAAATGCTTGCGAAAGATAATATCTGGTGTCCGGAGATGTGTGATTATTTCAGTCTCAACTTAAGAACTTGATCCTGTTGTAAAATACCAACAAGCGGTGTTCTTGACGCGGATAATTTATTGATTTTATTGTAATTTTTTTTGTTTTATCTGTAGGCCTCATTTAGAAAATCAAAGTTAATTATAATGATTATAGAACTCGGTCTAACTTGGTGTTTTTGACATATTTCTATCAATGTTATTGTATGTTAAATTTGTTAAAAAAAGTTAATTTTTTATTTTCCATTTCAATTGATAGAAAGTTTTCAATTTAGTTAGTAATATATCTGTTATTTATAAATAAAGAGTGCATAAATGTTGCTGAGAAAGTATTGTTTATTATTATTAGAAAATAATTTGAAATTGATATTGATGATTATTATTAGAAATGTTATATTGTAATGCATTTAATATTACTTTTTTTAAATATAAGAAATGAAGTTAAGATAAAAACAAGTAAGTTGAAGTAGAACAAGGGTGTAAAGACCTACGTTATTGACACCAACAAGTAATAAATTGATTTTCATATATTTTTTGAACTTCTAAGTGATGTGGACACAATTATGATGCCATTTTTATAGAATTTCATGGCCAAGCAACCATATTTAGTAAAACTCATGGTGTAGAAACAACACTGGCAGCAAAGGCAAAATAAGTGGGTACTTTAGGCAAAGTTTTTGCTCACACAGGTGAACTACGAATATGACATTCACTTTGGATTGCCTAATTAATTTCATATAATTTTTTGAACTTCTAAGTGATGTGCACATAATTATGATGCCATTTATATAGAATTCCATGGCCAAGGAACCATATTTAGTAAAACTCATGGTAGAGAAACAACATTGGTAGCAAAGGCAAAATAAGTGGGTACTTCAGGCAAAGTTTTTGCACAGACGGGTCAACTACGAAGATGACACTCATTTTGAAGTGCCTAATTAATTTCATATCATTTTTTGAACTTCTAAGTGATATGGACACAATTATGATGTCATTTATATAGAATTTCATGGCCAAGGAACCATATTTAGTAAAACTCATGGTAGAGAAACAACACTGGTAGCAAAGGCAAAATAAGTGGGTACTTCAGGCAAAGTTTTTTGCACAGACAGGTCAACTACGAAGATGACACTCATTTTGGAGTGCGTAATTAATTTCATATCATTTTTAACTTCTAAGTGATGTGGACACAATTATGATGCCATTTTTGTAGAATTTTGTGGCCAAGGAACCATATTTAGTAAAACTCATGGTATAGAAACAACACTGGTAGCAAAGTTAAAATAAGTGGGTACTTCAGGCAAAAGTCTTGCATAGACAGGTCAACTACGAATATGACACTCATTTTGAACTGCCTAATTAATTTCTCATAATTTTTTCAACTTATAAGCGATGTGGAAACAATTATGATGCCATTTTTGTGGAATTCCATGGCCAAGGAACCATATTTAGTAAAACTCATGGTGTAGAAATAACATTGGTAGCAAAGGAAAAATAAGTGGGTAATGTAGGCAAAGTTTTTGCACAAACAGGTCAACTACGAAGATGACACTCATTTTGGAGTGCCTAATTTATTTCTCTTCATTTTTTCAACTTATAAGTGATGTGGAAACAATTATTATTTCAGACAAAGGTATTTTCTTCAAACTTGGACATTGAACTCATGTTGACGCATTCATTGGCACTTAACCTAATTAATTTTCATCATTCTTTCTACATAGAACCCTGTACATACAAGATTTCATAAATAATCACATCCAAATTTAGTGGGGACTGTAGTGCAAACATTTTAAACATTGATCATTCTAATATTCTGATTTCATTAACAATAAATGTAACCACTACTTTTCTTTGAACATTTTTAACAATAAATATGTACATTTAGTCAGCATCAATACATATTGAAAAAGTTTTAAACAAACCATCAATAACATTGCAAAAATCCCTATTCACTAACATCTACACAATGCCTAAATCTTGCAACACTTCATCCCTCCGCACATTGTCCACATCCAAAATCCAATCACAAACATATTTCTCTCTATTTGTATCAAAGCACAAAAATGCACAATATATCAATAAAATGCACCATTTGTATCAAAGCTCCACAACTTGAAATGTTTTACAACTTATAGTTGTGTAACTAGGCATTGTGTTGCCTTTGTATTTCTCAATGCCATCCCATAACTCCATAATTTTCAAAACAATTATTCCATAATCAAATATACAGCAAACAGAGTCCAACAACAAAATAATGATATTTAACATATCAATGAAACAATAAAGTATTATATTTACAAAAATAAACATTACAAACTTACAAGTTTGGTTGGATTGGAGTCTGCAAGTGTTGTACCTCCAACGACAGTTTGTTGTCTTCGGAACCATTCAAAAAATGTCCAAAAAAAATGTAAGATTTTATGCCTGCAAAACAGCATAGTCCCCTTCACTATCCAAACTACTAAACAAATTTATAATTACAAAGTAGACATCAATTACATCACATACAATGACATTGTCAATTTTTTACGTTCTTTTCTTTTGTGCCCAAAAGTGTCCAGTGCAAACATTCGTAGTGATGGAATCTTCACAACGTAGCACCACCAATGGTCGTCATGGATAATTGGGACAAACAACTACAAAAAATAAAATGTGTCAACAAATGTACAAAAAACCATCAAGATAGTCTCAAAGTACAATGTATGAAATGTAATTGCACTAACAAATTCGACATTAACAATGTCATCAAATCGAATGATCTGGGAGTGGAAGTAGTTGGAGTAGTCATTCAATGTCCAAACTTTGTGATTAATCTTTTTCTTTCTTAAGTCAATTAAAACATGGATCTGCAAAGAAATCACATTGTTAGCTTTCATTTCTCATTTGAATACAATTTTTACAACATAAAATGACTACTATTTTAACCAACCGCATATAATGGACTAAAACATATCCTTTTCACTATTGTAATAGGCATGTTACTACCTGCCTTTGATCTTCTAGGAAAGTAAAAAACAATAAAACAAAGTAAAATATACAAACAACATATACAATCAACATCCATCTCATTATTTTCTATTAACAATTTTATCCTACTTATGACATCTTTTAGAGTGAATGACTTTAAAGAAAATTGTTGACAAACAACACCACCAAAGTTATCATCAAAATTGACATCTAAATCACCAACACCCAACTTTAAACCCATGCAAACATCGCCAAATATAAATGGTACCATTCTCTGCTTCAAAACAAAACATTCATTACAGTCAACCCAACGTGTAACCATTTCCTTCAACAAAGGACTGCATAACTCAATTGGTCTGTTCATATAAAGACACCACTTGAATGGAGTCTCCCCAATACGTGTCCTATAAATTTGTCTTAGTATACCATTAATGTCAACTATCGGTTTTGTGTCGGACCATGCCCGCAATCGCAACTACAAATTATTTTCAAAATAAACAACCATTAAACAACTTTTTTCAAACAAACTAATGAAATTTGAAAACATGAAATGTACTTACATCGTTATGACCTTCTTCTTTTGGGCAATCCATCACTATCAACCCAAACATAATACAAAAACAATGTAAATTTAACTATACAACGACATTAACCAATCATAATACATAACCATACTATAAATAACCCAACAACAACCACAAACCAGCAAAATTCATACTTTCCTCCCAAAAACCACATCAACTACTATATGTTCTACTCAACTTCATGCCACAGTAAACCATACCACAAAATAACACAACAACAATAAATGCTTAAGCAAATTTAAACAAACTAAACCAACAAAACATAAAAAATGCATTACCGAAAACAATGGAGGCAACCTTCAAGAAGCACCTCTAATGGCGGTAAAAAAGTATGTTGGTTCCAAAACGCCTAAAGTCAGACACCTACAGTGTTGCCTTCAACGGTGACAGTCCGACCACACTAGTGCAGAAAGGGCTTTAGACGTTCGTTATTTTGGCCTTTTAACGTCAGATCCAGATCCGACGTCTATGTGGGTGACGTTAATAAGACGTCGAACTGGAGAAGACCGACTATATAAACGACGAATGTGGATATACCAGAAGTCTATAGAGACGTCAGAGTTGGGTATAGACGTCGGATGTATCCAGATCAAACATATATAGGCCCTGGAATGTTTTGTCCACTGTAACTCATTGGACATCTGTTTGTGCACTGAAAGACGTCTATAGACGTCGGGCATGGCATTAACAGACGTCTACTAGGTGTTTTTTTTTAAAAAAAAATTATTTTTACAATAAAACCACACCTGAAAAACAGAAAATTGTCCTATAACAGTATACTAATATATATATATATATATATATATATATATGCGTTTCAACTAAAGAAAGTTCTACTTAATCTAAAAAACAATCCAGTAGTAAAAATATCAAAATATGAACTTAAACTAAACTTAAGTAATGTTCAACAACAAATATAAGTGTTCCTAGCTCCATCTTTGCAGAAGATAAGTTGTCCACTCCTGCCTTATCTACCTAATTGTGTCCTCTGGTATAGGAGATGTACTCTTGAAGCGCTGCAAAATGAAGAAAGATTCATTATGGTTTCATATATGTTCAAAGATGAATTTGATTTGTAATGTATTGAAGGTAAGCATCATTACCTCATTCCAATCTTCTATAATGGCAACTCGAATGATGGTCTTAATCCAAGACATGACATAGAAGCCACATTCCCATGAATCTAGCTGCTTGTTACACTAAAATGACAAACTAAATAGTCAAGAATTTAGATCATTCAATAACATAGAAAATGAATTAGAATTATAAATGACTTACAACCTTTGGATACAAAACTTGAACTAGTTGACCTCGGGATTTACCCATAACTTTATTTAGATTGAAAACACAAAGTAATAGTAATATAACTATATTTATCATAAAAATTTAAGGTCAACGTGAAATTCAAATTCATTTTTTAAGAGACACTTACCCTTGAAGCATGCTTCTGAAGTCATTTTTCATCTTCCTGTGCAGCGAACAAAACCATATAATTTTACATCGTTTGGGAATGATGACCATCAACTGCCAATGAGACCTATCATGAATCATATATAGTTAGTAAACTAATTAAGTAAACTTTAATGAACTTTTACATAAAACAACACATACCCATCAATGTATGGCACAAGGTATACGTCTCTATTTGACTCAGTCATCCATGTTTGCAAATAATATTGTTTGCTTTCAAGTGTGTTACCAGAAGGTTGAATGGTCTGAGGTTCAACAAATCCGTACATGGAAGACCGACCTTGGTCTACAATGATTGTGTCCATGTACCTAAAACAACAAAGTTAAGTTGTTAGAAACTAGGAATCTAAATAAAACTAATATGGAAGACAAAATTAACTATCTTACATGCACCATAGTTGAAGGATGGAAATATTCAACATCCTGTCTCCTCCAATGATCTCCAATGCATCATTAAATGTGATATATACTGGCACATAAGCGGGAGGGGGGGGGAAGACCAAATACTCCCAAATCCCAGCATATTTCTATTGATCCTCTCTTGAACCTGGGTAATCTTTTCATTAGCTTTGATAGAGGATCATCCTCCGCTTCAGTCATCTCATCATCTTCATCTATGATTGGCTCATGCATCGGCTGCTTCTGAGGACGTGTGACATGATCAATGCTCTAGGCCAGGCTATAAATGATTCTATCGCCTCCCCCGTAAAATGAATTTCTGGAGTGGGTATAGGCACCTTCATCACCAGTGTTTTTGTCAAATTTCTTTTTAAAACGGGATAAACCACATGTTGAACAATACTTTAGCGAAGCAAACTCCTTTATGTGCAAAATACAATCATTAGGAAAAGCATGTATCTTTTGATATTCAAGATCCATTGGACATAAAAATATTTTTGCCTCGTAATTACGAATAGGTAGAGTATTATTTTCTGGAAGCATTTCCTTCAACAACTCCAACAACTCTGTGAAACTTTTATCGGTCCAACCATTCCTTGCTTTTAAACTAAACAACTTCAAAGTTGCAGACAGACGTGTAAAGTTCAAGTATCCTGGGAACAACGGTTGCTTTGAATCATTTATAAGAGAATCATACAAATTAGATCTTTGACCCTTGGCCTTGCAATGCTGTTAAAATGATGAGGGCCAACAACTGTTGCATAATCTACCAAAGTACGTCTACCATTCCGATCACCATTGTTGTCCATGTTTTTCTGGTCAGATTGTGAAGTCTGTGAAAGTGTCTCTGGAGAAGGTTCTTTAGATATCCTGCTTCTTCTTGTCCTTCTACTATTCTCCAGTCCTGTAAGAAGAGATTCAGAAATTTTCCTGCTTCGAGTCCGAATTGTATCCTGCATGCACTAGACACAAAACCCTAGAAAGCACTGTTAACACAAAAATAAAATAAACAAAACAAAACACCAGATAAAATAAAATAAAATAAAAATAAAGTCAAAGTTAATCAAGAATCACATAAATAAAATAGTTTAAATTGTGAGTCCCCGGCAACGGTGCCAAAAACTTGTTGGGTGACTAGCAAGTGCACCGAATCGTAGCAAGTAATAATCCTAGTAAGACAGGGTATCGTTTCCCAAGAGACTCTCAGCACTAGACAGTCGCGTGATAGCTTGATTAATTAAGACTTAAAAACAACAAAATCATTGGTTTAAAAATGCAATTACAGAAAATTAAATATGAATGCAATTTTGATGAATTGAAGAGAAGCACAACGATGAACGGATAATGTTTTTATTATGAGATGAATATGTTGTTGGGGTTAGATTTCACCATGTTTACTCTCATGTATATAAGAATTCTTCTTCTTCATTAATGTCAACGTCACTCTCTAAATTACTTAAAACCTGATCCCTCGACAAAGAAAGCCTATCCTTAATTACTAAGTCACAATCCCTTGCATCCCTCATAATTAATTTTCTAATAAGATTAGGAGCTTAAAGTTTGTTTAAATTGCAAAAATGTCACCATCTTTACATATGCTTCTGTTTTCTGGAAACCGAGACGTATTAGTCGCGTTCTTTTATGCACTTTGCACTAGTGTTCTTAAAAAATTAGTTATTATAAAAATTATATAAAATTGTTAGTAAAACTAAAACGATAAAGAAGATAAAGATCAATAAAAGATTAAAGAACAAAATAAAAAAAATAGAACGAAATAAATTTATAAAAAAGATTTAAAGATAAAAACAATGATAAAGAAAATAGGTTGATTTTATTGTCTTTTCAAAATAAAAATCATCATTGGTTATTTAAATATTATTTGTTCAATTAATTATTGTCTTATATTTTCAAATTAATAAATGTAAATAATCAAATAGTTTATTGGCGTTCTCACTCTTAACCAAAGTACATCCTCAATTAAAAGCAATAACTTTGTAGATTAATCATAATAAATTTAACCAAAGTACATTCTCAATTAAATATTAATATGTCTAACCATGTATGTTGTGTTACCTCTTATATCAAGTAAGAAACTAATTCAACATAGATAAAAATAAATCACAATGTTAAAACTCCGGCAAGTGTACCGAATCGTATCAAGTAATATAAATGAGTTAAACGAAGCATGCATTGAGTATAGAGGAAAACCCTAACAATTAATGAAGTAAAGCATATATAAAGAATCAATTCAATACATGAGAGTTTCAAAGGATTACATCATTTCCCCAACAATAATTGAGGTTTAGTTCACCATAGACATGGTGAAACTAGATGAAAATAATGAAAATAATGAAAGATAGAACCCTGGAGATTGTAGATTGGAGCTTATGCATCCAAAATCTGCCTCCGAGGGGTGAAAAGAGTGTTTATGCGCCTCTTTCTGTCCAAAGATACCCTCTCTAGGTCATGCAAATCAATATATAGTTCATAAAAATTAGCAGAAACTAGCCCAGACCCAAGAGACTGACGCTCAGCGCTGGAATACCGCTCAGTGGTGCGTGCGACTTCTTCAGAAGAACGCTCAGGTTGACGCCCAGGCGAGAAGCAGTGAACTCACTGAAGAGGCTGGTGCTCAGCAGTGAATTAGTGCTCAGCGATGGCTGCGACACTTGATTTTCCCCTCAGCGTTAGTGCTTAAGCGTCGTCCAGGGAACTCCTCAGCAAAGATGGCGCTCAGTGGTGAATTGGCACTGAGCGCTAGCTGCGATTCTTCTTTTAAGCGTTTTTCCTTCTTCTCTTGAGTCCAACTCCTCACTACTTCAACTTCTTTCATCCAATTCATGTTAATTCCTGCCAAAATAAGGAAAACCAAGCATAATACCAATAATACTACCTTCAACTCTTTTATTCTCTAACTTAAGCAAAAAACATGATTTCAAGCTAGTTTCTAAGTCATAAAGGGTGTGTTTAGTGTCAAATTTAAGTATAAAAAATAATGGTATTTCAACCGTTATCACAACCCCAAACTTAGAACTTTGCTTGTCCTCAAGCAAACAAAATGTAACTTAGTCTTCCACCAATCAACACAATGGTTCAACACATTCCAAAACTCTTTCTTCCAAGACAAGTAATTGCTCATGTCATCTCATCAAACAGAATTCAGTCAAGATGCACACATGCTTTGATCATAACAACTCATCATGGTGTTCACACAATCACATAATATTCAACAGATGTTATTCTCATGAATATCAATTAACTAAGAATAGATGTAATCATGAATTCATGGAATCATTTCTCCCCAGATAATGTGTTTGACTCAATCCCTCAGGTGTTTCTAGAGGTCACTCCTTCCCTCTACTATCCATATGTCACATAGAACAAAATTTCCTTTCATTTACCACAATCAAACATATTCACACACAAATGTCATCACAAGGACTTTTCATGGCTTATAATGAGGTTGGGCTAACAAGAAAAATTGGTTTTTCTAAATCACAAAATCCTTGAGTTATGAGAGTCATTCAATAATTCATCATTTAAGCACATACTCTCTTTAATAACCAATCTCTTATTCCCAACTTTCCCCTTTTTGCATTGAACTTATCTTTCTTTCATTCTATCTTTTCTATTTTTTTTTTCCAAGATTTGCTTAACACTTTAGCTCAATGCTTATATTTTCTTTTTCAACTTTCCCAATAACCCCAAACTTGAACCTTTATCAATACCACAAAATAATTCTCAACTTAACTCAAGGTAAAGATTTTCAAAAGGATGTTTAGATTCTGTTTAAAGCTTAGGTTCAAAAAGGGTAGAACACATTGTGCTCTTTTGCATTGGGACGAAAATCATGCATTGGCTAAGAAAGGGCTAATAAAAAATGGCCTTGATCATATGACACAGCATGCAATTCAATCTATCATAGAAACCTGGGCAAAATCACTCATTCTTTCAAGTAGATAGCAAGTATTCACAACAAAAACTCTGGAGCTCAAAATATCACATATAAGCTCACTCAATATTCCAATTATCCCAGATAAACACCTTATTTAGCATCATAACCACAATCACAACATCATGCATCTGTTCACACAGCTTGTGAACACCCACCTGTATATAACCATATAGCACAATCTCAACATCATCAATATCAAAGCATAAAAGCAATACTCATCATGAAAATATCAATAGTCAAACCACTGCATCAGATAAAGTTTCCAATCAAGTACATCAAACCCTATACTACCAACAGAAGCAAATAAATATAAAAAAATAGGTTTAGAAAAATGGGTTGCCTCCTAGCAAGCGCTTCTTTAACGTCATTAGCTTGACCCAATAAGCTCACGGATCCACTAACTTCATTACTGTGGAAAAGCGTTCCACTTCTCCTCCCAAGTAGTGCTTGAATCTTTGACCATTCACCACCCAACTTCTCTATGGATCACTAGCAGCTGGATCTACTAATTCAATTGCTCCATGAGGACGCACATCCTTTACTATGAAGGGCCCTGACCATTTTGACTTCAACTTCCCAAGAAACAGCTCCAACCGTGAATTGAATAATAATACATGCTGTCCTGGATTGAAAACCCTTTTTATCAACTTCCTGTCATGATAGAATTTTACCTTTTCTTTATAACTCCTAGAGGAGTCATATGCATGCAACCGCATCTCTTCAAGCTCAAGCATCTGCCTTCTGCGTTTGCTCTGAGTTTCATAGGGATCAAAATTCAGAAATTTCAGAGCCCACAAAGCTTTATGCTCCATCTCCACTGGCAGATGACATGCTTTCCCACACACTAACTGAAAAGGTGATAAACTCATGCATGTCTTCATAGCCATCCTATAAGCCCAGAGAGCATCATTCAGTTTCTGTGACCAATCCTTCCTTGATGAGGCAACTGTTTTCTCCAAGATCCTCTTTATCTCCTTGTTGGATACTTCAGCTTGGCCATTTATCTATGGATAATAAGGTGCAACCACCTTATGTCTCACACCATAATGTTTGAGTACCTTTGCAAGCTGGGAGTTACAAAAATGAGATCCCCCATCACTAATGAGTACCTTGGGAGTTCCAAAACGTGAGAAGATTTGCCTTTTCAAGAATATAATCACTATGCTAAAATCATTCTTGGGACATGCCAAAGTTTCCACCCATTTACTCACATAATCTACCGCCACCAATATATATTCATTGCTGAAAGATGGTGGGAATGGTCCAACAAAATCAATGCCCGAATAGTCAAAGACTTCAACCTCTAAAATGCCTTGAAATGACGTCTTGAAATAGCCCTAGTCCTTTGGCATTTGTCACAATTTCTAGCATGATTATGAGCATCCTTAAACAAGGTAGGCCAATAAAACCTTGACTGGAGAATATTTGCAACAGTTCTTTCTCCATTAAAATGACCCCCATAAGGTGAATCATGACAATGCCAGAGAATTCCTTCTACTTCTTCTCTTGTCACACATTGCCTCAAAAGATTATCTGCTCCGATCTTGAACAAGTAAGGATCATCCCATATAAACTGTTTGGCATCATGCAAAAACTTCTTATTTTGTTGCCAATTCAACTCTTTTGGGATTACTCTTGTAGCTTTAAAATTAGTCATATCAGCAAACCATGGCCTCTGTTGAATATACAAGAGTGTCTCTTCTGAAAAGGACTCCCAGATTTCTTTCTCCTCACTTGTGACTTCATCGTTGACTAACCGAGATTAGTGGTCGGCAATCAAGTTTTCACTCCCCTTTTTGTCACGAATCTCCACATCAAACTCTTATAGCAAGAGAACTCATCTAATCAACCGTGCTTTGAATCCGGCTTTGTCAACAAATACTTTATGACTGCATGATCAGTGTAGATATCACCTTAGACCTAATAAGGTAAGGTCTAAACTTTTCCAAGGCATAGACTATAGCCAAGAATTCCTTCTCAGTGGTAGCATAATTCAATTGAGCTTCATTCAAGACTTTGCTAGCATAATATATGGTGTGAAATACATTCTCCCTTCTTTGGCCAAGCACAACACCTATAGCATAATCATTGGCATCACACATGAGTTCGAAATTTTTAGTCCAATCTGGAGCTACAATCATTGGGGCTGAAACCAATATGTCCTTCAAGATGTCAAAGGCCTGCAAACATTCATCATTCATCACAAAAGGTGCGTCTTTGACAAGAAAGTTACTCAAAGGTTTAGCAATCTTTGAGAAGACTTTAATAAATCTTCTATAGAACCCAGCATGGCCTAAGAAACTCCTGATTCCTTTCACATTTGTTGGTGGTGGAAGTTTTTCAATGACCTCCACTTTGGCTCTATCCACTTCAATCCCCCTGGTAGAAATCTTATGGCCCAAGATAATTCCTTCAGTTACCATAAAATGGCATTTTTCCCAATTAAGCACAAGCTTTGTTTGGCCACATCTTTTAAGCACAATATCCAGGTTTGCCAAGCAGTTCTCAAAGGAATCATCAAACACCGAAAAATCATCCATGAAGACTTCTATACACTTCTCTATGAGATCTGCAAAATTGGCCTGCATACACCTTTGAAACGTGGTTGGGGCATTGCATAACCCAAATGGCATTTTTTTGTAAGCAAACACACCAAATGGACATGTAAATGTCGTCTTCTCCTGGTCTTTTGGGTCAACCACAATTTGATTATATCCAGAATACCCGTCCAGAAAATAAAAGCCTGACCAGCCAATCTTTCCAGCATCTGATCCATAAATGGAAGAGGAAAATGGTCCTTCCTAGTGGCAGTAGTCAACTCCCTATAGTCAATGCACATCCGCCATCCAGTAACTGTTCTAGTAGTTATGAGCTCATTCTTCTCATTGTAAATCACCATCATCCCTCCTTCTTTGGCACAACCTGTACTGGACTTACCCATTCACTGTCAGAAATTGGATAGATAATACCAGCCTCCAAAAGCTTTAACACTTATTTTCTTACCACCTCCTTCATCACAGGATTTAGCCTCCTTTGTGGTTGAGTCACCGGTCTATAATCATTCTCCATGAATATTCTATGCATACAGTAGGTTGGGCTTATACCTTTAAGATCTAAGATTGACCACCCAATAGCTCCTTTGTTGGCTTTCAAAAGTCCTACCAACCTTTCTTCTTCTTCAGGAGACAAAGAATTTCTAATGATGATTGACTTCCCTCCATCTTCTTATAAGAACACGTACTTCAAATGTGATGGTAGTACCTTTAACTCAAGCTTCTTTTCTTTGACTTCCTCCTTAGTGTATATCTTCTCAAAACTAGCCTCTGCCATTGGGATTTCTTTTAATACCTCCAAATCTGTCAAGCACTCATCAATTAACTTCTCCTCTTCTTCATTCAAATCTTCACATTCATCAATGAGAGTTCTTTCTAGTGGAGAAGCATCACGCACCTTCTTCCCTTGCATCATACAAACTTCATCAATAATGTCAACTTGGAAACATGCTTTATCATCCTTGGGGTGTGACATGGTCTTGAACATGTCAAAGTTCACTTCTTCATCTTGCACCCTTACTTTAAGCTTGTCATTCTCCACATCAATTAAAACTCTAGTTGTCTTCATGAATGGTCTCCCTAGAATGATGGGCACATCTCCATTCTCCTCCATCTCCATTATAACAAAATCCACTGAAAATAGGAATTTGTCCACTTTCACCAATACATATTCAACCACCCCATAAGGATATTTAAGAGACTTGTCCGCAAATTGAAGTGTCATTCTAGTAGGCTTGAGTTCCAAGCCTTCAATCCTTTTGAACATAGAGAGCGGCATTAGATTAATGCTAGCTCCCAAATCAATCAAAGCTCTTCCAACTTCCAAATCTCCTATGGTACATGGAATGGTGAAGCTTCCTAGATCTTGAAGCTTAGGAGGCAACAACTTTTGTATGATTGCACTGCAATTTCCTTGTACTTCAATAGTCTCCTTCTCGATGTACTTTCTTTTCTTTGTGAGAAGCTCCTTCAAAAATTTTGCATAAGAAGGCATTTTTTCCAGTGCTTCAGAAAAACGTATGGTGATCTCCAGTTTCTTAAATATTTCCATAAACCTCTCAAGTTGTTTTTCTTTCTCCTTCCTTGAAAAAGTCTTTGGATAAGGAAGGGGTTTTTCAAACTCTTTTTTTTTTCTCATCTACCTCTTCTTTCGTTTTTTCTTCCTCACTCAAATTTTCTTTCTTTTTTCTCTCAATTTTTCTCTCATCTAATACTTTACCACTTCTAGTAACAATGGTCTTACACTCTTCCCTTGGATTCCCTCTCACAATCCTCTCACACCCCTTCATTATGCTAATCAATTTCCCAATGTGCGTCTCCATTCTTGTGAATGTGACCTCTATGCTTTTGCCATAAGATAAACTCCTCTTCATGGTTTGCTGGAAAAGTTCTTCAAGCTTCATGTTCTTCTTAGGTGGAGTAGTTTGTTGTTTCCATTGAACTAGTGAAAAGTCTGTATTTCTAGTGGCAATAGAGAAAGTGTATGTATCACTTCTTCCAACTATTGAATGATAATCTTATGTTGCTCAAGCAAGACATCCTGAGATTGTAATTGTAAGACCTCTTTCTATTGAAGTAGATCCCCAGTTTTGCATCTCCAGGTCATTAGTAGCCATGTTATCTATCAACTCATAAGCTTCCTTTAGAGTCTTGCACTTGATGTTACCTCTAGTTGAGGCATCTAGCATAAGCTTTGCCTGTGAGCCAAAACCTCCAAGGAATAAAAGGACTACTGAAGCTTCATCAAAACCGTGCATAGGTGTCTTCCTCAATAAGCTTTTGTATCTGTCCCATGCCTGGCCTAGGGTTTCTTCCATGCATTGCCTGAAAGAATAAATTTCATGTTTACCTTTGTTGATTTTAGACTGTGGGAAGTACTTGCTCAGAAATTTTGACATCACAGCCTCCTAGTCAGTAAAGTTATCCTCCGGGAAAGAGTTCAACCATAGCTTAACATTGCCTCCCAATGAGAAAGGAAACAAGCTAAGTTTTCTAGCCTCATCTGGCACACCATAGATTTTCAATGTGTTGCAAATTTCATTGAATGTGGTCAGATGCTCATATGGACTTTCATGAGACAGTCCATTGAATTGGTTGCTCTTCACCAATTGTATCAACGCCGATTTTACCTTCAAGTTTGTAGCATTGACCCTCGGCCTTGCAATGCTATTAAAGTGATGAGGGCCAACAACAGTGGTATGATCCGCCAGAGTACGTCTACCATTGTTCTCCATCTCCTTAGTGCTCTGGTCAGATTCTAGTGGTGAGGGTTGTAAAAGTGTCTCCGGAAAAGGAAATAGTTCCCTGGATGTTCATACCTTCCTTCGCCTTCTACTTTCACGCAATCCTTCAAGAAGAGGTTCTTGACTTTTCTTGCTCCTAGTTTGAATTGTATCCTGTATACAAAAGAAACAAAACCTTAAACAACACTTTTTTTGAAAATAAAACAAAAACAAAAATCAAGTCAAAGTTAATCAATAATCACACGAATAGAATAGTTAAACCATGAGTCCCCGGCAACGGCACCAAAAGCTTGTTAAGACTCCGGCAAGTGTACCAAATTGTATCAAGTAATATAAATGGTAAGACCAAGTATCGCTTTTTCTAGAGACTCATTGGCCTAGACAGTCATGTGATTTGTTGATTATTCAAGACTTGAGAAACGAAAATCAGTGTTTATAATACAAAAAGTAAATATGCATGCAAGTTTTGATCAATTGACCAGAGAATACGCAGATGAATAATGTATGGATGAATTATGTTGTTGGGGTTTTTAACTTCATCCTATCCACTCTCATGTATTTATGAATTCAACTCCTTCATTAATGTCAATACCACTTTCTAATATACCCTAAACTCGATGTCTCGGTGAAGAGAGCCTACTCCTAATTACTATTTTACAATGTCTTATCTCCCTAGCAATTAATCATGCATTAAATTCGCACAGAAGCTTAGAGGCAATCGGTCCTCCTATCCCTATTTCTAGGTAATATTGCTCCTGAGAGAATTTTCCCAAGTCTAGATTTTCCCGTATGTGTCTATATCGACAAAATCAATGATCATGCAATTGAATGAGTTAAACAAAGCATGCATAGAGTAGAGCGGAAAAACCCTAATAATTAATGAAGTAAAGCATATTTAAAGAATCAATTCAATACATGAGAGTTTCAAAGGATTACATCGTTTCCCCAACAATAATGGAGATTTAGTTCACCATAGACATGGTGACACTAGATGAAAATAATGAAAAGAATGAAAGATAGTGATACGGCCCGCTCCGGCGAGGAACCGTCGATCTGGTGCGGATCGAGTTGATGAATCGACAATAGATGCAGTGGAAGACAGAAATCAGCTAATACCCTAGGTTTGTGGTTTAATCGGTGAAATTGCTAGGGTTTGATGTAAAAGAGGATTTAATCGGAGGAGAAGTGAAATAATTGGAGGAAAAGGTTGAACGAACCCAAGATCGAAGGATTTAATGGTGGAAACCCTAGATCGGTAGGTTTGTTTGGTGGAAAGAGGAATTCACCGCTTAGATCGGGGAAAAGGAACGAATAGGAGATTGAATCGGTGGGAGTGGCTTATGCGAGGGCAGATCTGAGAGGAGGAGGTGGTTTGTGGCTGGAGACGGTCTCGAGAGAGAGAGAGACGCGGCTGAAGCGAAAATGAAGAAGTGTTGTGCTGAGGCAGTGGCGTGAGAGAAAAGTGAGACACATGCGTTTGAGGACGTGGCTGGTGACGCAGCGAGAAATAACGCGACGTGTGCCAAGCAATGGAGTGGTCAGGTGGATGCTACGAAGGAGTGAGAAATCTGATGATGGAAATGAAATAGAATGGAAATGTCAATGGAAGGTGGCTGAGGGAATATCTTGGATTCTTCAGCCTTGACTTTCAAGGGATTAAAATCTGGAGTGCTCTCAACAGAAGATTTAATCCAATATCTCAAAAGTGCTTACAATAAGTGTTGGCATGTTTATTTATAAGACTAAATGTCCCACATGCCTAACACAATTTACACATGTCTAATACAAGTAAAAGAAATGCTAAACTAAAATAATTGGGCTTGGGCCCCGCATATCATCCCCTCTCCCTTGGAAAGGATTTGTCCTCAAATCTGATGGTTCGCCTGAGGACTTATTATTGTAGACTCCATACAAGTTCCTCCTGGGTCAAAGATTAATCTGCAATAAGCATCAAACATATCTCTAATTACCTTATTTGACCCAATAAGATATATAAAGGAATATGTTTAGAAGAAGGTTTCCTAGATTTTAAATTTTCAAGTTGATGATAATAATGAAACCTTTCTTCATTTGAAAATTTAATTTTGTCTTGAGTCAGTGATAACATGAAAGGTAACTCTAACTCAAGTTTTTTATTGCCATGTGTTAAAAATTGCAACTTTTGAAAAGATGTGATGGCAATGTCTTGGAAAGAAAAGGTGAAATTGGAACATTTAATATCAAATGGAGAAAAGTGAAAGGATAGAAAACCTCCCCTTAAAAGTTTGGATTCTAGAGTAGGAGATGTAGCCATCAATTTCCTTTCTTCCATTTTCTTCCTTTCAATTTCTTCCTTCTCTTTCTTTTGTAGTCTCTCTTCCTCTTCTCTCTTTTCTTCCTCTTCCTTTCTTTCTTTCTCTCTACTTATTTTCTCTTTTTCTTCCTCTTCTCTCCTATGTTGCTCTCTTCTTTCTTCCTCATCTCTTTTCACTTGCTCTCTTCTTCTCTCCTTTTCTCTTGTTCTCTTTTTCTCTCTTTACTTCTCTCAATTTGCTCTTCCTGAAGCCTCTCAAGCTTTTCTCTAAACTCATTTTCTCTATGAAAGAACCCACTTATATTTTTAATGAATGACTTGCCTTCTTTAATGAATTCCTTCATAAGTTCTAAGTTTCTAAGAGTCTCAGGAGGCACAAAATTTCTTCTCATGCAAGCTCTTAATTCATACCAATCATTAATGGAGGATTTTCTACCTTGTCTAACACTAATTTGTCTTTGATCCCACCACTCTCTTGCATGTTTTTCTAACTTAGAGAGATATAAACTAAGAACACGAGATTCACATTCTCTAGAAAGAACAATTGTACTATAAGATTCAATTTCACTCTGCGTAAGAAGGACAGGAAGCATTTTATTAATTTCTTTTTCCCAAACTAGGTATGTGAAGACATTTATATCTTTACCAAAGAATGGAATTATTCTAGCTCTAGTACACAAATCATCCTCAATGTATGAACCTTGATACTCATTATGAATCCTAGATTACCTAGATGAACTAAAAGAACTATATGAATAACAAGACATCTTTGTTCTTAAAAGTTTTCTTAATCTAAAGAATTAAAAGCTTTCACTTTAGACAAATCCCAGGTAAGAGAGGTGAACCACAACGGTTGCTTAAATACCAAGTCTTGCCTTAGCCAGATGTGTCTTAAACTACTTACTAATTACCCTTTAAAATAAAATCACTTTTAAAATCAAATGACTCATCAAACAAAGACAATTGGCGGACGCTAAACGGACTGTAAGACCCCTACGCCCCTCAGCGAAACACAATTCAAAGACAATCAAATTCTACTCCTATGGTGAGGCTTGTAGCTTTAGCTAACAAGACACACTGACCTGTCTAAATATGCTAAAATTAAAAGAAACAATCAAGAAAGGTTGACAAGAGTTGGAAAGAGCACTACGAACTCTTCCAATCTACTTGGACTTTATAAATGGCCTTTTACAACTTAAAATAAAACTAAAACTACCAATAGGCTGACACAAGCCCATCAGATTACACAAAAAGAAAGAAAACAAATTCACAAAACCAAAACTACGCTATTGCTCCACTAATCTACTACGGCCCAATGCTACCAATGTCCCAGTCCTGGTTGACTTCTGCTGCAGTATGCTCATGCACCAATTCTTCACGCGTGAAACTTCTCTTTTATCCAATCAGGATGTTGCTTATATATAGATGAAACAAGTTACATGGAAAAAGAAGAATGAATGCAGAAACAGTTCAAACTCCAACTCAAGCAATCATAAATTGCTGCAACATGCTCAACTCAAAATGTTATCTTAGGGTTCTCTTTAGTACAATCACAGGGTAGATTTAAGGAGAAATTTTCAGTCTAAGCCAAAGAACCCTGTGGATCTCCCCCACCTAGGATGCTACGATTCACACTTACCTTCTTTCATTGTCCATAATCCATAATAGAACCAGATTTCTCAATCAGGGATGGTTAGGCTAAGGCATAGGTAATGGACAAACAACCACAAGGTAATGGAATGAAAACACAGCAGAATAACAGACTCAAGATCAGATTAAGAAAGCAACAAAAAGATTCAATTATGAACAGTAGAACTAAGTGCACATGTGATGTAGACACAACCAGAATTTCAACAAAGACAAGCAATAAACAAAGCTATCAAGAAGGAAGGCACTCAAAATGAACCTAAGATCAGTTCTAGAACAGATTTTAAAAACAAGAAAAGATCAAAACAAAATTGCAGAATTTCTTTGTGAACAAATGTTCAAACTGATTCACTTCATTTCAGAATTGTAGTGCAACATCTAACATTGTTATTTTCAGCCTTATGCATTTTTTCACAATGAAATCAGTAGAGGTAACTCCAATTACAAGTCTTACTGCTTGGTTCAAATTCAAATCACAGATTTAATGGTTGTTTTGTACAAGATTACAAGTATTGCTGACATGATGCAGATTTTTGGACTTAATCATCAACCACTTAAGAATTTTAAGTCATAACAGCTTTGACACAAATGTGCAGTAACACAAGTCAAATCAAATTTAATTCTGTAGAAAAAGGAATTAAAGAACTCAGACCCAATGACTCTAGAATGTAATGATGTTAGAAACTTAGTAATGATCTAATACTAAGTATAGAATGACACACTTCAAGACTTACACATACTACAAAGAAAATACAGTATCGGTGAAACTGTTGAACAAGATTTTTCTGCTGTTTGTCATAAGCACCCAAGCTTTGCAAGGCAACTCATTGCATTTATGGTGTGTTGAGGCTTATGCAAACAATAGCACACTCGAAAAGATGCAGAAACAGTGTAATCACAGGATTTTATAGACAATTTAAAAAAAACTACACCAGAATTGAGGTGCACATGACTAAGACATGACAGAAATGATTTCTAAAGAAAATTTGACTCAAAAAAATTAGAATGCACCAATTTAAAATGATGAAATACACCACCAAACAAGGCAAAGCTGGAACACAAACATTGACTCAAGCGCAACAGATTATGGACACCTAAACACAGATATGAAGAGCTTCATGAACAAACAACTCATATTAGCTCTTACAGGCATTTAATCGAACAGTTTAGGCACAACAATAACATAATACTCAAGGACAACACAGCAAACTCAATGCACAACACGAAATTGAAGAAATCAACAACAAAAACGCGAATCAACACAGAAATAAGAATCAGATCAAAACAAAACGAACATTACACAACAGAGACGCGAATCAACTCAAGATAGGAACAAACCGAGAGAAATGATACAAGAAATGATTACCACATGATACGACCCGCTGCAGCGAGGAACCTTCGAACTGGTGCGGATCGAGCTGATGAACAGACAATAGATGCAGCGGAAGACAAAAATCAGCTAATGAACCCTAGGTTTGTGGTTTAATCGGTGAAATTGCTAGGGTTTGATGTAAAAGAGGATTTAATCAGAGGAGAAGTGAAATAATCGGAGGAAAAGGTTGAACGAACCCCAGATCGAAGGATTTAATGGTGGAAACCCTAGATCGGTAGGTTTGTTCGGTGAAAAGAGGAATTCACCGATTAGATCGGGGAAAAGGAACGAATAGGAGGTTGAATCGGTGGGAGTGGCTTATGCGAGGGCAGATCTGAGAAGAGGAGGTGGTTTGTGGCTGGAGACGCTCTCGAGAGAGAGATGCGGTTGAAGCGAAAATGAAGAAGTGTTGTGCTGAAGTAGTGACGCGAGAGAAAAGTGAGACGCATGCATCTAAGGACGTGGCTAGTGACGCAGCGAGAAATAACGCAACGCGTGCCAAGCAGTGGAGTGGTCAGGTGGATGCTACGAAGGAGTGAGAAATCTGATGATGGAAATGAAATAGAATGGAAATGTGAATAGAAAGTGGCTGAGGGAATCCCTTGGATTCTTCAGCCTTGACTTTCAAGGGATTAAAATCTCGAGTGCTCTCAACAAAAGATTTAATCCAATATCTCAAAAGTGCTTACAATAAGTGTTGGCATGTCTATTTATAGGACTAAAAGTCCCACATGTCTAACACAATTTACACATGTCTAATACAAGTAAAAGAAATGCTAAACTAAAATAAATGGGTTTGGGCCCCCCGTATCAAATAGAACCTAGAAATTGTAGATTGGAGCTTCCGCATCCAAAATCCTCCTCTGAGGGGTGAAAATAGTGTCTCTACGCCTCTTTCTATCCAAAGTTACCCTCTCTAGGTCGTGCAAATCAATATATAATTCATAAAAATTAGAAAAAACCGGCCTAGGCCCAAGAGACTGGCGCTCAACATTGGTCAGCAACTTCTTTAGAAGAACACTCAATGTTGACGCCCAGGCGAGAAGTAGTGAACTCACTATAGAGGCTGGCGCTCAACGGTGAATTAGTGCTCAGCGGTGGCTGCGACACTTGATTTTCCCCTCAGCATTGGCGCTTAAGCGTCGTCCAGGGAACTCCTCAACAAAATGGCGCTCAGCGGTGAATTGGCGTTGAGCCTTGGCTATGATTCTTCTTTTAAGCATTTTTCCTCCTTCTCTTAAGTCCAACTCCTCACTACTTCAACTTCTTTCATCCAATTCATGTTAATTCCTGCCAAAAAAGGAAAACCAAGCATAATACCAATAATATTACCTTCAACTCTCTTATTCTCTAACTTAAGCAAAAAGCATGATTTCAAGCTAGTTTCTAAGTCATAAAGGGTGTGTTTAGTGTCAAATTTAAGTATAAAAAATAACGGTATTTCAATTGTTATCACACAACAAGAATTAAAAGAGCAAACAAACTTATCATCTGACATCAGAATCCAATTAAGAAATTACAGCAAAATCAACCCTAGAGGCTTAGCACTTAGAATGTTGAAATAACTTGAAAATAGAATAACATAGGTGAAGAGCATGAGAAAAGAGAGAGAAGACGAAATTTGAACTCCCAAAGTGTACGTAAGCTCCCCTAATGTGTTTCACTAAGTCTCTTTATATAGAAATTGGATTAGGTATTGTTTCAGGCTTTTCTATTGTTGTATTCTTCTTTATGATAATGTAATATCTTTCAATTATCTTCTAAAAAATCCAATATCTTCTAGTTATATTTGATTAATGTGGATATTTAAAAATATTTGAAAATATATTTGCGAGATTAAAAAAGATTTAACAAATATTATCTTTTAATATTTATTGATATATCTAAATAAGTTAATTATTTCACAATATCAAATAAAATATCTTAAGATATAATTTCGTCAAATTATTTTTATCATAAACATTTATCAATTATCAAAGTCCTTTTAGTAGAAAAAATAGAAAAAACCGCAAGATCAATTTTTTGTTGTCTATTCCCTCTTCTTGGCTTAGCCAATTTTTTTTCACTTTTTCATGTTATGCTTGGATTGACTTCTTGCGGTCTTGATTACTTTCTATTCTTGGATTTATCTTTAAGGTGTCATGAAACTTTAACCAATTTATCTTCACATCTCAAGGAGCTCAACTTAGCTACAACTGTACTAACACACCTTAAAATATTCACAAAACATTTATGCAACTAAAATTTGTTTTTGACATATTTTTGTATCTCATGCTAAATAAATGATAAAGGTTCAAAAGCCGTTACTTTTATACTTAATTTTGATATCAAATGCACCCTTTTTGACTTAGAAACCTTCTTAGACTCATGATTTTGCTTTAGTTTTGTGAATAAGAGAGTTGAGGATATACTTGATGATTGTATTACTAAATTCCCTTGATTTTGTAGGTTTTTGGAATGGTTTAAAAGAAGGGTTGAAGTATCAAAGAGTTGTAGTGCAGAAAAGTTAACAAAAACCAAAAAAGTCAACCAGAATGCAGAAAAGTCAACCAATCAACCAAAAAAGTCAACCAATCAACCAGAATGTTGAAAAAGTCAACCAGAGCGAGATTTGGGCCAGTACTATGCTATTTTATGATCTGTTTTGGGCCTGGACCCGTTTTTTGTTATTTTTATATCCTATTTAAAGACTTGGACACCTTAGGGAATGTATCTTTTGATGGCTTAAGCATAGAAACACACTTTTCACCCCTATGGGGGCAGATTTGGGGATGTAGGAGCTCTCCTCTTATCTTTCTAGGGTTTCTATCTCTTCCATTCCATTGTACACCTAGTTTCTCCATGACAATAGAGAACTAACCTTATTTGGCTGGGGAAAGATGTAACCTCTAAGCTCTCTTGTATTTGAATTGATTCTTTTTATTAATTGTTAGAGTTTTTCCTCCATTATATTTGCATGCTTTGTTTAAGACATTATTCAATAGTGTGATCTTTGATACTATCTTTATGGACACATATGGGTACATCTAGACATGAGGGAATTCTCTGGGGAGCAATATTACCTAGACATAGGGATAGGAGGACCGATTGCCTTTAAGCTTCTGTGCGAATGTAATGCATGAACAATTGCTAGGGAGACAAGACATTGTAAACTAATAATTAAGAGTAGGCTCTTTTCACCAAGACATTGGGATTAGGGTAAATTAGAAAGTGACATTAACATTAATGAAGAAGATGAATTTGTTTATGCATGAGAGTGATTAAGTGAAATCTAAACCCTAACAACATATTCATCTCATATTATCAACATCATCCGTTCACTTTTATGTTTAGCTTCAATTGATCAAATTGCATTCATGTTTATTTTTTCGCACTTTGCATTCAAAAACCCCAAAATAATTTTCTTATAGTCTTGATTGGTTAAGCAAAAGCACAACAGTGTCGTGAGTCTCTTGGGAAAATGATACTTGGTCTTACCATTTTATATTACTTGATACGATTCGGTACACTTGTCAAGGTCTTAACAATAAACCCAATTATAACCAACCGTAATTAAAATATTCTATTAAAATACAAAAATCAATTAAGAATCCAATATTAAAGGCTAAATAAGGGCATAAATATGCACTCATCAATATATTAAGATTTATTTTCCCCAAATTATCTTTTATCATAAACATTTATCAATTATTAAAGCCTTTTTAGTAGAAAAAATAGAGAAAACCACAAGATCCATTTTTTGTTGTATGTTTCCTCTTCTTCGTTTAGTCAAATTCTTTACTTTTTTTCATGTTTTTCTTGCCTTTTTCATGCAATGCTTGGCTTGACTTCTTTTTCATTTTGATTATTTGTTGTTTTTGGATTTATCTATAAGGTGTCAAGAAACTTTAAAGAATTTATTTTAACACCTCAATACGTTCAACTTAGGTGCAACTACACTAACGCACCTCAAAATATCCAAAAAATATTTATGCAACTAAAAAACTATTTTTATCATGTTTTTCTATCTCATGCTCAATAAACTCAATTATAAAAAAACCCAATTAAAACATTCGTTAAAAGTAAAAATACCAATTAAGAATCCAATATTAAAGACTAAATGAGGGTATAAATATACACTCATCACCCACCAAGTCATCTCCAGAATCTTGTTATGTGTTTTAACGACACCAAATCTGAACTTGGTAAAAGCATATATAATCACTTGTTCTTTAAGGCTTGATGCCTATTTTGGTCCCAAATTTTTTCAGTTTTGTTCAAAGTGGTCATCAACTTTTTTGGGTGTTCAAAGTGATCCCAATTTTTGTAATTTTTGTTCAATTTGATTCGTTTTTCTAACAACATCTAAATTGTTAACGACATAATGTCGACGTGAGCCCTTAGTGAAAGACGTGGCTACCACATCATCTCACATTCTTCCCAACAACTTTGACTCCATCGTCACACATTCACTGGTCACTAAACTCTCCCTCACTACGCCACTGCAATGCACAATCATCTTCTTCCTCGTACCACATCCTTGTACCATTATCGCCAGACAACCAACATCTTCTTTGAGCAAGCCGCAAATCATAGATTTGCAACCTCATGAGCAACCTGTGAAAAACCCTAAATTGTGCACCAGACTGTGAGAACCTCCATGGCCAGCTACCCAAACCAAATGTGAAGCCACCAACAGCACAACCACGAATCATCACAGAAACATCTATCAACCACCACTTCCTCACATCACCAACAAAAGCCACAACGAAACCTTAACGACCTATTTCGTGCCTCCTCCACACGAAGCCCCATTGGGAGTTCGAACCTACAAATCAGAAAGCCAGAGACCACAAAATGCAAATGAAACCAACATCTCCACCACTACAAATCGAATCAACCATGACGAAGCACCATGTTCGTTCAACCACGACAAATTCCAGCAACAGCGAAACCCAACTCGTGAATCATCATTGTAATCAACTATGGAAGCATCAAGAACCACAAAACCCTCACATTAGCCACCTACAAACACAAGCCCCAAATCGAACTAGAAAATTTTGAACCAAATTGTAGAAATGAGAAGTTCACATTCGCATTGTCATGGGAAGCCAACCGCAAACCAAAAAACCTTAATCGCATCACTGCCATGGACAACCACGTCAGAAAAATGGGTCACGTTATTCACTGATGGCTCACGCGGACTTGTGTCGTTAAGGATTTAGACGTCGTTAGAAAAAATGACCAAATTAAACCAAAATCACAAAAATTAAGATCACTTTGAATGCCCGAAAAAGTCAATGACCACTTTAAATAGAATTGACAAAAATAGAAACCAAAATAAACATTAAATATTTCTTCGATTTAAGAAATATAAGAAAAAGTTATTTAACGAGTCTATTAAAAAGTTAAAGAATACCAACATTACACTTCACATGATGAATTTCAACCGAGTGCTTTTTTCACCTCCTTCTCTGAAACACATAAGTAATTTATAAACATCACATACAAAACTCTCATGTAATAGAACTAAAATCTTATTATTTGAACGTAAATATCACAATAAACGTAATAAATAAACAAATTATCAAGGTTAACCCATGAATAGGGTTTGACTTTTTTATATCACATTATTTTTTAATTAATTTTCATTAATTTTGGAATAAAATGTTAAAATGTATAAAAACATTCTACAAAGTCCACTTCAGTATAAATTAAAAGTAATAAAAAAATTGTGGACTACAAAAAGAAATACCCTTTTAATTATCATTTTTTTTCTTATATATTTCATAACAATTATACATTAAAAAGAATGATACTTAAATAATTTATATATTTCATATTTTTTTTAAACTATTGAAAATAAGTAGAATTTTAAAATATTACTAAATAATCTAAATACTAATCTGAGAATTTATGTAGAATATTGAAAAGGGTATTCATTTTAATTATAATGTGTTCGTTATATAAAAGGAACTGCAGGGATGACGTTGATATTTTGGTTCAGATATTTTGAGTTTGATGGATTTAGTGCTCTTAAGCGTTAAGAATATAGGAATTTTTCTATCCTCAATTTAAAGTATTACTCTTAAAATTTTGAATTTGACACTTAAATTAACTTGTAAGATAAAAAGAAATAAAGAAAGAAAGCTTCTCCAAAATAATTTTAACTGTTCTTTGTATTTTTCTCTTTCATAAGAAGCATATAAAAAACCTTGTTCAAATAAGATTCATAAATAATATTACTTTAATTTTTGTTTAAATATTTAATCATTTGAAAAAAAGTGTTTCATGTGTTGCATTTATAGATATAAGTGTAATTTAGGCAAATTACACATTCAATAACTTTTCGTGAAATGCTAATTTAATCAAGTCAATTTATTAAATTTCATATTTTTTATTAATTAAATCCTTAATACAAAATTTCATACAATGTCAAAATTATTTATAGGTTCATTACAACGCTTCAATTGATTGTATAACATAATGTTTAAAAATATGCGTATTAATTATAATATAATCTATCGTTATAAAATTCAAATTTTATATATATCAAATTTATAAAATATTACGAAATTCAAGTGTGAATTCACTTCTATAATTTAAAAACAAATTAGTAAAAACATAGTGTCAATATTATATCTAGTGTAAGCAATCAATCCTTAATTGCACTAATAAAGTGTTCTCCACCTTAATTTAAAAGTATAAGAATATTTAGCTAACTTTTTTTCAGAGAAATAATACAGATTTTCTTTCTTAAACAACCTATTTACTATTGTTTAAATTTACTAGGATCCACCAAAATCAAAAGTCAATGAACAAAACTGATGGTTTTCAATTAATTTCAAAGCACAACATAAAAAATGTTTGGAAGAGTGTTTAGAAGATTTAGGGTGCTATAATTGCAATGTCGCACACAACAAGTGTTGAAATTTTACTTTAATTATTGTAAAAATGTAGGTTTAATAAACTTAATCACTTTTCCACTAGGTCTTCTGATGCTCATTTTTCCCATTGAAGATTAATCAAAATTGCTTCTCTCAAACACCAAAAGCTAAGTGGATAACTGGTCCAACCAAGGATCCAACTACAGTAGCTAATGACATGTTTGGAGAGGCAAAATCTCACTTTCCAATGCAGTCTCTGATCATCAATCTTCCTCTCGCATTGGATTGTTTCATCAAGGTGAAATGATGAACCAAACACATCATAAACCATTAAGAAAGGAAGTTATGTATAATTATAAACTGCATTTGGATCCTTCCTACCCACCACAAACAGCTGCATGAAAATGAGATTTACATCCAAAATTTTAAGAAAAAGGGGTAGTGGGCGGATTTGTGTTCTTACAGAAGCTACTAGGTAAGCACAACAGCAAATCAAGTTAGTGATGTTAGTGTGTCTTTCTAGATGTTACCGTGCAAAAGGGACCTCTCTTTCTACACTGTACAAAACCAGTGCCTCAGAGAAACCCTGCGAATATCATATCTGTCAACAAGTCTTAATCCACCGAGGAACTGGTTTCAGCAGTTTCATCCTCACTAAATCTAGAAGGCATCTCTGCTGCAGACCTACATGATCATGAATGATGGTATTAGGAAGGGTTCTACATTCCATATGTCAATAACAAGTATGATAAAAACTTGCAAGGATAAAGTTATTATAAGCTTTAAGATTAATGTGTTAAACTCATGAACTATATATCCAGTAAGTGAAAAGCGAAGGAATGAGGTTAAGTGTATGGTTAGTTTTTAAATAGTTCTTCAATATCCATTTCTTTCCACTTCTTAAATTCTCTTTTAGTGATTTTCAAATCTGGGGTGATAAGAATTGATTTTGGGAGAGGTGAAAGATTTTAACTTTTATGCAGGGTAGAATTGATCTTGGGGTGTTGCATTTAAGTTATATCTTACTTATACTTTAAAAGCAGTTTGTTCCTTAAAGATAATTTAAACAACAAACGATTGTTTCTCAGAAACATGTTGAACTAGACATGTGCAGAAGTTATTCTTCTCAACTCCACCCAAAAACTCTAATATTTAAGTTGTGAATATAAACACTTATACATAATCTACTTACAGAATTATCAGTCAAATCTGTTCTACAATAAACAGACGTGGATAGGAACATGAGATCACAGAATTTTAGGAGGACCAAGAGAAGCAAGTAATTAAGAAAAAGAGAAAATCAAAAAGGATATAAACAGCCACCTTTGAACTTTTCTTGGTTCCAGGTCAGAAACAGGTGTTTGTTTAACATCATAAGATTCAAATGGGTCAACTTTAGCTCGCTTTGCAACCTATGATGTTAATGTAAAAATGGAATAAGAACACAGAGTAAAGAAAAATATCCTGTGCATTATCAAAGAATGAGAGAGGAGTAAGTTGACAAGAAAATACTGTTACCAAAAGCCACAAATGCAGGAAGTTTATGCAATGCAACTAAAACTCACCATTTTTTCATTTGAAAGCACCCCAACTCCATCTGGATCATGATATTGTTTTTTTAACTTTCTCTCGCCATTAAACTTCTCTTCCTGCAACAAATTCAACCAACCAAGCTTGTTAAAGCATTTGAAACCAAAACAAATTGATGATGACATGAAAAAACAAAGAAATGCAAGTGTATTCATAGACCTTGGCCATCCTTTTGGTAAGCCCTTTTTCTTCAGCATTCAAGTAAATTTGAGACTTATGTATTGAATTTGAAGGCTTAGATTTTACATATTCATTCTTTTGTACATTCTTCAGATTGATGTTATTGTAGAGATGTAACAGCGAATCAATCTGCTTAATTGCAACGGCATTTTCTTCATAGTGGTCACTGGGGTAGGAAGCAGAGTCTGACCTCATCCCCTCAAAACCATGCTTAGTACCCATCCTATGGTTTTTACCACCATTATAAGCAGATGCTTCCCCAGTAGAGTCTACATACAAATCCAGGGAAGAGTTCTTGTGAGGCAAATGATTGGTAAAACTGTGAAAACTTGCTCTTTGATTTATCTGCTTGTGGGGTTTCTTATCCTGGAAATCAGGACCATGCAAAGAGCCAAAGTCACCTCCAACCATATGTGAATCTTGGGACCTTAATTTGGTAAAATATGAATCATATCTCTGCCAACACAATAAAAAGAAAGTGAGAGACCAGGCATTAAAAATTAAGCACTAATTTTAATGAAAACAACACTCATCCTAGGCTTGTAAGATTTAACCTTAAAAGTCAAGTAAATGCCCAATTTATGAAGCATGTATCTTATAATTTGAACATATCATGCTCTACTAGGATAATCAAAGCAGAAGATGAATGCATTCAAAAGTTCAACTTACTGAGCTACTGGATTGCTTTTTCACAGCAGAGACTTCTGGTGAATTTGGAAGAGCAGGATTTGCAGCATAGTACCCTTCTGCCATAGCATTCATCAGATTAGAAGGGTAAGATTCTCAATCTATTCTTCAAATGACCATATGCAAGAAGAAATTAGATTTAGAGTTATGAGAGTCAACAAAATGAAGACAATAAACCTTGACACGCAAGCTAAGATGAAATCTACGAAAGTAAAAGTTCAAAGATGAGTACACAAAAGTCATATGCATATCGCAAAAGAAGGCATTCATTGGTGGTAACAAGTTTTCAACTTTAAGAAGAACTAGAACCTCAGCTCCTTCAAAATATGAGTATGATTTACCAAAACAAAATAATATTTTCAAGGCAGATCCTTCTAAAGAAAATACAAATGCATCAATTAATAAAGCAGTTTGAGCTCTTAGTTAAGCCTACAACTTCTAAAAGCTAAGCTCTCAGTTTTTATTCTTTGTTCTCAGCCCTTACATCGCATTTAACAATATAATTTTATACACCATTTACATTCTAAACTTCAAATAAGTAGGTGATAACATTCATTCAGGACCTCAAATTGTAAACGACATTGGCTAGTGAATTGTGACATAAAGCCCCTGATTTACAAGATCCAATGTCAACTAGCAATCTTCAGAGAAATGTTGAAAATTATTGCAGACCACAGAGCCAATCGGATCAGATTAATTATCATTGAACCTGTTAATATTCATATTAAGAAGTCATCCTGATAGGTACAAAGGGAAGGTTTACAGCAGAAGAAAAACTGTATTAGTTAGTTTTTTTGTATGACAAACAGTTTTAACTGTCTGTAAGGTAGTTATTTGTCTGTAATAAGTTACATCTGACTTCTATAAAGTCAGAATGGACAGTTTTAGCAGTTTTTATCTTTTATTTTGTAACTTGTGAAAGTTAGGGAGGGAGAGTCTGGTTCTCTCTAATAACCAAAAACTTGTATGTTGTTTTGGATCCTTTCTTTAGAGGAAGGTCAGTGAATGCTATATAATATTTTACTGTTTAGCCAAGTTGATTCCTATAAATCTGGAATACCTATCATTGGTATTCAGAGCCACTTTCCTGCTGCTGTGGTGGTTGTGAGGCATGGTCAATACAGGAATGGAGGCAAGATTGGATGGTTTGGAGCGCCTAGTACAAGAACAGGAACATGAAAATCAGAGAAGGTTCCACAGGTTGGAGGAAATGATTACAGGGTTGTCAGGGTTGGTGGAACGTTTCACATCCTCTGATAAACAAACAGCGGATAGTGCTTCTGTTGCTAAGGAAGGCAGTAATGAAGGAGGGACTGGAAGTGGACGTTCAAGAATGATTGGGGAAAATGGCGGAAGCTAGATATTCCTGTTTTTGCAGGAGACGATGCTTATGACTTGACTAACAAGTTGGAGAGATATTTCCGGTTGAAAGAAGTCAATGAGGAGGAAAAAATGAGGGCTGTTATGGTAGCTTTGGAAGGCAAAGCCCTAAATTGGTTCCAGTGGTGGGAGACTTGTTATCCGAATCCCACATGGGAGGCTTTCAAAGAGAAAGTTGTTCATCGGTTCCAACCAACAATGCTTCAAAATCCTTTTGAAGTCTTGATTGGGCTTAGACAAATTGGGCAGGTGGGAGAGTATATTGCACAATTTGAGCAATATGCAGGGTTATTGAAAGGTATAAGGCAAGATTATTTGATTGGCATTTTTCTAAATGGATTGAAGGACGAAATAAGGGCAGAGGTTAAGTTGTATGAGCCCAAGAGCCTTGCTGAGTTAATGATGAAGGCCCAAATGGTGGAGGAAAAGGTTAGAGTCACCACCAAGGGGGACTCTCTCACTGTGCAACTTCAAAGTAACACCTACAGACAATTGCCACCTACTTGCAATTACTCAAAGGTAGGGGGAAATTCAGTGGGTTTTACCAACTCCAACAGAGGAAGTGGAGAGAGCAGTGGTTGTCTGAGCACCATCAATAGTTCTCCTGCTAGGGCTCAACAAGGAGGGGCACCATTTAGAAAATTGTCCCAAGAAGAATTGCAAGATAAGATAAAAAAAGGGCTTATGCTTCAGGTGTGATGAAAAGTTTGGGCCTAATCATACTTGCAAAAATAAACAGCTCCATATGCTTCTTATTCCGGAAGAGGAAATTCAGGAGTTAGGGGAATCTACTGCCTACATTCATAAAGAAGTTCCAGACTTTCACCTTGAGGATAAGGTGCACCTTCATGGAGGGGGTGTTGATAAGTTTGATACAGTTTACAAAATAAGGAAAAAAGAAGGTAGTTCATATAGTTGAAAACACCTCCCACCCATTGGAAACAGCTAGGAAGATGCTACTGCCATCAATAAGGAAAAAGGAGTTTCCTTCTTTTCACTTTGAGGACAAGGTGAAACTTCATGGAGGGGGTATTGATAGGTACAAAGGGAAGGTTTACAGCAGAAGAAAAACTGTATTAGTTAGGTTTTTGTATGACAGACAGTTTTAATTGTCTGTAAGGTAGTTATTTGTCTGTAATAAGTTGCATCTGACTTCTATAAAGTCAGAATGGACAGTTTTAGCAGTTTTTATCTTTTATTTTGTAACTTGTGAAAGTTAGGGAGGGAGAGTTTGGTTCTCTCTAATAACCAGAAACTTGTATGTTGTTTTGGGTCCTTTCTTTAGAGGAAGGTCAGTGAATGCTATATAATATTTTACTGTTTAGCCAAGTTGATTCCTATAAATCTGGAATACCTATCACATCCCTTGAAAGTTCTCCAAAACATCTAAACATCAAAATCATAATGCATGACAAATAACCACGGGCTTGTACATTTTATTTTCTATTCAAAGAAAGAACATACTTGAAGCTACCACCACCTAAGAAAGAAAACAATGTGATGTGTGCCAAATATCTTTCCCACTACCTTTTGTGAGCAACAACATTCCATTAACCTAAAGCAGCAATTATATGGTTTCAACAAAAAAGCATTTTAGCGTTGCAAGCCTAGTGAGAGTTGAAAAGAATGTGATAACTGAACACATATAGTACAACCTACCATTAGCTAGATCTGCAATTTGTCCTTCAAATGCCCCTGGAGGAATTGTATCAAATTCAACACTAAGTAATGGTCCATCTTCCTGAAAATGATTTCCTAATTGCTTTTTGACAGCAGTAATAGCAACATGTTCTATCTCTCCCTTCACTTTTAAATACCCTGATGGTTTATACCCCATGTTATTTGCACCCTTAGGATTTAAGGGCGGAAGAGACCCATTAGGCATCAAATGACTAGAAGGCTCCATGTCATATTGATCCTGTCCTTGAGGAAGCAATTGATCTTGCAAAGATGAGCAACTCTCAGATGATGTGTTATCAGTTGCACTATCATTTTCTGCATAATGATGGTTTCTTTGTGCATAGGTCATATCTGCAGCCGAAAATTCATGGTTATAGAGGCCATGACTCTCAACCTCTTTGGGATCAAGATACCTATAATCACCATGTTTAGTGCTTCCGCATGAATCCTGCACTAGACCACTGCCTCTGTCCTGGATAACACCACTTGAACGATCTTGTCGTCCATTGGCACCTACTTCATCATTCAACAACTTTTTATCTTTCAATCTTCTGTGGCAAAACCATCCAGATATTTGCTTTTCTGTCAACTCTAACTCTTCAGCAAGTTCTGATTTCATTTCCTCCGTGGGATATTTGTGATCTGGAAAAAAAAAAAAAAAGTGGAAAAGGGAATTCCTTGAGAATCATCACTCAGCAAGATGCATTAACACCCATATGATAGAAAGATCTTAACCTACCATTATAAAAACTTTCCAATGCTGTAAGCTGCGCAGGTGTTTTGAGCCTTCTTTTCTTATTTTTCTCCATTGACAATTTATTTTCTTCTGATTGCATCTCGGTTGTTTCTGAATACCAACAGAAAAGCAGAAGTACATGAGTTAAGATGGAAAAAATAACAACAGTTTGCATTAAAAAATATACCAATAAAAAAAAGGAAGAATGTAATGACATACCATCCAGTTCAATTGAAAAAACTGTTATGAAATCAATCATACAGCTACATGCTTAACAGCAATGAGTATATGAAGAAGGACGCGTGCATGAACACATAAGAAGTCAAGTTTATGATGGGAAATTTTCCCAAGAGTGAAAAACCTGTTTTCCTTAAATCTTTGAGAAGAAAGATTCATGTTTTGGTCAAATATGTATAAGAAAATGATTTCAAAAGAAGAAGAGGTTTATGAATTTCAAGAGGTTGTTACACGAGATCACTGGGAGCATGTAGTTGATGAATTTCATTTCTAACTGATAAGAAAAATTGTTTTCTATGCATATATATAAAAAAACAGATCATAATCAGCCATTTTTTTCTATCCTCACAATTTTGTCAACAAAATGATTTTTAAAAATTAAGAACTTACGTCCTGTATAAGTTAATATACATGCTTCATACTTGCATATTATTATAAAATAAAACTTAAGATTTAAAGAAAAAACACTTTAAAAAGTAGAAAAAAAGAAGGTTGCAAAATTACCAGAATTTTGCAATGGAACAAGGTGTGCATACAAGAAGTAGATCCAACCACAGGCATCATTTCATGACATTAACAAAGCAAACAAAAGCCGTTCCTTATTGCACAAATGAAATATTTAATTCCAAATTATGAAAGAAATTCAACCAAATCCTAATTTTCCTTCACTTTGATTAACTATCCCAGAGCAAAATGACCCCAAATGTAAAACCTTGATTTCATATTAACCATCAAAACAACAGCTACCCTGTAATGCAAACAATTCATATCCAGGACCTAGATTCCAACAAAGGCATTCACTACATGAATTAGACACAATCTTGTAAAGAAAAATATCACAAAAAATCTCAAATCTCTGATAGCGCAATACCTTCCATGGTTGTGAGGAATTGTGATGAATCTCCCTCTTCTCTGCAAGTTTTGGAGTCAAAGGTGCAAACTTTTTCACTGGGTTATCAGGAAAATGAGACCCATTTGACAGAAACCAAAAGAAAATGCAAAATTGTTAAGTGGGTGTTTGTAATTCATTCAACCTGACCCTTAATTCATCTCAGGGGGAAAGAAAAAGAAAGAGAGAGAAAGTAACTTCTGGGGAAAGTTGAAAGCCAATAGAGACAGCAGAATAATTTCCCTTTCTCTCTCTGCTTATTTCATTTGTTTCTTCCTCCAATCAGCTTTTACATTTTCTTTTTTTAACTTTCTGATTGAACAGAGAAATCAAGCTACGTTTTTCCTTTTTCTAATTGTTAATTGAATTTAACTGTGCTTTGTTTTTCCCCAGAAAGAATGAACGCTGAAAGAAAATTATGCAGCTTTGCTCAAAATAATAAAATAAAAATTAATAAATGGACGTGTCGACATGATCTGGAGGACAATGCGTTCTCATTTTTCTTTTCATTTATAAAAAAAAAATATTATTGCATGCTCTTTTTCTTTTACAGTCGTTCTTGAATCTTGATCCGTAAGTCAAAGATTTTTCTTTTGTGTTTCCGATTAGAAAATTAATGATAATAAGTATTTAGTTAAATTTTGCAAGTACCGTCCACGGCTTCGAATGTGTATACATTTAATTCGATATAAGTTTTAACATATAGATTGATGTTGATGGTACAAAGTCAAACTTATTTTTGTGCTATTAAATATCTTTTATGAAAACATTATGAAATTTGAAAGAACTTGTTATATTTATAAAATTTATATTGATAAAACATTAACAGTGTATTATATATATATATATATATATATATATATATATATATATTGATTTCGTTTATTATTATAATAACTACGTACACATGAAATTGAAAATATAAATTGCCTGAGTTGCTTATTAATTATTTTGGTTCGACTTGTTGAGTATTAAACCATATTTTTCTTTAATCAAATTAACCTTAAGATTATGATTGAATTTAATTATTTGTTTAATTTTACCAGAAATCCTTATTTTTGTCTGAAATTTTAAATAGGGTCGTTTAATGTTTGGTGACATGACATTAAAATTAAATTTTGTTTCAAAAGATTTTTAAGGAGAGAGGTGATATCAAATTGAAAGAAGGACAAAGGTGGAAAGATTAAATATTTTAAAGACTGTCTATGCAAGTGAAACACACAAAAAAAATTGGGAATTTTTATGATTAGGGTTTCCAAAAGACGAATAATGAATTGCAGAAGTGACATCACGATTTATGTGATTTCAATCCCTCAAATTGTTATTTGTTAGTACTTAGAAGTCTAAAGGAAATAAAGGACGCACAAAACAGAGAGGAAATCAAAAGAAAACGACGAAAGATGTAGATGCATTGATTATACGTTGAAACGTTGAAAAAAAAAAGGAAAAAGAAAATCGATGGTGCTTGCGTTGTGTGTACCACACCATAGCATAGTGATAGTAGTAGGAACAACAATATATAATAGGCTCTCTAGAACCCAAAAACTAATTTCTTCTTTTTCGAACCGAGAGGGGTTCTCCCTCGCAAAGAAAAAAAGCAGAAAAGATCTGGCGTTTTGGTGGTTGGCACTGCCTTCGTCGGTGAATGACGGTGATGGTAACGTCTTGGTCGACGACCGGCGGTAGCTGGTCTCGCCAGTTATAGGAAGTATGCGTCCCAGGGATCGTTTCCTTTCGAGCACGAGAAGAGCAAAAAGGGGTTTTGACGCCATGGCCGGCCATGGGTCCGGCAGTGAGCGGTGGAATCGACAACGACTTGGGCGGCGACTCATGACGACCGATTCAGTGGGAGCGGCGGCGGGCAGACGGAGGAGATTCTGCAATTCTTTATCCAGAACAAAGAAGTGATTTTTCCCCCTTCAAATGAACCCTGATGAATCCCAATTTATTTTATCTTTCCATCTTTGTCCTTCTTTCAATCTGATATCACCTCTCTCTTTAAAAAAATTTTAAAACAAAATTTAATTTTAATGCCACGTCACCAAACATTAAATGACAGTTAGATGAATTTGACTTAATTGAATCAAATTTACAATATCAGGGACCCAATTGATACACAAAAAAAAATGACCTATTTAAGATTTCCGACAAAAATAGGAACTTCTGGTGAGATTAAACCTTAATTATTTAAAAGATTAAAACCAAATGAAAATTTTACAAATTATACTAACAAAATTATTCACTTATACAGAGGGTGGGACAGTGGATAAGAGGGATAATCTATACCAAAATCTTCAGCAAACTTACGCACTTTATGTTTTACTTTTTTTTTAGCAGTAGATTTTTTTATAATAATCTTGAAAATCATAAGTTCTGTAAATTATAATTGTTTTTAAAGATAAACGATGTATGATTAGTAAATACTCTATCAGCATGATTCTCTAAAATGATAAATTGAGAATTGTGAAGACATATCTATTAGTTAAAAATATTGTTGAAGACATATCTATATAAGTTTTCTAGAAATGAAAGCTAGTAATTTAGATTTTCTTTGCTAAAATCTTATGAAATTTAATGATTTTAACAATTTTAAAATATACCGAATTTAAATTGTTTCATTTTCATTATTTTATTTGTTAAATAAATGTTTTAGTTCACTACAAAATATTCCTGGCTAACATTGTAAAAAAATCCTAGTAAAGATCCAATGAAAAATTTCCTACTAATTATTATAAAACAAACCTCGAATAACTTTAAACAAAAGTTAAGATTGTGATGTAGGTATGAAAGTAATCCTAGTTATGAAAGATTGAATAACTTAAAATATAGTCATGCCAATGTTGAGGGGATTTTATCTATTACTAACCAATAAATAACTTTGAACTAATCAACACAAAATAATTACAACAATATGTCAATTAAAAAATTATCTTTATTTAATTAAAAAACATTTACTTACATTGGTCCAAAATTAGTCTCACTATCTTTGACAAAAAGCTTGGCTAATAAGGGTTGAAACAACAACTTTGTCAATTGTCAATGTTGACAAAAAAACAATCCTTACTAATATTGGATAAACAATAATTACCGTTTATTATCATAAAAAAATTAATTATATTGAAAATAATTTTAGTTAAGGTTAACTAGAAAAGAAATTTCTTACTAATATCAGTTAAAAATATAACACTAGTTTATTAAGCAAAAGATTAATATTAGTAATTTAAATTAAAAACCAATTACAATCGACTTCAACATAAAAAAAATAAAAATAAAACTTGACATGCATAAGACATAAAAAGATATTGAGCTAATGAAATCTTATTGTCAATCAAGTTGATGAATTTCTAGTCTTAGTTTAGACAACATTATTCCAACTAAAGTTGAGTCGATGATATATCAGTTAAGTTAAATACAGACTAGAAAGAGAAAATATATAAAATATGATAAATAAAAATGTATTAACAATTTCAATAAACTTTGTTTTGATTATATAATGGAAAGTGAACGAGTATGAATGAAATAAACAAACATAATAATTGTTCAATGAAATTAAAAATAATAAAAAATAAAATAAATTTATTTGTTATTAATAATTTTATTTATTATTATATTATTATCAATTATGAATAACACATAATTATACTGCAACTTCAAAATATTATTGTTATTTTTCTTTTTTTTTAATAGCCAAATTTATGTGTTTTTTTTTTTCTGAGAAAGGAAAAACACACACTATCTAACCATCCTGCCACCATTTCCTCTCAAACCAATAAGAGCAAGGTAGGTTGACACCTCGGCATATATGCTCCTCCAAAGTCAACTTTCCACCCTTACAAATAGTTTCATTGTTGTTAATAAACAACACTCAATTATAATCTTCAAGTTATTGTAAAAATAATATCATAATTAAGAAAATTGATAAATGCATATTTATGTCCTCATTTAACCTCTAATTTTGGTTTTTTAATTAGTTTTTATGTTTTGAAAGATTATTTTATTAGAATTTGTTATAATTGGTTTATTGATCATGAGATACAAAAATATGTTAAAATTTGTGTTTTAGTTGCATAAATGTAGTTGCAGCTAAGTTGAGCCTTATTCACTTGAGTGGATTTGGGGGAGAGTAATTGAGAGGATTTGAATGTAATTTTTGTTGTTGTTTATTTGAATAGATTTAGAGGTAAGTGAGAGTGAATTTGGAAGTAAAATTTGTGAGAATTAGTCTAGGATTTAATTTATATGACAGATTAAAAAAATTTACTTCCAAATTCACTCTCACTTACCTCTAAATCTATTCAAATAAACAACAACAAAATTTATCGTCAAATCCTCTCAATTACTCTTCCTCAAATTCACGCAAGTGAACAAGACCTAAAGATGTGGAAATAAATAAATTAAAGCTTGATGGTACCTTAAAGATAAATTTAAGAATAAGAAATAATTAAAAGGGTTTCAAAAGAATGGTGTGTGGATACTCGTTGAGCTACCACAAGGGAAGCATGTCATTAGATACAATTGGGTATTCAAAAACAAGCTAGACGAGGATGAAAACCTTGTAAGAAATAAAGTAAGACTTGTTGTTAAAGGTTACTCCCAACAGGAAGGTATTGATTACACAGAAACATGCACTCCAATTATTAGAATTTTTTTATCATTTGCAACATTTAGCAAAATTAAATTATTTCAAATGGATGTAAAAAGTGCATTCCTAAACAGTGAAATCAAAGAGGAAGTGTATGTGGAACAACCTTTTGGTTTTGAGTTCTGTACAAATCCTAAGCATGTTTTCAAACTAAAAAAAAGCATTGTATGACTTGAAACAAGATCCTAGATCTTGGTATGAATGTTTAAGTTCTTTTCTAACTCAAAATCATTTTTCAAGAGGGAAGGTAAATACTATGTTGTTTTGCAAATATGTCAACAATGATTTCATTATAGTTCAAATTTATGTTGATGATATTATTTCGGAGCCACCAACGAATCTTTCTACCAAGATTTTTCTAATATAATGCAGGATGAATTCAAAATGAGCATGATGGGAGAACTCAAGTTCTTTCTAGGACTGCAAATCATGCAAGAGCCCGACATTATCTACATACTAAAAAAAAGTATGTGAAGGAGATACGTAAAAGGTTAAAGTTGGAAGAAGCAAAGGAGATGAAGGTTGTTAAGACTCCGCAAGTGTACCGAATCGTATCAAGTAATATAAAATGGTAAGACCAAGTATCGTTTTCCCAAGAGACTCACGACACTAAACAGTTGTGCTTTTGCTTAACCAATTAAGACTATAAGAACAATATTTTGTGGTTTTTGAATGCAAAACGATAAATGAAAATGTGCATGCAATTTGATCAATTGAGGCTAAACACAAAAGTGAATGGATGATGTTGATAATATGAGATGAATATGTTGTTAGGGTTTAAATTTCACCTAATCACTCTCATGCATAAACGAATTCATCTTTTTCATTAATGTTAATGCCACTTTCTAATTTACTTTAAACTCGATGTCTCGGTGAAGAAAGCTTATCCTTAATTACTAGTTTACAATGTCTTGTCTCCCTAGCAATTAATTCTACATTACATACGCACAGAAGCTTAAAGGCAACCAACCCTCCTATCCCTATGTCTAGGTAATATTGCTTCTGGGAGAATTCCTCAGATCGTGATTTGTAAGATATCTCTTGATAACAATCCTAGGGAGAAAAGAGGAGAGTTGTCACATCCCCAAATCGTCCAACCCTAAGAGTACGGAATCTCCAGATACTTACAAATCATAAGATTTATGCCATACATGAATAAAACATCACAAGCATTTGAGCAAAGAAGAATATTTCTAACAATTAATGAAAGAAGCATATAACAATAATAAGAATCAATTCAAATACAAGAGAGTTTAAATGTTACATCTTCCCCAATAACAAATGATATTAGTTATCCACCGTCATGGAGAGACTAGGTGTACAATGAAATGGAAGAGATAAAACCCTAGAAAGAAAAGAGGAGAGCTCTCACATCCCTAAATCTACCCCCAAAGGGGTGAAAAATGTGTTTTTACGCTTAAGCCATCAAAAGATACATTCTCTAGGGCATCTAGGTCTTTAAATAGGGCAAAAGAATAATAGAAAACGGGTCCAAGCCCAAAACAGATCATAAAAATAACATAAAACTAGCCCAAAACACGCTTCGTTGACGCTCAACACTAAAATGGCGCTCAGCAGTAGGTGCAACAATCAAATGACAATCAGCAGTGGCGCTCAAGCGCGAGACAGCAAAAAAAACTGGCTTTCAACGCAACTTTTTTGCACTCTGGTTGACTCTGATTGACTTTTCTGCACCCGGGTTGACTTTTCTACATTATGGTTGACTTTTCTGCATTCTGGTTGACTTTTCTGCACTGCAACTCCTTGATACTTCAACCCTTCTTTCAAACCATTCCAATAACCTATAAAATCAAGGGAATTTAGTGATAAAATCATAAAGTATAACCTCAACTCTATTATTCCCAAAACTAAAGAAAAATCATGAGTCCAAGCAAGTTTCTAATTCAAAAAGGGTGCATTTAATATCAAAATTACATCACAGATAACGGTATTTTCAACCGTTATCACAACCTCAAACTTGAAACTTTTTTTGTCCTCAAGCAAAATTGTAACTTGGCTTACATAAAATAAATATACTACAACGATCAAGCACATTAAAAAGCATTTTTCTCTAAGACAAGTAACTCACTCATGTATGCTCATCATAGAAAATCAGTCAAGAAATAATGATGTATTAGCAGATTAAGCTTCAATTATGGTCTCACACAACAATGAATACACAATAGATGCACAAAGATGATTGATCAATAGCTAGACAAAGATGCTTCTCTTTAATGCATGGAACCATTCCTCACCAAAGGCAGTGTTTCACTCAAGCACTAAAAAGTGTATAACTTAAGCACTCAAAAGTGTTTGACTCAAACTCAAAGGTGTATAGTGAGGTGTCAGTCACATAAATCAACTTTTTCGTTCATTTAAACACATCAAAACACATTCACAAGCAAGTTAACATCAGATGGACTTTCTAAGGCTTGTAACGTGGCTAGGCTAAGAAGAAAACTGGTTTTTCTAGACAACAAAATCCTTGAGTTAAAAAGTAAAAATTTCCTTTCACATTAACCATAATCTCTCTTTCTCTTTTATATTTGAGAAACCATTCTCATCTCACTCCCAACTTTTCATTCATTGAGCTCTTCCTTCTTTTTCTTCTTCTCTTTTCTTTTCTTTTCTTTCTCAATTTCTTTCAGCACTTAGCTCAATGCTCTTTTTCTTTTTCTTTTCACAATTCTTTTTCAAATTTCCCCAACAACCCCAAACTTGAACTTTCTCCATACCATACAAATATACTCAACTTAACTCAAGGAAAAGATTTCAAAAGGGATTTTTTCATAAATTTAGGCTTAAGGTTCAAAAGATAGAACAACCATTGTTCTTTTGTTGGGTTCAAATATTGCATTGGCTTATATGGGAGAAGAACAAATGGCCTTCATATGCCACATGCAAGCAAATAGTTCAACAGAAAAACTTAGGCAAAATCAACTATGATTCCAAAGCAATAACATTCAACAATAAAACTTTAGAGCCCAACTTCTCACAGGTTAACTCAAGTTCCACAATTTAATATACATCCTGCCCAACATATCAATCACAATTAAAACCATGCATCTGTTTTAAACAATTATGATCAACCACTATCTGTGCTTAATAGCTAATTCAAACATTAACTCAACCATGCATTTCAAGCAGTAGAGCAACACAAGACAATATTACTCATCACAAAATAGTTCATCACATAATATCAACCATTTTAGAGCTATTCTTTCAACCAAGTGCATAGCTTATTAAAAACAAATTAAACAAAATTCAAACAAGCATAAAATAAAATAAATCCTGATATTATAGCATCCGTCAATGAATGCTATCTTTCATCATCAGCCTCTTCTATAACAGTATCCATCAATAGATACTGTCATCTGAATCTTCATCATCATAGCATCCATCAGTAGATTCTTTAACCTAGTAGCATTCATCAGTAAATGTTGTCAGTAACATCCATCAGTAGATGTCCAATCACATAACATTCATCAATAGATGTTAATCTTTCTTATCTTCATCGACATCCATCAGTAGACGCTTACTCACATAACATAGCATCCATCAGTAGATGCTTAATCACATAACATCCATCAGTAGATGTTGTCATCTCTACCATCAGAAGCAGCATATAACCTAAAAACACTTACACACATAAAGAAAAATCACATCCACACCACAATTAAATAAATTAAAAAGAAAAAGTTAGAAACTGGGTTGCCTCCCAGAAAACGTTTCTTTAACGTCACTAGCTTGACCCAATAAAGCTCAATCCAGATTTCTGATGTTGGTGGTCCTCCTTCCTTCATGACACCAACAAAATCTCAACAATTTTCTTGTCACCAACTTTACTCTTCTAGAATTAGGAGCCTCAATCTTAAGAACTCCATTTTCCTTGATAGTCTTGACAACCCATAACTTATTCTTGAATTTCACTGATGTGCCAGGTTTGGGTTCGTCACTTTTCACATCAGGGTGTTGGTGAACAAATTCTCCTTTCTTATCTGCCTCCTGATAATCTTGTGCTCCTAGAACAAATTTTATTCTGCACACACTAAAGAACACTACACTAGAGCACACAATTAGCCCAAAAAAAATAAAAACAATTTTTTTTTAGAAAGATAAAGTTAAAGTCTAATCAGTTAAAAATCACATAAATAGAATAGTTATACCACGAGTCCCCGACAACGGCGCCAAAAACTTGTTAAGACTCTGACAAGTGTATCGAATCGTATCAAGTAATATCAAATGGTAAGACCAAGTATCGTTTTCCCAAAAGACTCTCGATACTAAACAGTTGTGCTTTTGCTTAACAAATTAAGACTATAAGAACAATATTTTGGGGTTTTTGAATGCAAAACGATAAAAGTAAATATGCATGCAATTTGATCAATTGAGGTTAAACACAAAAGTGAATGGATGATGTTGATAATATGATATGAATATGCTGTTAGGGTTTAGATTTCACCTAATCACTCTCATGCATAAACAAATTCATCTTTTTCATTAATGCTAATGTCACTTTATAATTTACTTTAAACCCGATGTCTCGGTGAGAAAACCTATCCTTAATTACTAGTTTACAATGTCTTGTCTCCCTAGAAATTAATTCTACATTACATACGCAAATAAGCTTAAAGGCAACCAACCCTCTTATTTCTATGTCTAGGTAATATTGCTTTTGGGAGAATTCCCCAAATCGTGATTTGTAACATATCTCTTGATAACAATCCTAGGAAGAAAAGAGGAGAGTTGTCACATCCCCAAATCGTCCAACCCTAGGAGTACGAAATCTCTTGATACTTACAAATCATAAGATTTATGCCATACATGAATAAAACATCACAAGCATTTGAGCAAAGAAGAATATCTCTAACAATTAATTAAAGAAGCTAATAGCAATAATAAAAATCAATTCATATATAAGAGAGTTTAGAGGTTACATCTTCCCCAATAACAAATGATACTAGTTCTCCACCGTCATGGAGATTCTAGGTGTACAATTGAATGGAAGAGATAAAACCCTAGAAAGAGAAAAGGAGAGCTCTTAGATCAACAAATCTACCTCCAAAGGGGTGAAAAATGTGTTTCTGTGCTTAAGCCATCAAAAGATTCATTCTCTAGGGCGTCTGGGTCTTTAAATAGGGCAGAAAAATAACAAAAAACGGGTCCAAGCCCAAAACACGCGTCGTCGATGCTCAACGCTAAAATGACACTCAGAGGTAGGTGTGGCACTCAAATGACGCTGAGCGGTGGCGGTCAGGCTCAGACAGCAAAAAAAACTGGCGCTCAGCGCAACTTTTCTGCACTCAGGTTGACTTTTCTGCACTCGGGTTGACTTTTCTGTATTATGGTTGACTTTTTTGCATTATGGTTGACTTTTCTGTACTACAACTCCTTGGTACTTCAACCTTTCTTTCAAATCATTCCAATAACCTATAAAATCAAGGGAATTTAGTGATAAAATCATAAAGTATAACCTCAACTCTCTTATTCACAAAACTAAAGCAAAATCATGAGTCCAAGTAAGTTTCTAATTCAAAAAGGGTGCATTTAATATCAAAATTACATCACAGATAATGGTATTTTCAACTGTTATCAAAGAATTTTATGCATCAAACGACTAGCTTAGGGCTAGACAAAAGCTCTACAAAAGTGGACAACACCATTTATCGTCAAATGATAGGTTCACTCTTTTATCTTATAACATCTAGACCTGATATCATGTATAAGGTTTGCCTCTGTGCAAGATTTCAATATGATCCTAGAGACACCCATTTAACCGCTGTTAAACGAATTTTTCGTTATTTTATTGGTACTACTAATCTTTGTCTGTGTTTCAAAGGTAAAGCAACCTTTAGATTGTAGGGATATTGTGATGTTGATAATGTTGGAGACATGATTGAAAGAAAAATCACAAGTGGAGGATGCCATTTCATAGGAGGAAATCTAGTCTCTTGGACAAGCAAAATGCAAGGAACCATCACTCTCTCAACAGCTAAAGCAAAATACATCTCAATTGTAAGTTGATGCTCTCAACTTCTATGGATCAAGAGTCAATTGGAAGACTATAGTGTCTATCAAAATACAATTCCTATCTTTTCTAATAATAATAATATTGCCATAGGTCTTTCTAAAAATCCAATAGTGCATTCAAGAGTTAAACACATTAAAATCAAACATAACTTCAATCGTAATCATGTTTAGAGGGGTACTATAGATTTGCAATACATAAACACTAAAAGTCAGCTTGTTGATATTTTCACTAAACCCTTGGTTGAGGAAAGACCTAATCGTTTAAGTACTCTTTTGGGCATGAAAGTGTTGAATGAATGAATTTGAATCAATGTGTTTATCACTTGTCATATAGTGTCTAAGTATAAACGTCAAATGACACATCATCTGTTGATGTCATGCTCAATTATATCGTCTAAGACATATCGTCGATGGACAAGTCATATTGTCAGAGTGGTGCAGTGGAATGGTTAACGCGTTCAACAAACCAAGATGGGGGTGAATTGGTTTCTTATGGCAAATCGTTCTTTTAATAATTTTCTCGCAAAATATAAATTCCTTAAAAACAATTTAAACAAATTTAAAGAGTAAGGAAGAGAGAAAATTGCACAGGTAATTTTTATACTCGTCTAGTTGTTAATCTCAATCGAGAATTAACACTTCATTGATAACAATTTAAAATACTGTTATCTGTGATGTAATTTTGATACTAAATGCACCCTTTTCTGTTGAAAAACTTGCTTGAACTCATGTTTTTGCTTTAGTTTTGTGAATAACAGAGTTGATGTTGAACTTAATGATTTTTTGACTAATTCCCTTGATTTTGTAGGCTATTGGAATGATTTGAAAGAAGAGTTAAAATACCAAAACATTGAAGTGTAGAAAAGTCAACCAGAATGCAGAAAAGTCAACCAAAGTGCAGAAAAGTCAATCAGATTGCAGAAAAGTCAACCAGAGTGCCAAAATCTGCACCGTACGACGCCCGAGCGCCCTCCAGGGGTGCTTGAGTGCCAGAAAATCGACATTCACCGCCCGAGCGCCCTCCCCAGCCCCTCTTAACCGAGGTCTATAGGCCTGACTTATTTACCAAAATGCCACCGGTCAATAATTTACGTTAGGCCTCCCCTAACCGACGTCTACGGGGTGACGTTAAAAGCCAATTCTGCACTAGTGAATAATATTGAATTATTCAAAATATTAACATCAATTTATTCAGATATTGGTAGTAATTAAGGATTTGGATGCAGTACCTTCCCTCTTCACTTTCTAGGGTTTCCTTTCATTCATTCTTCCATTTTATACATAGATTCTCCATGACGATGGAGAACTAAACTCATTTGTTGTTGGGGAAGATGTAACCTCTAAACTTTCATGTATTTCAATATGATCTGAATTATTTTATGCTTGTTTCATTAATTGTTAGTGATTTTCTCCTTTATTCAATGCTTGTTATGTTTTGATCACTCATAGCATGATGTTTGGCTTTCTTTGTTATTAGGAGATACCTAGAAACCATGATCTGGAGAATTTCACCCAAAAGAAATATTGCATAGGGATAGGGATAGGATGTTTGATTGTCTTAAGCTTCTGTTCGTAATGCAGAATTGATTATTAAGGATGCAAGGGATTGTGGTCTAATAATTAAGGATAAACTTTTTAGGCCAAGGGATCGGTGATGGGTGTCGCACCCCATACAAATTTAATGTGCATAAAGAATGCAGTATAATGCTAGGACGTGACTCCTAGGTCATCTCTCAAGGACCAAATTGTGGTTCGAGGCTCAGGTCAAACACGTAGTGGGGGTTTGTGAAAAGTTTGTGAATGCAATTGAACTAAACTAAAACAAAAAATTAAACATAACAGAATTGAAAGCATTGAATTAAATGTAAAAAAAAAGTAAGGCCAAACAGTAAAAGACAACAAAACCAGGATTTGAAAATAAAACGCTGGAACAGTAAACGTGCTGAAGACCTAATAACAGCTTAATTGAAATGCATCAAATGAACTCAAACATTAAACGTAACAGTAGAAGCATCAGTAGAAGAAAACTGAGATTGAAACAACACTCTAAAATGAAATGAACAGTAAACCTATGTGACCGAACGCAGCAATAAAAAAGATGATGAACAGTAAATGCAACCAATAATAAAAACAAAAATACTTGACTAAAAATGAAATGCAATACGTGAACAAGTGACAAATGTGTGAACAAAATTAAATGCAACAATTAACTAATAAAGAAAAGGCACATCGTAGTCATCTAGATGAAACACATCCATCACGGAACAACAAAAGAAATAAAAAGCGCGAACATTAAAATAAACATGAAGAAAGTCAGCTGCTTCACTCTAAAAGCAAAATAAAGCGTGTGCATAACTTCTACAATTGAAAACTCATCTTCTGTTCTACTAGACTTGCCAACCGAATGCATTTTCCAAATGAGGTATGAAATCTCCTATGCTGGCGTGAGCGTGTAGCTGCTGGAAAGAAACAAAGATTTGAAAATGTGCTGCACCTTAAATAAAAAAATCAGCCGTGTGCCCTCCAACTAGCCGTAACCCTCCATGGTGTCCGTGTGTTTTCTTAAATGGAGAATGAATGTCCTTCAAGGGGTGGCGGCTGCTGTTTTAAAATGAAGATGTTCCTCCCTCTCGTACTCTCCAGGACCTACTTCTCACATGGGCCGTGACATGTGTACTTCTCAAGCTGTTGCACCGTTTTTTTTATGTGCACCCATCCAAGCTGCTCTCCAAGCTTTTCAAGTGCGTGCTTCTCTTTTTAATTACCCAAGGCTCGCTGCTGCCTTTTTAATCCAGCATGTGGACGTGTGCAGCCTCTCAATGTGACCGTGAATGTTTGCTTGCACATGGAAAGCACACACCTGAAACTGCTGGACCAAGAGATGAATGAGTGCAGGCCGTAGGCACTTCTCCAAGCTGCTGGATCTAGGTCGTGCTGGACACGTCTTTTGCTACTACTCAAGTTGCTTGCTTTTTGAAGCTCCGTGGTGCTCTCTTTCTTTACTGGACCAGCTGCTTAATGTCACCCCTTAATGAAGCCCGTTTTCTCATAAGCCCACCTGAATGAGTGTGTATGCTTCATTTAAAAAGTTGAAACGTGTGTGGAGTGGACAACACCAGCTTGAGTCCAATGTATATGCGTGTGGCACTCCAAAACGAAAGTGAATCAGCGCATGTTCTACCAAGAAAACAAATCACCGTATGTTTTTCTCCTAGCAATGAATCAATGCCTTGCTTTGCTAAAAGCCAAAAAAATGAATTGACAGCTTCTTCTAAAAGAAAATCTGCTGAAGATAACCGTGTGCACTCTAAAAATTAATCACCGTCTTCTTTTATTCTAGGATGTGACAGTAGCTTTTTCCAAGTAAATATGAATGCTCTTCATTCCAAATTATATTTCCAAATTTTTTTCTACAATCAATAATGAAAATAATAAACTCATAATTCAAATTAATTAAAATAAAAATTTCTGGTCAAATTAAGTACAATTAGCAAAAATGGAAAAATACTGGACATTCAAGCACAATTCCCTGATTAATTCTAGCACAATAGTTAAGTGAAATCAAGAAAATATTAACTCATCAATTGGGTTCTAAGTAATTTTGAGAGTGACGTTAACAATTTAACGAAGAAGATGAATTCTTATATGCATGAAAGTAAGGACAATGAAATCTAAACCCCAACAACATTATCATCTTATATTATTAACATCATCCATTCACTCTTGTTTTAGCCTCAATTGATCAATTTGCATTCATATTTACTTTTATTGCATTTGCATTCAAAAACCCACAAAATAGCTTTTCAGTCTTAATTAGTTAAGTGATTACACGATTGTTTAGTGTCGTGAGTTTTCAGGGATATGATACTTGACCTTACCATTTTATATTACTTTATACGATTCTGTACACTTGCCGAGGTCTTAACAAGGGTTCAGAGCTTTATCAGAGCCTTACGCAAAATCGAGCTTATACAATGTGACAGAGTAGAAGACTTTAAGAAAAACATTCCTGAATGTTCTTTATCTCTCACAATTTCTTTTACTTGGGTGTAGTGATTCTGATCACATCTTTCTGCTTTAGTGGTCTGCACAAAAATCAAGAACAAAGTATACAAAAATCAAAGCATTTTATCGTACATGCATTAAATGTTTTGAACGTTGATAAGCATAGACTATATTGCGTGTTAAAGATAATTTAGCATTTATCACGTCATTAATAAATGCATCATTTGGTAAAATATACAACATATATAATCATTAGATTGTATAAATATTATATGCTTCTTCAAAGGCTATATCATTTAGTGGTCATACATTTGATGATGTATTCTTTAAGACGCTTTGCTTGAGATAACATTATATTGAAAATTTCTTTTAGCCTCAATGTTATAAGAGAGATAGATTTTCTTTTTCATAAGACGTTAGCTTGTTACTCATATAATCTATTTGATGATTTCAAATAGAAACACTTTTTTTTTCTTACACGTTGATTATGATTGTAGTTCATTAGACATTCTAGTCTTGAAAATATTGTTCATAAGCTTGATTCCATTTAAAACAGTCATTACAAAGTATTTCTTTCTTAGACGCTATTTCTTTTAAACAAATTTTCATACATAACAATATTTTGTTTAATGCTTTTTGTTAATCTTCAAAACCTGAGTTGTTTAAACGGTCTATTCTTTAGACGATCTTGTCTTCCTCAACCACAAACCCAAAGCACCGTTCAAATTCTGGCAGAAGCTTGAGGTAAACCTTAGATCCCAATTCGATAAAATGTTATCTGGTACATCATGCAATCTTATAATTTCTCGTATGTGCAACTATGCTAACTTCTCGATTGACATCTTCTGATTGATTTACAAAAAGTAAGCCCTCTTTGTGAACCGATCAACTATCACCCATAGGGAATTGTGACCCCTCGATGATCTCGGTAAGTGAGTTACAAAGTACAACGAGATGTTGTCCCACTTGCTGGAAAACAGGTTGGCTTCGTTTTAACACCAAGAGGGGGGGGGTTGAATTGGTGAGTTTTCAAAATCAGAGTCTTTTCGCAATCTTTTTCACAAAACAGAAACCTTTGCACAATTTTCTTGAATCGCAAGTAATAGAAATTTAAGTGCATCCGCCATGACATTTGCCTTTCCCGGATGATATAACAACTCAAAGTCATACTTCTTTAAATATTCCATCCACCTTCCTTGTCTTATGTTCAACTCCTTCTAATCAAAAAAGTATTTCAGACTTTTGTGGTCGTTGAAAACCTGAAACTTCGTTCCATACAAATAGTGTCGCCAAGTCTTTAGAGCAAACACTACAACAGCTAGCTCAATATCATGCGTCGGATAATTCCTTTCATCTATCATCAACTGAAGAGAATCATATGTCACCGGTCTTCTATTTTGCATTTTTACACAACCCAAACCTTGATACCATGCATCGTAGTATACCTCAAACACCTTGTCTATATCTGGAATAATTAGTATTAGAGCAGTGGTCAACTTGCTCTTCATATCTTCAAAACTCGCTTCAGACTAATTGGTCCAAACAAACGACTGGTCCTTCCGTGTCAACTGAGTCAAAGGACCCACTATCTTGGAGAAACCCTTTACAAATCTCTGATAGTAACCTAGTATCCCAACAAACTCCTTACCTCTGACACAGATGTAGGACGATCCCACTTCAACGCAACATCTGTCGGTACCAGGAATGGTATGGTTTGAAGAGTAAAACGCAGCGGAATAAAACTTAGAGTAAGTGGAAAGCGTGTTCGGTCACTATTTAAATTAAAATGGTCCGTTTTAGAAAATTAATTTTCTTTCAGAAAATTTATCGAACAGTTGGTATGCGTTAAAAACGTAATGAGTGTAGGGATAAGAAAAATCACACAAGTATTTTTATACTGGTTCGATTCAACAGAATCTACGTCCAGTCGTTAATCACTATAAGAAGTGATTAACAGTTCCACTAAAAAGATGTTTCACAAATTACAATAATAGTGAATAAAAATAGGTAAATAAACCTTCCTTCGACGAACGAACCAGAAGAAGAACACTCTGTCAACTCGAAGAGAACCGCTCCGGCAATCGACCAACGATTCGCGAGCTTCTCCTATTCACGAGACCAGGCAGAGCACCTTGCTAACTCGAAGAGAGCTTGCTCCGACTATCGACACACGAAACGCGAGCCTCTCCTGTTCACGAGACCAAGCAAGGGAACTTTGAACTATAGCTTCTGAGAACTTCCTCTGACAAACAGTATTCTGCTAAGCTTCTGTTCAAAAAACGTTATGTTGAATTTCTCTGAAGCCCTACATATAGACATCTACTCTGAATATCAAAGGTCAAGTCCCAACTGCCACGAATAATCGATTATTGTAAGTGATAATCGATTATTCAAGTCCATTACAGGTTTTTCAAAAAGTGATAATCGATTATATGAGGTGATAATCAATTATTCCTGAATGACTTGTGATAATCGATTATTGCTTCTTGATAATCGATTATTGCAGTTCAAAATGTGAATTTTACAAAGTTTATAAGACTTTCCTACTACATTTAATTTCTACAAGTTGCTTTTAAATAATTTTAGACTCTTCTTCAACTAAGTCTTCTTGCATCATCATCAAAATAAATGTCTTCAAGATTTACCAATATTCCTTATTGGTAACAATCTCCCCCTTTTTGATGATGATCAAAAATACAATTTTAAAGGCAACTTTGGCTATCCTGCAAGACATACAAGCTAACAAACAACAACAAAGTTAGCAATACCTGTATCAATTTTTACTTCTCCCCTTATATTATTCTTCTCCCCCTTTTTGATCATAAGCAAAAAGATTAATGTAAAGAGCTCCCCCTAAATATGATCTCCCCCTCAATTAAACAAAGTATGCATATAATCAAGAAATCATTTTCATTAATGAAAAGAAGGATTACATCATAATAAGAAACATAAAGGACATAAATTTAACATAGATGAAAGAACAACAACCAATCAATAAAGCACACAAACATAAAATCCTATTTCTAAAATTCAGGACTTGGAGATCTCTCAGGAGGTTGAATGTGAAGGTGATTCTCGATGTTAGATAGACGAACATCAAGATCAAGAAATTGATCAACCATATACTCATCAATAGATTGCTGCCACTCATAAATCTCCTCAAAGTGTGTTCTTTGTGCTAGGCTCATATCCTCCAATTGCTTAGATAATCTAGCAAAATGTTCTTCCATAGATAGCGTGGAGGATGAGGGCATGGTAGAAGGACCAACATCAGAAGGAGCAGCAGCACTAACTAGTTCTGCCATATGAGTATCGATGTCATCATCTTCATCTTCATCAGGATGGTCATCATCTTTGTGGATGAGAACTCTTCCTCTGGTAATGAATCCCATCTGACGAAAGGTAGTATCTCCAATTTCCGAGCCAATAGCTTGAATGGCTTGGACAAGTTCTCCTTCAACATTAACACCTTTGTACTCCAAAATCCTAGAAATAAGAAGAGCATAGGGAAATTGATAGGAATGAGATTTCTTGGCTTTTACCATTGTGTCAGCAATGAGAGCAGGCCAATCGATGTGTATGTGATTTAAAATCCCATACAGAAGAAGCAGATCCTGCTCAGAGCATTGAGCATGGTTGGTTGCTCTAGGACACAATATCCAGACGATCAAGTAGTGAATCATTCGTTCTTCAACCTTGAAACCCCCAACTAGCAATTGCCTTCGATTTGTCTGTTGTTCAGGGTGACGCAAGAAGGATTGGAAAGTCATCAACCTATTGAAATCTTCAAGTCCTAGATGGACTTTTACAGCATCATCCCAGATGGTAAGTTGGGAAACATTTATCCACACATCATCATCTAAAATTATGCGGACACCCTCAACTTTAGTGGATATAATCCCATCTCTATATCTTAAGTTGAAGTAGAAGACTCTTATGAGATCGGGATAAATGCAACCTTTTTGCTCCACCAGATTCGTGAGTCCTTGACCAGCAAACAGATCTGGAAATTGAAATCCATAGAAACGAAAAAAATCAAGGCGAATATACTTTACCGCCATGATTCTTCTCTTTTGCCAGGAATTAACATAGTCCGCATGTTTTCCTTGATCTGAAATCCAACCATCGATGGTTGCAGGACGTGGTTGAGAGGAAGAGGATGCGCCAACAGCTCTGCGGTGATGTCTTCTTGAATCCGCCATGAAAATATTTGAGGTAGAGAGACTTTGAGAAAGTGAGGATAAATGGAGAGGATTTTAGCTCTAGATTTGATTTTAGCAGTGTATGGGTGCAAAGGAGTGACTAACAATCGATTATGGGAGGCTTTTTATAGGAAAAATGGAAAAACTAACCGTTTATGGCCATTTGTAGCCGTTAAGGGACGCTCCAACGACTCTATTTTTGAACCTGTCAGCGTGATAATCGATTATGGCTTGAGATAATCGATTATCTGCTCAAAAATCACTGCCCAGAAATTGCATGATAATCGATTATGCTTGATGATAATCGATTATCTGTTCAAAAATTTCCCAGATTTGAGTTTCAAGTTTGAATAATCGATTATAGCCTTTTGATAATCGATTATGAAGCGTTAATTTTACGAAAATGCAAAACTTTTCATAAGCTTTGATCCTAAGACATGTCTAACACTCCCAACTCTCTTTTAAGCTCAAAAAATCTATCCTTAGGTAGTGCTTTGGTGAAAATATCAGCTAATTGATGTAAGGTATCAACATATTCAATTTGACAATCCCCCTTTTGAATATGATCTCTTAAGAAATGATGTCTAATCTCAATGTGTTTAGTTCTTGAGTGCATTATGGGGTTCTTAGTCAGATTTATAGCACTAGTATTATCACATTTTAAGGGAATATTATCAAGGAAAATATCAAAGTCTTCCAGTTGCTGTTTCATCCACAGAATTTGGGCACAACAATTGCCAGCAGCAATGTATTCAGCTTCAGTGATAGACAAGGCTACACATGCTTGTTTCTTTGAGTGTCAGGACACCAAAGAACAGCCCAGAAAATGACAGGTTCCACTAGTACTTTTCCTATCAATTTTACAACCACCATAATCTGCATCAGAATAACCTATTAGACTAGGTGCAGCATCAGAGGGATACCAAAGTCCAAAAGAAGTGGTTCCTTTAAGGTATTTTAAGATTCTCTTGACAGCAATCAAATGAGATTCTTTAGGACTGGCTTGATACCTAGCACATACGCATACACTTTGCGTAATATCTGGCCTACTAGCAGTTAGGTACAACAAAGATCCTATCATACCTCTAAACATAGTTTCATTTACTTCTTTTCCAGATTCATCCTTATCTAAATAGCAAGAAGTTGCCATAGGTGTACTAGCTTCTTTGCAAGTATCCATGCCAAATTGTTTAAGAATTTCCCTACAATATTTTGTTTGAGAGATAAAAGTACCTCCATTCATTTGCTTTATTTGTAGTCCTAAAAAGAAATTCAGCTCACCCATTGATGGGTGTCGCAACCCACACAAATTTGATGTGCAATTTAGAAATACAGTATAGCTAGGAAATGACTCCTAGGTCGTCTCTCAAGGACCAATTTTGCGGTTCAAGAATTAAGTCACACACGAACGGGGGGGGGGGTTGTGAAAACGTTGTGGTGAATACGGATGAATAAAATTAAATCACTGACGCAAACAGAAACACAGACACAGAGCTAAAAAAAAACGGTTTCAAAGACAGACTAAAAACGGTTGGTCATTACTTAATTACAATGCTTCCTATCACAGATCAACAAAATAAAACCAACTCAAACCTCTAATCCAACACAATTAATCAACTAAGCGTAGTCTAATTATGTTTTCATAAAAGCGGACTAAGTGAGCGCAATGTTAACGTCAAATCTTATTTACACCATGCAGTTTCATCGACTAAGAGACGACTCAACACCAACTGGGCAACAAAGTGTATACCCAATTGTAAGTGCAAATACGGATTTGATATTAACCAAGTCAGAGTCACAATGACAAATACAATCCAGAAATCTCAAAGAAGCAATGCAATATCGCTAATGACCAACACAGTTAATTTAAGCTATCATGACAATTAAAGTGACAAGACCAAACATATTAGACAACATTAAAACAAAAATAAAATACTAGACCCAACACTGTAACAAACAATTATCTAGCACAATTAATTCAAATTAAATGCAAAACTAAATTAAAGAAATTAAAAACAACTCAACCTACAATTCAGACTAATTTAAAGCTAAAGAAATAAACAATATATTTTTTTCTACCATTCACGTGACCAAGCACTCTTACCAAATGAAATTAAATTTGCAATGGCCTAAAGAATAGACCTTTTGGCCGTGAGGTTGCTGCTCCCAAATTCAACAAATCCCATTTCATTTTCTTCAATTAAAAATCCCAAAAATGGAACTAGGGTGCTCCAGCCGAGACCCAATTGTTGGAATTTCAATGCCAATTCTCTTCTCCACCTCACAACCGTACACCATCACCTACTCCCATCTAATCTACTTTCATTCTTCAAAGTCAAATGAACCAAGAAACATCCCAGCACCAAGCCCCACAACCATGAACCGTGTGCTTCTCTCTTCTTCAATTAAAAAGTAAAATGGCAATTCCTAGGAGTTGAAAACAACGTGGGTGATGGGACAATGCTTTTACTCCATGAGATAAAAATAAAGATGTTCCTCTCTCCAAGCCAAATGCTTCCCTTGACCGGGAGATGAATAGAAGTGCTAATTCCACGTTGTCTTGCTGCAAAAAGAAAAGGAAGTAGCTGCAGGATGTGACCCAAACTACCAATCACCACCTAATCTCCTCTTCAACATTTCGGTCAGCTCCATTCCCATCAATCAAATTGCTGCTTCTTCATTCCACTTAAGCTTTCGGTTCCAGTAGTAACACCCCATCCTCTTCTCTTTTTCATTCCATAAAATTAAAATAAATCAATGTCACTTCATTCCAGCTCCTTCAAGTAGCACATTTCTTCTCTCTTTAATCAAACAAATGAATAAAACCCTTCTTTAAATGCAAACGTGTTAAATCCAAATGAAAGAAATCTCTAAGCATCAATCACTGTATTGCATTCAACGAAAATGGAGAAAACGACACTTCTAATTAAATGCCTCAATCACGTCTCCCACATCTTTTTCGTTCCAGAAAGAAATAGTTAAATGCTTAAATCAAAGGTGCATAAGAAAAAAAACAAAAGTGCTTCCTCATTCAAGAAACGGTGACAGCATTGCAAGAAGAAAAAGAAAACATGCCATTCATTCCATCATGAGAGAAAACCGTGAGCATCATCCCATTTTTTAGAGAAAAACCATTATCCGCCCAAAGAGAATGAAGTGTCGGTTTTCTCATTCACCAAAAATTGATCTACAAATTCTAAACTACTAAACTAGGCTTGATTAATTCTAAATTGCTTTTGTAGAGAGTCTTGAATTAATTTGTCTCCATCCCAATGCTCCAAAATATATCTCCAAAATTTTCCCTGCAATTAAAAATGCAATTAATCAGCTCAGAAAATTCAAATTAACTAAAATAAGAATTTCCGATCAAATTAAGCATAATTAGGAAAAACGGGAAAATACCGGACAATTAAGCACAATTCCCTGATTAAATTCAGTACAATAAGCTAAGTGAAATCAATAAAATATCGACTCATCACCCATCATAGACATCTCAAACTCACCTTGCATTATTTTTGCAAATTCTTCACACAAAGAGTCATCAGTTGACCCAAATATAATATCATCTACATAAACTTGCACAATCAGGATGTGTTTTCCTACTTTCTTTATAAATAAGGTTGAATCAACCTTGCCTCTAGAAAAGTTATTATCAATTAGAAAGGTACTAAGTCTTTCATACCAAGACCTAGGTGCCTGTTTAAGACCATACAAAGCCTTTTTTAACTTATAAATATGATCAAGATATTTGAAATCCTCAAAGCCAGGAGGTTGACTAACATACACTTCTTCTTTTATAAAACCATTCAAAAACGCACTTTTCACATCCATTTGATATAATTTAAATTTCATCAAAGATGCATATGCAAGTAATAATCTAATTGCTTCTAACCTTGCCACTGGTGCATATGTTTCATCATAATCTATACCTTCCTCTTGACAGTAGCCCTTTGCAACTAGCCTTGCTTTGTTCTTTGTGATGTTTCCATCCTCATCAAGCTTGTTCCTAAAAACCCATTTGGTTCCTATGACTTGATAATTATCTTGCTTTGGAATAAGTTCCCAGACTTCATTCCTTTCAAATTGGTTTAGCTCTTCTTGCATAGAAACGCACCATTTGTCATCTTGAAGAGCTTCCTTTATGTTCTTTGGTTCTATCTGAGATACAAAAGCTATAGTTAGACAAAAATTATTAAGATTATGTCTAGTAGTTACCCCTTTTGAAATGTCTCCAATGATATTGTCCAATGAGAGTCCTCTCGGTTGTTGATAGTTTTTAGAATCAACAGGTTGAGGTGTTTCTTGAAGTTCTGGAGGATAGTTCTCATTTAGATACATCTCTTCAAAGCTTCCCTTAAATAATCCTCATCACCTACAATAGGTTTGTTTGACTCAAGAGGGTTTACCTCAAGGTCCATAATCTCATCGAAGACAACATGCATTGATTCATCAGAAATTGTTTCTCCAGGTTGCATTCTGAACATCTCATACTCCTGAATGAGAGTGTTCTTCCTTGCACGTTTCACGTCCTCTGCTCCTTCATGTGTGACTCTGAGGACTTCCCACATTTCCTGTGCTATCTTACACACTGAAATTCTATAGAATTCATCAAGTACAACAACAGATGAAATAATATTGCGAGCTTTAATATCAAACTGAGCTCGTCTATTTTCTTCAACAGTCCAATTAAAGTATGGTTTTTCTACCTCTACACCATCAACTATGCTCTTAGGAATATAAGGACCATTTTGTACAGCTTCCCAGATGCCTCTATCAACATACCCCATAAAAATTTCCATTCTGACTTTCCAGACGCATAGTTATCACCAGTAAAAAGTGGTGGTCTGTTAATAGAAGCACCCTCGACATATACAACGTTTTGGTTTTGACCGGCCATTTTCGCAAATTTTGAAAGACTATCAAACAAGCTCTGATACCAATTCTCGGTACCAGGAATGGTATGGTTTGAAGAGTAAAACGCAGCGGAATAAAACTTAGAGTAAGCGGAAAGCGCGTTCGGTCACTATTTAAATTAAAATGGTCCGTTTTAGAAAATTAATTTTCTTTCAGAAAATTTATCGAACAGTTGATATGCGTTAAAAACGTAATGAATGTAGGGATAAGAAAAATCACACAAGTATTTTTATACTGGTTCGATTCAACAGAATCTACGTCCAGTCGTTAATCACTATAAGAAGTGATTAACAGTTCCACTAAAAAGATGTTTCACAAATTACAATAATAGTGAATAAAAACAGATAAATAAACCTTCCTTCGACGAACGAACCGGAAGAAGAACACTCTGCCAACTCGAAGAGAACCGTTCCGGCAATCGACCAACGATTCGCGAGCTTCTCCTATTCACGAGACCAGGCAGAGCACCTTGCTAACTCGAAGAGAGCTTGCTCCGACTATCGACACACGAAACGCGAGCCTCTCCTGTTCACGAGACCAAGCAAGGGAACTTTGAACTATAGCTTCTGAGAACTTCCTCTGACAAACAGTATTCTGCTAAGCTTCTGTTCAAAAAACGTTATGTTGAATTTCTCAGAATCCCTACATATAGCCATCTACTCTGAATATTAAAGGTCAAGTCCCAACTGCCACGAATAATCGATTATTGTAAGTGATAATCGATTATTCAAGTCCGTTACAGGTTTTTCAAAAAGTGATAATCGATTATATGAGGTGATAATCGATTATTCCTGAATGACTTGTGATAATCGATTATTGCTTCTTGATAATCGATTATTGCAGTTCAAAATGTGAATTTTACAAAGTTTATAAGACTTTCCTACTACATTTAATTTCTACAAGTTGCTTTTAAATAATTTTAGACTCTTCTTCAACTAAGTCTTCTTGCAGCATCATCAAAATAAATGTCTTCAAGATTTACCAATATTCCTTATTGGTAACAGCTTCAACCTTGGCTGGATCGACAAATATTCCTTGAACAGATATCACATAGCCAAGGAACTGAACTTCATCCAACCAAAATTCACAATTTGGAGAACTTATCATACAACTGGTGCTCCCTCAAGATCTCCAATGCTATCCGCAGATGTTCAACATGCTCCTCTCAGTTCTTCGAGTAGATAAGAATATTGTTACTAAATACAACGACAAACTTATCCAAGCAAGAATAAAAGATACGATTCATCTAATCCATGAATATAGTTGGAGCATTCGTCACATCGAAATAGTTAATCACATTTTAGTGAAATAGTTAATCACTCTTTATAGTGATTAACACCTGGTCGTAGAATCTTTTTATTCGAACCAGTATAAAAATCATTTGTGTTTATTTTCTCTAACCTTCCCTCTTGGTTATCGACCGATTGTTTTAACAACTTCTAGTAGAGGTATGTTCACCTCCACTTTTCTAAAGGTCTCCAAAATCTCTTAATCTACCTCTTCCATTTTTTTGCTTTGAATCAGTTTGGGAGGGAATGGAAGAGGGATAAGACGTTGTTGCAAGTCAAAAAATGTACTGGTGCTGGTGGAAAAAGAAGAAGAGGGTCCACCTGCATCTAGGGCCCTTAGCGCCAAAGTCTCACATTGGCGCCTGACTGCCCCTTTTCTAAGGAATTCAGCGTCAGAGCCTCACATCAACGCCTGGGCGCCCTTTTTGGGGCGCTGAGCACTAGCTCCCTTGTGTCGCAGATCGACTGGTTGCCCCTTTCAAGGCCCTTAACGCCACTCCTCTCCCAAGCTCGCCTGGTTGCCTTAAGTAGGGGCGTTGAGCGCTAACATGTTGGGCTTGGACCTTGTTTTTTTATCTATTTAAGGTCCTGAACACGTTAGGGCTTGTATCTTTTCGCAGCAAAGATGCAAATTCACACTTTTCGATCCTCTAGAGGCATAATTGGATGCGAGAGCTCTGCTATTCAGTTTCTAGGGTTTTTCTATCACTTTCATTCCATTGTACACCTAGTTTCTCCATGATAATGGAGAACTAAACCTTATTTGTTGTTGGGGAAGATGTAACCTCTAAACTCTCATGTATTTGAATTTGTTCTGAATTATTATATGCTTCTTGCATTTATTGTTAGGGATTTTCTCCTTTGCTCAATGTTTATTATATTTGGCTTTGTTTGTGTTGAGATTGTTGTTAGGGGGAACCCTATTTTAGCTGAACCCAAAATATCAGTAATATCTGAGTTTCTGGTTTTTGATGATGACAACGCATAATTAATAACGCATGTGTCTTAGGTGTTACATGTTCTATGCTTACATGTTATATGATTATATGGAAACATGATTATGTTGTTTTTGTGTTGTTCATTGCATTTCACTATGCTATATATGTGATTTTATACTTGAATGCATGACAAATAATTTTGGAAAAGAAAAACCATATGCACTAATGTTGAATTTTAATTGTGTGGCAAAACAAAAATTTTAAGTCAACTTCATTATAGGGTGAGTCGATTAAAAATCTTGTCTTTGCACAAACCTTTTTCAAAGTGTGCTATGAGATTTTTCAAAGAGAAAGTTTTTCAAAATTGAGTTACACTGTTACATAGTCGACTATATGCGAATTGCATTCGACTAAGTCTATTTGTGTGTTGAAATTCTATTAATGCTTGATAACTGTCTAATGGTCATATTTTTAAATATGTTAACCAAGCATTAAATCTTAATCGACTACATTAATTGCGAATTCAGTTAATTGCTTTGACTGTTGCTAATTGTTATAACTGAATTGTTATATTTGATTGCATTAGTAGCTAAGTCGATTAAAATGCGTTAGAGTTGTGAAATTCTATAAATTGATGTGAATTTGATTTCTGTAAGAACTTTTACGAATCTATTAGTTTTGTGATATTTTTCAGATAAGTGTTGTCTTATAGAAAGAGGAAAAAGCTCCAAGAATCAAGAATTGACCGTGGTGATCATCTCCTTATGATTTCTTAAAGAGAAAGATTACTGTGCATTCAAAAGTGTGATCTATCTACACATTTGGGTGTCTACTGCAAGATTAGGTTCAATAATGTACTGAAGACTGGGTTGTGTTCCCTGTTGTGACTAGTCGATTACTATTTTCGTTTAATCGATTCCTGAAAATTTCTTTTTGTTCTCAGACCTTTGGTGAAGGTGCTTCGACAAATAGACCACCTCTATTTGCTGAGAAAATTATGCTTTTTGGAAAATAAGGATGCAAATCTTTCTTGAATCAATGGACAAAGGTGTTTGGGATGCAACCATAAACGATCCATATGAGCCCACTCATGTTTTGAATGGAAAAGTTGTTTTGAACATTTTTTCTGAGTGGACTCAAGATGAGAACCGCAAAGCTCAATATGATGTTAAAGCTAGAAATGTAATTGCATCAACACTAACAATGGATAAATTTTTCAGGATATCACAATGTACAACAGCCAAGGAAATGTGGGAAGTCCTTGAGGTCACACACGAAGGAACGGATGAAGTAAAGAGAGCCAGAAAGAATTCTCTCATACAGGAATATGAGCTATTCAGAATGAAAGCAGGGGAGATGTTGAGTGTCGTACCCCATACAAATTTAATGTGCATAAAAAATGTAGTATAGACTAGAAGTGACTCCTAGGTCGTCTCTCAAGGGCCAAACTATGGTTCGAGAATCAGGTCAAACACGAAGTGGGGGGTTTGTGAAAGGTTTTGCAAGGAGAACTAAACTAAATTAAAACTGAAAATTAAATACATCCAATCATTGAAATAAATGAACAAAGCATAAAAACTGAACGTTCCTACAGATGATCGAACGGTTCTACATTGAGACTGAACGGTTTCTAAAGCAAATGAGGAAATTGGAAATGCAGGAAGATAAAGAAACTGAACAGAATAGACAACATAGTGAACAATAAAAGTAAATTGAAATACTTAAAACGCGTGCAGTTGGAATAAAACAAAATACAAAAGTACGTGAATCGACACTAGTGCAGTCAAGGGAAACGACATCGGTTCTTTTTGCCATTTGGCACCGGTTACTGAACCGAGGCATATACAGCCGAGGTAGAAATTATAGAGTTTTATGCCTCGGTTGTGAACCGAGGCAAAATGTTGGGTGATTTCGCCTCGGTTGGAGTCCAACCGATGCAGTATGTATTTTTTTTATATTTTTTTTTTGCTGGGACTTTCTGCCTCAGTTCCCTCTGAACCGAGGCAGTATGTCTGCCTCTACTACCTCGGTTTGGACCTGAACCGAGGCAATAGGGTCCTTTTTTTTTCTTCTTTCGCCAGCCTTTTTGTCTCGGTTGTTACCTGAACCGATGTCGTAGGGTAGGTTTCTACCTCGGTTATGACCACAACCGAGGCATATTTCCCTGTTTTTTTTAAGAACAGGTCTGTTTCTACAACATTTCCAACTGCAGAAACAGTCCTGCATTTAATTTTACAGACAGAACAGTCCAGAAAAATATATTTTAAATGAAAATCATATTAAAACAAAAATACATTCAATGTAATCATAAATCAACTTCTTAGAAGCATAAATCAATCCAATGTAATCATAAATCAACTTTGAAACATAAATCAATGTAATGTACAAAGTTAAACTAATAATAATGTACAAAAACATAAAACAACTTAGAAACATAAACTTAGAATTTACTATATCCTAACATCTACTGCATACTATTATATAATTGAATTACATATTTAGCCAGTTGTTTCGTCACAAGTTTAAGTGTCTTCTCTGGAATTAGAGCAGTCACATTGAATCTCTGCATAAAACACAATGATTTCAATTAGTGTATATAAAATCTAAACTATAGAGAAAATAAAATTCAAACCTAAATATTACCGTGTGCCATCCACTAGTGTAATGTGCACGAATAGTGGTCATCATCCAAAACATGACGTAGTAACCACATTCATATGACCCCGTTTGTCTATGACACTACAATATATAATCATAATTATAAAATGTTAAATAACATCATTGAAATGGTACAAAATTTAACAAAGTATGAACTAAATTAACAAACCTTAAGTTGAACCCATGAAAGCTTTTCAGTTGTAGCAGTAGATTTCCCAGATAATATCATATGTGTTGCAAGGGAACTATTAAGAAAAAATTACTTTAGCATACATTTATACAATAAAGAAAGTTGAAACATTGAGTTTCTTACCATTCTACTACATGTTTAAGAGGGCTGGGAGTAGACTTGTGCAATGAACAAAACCAGACAACAGTGTTCTCCGGTATAGAGATCACAAGTAGTTGCCAATGACGTCTGAAATTGGAAATAACTTAATTGTCATGCACCAAAATTAATAAATGAAACTTTAAAGTTAACAAACTTCACTTACCCAAGTATATAAGGGAAAAAATATATCTCCTTCCCCATTGTAAAGTAGGTGGTGATGTATGTTTAGATATCATCAAATTCATTTCTTTCATGAGTCATAGAGGGGTCAATGAACCCATATACATTATTGACCCCCTTCTTGTTACTGACATGAGACATATACCTGAAATAAAGAAACGATGTGATATAAGTAACTTGATAAGAAAGAATTATATAAAAAAGTTCTCATAAACTTACATCATCCACAACTGAATGAGTGTAATATTAATTTCTTCCCTCCCTGACGCAAGCTACCTAACATATTGCTGATGCAAGTACAATGGGATCTGAGGGTCTCTTCCAAATGTAGTAAAATCCCATTGTACAATCATTGGCGCATTTGAAATCATGTTAGCAAGCTCGTCTAATGCACCAAGAGGGTCGTCCTCAGATAAATGAGACTTCTTTGGTGTAGGACTTCCCTCTTGACCTGTTTGCTGTTACATGAAAAAATGGTTATGTTATGACGTCAATAAGAAGTAAATATTAAAATTGAGAAGTGTATAGTAGGAGTGTTTACCGGGGGGTCAGATGCATCACCAACCAAATGTCTAGGCTAGGCGACAAAGGACTTAAATGCCTCTTCCACAGTCACAAACTCGTCTGTAGGCAGAGGAAGAACAACATTTGGATCGACAACTTCATCCACCGTGACCTTGACCTCATCTTCTGCTAGTTGTACACCATGCACTACAGTGGTTGTCTCATAGAGTGTGCCACGAGCCACTAGTTGTGTCCTGGTATCAGAGAGAATATATAAGAGACATGGACGAGTGTCGTCCATGTCGCCCCTTGGGGCACCGGCAGCTGAGCAACTACCAATCCTAGGGAGAGAAGAGGAGAATAGTCCTCTTCCCCAAATCCACCAACCCTAAGAGTGCGATATCTCCTCATGATACTTACAAATCAGAAGATTTATGCCATACATAAAAGAAGAATATCTCTAACAATTAATGAAAAAAACAAGAATCAATTCAAATACAAGAGAGTTTAGAGGTTATATCCTTCCCCAGTAACAAATAAGATTAGTTCTCCATCATCATGAAAGAACTAGGCGTACAATGGAATGGAGGAGATAGAAACCCTAGAAAGAGAAGAGGAGAGCTCCCGCATCCCCAAATCTGCCCCAAAGGGGTGAAAAGTGTGTTTCTATGCTTAAGCCATCAATTTGAGGAACTACCACAACAGCAATGGCAACACCAAATCTCTCTATCAATGGCAAAGATGGATGACGCCTTTCAACAATTTATGCAAGTGTCCATCTCCACTCAGAAAAGCATTAAAGCAACATTCAAAAGGATTGAGATGCAGATTGGTCACTTAATTGAGAAATTGGAAGATTTTGGGGTTAATACTGAAGTTAACCCTAGGGAGGAATGTCACGCCATTATCACTGGAAGTGACAAGATTTTCGTTGAGAAAAAGATAAAGAGAAAAGAAAAATAAAGGTTGAGTGAAAAAGATAAAGATGTAGAGAAAGAAAAAGAAGTGGTTGAGAGAGAAAGGAGAAATAAAATTTGTGTGAAGACGAAAAAAGTGAGTGAAAAAAGAGAAGGGAAAGTGATAGTGAGAGAAAAGAAAAAGAAGAGAGAAAAAAAGAAAGAATCATATGAAACCCCTTCGTCATCCAAAGAAGTATCATAGGAAGGAGAAGGAATTTGAGCGCTTTATGGAAATCTTCAAGAAATTGGAGATTAAAGTTCCGATGATTAAAACATTGAAACTGTTACCAATGCGGAGCATTGGTAAATCTTGAAGTAAATTGTTTTGATGATGCTACAAAAAGTTTAATCTGAAGAAGATATTTGAGATAGTTTTTAAAGAAAATTGTAGAATATGATTGTAGTAGGAAAGTCCTCAAAGTTTGTAAAATTTGTATTTTAGATAATGTACTCAAATAATCGATTATGAGGAGCAATAATCGATTATCATGAGTCTTTCAGGAATAATCGATTATCACTCCAAATAATCGATTATCACAAGTCTGTTTTTGAAATATGTTTTTGAAAAACCTATAACGGACTTGGATAATCGATTATTACTTACAATAATCGATTATTATTGGCAGTTGGGACTTGACCTTTGATATTCAGAGTAGTTGGCTATATATTGGACTTCTGAGAACTTCAGAAGTAACGTTGTTGAACAGAAGTTCTTCCAGAATACTGTTTGTCAGAGGAAGTTCGCAAAAGCTATAGTTCAAGTTCCCTTGCTTGGTCTCGTGAATAGGAGAAGCTCGCGTTTTGTTTGTCGATAGTCGGAGCAGATTCTCTTCGAGTTAGCAAGGTGCTCTGCTTGGTCTCGTAAATAGGAGAAGTTAGCGTTTTGTGTGTCGATAGTCGGAGCGGTTCTCTTCGAGTTGGCAGAGTGTTCTTCTTCTGGTTCGTTCGTCGAAGGAAGGTTTAATCATATTTTTATTCATTACTGTTGTAATCTGAAAAACTGTTTTTAGTGAAACTGTTAATCACTTTTTATAGTGATTAACGACTGGACGTAGATTCTTTTGAATCGAACCAGTATAAAATTACTTGTGTGATTTTTCTACTTCGTACACTCTTTAATTTTATTTGTATATCAACTGTTCGACAAATTTTCTCTTAGAAAATTTATTTTTGAAAACTGACCATTTTAATTTAAAAAGTGACCGAACACGCTTTCCGCTATTCTAAGTTTTATTCCGCTGCGTTATACTCTCCGAACGATACCGACTGTTCCAACAATTGGTATCAGAGCTTGCTTTGATAGTTTTTCAAACTTTTTGAAAATGGCCGGTCATCACAATCAAAATATAGTATATGCCGAGGGTGCTTCTATTAACAGACCACCACTCTTTACTGGTGATAATTATGCGTTCTGGAAAGTCAGAATGGAAATTTTTATGGGGTCTGTTGACAGAGGTATCTGGGAAGTTGTACAAAATGGTCCTTATATTCCTAAAAGCACAGTTGAAGGTGTAGAAGTAGAAAAACCATTTTTTGAGTGGACTAATGAAGAAAATAGACGAGCTCAGTTTGATATTAAAGCTCGTAATATTATTTCATCTGCTGTTGTACTTGATGAATTTTATAGAATTTTAGTGTGTAAGACAGCACATGAAATGTGGGAAGTCCTCAGAGTCACACATGAGGGTACAGAGGATGTGAAACGTGCAAGGAAGAACACTCTCATCCAGGAGTATGAGATGTTCAGAATGCAACCTGGAGAAACTATTTCTGATGTCCAAAAGCGTTTCACTCACATAGTGAACCACTTGACTGGTTTGAGTAAGACTTTTGATACTGATGAATTAAATGTCAAAATTTTGAAATCATTGGACAGGTCTTGGCAACCAAAGGTGACTGCCATTTCGGAGTCACAAAATCTCTCTCAAATGACGATGCCAATTCTATTTGGAAAGCTCCGTGAGCACGAGCTTGAGTTGAGGAGATTAACTGCTGAAGAAGATCAAGGCAAAAGAAAAACACTTGCCTTCAAGTCCGAGATTTCTAAAGGAAAGAGCTCTAAAGAGTTTGAAGATGATGATTCTGATGATGAGGAGAACATGAGCCTCATGATAAAGAAATTTGCTAAGTTTATGAAAGCAAAAGGGAAGGAAAAATTCCATAAAGAAAGGAGAGAAAAATCAAGATTCTCCTTCAAGTGTTAAATGCTACAAATGTGGAGAAAGAGGACATATGAAAACTGAATGTCCAAAGATTAAGAAAAGTGAAGAAAAGAAGGAAAGAAAGTTTTCGAAGAAAAAGAAAGCTTACATAGCTTGGGAAGACAATGCGTCCAGCTCAACAAGCTCAAGTGATTCAGATGAAGAAGCAAATATATGTCTAATGGTTGAATCAGAAGATACTGGAAGTCAAGAACCTACTAAGTCAAAGAAGTCATTGTGGTATCTTGACAGTGGATGTTCAAGACACATGACCGGTGACAAGAAAAGGTTTATCTCTTTTGAGAAGAAAAAGCAAGGATTCGTAACTTATGGGGATAACAACAAAGGTAGAATCATGGGTACCGAAGACATTTGAGGAGGAAACACATTGACTATAAGAGATGTCTTGTATGTTGAAGGCCTCAAACATAACCTCCTGAGCATAAGTCAATTATGTGACAAAGGTATCAAGGTAATATTTGAAAGTGATAAATGCACTGTTTATTTTAAAGATTCTACTGATATTGCTTTGCAAGGTGTTAGGCATAACAATATATATCTAATTGATATTGAAAGTGCATCTAGTCATAGTATAACATGCTTAGTTGCTCAAAAAAGAAAATCCTTGGCTATGGCATAAAAGAGCTGCACATATTCATATGCAACATTTGAATAAACTAATTTCAAAAGATCTTGTAATTGGTTTGCCTAAACTGAAATTTGAGAAAGACAAATTATGCACTGCATGTCAAAAACGTAACTAAACCAAATCTTCATTTTCATCCAAAAGCATGATTTCTACTTCTAAACCTTTAGAACTTTTGCATATGGACTTATTTGGTCCATCTAGAATTAAAAGTTTTGGAGGAAATTACTATGCTCTTGTAATTGTTGATGATTATACTAAATTTACGTGGACTTTCTTTTTAACTTTGAAAAGTGAAGCCTTTAAAGCCTTTAAATCTTTTGCTAAACGTATTCAAAATGAAAAAGATTTTAAAATCAAAACATTGAGAAGTGATCACGGTGGTGAATTTGAAAATGAATCTTTTGAAAAATTTTGTGAAGAATATGGCATTGCACATAACTTTTCTGCACCTAGAACTCCCCAACAAAATGGTGTTGTTGAAAGGAAAAATAGTTGATTAGAAGAATTAGCTAGGACTCTTATGAATGAATCTAATGTGCCAAAATATTTTTGGGCTGATGCAGTTAGTACTGCTTGTTATGTGTTGAACAGGATGCTTATTAGGCCAATTATAAAATTAACTCCTTATGAATTGTTAAATGGTAGAAAACCAAATGTGTCTCATTTGAAAATCTTTGGATGCAAATGCTTTGTCCTGAATAATGGTAAGGATAATCTTGGTAAATTTGATGCAAAATCAGATGAAGCAATTTTTCTAGGATATTCTTTGACTAGCAATAGAGTATTCAATAGAAGAACTTTGATAATTGAAGAATCAATGCATGTTGTCTTCGATGAGATTGTGGACCTTGAGGTAAACCCTCTTGAGTCAAATAAACCTATTGTAGGTGATGAGGATTATTTAAGGGAAGCTTTGGAAGAGATGTATCTAAATGAAAACTATCCTCCGGAACATCAAGAAACACCTCAAGCTGTTGATCCTAAAAGCTATCAACAACCAAGAGCATTCTCTTTGGACAACATCATTGGAGATATATCAAAAGGGGTAACTACTATACACAATCTTAATAATTTCTGCCTAACTGTAGCTTTTGTGTCTCAGATAGAACCTAAAAACATAAAGGAAGCTCTTCAAGATGATAAGTGGTGTGTTGCTATGCAAGAAGAGCTAAGTCAATTTGAAAGGAATGAAGTTTGGGAACTTATTCCGAAGCAAGATGATTATCAAGTCATTGGAACTAAATGGGTATTTAGAAACAAGCTTGATGAGGATGGAAACATCACAAAGAACAAAGCAAGGCTAGTTGCAAAGGGCTACTATCAAGAGGAAGGTATAGACTATGATGAAACATATGCACCGGTAGCCAGGTTAGAAGCAATTAGATTATTACTTGTTGTTAAACCCCTTGCAAGTGTACCAAATTGTTACCAAGTAATAAAATTGGTAAACTCAATATCGTTCTCCCAAAAGACTCAAAGGCCTTATCTTTCGTGTAAATCAATATTGTAAGACTTGTAGAGAAAATTAACTTATGGTTTGAATGCAAAAACAAAAAGTAAATATGCAAATGCAATTGATTAAATTGACAAGAAAAAGGTATGGATGAATGGAGTTGTTGGGGTTTACAATTTGATCTTATCCACTCCCTTATATCTACTCTTATTAAATTCGCTTTTTTATCTAATCGTTATGCAAACTTTCTTAGTCTACCCTAAACCCGATCCCTCGGCGAGAAGAGCCTACTACTAGTTACTGGCTTACTATCCCTAGTCTCCCCTAGTAACTAGCAGTGCAAGTACCACAGATGCAAAATACAATTGATCGTCCTACCCCCTATCCCTAGGTGGTATTTGTTAATCAAGGAATTCCCTATCAGTTCATGACTTCTCCGTACGTCCCCGTATCGACAAAGGCAAACATTTATTTATCAAATGAGTTAAATGGTAATAGCTTTAAGCATAGATAAAGAACCCAACAATTTATAATAACAGCATACGCAAGCATATGAATAAAACAAGAATTACAATATAAGAGAGTTTCAAAAGATTACATTGTTCCCCAACAACAAAGGGTTTAGTTCACCATTGACATGGTGAAACTAGATGAAATACAATGAAAGAATGGAAAAGCAAACCGTAGATATGATAAAATGGAGCCTAAGCATCCAATAAATCTTCTCCAAGGATTGTAAAATAGCTCTGGACGTCCTCTTCTACCAAAAGAATAGTATTTGAATCGCACTGGAGCTATATATAGGGCATAAAAGTAACAAAATTTAAGCCCAAGCCCAGCAGACAACTGCTCAGCGTCCAATTTTACCGCTCAACGGTTTCCCTCAAGCCGCACCACCACTCAACGGTCAGTTTCACCGCTGAGCGGTTTGCCTCTAATCACTCTAGACGCTTAGCGTCACCGCCTGGGCACCAGACAGTGGCTTTCCCTCGAATAATGGCGCTCAACGGTGCATTTTGACGCTAAGCGGTGCATAGACTCTTCTGTTCTTCATTTTTCTCTTGTTCCTTGAGTCTAAGACCTTTCTTCTTCAATTCCATCCTTAATTCTCATCAAAACCCTGCAAAACAATGCAAAACAAGCATAATATCTCTAAAAACAACTTTTGACTCTCAAATGACTCAACCTAAGTGTTTTACTTAATTCTAAGCTCATTCTAAGCCATAAAGGGTGTATTTTGATATGAATTTAAGCATGAAAATAACGGTTTTTAGACCGTTATCAATAATCTATACTATAATCAAAACAAAAACAATAAAAATAGAAGCAAAATATAGTTCAACAATGAAAAAAAATAAAAGCAATAAACATAAAAATAAAAGAAATCTTGTTCTAGAGATAAAATAGCATCCCTTAGTAGATGCTATCTACAATCCTCAATCATAGTCATTAGAGTCCTCTTCATCTTCAGCTTCCTCTTGATCCTCATCTTCATCCTCAGCATCCTCCTCCATAGCTGAAGCTTCAGCTCCACCACCCTCCTATGTTGGATCAAAAGGCCACCCCATGCGAGTACTGAATTCCTCCATCGTCATACAATGTTGTCCCGGAGTCGTATCATATAACCCCATGATCATATAGGCAGTGGCCATCTACCCTCTATAAAGTGCCTGCATCCTGGACTCCATCAGAAACATATACATGTCCCAAAAAGCAGTTAATAGTGTTAGGGTCATACCTGATGGTCTGCCCCGTCACATAACTCATGTATCTTCCAGCCGATACTCCTTCTCTAGTCAAGGCGTTCGTATAGAACTCCTTTACCAATTCAATGTTGGCCGGTGCAGGATATGTGGCCAGCTTTTCCCAGTCTTTCCTCATAATCTCTATGCCAAATTCAAGAGCCAAGTCTAGGATGAAACTGACCTTCCTCTCCATCAGCAATCTCCTCTCCTGCACAGTCACATCGTGTTCCTCATGTTTCCTGGAGAGGAACCTAGGCGAATAGAATCTTCTTTGCCTCTCAGGTTCCTTCCTTTTATTGCCAAGAGTTTTCACCCTTCTTGATGATGATGACATTCCTGCATAACATAAAATTCAAAGTACCGCAGGAATTCATCATTAGAGGTTAGTACATTATCCATCACAGTCCAAACCAATTATAGTCCAACACTGAGGGAAAAATAGGGCCCCTCAGCGTTCCTGCATAAAAAATCAAGCATCCAACAAAATCTGCAGCAGACCGCTCAACGTCAAAGAAGACCGCTCAGCGGTTTGCCTCAAGTCGTGCCACCGCTCAGCGTCCAAGCAGACCGCTAAGCGGCGACGACTAGGGTTTTCAAAATCCTTTTCCAAATTGCCCTATTCTCAACTCTAATTCAATCGGTTCAAACAGTTTCTACGTCATCAAATCATGCATAGAAATCCAAAGCCTTAATTTATAATGTTCCTAAGCATGTGCTTCATCAAATTTCAAATTTAGAAACCCTAAGAATGAATTTGCACAACTTACTTGAGTGGAGAGACTAGATGCTTGCAAAATTTCTTCCTTATCTATGATGAATGCCTCCCAATGCAAAGCCCTCACTAAACACCCCAAACTTTTGACAAGAGAATGGTATAAAATGGTTTTTTTTTTTGTGAATGGGTGATAAGAAAAAGTGAGGAAATCTCTTTGGAAAACCTTTGAAAGTGCAAATTGGGTGCTAGGGTTCACAGAGAACGCTTGAGCGAGCTTCAAAGAGGATTTTCAAAAGTGTAGAACCCCAGAAACGCTGAGCTTTTAAAAGCCCAAGCGGGGTCTGCGCCGCCACCGCTCAGCGGTAAAATGCACTGCTCAGCGGTGGACGGTAATTATCTCACTCTCTTCTTTGCTTGCTTTGGCGTGATTCCATCCTGTAGCACCTGATTTTAACCTTCAGTTTGTCAATTTCATGCCTTTCCCTTCTCAAATGCACATGCAAACATATAATGCACTTAAGACAGAGTTTTAAAACAAACAAATAATCAACTGGGTTGCCTCCCAAGTAGCGCTTGTTTAATGTCACGAGCCTGACCTAAACCTGTCCAGCACTCATCAGTAAGTGCAATCCTTACCAACACCCTTCAGTAGGTGTACCTTCTGTATCCTTCAGTAGATACATAAAAATTAGCATCCCTGAGTAGATGCTACCCAAAAATTGTTTAAATATCAAAGGAATTACATGTCCAAAATACTAAACCAAAACAAAAAATTTTTTTACAACAAAATATATTTCTCCAGCAAAATCTCGTGTTGTCCTTCATGTTGGTGTCTTTAGTACACCCTGTAAGACCCAAAAAAAAAAAAAATAATATATCTATTTTAATAAATAGAAGTAAATTTTAGCATTTTTATTAGTAATAATAATTAAAATGCTAAAAAAAAAACATATATAATAATAATAATAATAAATAAATAAAAATATATATAATGATTACAAAAGACAAACAACTTTCATAAGTGGAGATTAATGGGAGCAATTTTTGGTAATGGAACATTAAATATTATTTTTATAAAATAATATGTTAATAAAATTAAAATAATAATAATAAAAAAACTAAATAGTAATAATAATAATTACAAAAGACAAACAACTTTCACAAGTGGAGATTAATGGGAGCAACTTTTGATAATGGAGCATTAAATATTATTTTTATAAAATAATATTTTAATAAAATATTAAAACAATAATAATAAAAAAAACTAAATAGTAATAATAATAATTACAAAAGACAAACAACTTTCACAAGTGGAAATTAAGGGGGAACAACTTTTGGTAATGGAACATTTAATATTATTTTTATAAAATAATATTTTAATAATAATAATAATAATAATAATAATAAAAAAAAAAACTAAATAGTGTCAAACTTTAGCCTATAAATAGTCATAAGGGAGATGGCTAAAAAAATTGCACCAAAAACCCTTAGAATTTTGAGAGAAGAGTGTGAGAAGAAATCCTTGTTGCATTTGGGAGATTCTGGAAGTTTTCAGGAACAAATTCTAAGCAAGAGATCTTCAAGAGGTAAGGGGAGCTAGTTATGTTTCCTTGATTTGCTTGTACGATGTGTATGTGTGTTGCATTCTGAAATGGTATGTTGTTTGTGCTTAAGTTAAGTTTTTGGTAACTTAAGTTGCATGTTATGAACTGTTGAAAGCGTGAATCTGTGAAATTATTCACAATTATGTTGTGGACCTCTCTGGTTTCAAGGTTTAGATTACCCTAGTTACTTTCATGCTTATGTTTTAATTGAATTTTAATGCATTGTTGAATTATTTATTGTACTTTGATGTATGATTGTTGGAATGTTAGTAAATTGAAAGTATGTACATATGAAGGTTATGATTGGTGTTGAATGTAACAACTATGGTACGTTGAAAATTTAAAGAGGATTATGATTACAAAGTGATGAAAGTACGATTCAAGTGGTAAACCAAGTTCCATCTGTGTAGAATCTCTTGGTGAGATTCTTAGTGTTTTAGAATGAAAGTAGGAGCTCAGTCTTGGGGGTCTTCCTGACGCTCCAATGGTCTTTCTTCTCACGTAGAGAGGACTGAACCATGTGGTGAGGAGTAGCAGGAGGTCTTAGTCTTGGAGGCTTCCATCATGCTCTAGGGCGAGGACTAACCTCGTGAGTGTGGCAGGGCGGGGAAGCCCAGGGCGGGGGAGCCCAAGGCGGGGGAACCTAAGTATCACAAGCCACCACGGGTGCATGACCCGCCATAGCTCGACTCTCATTCTAAAGTCCGGACGAGTCAAGTCTAGTGTTCAACATGTTAGGATACCTGTCTTAATCTGTTTTGATTTGAGAATAACTCTTGTAGATTCTATGCTTAACATGATGCATGTTTTTTTTTTATATAATTAGCTCACCCTTGCTTGCTTGTGTTTGCTGCCATGTTTGCGTATGTTTTTCTTTTGCAATGATCATCCACTTGGATGTGAGCAGAGGAGAATGAGGTTTCCTTGGAGACAGCGTTGGAAGGAAATAGAGATGCTGCAGCTTAGTTCTCTAGGCTTTATGCCATTTGAACTCAAGTTATTTTGAAGACTCTTGTTATATTTCAAGTTTTAAATTCCTAGCATTTTATAGGAGGACTATGATACTCCAATTCTAAATTCCTGTACGGATTAAGGAGGACTGTAATCCTAATTACTCTTGACTGCTTTCCAATATTATGCATGATGACGTCTTATTTATATATTCCTCTTCTATATAATTGGGACGTCACATTTATGGTATCAGAGCAGTTTCTATCCTTAGGAAATCTCATAGGTTGTGTGTGCGCCTTGCTTCTGCTTGTGTACTCTTAGCACATCTAGGCAATTGTTTTGCCTCTTTGAATCTGATTGACGGTCTCTTTTCTCTGTGTAACCAGAACAATGGCGCCTAGGCCTCCTCCACCTCCTCCTCCTCAGCCAGAGCCTTCAGAGAACACCTTAAGGCTGGAGGCTATACTTGAGGCAATGCAACGCCAAAATAATGCCTTGCTGCAGCAAAACACTATCGCTCTACAGAATTTAGAAGCTGCAAGGGTGGCCGCTGAGAATGCAAGGGTGTCAGCGGACAATGCAAGGATGGAGACTGATAACACCCAAAGACAACTCATGGATATGCTGGCTAAAGGTGTACCCACTCCCGGTACTTCCTCTTCTGCTGCTCCAATTCAGGAGTGGACTTTGGAGAGCTTTCTCCAACATCATCCCACCAGGTTCACTGGCAAATGCAGCCCTGACGAGGCCGATCACTGGTTCCAGGACATGGAACGAATTTATGAAGCAAAAGGGTGTCCAGATGAGAGGAAGCTGGCCTACACCCAATACTTGATGACAGGAGAGGCTGGACATTGGTGGAACAGTGTGAAGACAATTTTGGAGAGGAACAGGACTCCTATCACTTGGGAGTTGTTCAGAACCAAATTCTACACGGAGTACTTCCCTGACAGCGTCAGATTTGCTAAGGAAGTGGAGTTTCTTGAGCTGGCACAGGGAAACAGGTCGGTGTCTGAGTATGCAAATCGCTTTAAACATCTACTCCGCTTTAACACCATGGCGGTAGATGAGGAGTGGCAATGCCGGAAGTTTGAAAATGGCTTGAGGAAAGATATAAAGTTAATGGTGAAGGGGCTGCGTATCCGAGAGTTCTCCGCCTTAGTGGAGATGGCTCGTGACCTGGAGAAGACCAAGGGAGAGCCAGAAGGACCTCAGATACACCAGAGCCAACCACTGAGGGTTGGTGGACCAGTGATATCCAGAGGTGGTTCCAGTTCTAGGAGGACCCCTTTCTCTAGACCTACTCCTTCTGGGTCCAGGGGTTCTTCCTCTCAGTCATCAGGACATTCCAGCTTTGCTAGCCCCGTGAGATTCTTTAGGTGTGGAGGACCACACTTTCAGTCTGTTTGCCCTCAGCTAAACGGGTACAAGAAGTGCAACGTTTGTGGGCGTGAAGGACATTATGGCCGAGACTGTCCTACAACCAGGAGGACAGGACCACAGCCACGCCAGACTGGGATAGCCATTCAGAGAGGTGGTGTCAGACCACAGGCTACAGGGAGAGTTTATGCTTTGACAGGAGCTGAGGCAGCTAGTGCAGGTAACCTGATTGTCAGTAGTTGTTTGTTATATGGAGCCCTGTGTGTGACCTTGTTTGATTCGGGGGCGACACACTCTTTTGTGTCTGAGGCTTGTGTGGAGAAGCTCGGTCTAGTTGTCAGAGAGCTTCCGTGGGATCTGGTGGTGTCTACACCAGCAGCTGGGTTAGTTAGGACATCTAATGTGTGCTCCAGATGTCCTATTGAGGTAGAGGGGCACAGGTTCAAAGTGAACCTTATTTGCTTACCTCTACAGGGGCTAGAGGTAATCCTAGGCATGGATTGGTTATCCTCCAATCGTATTCTTCTAGATTGTGGGGGAAAGAAGTTGATATTTCCCAATGAAGGCGAGAACATGCCATTGTCACTCGGTGTGTTAAGGCAAGACCTTATAGAGGGCGCTTGCTGTTTCTTAATCATGTCTTACATGGACGGGGTTCAAGACTTTGACCTTTCAACTCATGAAGACCAGAATGTAGATGTTCGGGTGGTGAACGACTTCCTAGATGTGTTCCCTGAGGAAGTCCCCGGTCTACCTCCTCCTAGAGAGGTAGAGTTCTCTATAGACTTGGTCTCAGGAGCAGGACCGATTTCTATAGCCCCTTATAGGATGGCGCCGACAGAGTTAGCGGAGTTGAAGAAGCAAATTGGGGAACTGTTAGAGAAGAAATTCATTAGACCCAGTGTTTCACCCTGGGGTGCACCAGTTTTGTTAGTGAAGAAGAAAGATGGTAGTTCAAGACTATGTGTTGACTATCGGCAGTTAAATAAGCTCACTATCAAGAACAAATATCCATTGCCGAGGATAGATGATTTAATGGATCAACTACACGGAGCTACAGTGTTCTCCAAGATAGACCTGCGGTCAGGTTATCACCAAATCTTGGTGAAAGCTGATGATGTTCAGAAGACAGCTTTCAGGTCTAGGTATGGCCACTACGAATATGTAGTTATGCCCTTCGGTGTGACTAATGCTCCAGCCATCTTCATGGACTACATGAACCGGATATTCAGACCATTCTTGGATAAGTTTGTTGTAGTCTTCATAGACGACATTCTTGTTTATTCCAAGACTCGAGAAGAGCACGATGATCACTTGAGGACAGTGCTTGGGGTGTTGAGGGAGAGAAAGCTGTATGCCAAGCTATCTAAGTGCGAGTTCTGGATGGAAGAGGTCAATTTCTTGGGACATGTTATATCAGCTGGTGGAATTGCGGTTGATCCAACCAAAGTACAAGCCGTGATGGAGTGGGAAAGGCCAAAGACAGTCACTGAGGTCAGGAGTTTTGTAGGCTTGGCGGGCTATTATCGTCGCTTTATTGAGAACTTTGCCAGGATAGTAGCCCCATTGACTCAGTTGACCAGGAAAGATCAGCCTTTTGTTTGGACTGAAAAGTGTGAAACCAGCTTCCAAGAGCTTAAGCAAAGGTTGACAAGCGCCCCAGTGCTAGTTATTCCAGACACAGGTAGACCCTTTGAGGTTTATTGTGACGCCTCTCATCAAGGGTTGGGATGCGTACTGATGCAAGAAAAGAGGGTAGTTGCTTATGCATCAAGACAACTTAAGGTGCATGAGAAGAACTACCCCACTCATGACTTAGAGTTAGCTGCGGTGGTCTTTGCCTTAAAGATTTGGAGGCATTATTTATATGGCGCCCAATTCCAAGTGTTTAGCGACCACAAGAGCTTAAAGTATCTCTTTGACCAAAAAGAGTTAAACATGAGGCAAAGGAGATGGATGGAATTTCACAAAGACTACGATTTTGAGCTTTTATACCATCCTGGGAAGGCGAATGTAGTGGCAGATGCCTTGAGCAGGAAGACAGTGCACATGTCCGCTTTAATGGTAAGAGAGCTTAAATTGGTAGAGAGCTTCAGAGATTTGGAACTCCAGGTTGAAGTTGAACTAGACAGCATTATCTGCAGTAAATTGGTGATATCTTGTGGCTTGTTAGAGCGCATTAAAGAGGGGCAGTTGTTAGACCCCGAACTTCAAACGTCCATAGCTCTAATTGGTACTGAGAAAGGGAAGGACTTCAACACAGGGACGGATGGTCTCTTGCGGTTCAGAGGTAGGACTTGTGTTCCTAATGATGGAGAATTAAAGAGACTATTACTTGAAGAAGGACACCGTAGTCGTTTCAATATACACCCAGGTATGACAAAAATGTACCAAGATCTCAAGAAGTCATTCTGGTGGTCTGGTATGAAGAAAGACGTAGCTCAGTTTGTTGCTTCCTGCCTAACTTGTCAGAAGGCTAAAGTGGAACATCAGAGACCTGGGGGTCTGTTGCAGCCATTGGAGATTCCGGAGTGGAAATGGGATAGCATAGCCATGGACTTTGTTACCCATTTACCACGCACTTTCAGGAAGCATGATGCTATATGGGTTATAGTGGACAGATTGACCAAGAGCGCCTACTTCTTGGCAATCGACTTGAGAATGTCTATGACAAAATTGGCACAGTTATATGTTAAGGAGATTGTGAGGCTTCATGGAGTACCTTCCAGTATTGTGTCAGATAGAGACCCTCGCTTCACTTCCAGGTTTTGGCAAACACTTCAGAGTGAGATGGGAAGCAGGTTGCAGATGAGCTCCGCTTATCATCCCCAGACAGATGGTCAGTCAGAGAGAACGATTCAATCATTAGAGGACTTGTTGAGGACGTGTATATTGGATCATTTGGGAGTATGGGATGAGGTGTTGCCATTGGTAGAGTTCACTTATAATAACAGCTATCAGGCCAGTATAGGTATGGCTCCATTTGAGGCTTTGTATGGAAGACGCTGCAGAACACCCTTGTGTTGGTTCCAAGATGGAGAAGCAGTATTAACGGGGCCAGAACTTGTACAACAGACCACGGAGAAAGTAAAGCTCATTAAAGAAAGGATGAAGGCATCTCAGAGTAGACAGAAATCATACACTGATCAGAGGCGCAGATTTTTGGAATTTGCAGTTGGGGACCATGTGTTCCTTCGGGTGACTCCTACTACTGGCGTAGGAAGAGCCATTCGAGCTAGGAAATTGTCTCCTAGGTACCTGGGTCCTTATCAGATCCTGAGGCGTATAGGACTAGTTGCGTATGAGATAGCCCTGCCACCTCAGCTAGCTAATCTCCACCCAGTCTTTCATGTTTCTCAGCTTCGAAAGTATGTCCCCGACCCTTCTCACGTGTTGGAAGCTGACACTGTACAAGTCAAGGAAGATCTCTCTATAGAGATGCAACCAGTTAAAGTAGATGAGAGGCTAGCCAAACGACCAGACGGGAAAGCTACTAGGCTGATCAAAGTCATACGGGACAACAGAACCGGCGATTCTACCTGGGAGAAGGAGGAAGAAATGAAGAAGGCATATCCTCACTTATTTTCTGATAAGTCCTAATTTTCGAGGACGAAAATTTTTGTTGTTGGGGAGAATGTAAGACCCAAAAAAAAAAAAATAAAATAATATATCTATTTTAATAAATAGAAGTAAATTTTAGCATTTTTATTAGTAATAATAATTAAAATGCTAAAAAAAAAACATATATAATAATAATAATAATAAATAAATAAAAATATATATAATGATTACAAAAGACAAACAACTTTCATAAGTGGAGATTAATGGGAGCAATTTTTGGTAATGGAACATTAAATATTATTTTTATAAAATAATATGTTAATAAAATATTAAAATAATAATAATAAAAAAACTAAATAGTAATAATAATAATTACAAAAGACAAACAACTTTCACAAGTGGAGATTAATGGGAGCAACTTTTGATAATGGAGCATTAAATATTATTTTTATAAAATAATATTTTAATAAAATATTAAAATAATAATAATAAAAAAAACTAAATAGTAATAATAATAATTACAAAAGACAAACAACTTTCACAAGTGGAAATTAAGGGGGAACAACTTTTGGTAATGGAACATTTAATATTATTTTTATAAAATAATATTTTAATAATAATAATAATAATAATAATAATAAAAAAAAAAACTAAATAGTGTCAAACTTTAGCCTATAAATAGTCATAAGGGAGATGGCTAAAAAAAATTGCACCAAAAACCCTTAGAATTTTGAGAGAAGAGTGTGAGAAGAAATCCTTGTTGCATTTGGGAGATTCTGGAAGTTTTCAGGAACAAATTCTAAGCAAGAGATCTTCAAGAGGTAAGGGGAGCTAGTTATGTTTCCTTGATTTGCTTGTACGATGTGTATGTGTGTTGCATTCTGAAATGGTATGTTGTTTGTGCTTAAGTTAAGTTTTTGGTAACTTAAGTTGCATGTTATGAACTGTTGAAAGCGTGAATCTGTGAAATTATTCACAATTATGTTGTGGACCTCTCTGGTTTCAAGGTTTAGATTACCCTAGTTACTTTCATGCTTATGTTTTAATTGAATTTTAATGCATTGTTGAATTGTTTATTGTACTTTGATGTATGATTGTTGGAATGTTAGTAAATTGAAAGTATGTACATATGAAGGTTATGATTGGTGTTGAATGTAACAACTATGGTATGTTGAAAATTTAAAGAGGATTATGATTACAAAGTGATGAAAGTACGATTCAAGTGGTAAACCAAGTTCCATCTGTGTAGAATCTCTTGGTGAGATTCTTAGTGTTTTAGAATGAAAGTAGGAGCTCAGTCTTGGGGGTCTTCCTGACGCTCCAATGGTCTTTCTTCTCACGTAGAGAGGACTGAACCATGTGGTGAAGAGTAGCAGGAGGTCTTAGTCTTGGAGGCTTCCATCATGCTCCAGGGCGCGGACTAACCTCGTGAGTGTGGCAGGGCGGGGGAGCCCAGGGCGGGGGAGCCCAAGGCGGGGGAACCTAAGTATCACAAGCCACCACGGGTGCATGACCCGCCATAGCTCGACTCTCATTCTAAAGTCCGGACGAGTCAAGTCTAGTGTTCAACATGTTAGGATACCTGTCTTAATCTGTTTTGATTTGAGAATAACTCTTGTAGATTCTATGCTTAACATGATGCATGTTTTTTTTTTATATAATTAGCTCACCCTTGCTTGCTTGTGTTTGCTGCCATGTTTGCGTATGTTTTTCTTTTGCAATGATCATCCACTTGGATGTGAGCAGAGGAGAATGAGGTTTCCTTGGAGACAGCATTGGAAGGAAATAGAGATGCTGCAGCTTAGTTCTCTAGGCTTTATGCCATTTGAACTCAAGTTATTTTGAAGACTCTTGTTATATTTCAAGTTTTAAATTCCTAGCATTTTATAGGAGGACTATGATACTCCAATTCTAAATTCCTGTACGGATTAAGGAGGACTGTAATCCTAATTACTCTTGACTGCTTTCCAATATTATGCATGATGACGTCTTATTTATATATTCCTCTTCTATATAATTGGGACGTCACACACCCAATTCTTAGCTTTCTTCCATCCAATTGCTTTGTGCGTTTAGAATATGGTGCTTCAATCTCCACCACTCCTTTCTCCTTCAACTCTTTTATTATCCACTCATTCTTCTTATATTTCATCTTGATGCCTGGTGGAATGGGTCTTTTTTTGGTTCAGGATGGATAATTTTTCCTTCTTCATTTACAGGTACCTGCAAAAAGTTACAACTATTAGTATCAGTACCTGTTGTGCTTTCTTCAGATGCAGCTTCTCTTCTTAACTTTTTATATCTGGCTCTCTTTTTTTATTTTGATTGTACTTTCTTTAGTGCCATCATAAATCAACACCTGTTCTTGATCTCTTAATATCATCTTCCCGTCATTGAAACACATCAACATTTTAGAAGTCCTCATAAAAGGTCTTCCCAATATTAATGGAATTCTTCCCTCATTAGCCATATCAACTACTACAAAGTCAATCAAGAACTTCAGTTGCTCAATTCGAATAATTGCATCTTCCACCTTACCAACTGGCTTCTTAATAGAACCATCCGCAACTGTCAGGGTAGTTTGAGCTGGTTTTAGTACTAGCCCTCCAATTTTCTTGAAATAACTGAAGGGCATCAAATTAATACTCGATCCTGAATCAATCATGGCTCTTCCTATATCCACATCGTTGATGACACATGGAAGAGTTAAACTCCCTGGATGCTTTCTTTTTTTCAGATGATCCTTCTTTCCAGGCTTAACACAAAATTCTTGATCTTCTTCATCATAAAGATCAATAACATCTCTAAGATAATACTTAGATCAATAACATCTCTAAGATAATCAGGAATTGGTGGAAGTACTAAAGGAAAAATAGTCACCTGATTAAAGATATCCCTAAATGATTCTCGGTGACTTTCTTTCTCTTCTTCTTTCTCCTCCTCTTCTTCTTCATTGCTTCCCTGCTCATTAGATTCTTCATTACTAATCATTTCTTCATCTTCCTCCTCACTGCCTTCAATATCAACCTCTACCTTCCTTTTACTTCTTGTAAGAACAACTTTGCACTCATCCTTAGGGTTAACATTAGTGTTAGCCCTAAACTGATTCTTTTCAGTGGTTTCTACCCTTTTGGACAGCTGACCAATTTGCATCTCCAAAGATCTGAAGTTGGCTTGGTCACTAGCTTGTTGAGACTCATAGACTTTCAAAAATTTATCAAATCTATCATTCAAGCTTCTGACAGTCTTTGTCAAACTGCTTACTTGCTTCCATAAAGGTGATGGTTGCTGCTGTCGGAAGCTTCCTGATTGCTCAGATGGGTTATTCTGATTTTGTCCAATACTAGGGTGGTTCTTCCAACCTTGGCTAGAGTTACCTTGGTTAAAATTACCTTGCCTATACTGGAATTGATTACCCATGTAATTGGCTTCCTACTGCATTTCCTCTGGCTTAGCACATTGACCATTAATATGGTCACCACCACAAAAATCACAAAGCTACTGTGCTTGGAAGACATTCCTAATCTCCTTTAGAAGTTGCGAGAGAACCTTCGTTAAATTATCTAGCTTTTGAGTCAGAAGATGATTCTGGGCTAGTATGGCATCATCTGCTGGCAAATGCAAAACTCCCCGTTTTTTTTACAACTGTGCCCCTCTCACTAAAAGTTTCCTGCTCATTAGCAGTCATACTCTCAATCAAGTCATAGGCTTCGTCCTTAGTCTTTTTCTTGATATCACCTCCAATTAAGGCGTCCAACATCATTTTAGACTGCGTGTTCAAACCACCTAGGTAAGCAAGAACTAGGGTAGTCTTGTCAAACCCGTGGACCGGTGTCTTCCTCAATAGACCTTTAAACCTATCCCATGCTTGCCCGAGAGTTTCCTCCATGCCCTGTTTGAATGATGAGATCTCTAGCCTTCCCTGAGTAATTTTGGACTGTGGAAAATATTTGTTGCCAAATTTGGTTGCCACAGTCTCCCATGTAGTGAATGTTCCTTCAGGAAAAGAATTAAGCCACGTCTTAGCATTGCCTCCCAATGAGAATGGAAACAAGCTAAGCTTTACTCTTTCGTCTAATACTCTAGTCATATGCACAGTGTTGCAAATTTCACTGAATGTCGTCAAATAATCATATGGGTTCTCATTTGACAATCCGTGAAATTGGTTGCTTTGTACCAGATGAATTAGTGCTGGATTCATCACCATATTAACTGTATAATCCGTAGGCATGACTATGCTGTTGAAGTGGAAAGGGCTCACAGCATTAGACTGATCCGCAAGTGTGCGTCTTGGAGGAGGTTGATTTGCCATCTCCTCTAAGTTCTGTGTAAATGCCTCTGGTGAAGAATGTAAGAGTCTTTCAGGAGAGGGAAATAGTTCACGTTGATTTGCCATCTTCTTTCTCTCTTATCTGATAAACCTTCAAGAAGAGGTTGTTGGCTTTTCTTACTCCTAGTGTGTATTGCTTCCAACATGCACAAGAAACAAAAACCCTAAAGCACTTTTACAGATAAGAAAAATAAAACAAAAACAAAATATATACAATAATTACACCAAGTCAAATTCAATCAATTTACACTACTCGAAAAGTTAAACCACGAGTCCCCGACAATGACACCAAAAACTTGTTAAACCCCTGGCAAGTGTACCAGATCGTTATCAAGTAATATAATTGGTAAACCCAATATCGTTCTCCAAAAGGACTCAAAGGCCTTATCTTTCGTGTAAATCAATATTGTAAGACTTGTAGAGAAAATTAACTTGTGGTTTGAATGCAAAAACAAAAAGTAAACATGCAAATGTAATTAATTCAATTGACAAGGAAAAGGTATGTGATGGGTGTCGCTCCTCATACAAATTTTATGTGCATAAAGAATGTAGTATAGTCTAGGAAGTGACTCCTAGGTCGTCTCTCAAGGATCAAACTGTGGTTCAGGAATTAGGTCTCACACGAAGTGGGGGGTTGTTGAAAAGTTTTGTAATGCGGATGAATTAAATTAAAATACGGATGCAAACATAAATGTAACAGAAATGGAAACAAAAATGTAAAAATGGAATCGAATACAGAATAAAAGCGGTTGGTCATTAACTCAATTAATATGCTTCCTATCCCATATTAACGACAAGTACACACTACTCTAATCCAAATCCAACACGAATCACCCAACTAAGCGAAGGCTGATTCGGTTTTCAAAATTGCAAACTAAGCGAATGCAATGCACAAATTTAATAAGTTATGCACCATACAGTCTAATCAACTAAGCAAAGATTAAACACCGATTAGGCAACTAAGTGTATACCGAATCGCAAGCACACAACAGATTAAATATTGAGCGCAATCAGAGCAGCAGCATGGCAATTAAAGGGCACAGGTCTCATGAATAAACTACTCTAGCCTCTAATCCAGCACAGCTAACCGACTAAGCGAAGCCTAATCATGCTATCATAATTACGAACTAAGGGAACACAATACATCTATTCCATCATGTGTTCTATACAGATCGATCAATTAAGCGAAGATGCAATCACCATTGGGCAACTAAGCGCATACCCAATGCAAGAACACAGTCGGATTTCACAGAATGTGAGGCAGAATAGAATAAACACAAGTACTGTCCGAAAATCTCAAGGAAACAATATAATTTTGTTAACAAGCAACCCAACTAACCTAAACTAACATCAGAGCTAAATTATCACTACCAAACAAAACAGACAACATAATAAACTAATACAACAAACCAAAACATTCCTAAACCGAGATGTGTGAACTAATTAAAATGCAGCAGAAAATAAAGAAACATTTGACTAAAAATGAAATGCACATTGTAGCGGAAACTAATAAAATGTCGAATTGCTTAACCATAAAATGCAAGTACAACTAATAACATATGTAAATTGCGGGTTGGAGCACAGCAGCTGAAAATAAAATTAAGGTAATAAATGGAACACAACATTGCAGCTTGGCATAAAAGAAGCAAAGTTTAAACTAAAAAAAAAAGTAAAATGCTACTTGCAACAACTTTGAAAAGAACGACACTGTTTGCTTTCTAAAAGAAAAGAAATAAAATTGCATCACCGTGAAGTTGCTTCCCTGAACGTCCACAACATGCACACCAAATTAAATCAGTGCTTGTTTTTCTAAAAGCTAAATGAAATGACCGTAGCATGCTACAAAGAAGAAAAAATGTTCTTCTCCTAAGTTCAATGTCAAGTAATGTGCACCGCTCTACACTTCTCTATTCTTGGTGGCGGCTGGCTGCAGCAAGGCAACACCGTTTACTATTTCCCACCACTTTCCATTTCAGCACCGTGTGTTCCAGTTGGTGGCGGCTCCTCCTACTCTAATAAAATGAAACCTCCAACCTAAAAACAATGCACCACCCCCCCTCTCTTCCGTTGGATCCCGTATGAGATCAAATGAAGCCCTCATCATCTGCTGGACGTGGCTTTATGGGCTGCAAGCTGCTGCCAAGGTGCTTGCTGTTTGCACCTCCAAATGCTGCTGTTAATTGCCACAACTGGACTCCAAGAATGCTGGACCGTGATGTCCTGGACAAGGAGCTGCTGGATGCACCTCCAAAATATATTTTGCTGGATGTGTTGCTGATTCAAATGGGCCGTGACCGTGGTAGTGTGGAGTGAAGCAGGGAGGTGCGTTTGCGCGGAGCTTCCTTTAATTGCTTTTCATGCTTTTGGAGCTCCTTCCACGTGTTGGACCATGCAGCCCAAATGAATCAACCAAGGAGATCTCCATTCCAGCTCACACCGCTTGCTGCCTTTTTATTCATGACACCTTCAGCTTCTAAAACTATTTCATAGGCCGTGTGGTATTTCCCAAGCTGCTGCACTTTTATGTTGCTCATGGGCCCCTTTGTTTGCTTCCTTTGGATTACATTCAGCCCAAAATCCAATTGAATAAAAATTGAAAGTGTAATTTTAATTGCAGCCAACTTGTGCACCATTGTATTTTCCTTGCTTGGCCGTGACAGTGTGAGAGCTTTTCTCCAATGAATGAAAAGTTCAACACCTCTACTCTTAAGAGTCACCATTTCCTTATTTTTCTCATCAATAATAAAGCATTGTTTGTACATTCCAAGTCATGAATCAGCGCTTTAATTTTGGATGGTGGCTGCACACTTTCATTTAACTTCCAAATGTCCCAAATTGTATTTCCAAAATTTTCCCTACAATTAATAATGCAAATAATTAGCTCAGATAATTCAAATTAATTAAAATCAAAATTTCTGGTCAAATTAAGCACAATTAGCAAAAACGGGAAAATACCGGACATTTAAGCACAATTCCCTGATTAATTCTAGCACAATAAACTAAGTGAAGTCAAGAAAATATTGACTCATCAGTATGGATGAATGGAGTTGTTGGGGTTTACAATTTCATCTTATCCACTCTCTTATATCTACTCTTCTTATTAAATTTGCTTTATTATCTAATCGGTATGCAAACTTTCTTAGTCTACCCTAAACCCGATCCCTCGGCGAGAAGAGCCTACTATTAGTTTCTGGCTTACTATCCCTAGTCTCCCCTAATAACTAGCAGTGCAAGTACCATAGAAGCAAAATACAATTGATCGTCCTACCCCCTATCCCTAGGTGGTATTTGTTAATCAAGGAATTCCCTATAAGTTCATGACTTCCCCATACGTCCCCGTATCGACAAAGGCAAACATCTATTTATCAAATGAGTTAAATGATAATAGCTTTAAGCATAGATAAAGAACCCAACAATTGATAATAACAGCATATGCAAGCATATGAATAAAACAAGAATTTCAATATAAGAGAGTTTCAAAAGTTACATTGTTCCCCAACTACAAAGGGTTTAGTTCACCATTGACATGGTGAAACTAGATGAAATACAATGAAAGAATGGAAAAGCAAACCCTAGATATGATAAAATGGAGCCTAAACATCCAAGAAATCTTCTACAGGGATTGTAAAATAGCTCTGGACGTCCTCTTCTGCCAAAAGAATAGTATTTGAATCGCATTGGAGCTATATATAGGGCATAAAAGTAACAGAATTTAAGCACAACCTCAGTAGACAACCGCTCAGCATCCAATTTTACCGCTCAGCGATTTCCCTCAAGTCGCACCACCGCTCAACGGTCAGTTTCACCGCTGAGCGGTTTGCCTCTAATCACTCTGGACGCTCAGCATCACCGCCTGGGCGCCAGACAATGGCTTTCCCTCAAATAATGGCGCTCAACGGTGCATTTTGACGCTGAGCGGTGCATAGACTCTTCTCTTCTTCATTTTTCTTCTTCTTCCTTGAGTCTAAGACCTTCCTTCTTCAATTCCATCCTTAATTCTCATCAAAACCCTGCAAAACAATGCAAAACAAGAATAATATCTCTAAAAATAGCTTTTGACTCTCAAATGACTCAACTTAAGTGTTTTACTTAATTCTAAGCTCATTCTAAGCCATAAAGGGTGTATTTTGATATCAATTTAAGCATGAAAATAACGGTTTTTAGACCGTTATCACTTGCATATGCATTTTTTGATGAAATTTAAACTGTATCAAATGGATGTGAAAAGTGCTTTTTTAAATGGTTTTATTAAAGAGGAAGTGTATGTTAGTCAGCCTCCTGGTGTTGAGGATTTCAAATATTCTGATCATGAATATAAATTGAAAAAGGCTCTGTATGTTCTTAAACAGGCACCTAGGTCTTGGTATGAAAGACTTAGTACCTTCTTAATTGATAATGACTTTTCTAGAGGTAAGGTTGATTCAACCTTATTTATTAATTAAGTAGGAAAACACATCTTGATTGTGCAAGTTTATGTAGATGATATTATTCTTGGATCTACTGATAATTCTTTGTGTGAAGAATTTGCAAAAATAATGCAAGGTGAGTTTGACATGTCTATGATGGGTGAGTTAAATTTCTTTTTAGGATTACAAATAAAACAAATGAATGGAGGTACCTTTATCTCCCAAACAAAATATTGTAGGGAAGTTCTTAAGAAATTTAGTATGGATAATTGCAAAGAAGCAAATACACCTATGGCAACTTCATGTTATTTAGATAAGGATGAATCTAGAGAAGGAGTAAATGAAACTATGTTTAGAGGCATGATAGGATCCTTACTGTACCTAACTGCTAGTAGACCGGATATTATGCAAAGTGTCTGTGTATGTGCTAGATATCAAGCAAATCCTAAAGAATCTCATCTGACTGCTGTCAAGAGAATCTTAAAATACCTTAAGGGAACCACTTCTTTTGGACTTTGGTATCCTTCTAATGCTTCACCTAGTTTAATAGGTTATTCTGATGCAGATTATGGTGGTTGTAAAATTGATAGGAAAAGTACTAGTGGAACCTGTCATTGAAGCTGTGTCTATCACTGAAGCTGAATATATTGCTGCTGGCAATTGTTGTGCCCAAATTCTGTGGATGAAACAGCAACTAGAAGACTCTGATATCTTCCTTGATCATATTCCATTAAAATGTGATAATACTAGTGCTATAAATCTGACTAAGAACCCCATAATGCATTCAAGAACTAAGCACATTGAGATTAGACATCAGTTTTTTAAGAGACCATATTCAAAAGGGAGATTATCAAATTGAATATATTGATACCTTACATCAATTAGCTAATATTTTCACAAAGGCACTTCCAAAGGATAGATTCAATGAGCTTAGAAGAGAGTTAGGAGTGTTAGATATGACTTAGGATCAAAGTTTATGAGAATTTTTCAATTTTTGAAAAAATATTAGCGTTTTTTATCGATTATCGTAAGGTAATAGTCGATTATTCAAACTTAAACTCAAATCTGGGAAATTATGAACAGATAATCGATTATCCTCAGGCATAATCGATTATTGTGCAAATTTTTGGGAAGTGACTCATGAACTGATAATCAATTATCACTAACAATAATCGATTATCACGTGCACAGTTCCAAAAATAAAGCCGTTGGAGAGCTCTATAACGGCTATAAACGACCATAAACGGCTAGTTTTTCCATTTTTCTTATAAATAGCCCCTTATAATCGATTAATGGTCACTCTTTTGCACCCAGAAACTCCTGAAATCAAATCTAAAGCAAAAATTCTCTCCATTTCTCTTTACTCTCTCAAAGTCTCATTACTTCAAACTCCTTCCATGGCTGAATCCAGAAGAATCTGTAGAAGAAATGCTGGAGCCTCTTCTTCTTCTCAACCTCGTCCTACAACCATTGATGGGTGGATTTCGGATCAAGAAAAGCATGCGGATTATGTCAATTCTTGGCAAGAGAGACGAATTATGGCGGTAAAGTATATTCGCCTTGACTTTTATCGTTTCTATGGATTTCAATTTCTGGATCTTTTTGGTCGTCAAGGTCTTACACATTTAGTGGAGCAAAAAGGTTGCATTTATCCCGATCTCATCCGAGTCTTCTATTTTAATTTTAGATATCGAGATGGGATTATATCCACCAAAGTGAAAGGCGTCCGCATAATTTTGGATGATGATGTGTGGACCAACTGTTAAGACCCTGACAAGTGTACCAGATAGTATCAAGTAATAAAAACCGGTAATCCCAATATCGTTCTTCCCAAAGGACACTTAAGGCCTTATCTTTCGTGTAAACAAATTGTTTTTAGACTTGAGAAAAGAAAATTAATTTAAGTGGTTTGAATGCAAAACAAAAATAAACATGCAAATGCAGGAATTCAATTGACTAAAAGAAACTATGAATGAATGAGGTTGTTGGGGTTTACAATTTCATCTTATCCACTCTCATATATCTACTCTTCTTATTTACTTTGCTTATTTATCATATTGCCATGCAAACTTTCTTGGTCTACCCTTAACCCAATCCCTTGGTGAAAAGAGCCTATTACTAATTACTGGCTTGCTATCCCTAGCCTCCCCTAGTAATTAATAATGCATGATAAGCGGAAGCAAAATACAATTGATCGTCCCACCCCTATCCTTAGGCGGTATTAACATAATCAAGGAATTCTCCCCAGTTCATGACATTACTGTACGTCCCCGTAAACAAGAATTTGGATATATGAGAGTTTCAAAAGATTACATTGCTTCCCAACAATAAAGGGTTTAGTTCACCATAATCATGATGAAACTAGATGAAATATAATGGAAGAATGGAAAGGCAAACCCTAGATTTGATAAAGTGGATCCTAAGCATCTAAGAAATCTCCTCCAAAGGTGTAAAGCTATTGTGGACGTTGTTCTCTGCCAAAAGAATTCCATTTGGATTCGCACTGAGGCTATATATAAGCCAGAAAAATAACAGAAAGGTTTCAGAATCCAAAATATAAAAACAGACAACCGCCCAGGCGACAAAATTGGCCGCTCAGCGATTTGCCTCAATACACGCCACTGCCCAGGCGTCTAAAATGACCGCTGAGCGGTTTGCCTCTTATCGTCCTGGACGCTCAGCGTCGCCGCCTGGGCGCCAGACAGTAACTTTTCCTTGCACGGACGCTCAGCGGTGGAATTTACCGCTTGAGCGGTTCATAGACTCTTCTTTCCTTCCTTTTTCTCCTTCATTCTTGAGTCTATGACCTTCCTACTTCATTGCCATCTCCAATTCTCATCAAAAACCCTGCAAAACAATGCAAAACAAGCATAATATCTCTAAAAACAACTTTTGACTCTCACGTGACACAACTTAAGAGTTTTACTTAATTCTAAGCCCATTGTAAGCTACAAAGGGTGTGATTTAATATCAAATTTACGCCTGAAAATAACGATTTTTAAACCGTTATCACAACCCCAAACTTAAAACTTTGCTTGTCCTCAAGCAAACAAAACAAAACTTGGCCTTCCAATTTTTCATCAAATAGTTCTACACTTTTCAAAATCCTTTTCTTCATGACAAGTTATTTTCCAATTCAGATTTTTCAGTGGAATCCTACCAAAATGCAATCATGCTTTCAATCCAATCTAGTTCACCTACTTCAATATTTCCCAGCAGATTGTTAAACCCCTGGCAAGTGTACCAGATCGTATCAAGTTAAAAAAATTGGTAATCCCAATATCGTTCTTCCCAGAGGACTCTTAAGGCCTCATCTTTCGTGTAAACTAATCGTGTAAGACTTGAGTAAAGAAAATAATTTTAATTGTTTAAATGCAAAACGAAAATAAACATGCAAATGCAAGAATTCAATTGACTAGAAAAACTATGAATGAATGAGGTCGTTGGGGGTTACAATTTCATCTTATCTGCCCTCATATATCTACTCTTCTTATTTACTTTGCTTATTTATCATATTGCCATGCAAACTTTCTTGGTCTACCCTTAACCCAATCGCTTGGTGAAAAGAGCCTATTACTAATTACCGGCTTGCTATCCCTAGCCTCCCCAAGTAACTAATAATGCATAATGATCGGAAGCAAAATACAATTGATCGTCCTACCCGTATCCCTAGGCGGTATTAACATAATCAAGGAATTCTCCCCAGTTCATGACATTACCGTACGTCCCCGTATCAATAAAGTCAAACAACATCTACCAAATGAGTTAAACTTTAGAAGCATTAAGTACAGGTAAAGAACCCAACAATTGATAAATCAAGCATATGCAAGCATATAAAGTAAACAAGAATTTCAATATATGAGAGTTTCGAAAGATTACATTGTTCCCCAACAACTAAGGGTTTAGTTCACCATAATTATGGTGAAACTAGATGAATTGAATGGAAGAATGGAAAAAGCAAACCCTAGAATTGATAAAGTGGAGCCTAAGCATCCAAGAATGGGGATCATTAGACTTCAAATTCGATGAGAGTTTTTTATGATGAATGAGAAATTTATGTTAGAATGTGTAGATCATGAGTTCATAAATGAAATAGACTTAAACAATTCAAAATTACACAGTTCTGGTAGTATTAATCGATTCCATAAGTAGTTTAATCTATTAAAAGAAGCCAGAACTCATACAAAGCAAAAACAGGGGAAAATTGTGTACTTTAATTGATTACATAAGTTGTATAACCGATTGAGTTTTTGATGATAAATGACAAATTTGTGTTAGAATGTGTAGATCATGAGTTCATAAATGAAATAGACTTAAATAATTCAAAATTGCACAGTTCTTGTAGTATTAATCAATTACATAATCTATTAAGAGAAGCTAGAACTCATAGAAAGTAAAAATAGGATAAAACTGTATGTTTTAATCGATTACATAAGTTGTATAATTGATTAAAACAGAAACTTAGGCATAATCCATTATGTTGATAGTCTAATCTATTAGAGAAAGTGAAAAGAAGGAAGACAAGGAATAATGTCATTTTAATCGATTACATTAGTAGTCTAATTGATTAAAATAGAAACTTTGGTATAATCCATTATGCTGACAATCTAATCTATTTGGTAAGTCAAAAGAAGCAGGGTAACATCAATGTTACTTTAATCAATTATATTAGTGACATAATCACTTAAAATTGAAACAATTGAAGATGCGGGGAAACACTAAGGGGTGGGGAGGGTGGGGTTGAATAGTGTTTCCATAACTTTTCCGCAACCTACAAATTTGATCATGATGTACGTGATACTTGAAGTTGGTTAGGCTTGATAAGTAAACGTTTTCCTAGAGGGATCGTTTACTTGGCCAACTCAACATAAGATCCAGAAAAATATGGGTTTTGAGACTTACGGCTTTTGTTTAAAAATTAGTGTTCTTGAGTGTATTTTTTTGTTAGAACATAATTCTTATCTTATTTCTTTATTTTTATATATTTTCCTAGGGGCAAAAGGGTCTTGTACTTTATTTAATTGGTGTATAAATTAAGGGGGTGTAGAAAGGAAAAACATGCAAATTAAATAATCTGGATATTTAATAAAATGATATTATATAAATCTTTTAGAAGATTTAGTTGTTGTTATTTTAAAAATTAGTTAAATGAAAATAGACATATAAGCTTGGTGGGTTTAAAGATTAAAAGAGATATTATTATTAGAGAAAATCATTATTAGATATTGTTAAATATTTTAAAAGATTGCGTGGATTTTAAAAATATTTTGTGGTTGATGATATTTTAAAAAGAAGTTAAGAGAGAATAAGAAAGGAAATCTTAGTTGTTTTAGAAATAAACTGAGAAATTTTATTAAAACTAAAAAGATAGAGATAAAATACAAGAAGATAAAAGGGAGAAGAGTAAACAGGGGTCTGCATTTTGTTAGCCTAAAATAAAAAAAAAGGAAATTAGAAAGATATGGGAGGATTTGTGGTGTTTTTGAAGTTAGATAGAACTCTAGTATTGGCCAAGGTATGGGGAAGCTTACCATTGTTTGTTGTATGCTATGCATTCTCGATTTACTTGAATGAAAATACTTGTTTGATATGTGTTATGTGATTATGATTATGATTATTTGGTGTTATTGTTGGGCAAGGGATTTTGCGTGCATGAAAATAGGTTTTTAGTAATATTTGTGACTGGTTTTCCCTAATGTATTACGTATGTTTTGTTGGTTATCCCACCAAAGGGTTTGATTCTAAGAGAGAACAATGTTATGATGCTTTGGGGTTTCCATGAAAATATTTGTTGTAAGTCTTGGATTATTGGGTTCCCTTCCTATGAGGAGAATAAGCCAAATAATGTGGACCATTAAGTCTCACTTTCTTTTAGTGGAGATGGGTCATATTATTAAGGCACATTAACGTCATTTGAAGAGAGGGAAAAGCCAAGTGAAGGAGAAAGGAAGAGAACAAGTCATTCGAACATAACATAAAACCTGCACGGGTGTTTACGTTATTGTGAAGTCGTTCACCGTTGGATCAAGCTGATTAATGGCCAATGGGTTCCAGACATATGGTTCTTCATACTAACCGTTCGGATCATCAATCAGAGGTCTAATCTGGGAGAAAACAGCCTTGCATCAACATCTCTGTTTTGGAGAATTTCATAAAATCTGTAGTTGTGCTTTCGTCGTTGTGAAGTAGTTCACCATTGGATTGGGTGATTTTTGAACAGTGGGTCCCAGACATATGGTTCTTCATTCTGACTATTCTGATTGTCATTCAGAGGTCTAATTTGGGAGACAACAACCTCGCATCAACAGCCTTATTTTGGAGAATTTTCATCTTCTTGGTTCTCATTTATAAGCATTATGCTTAGTTAGTTTGGCTTATTGAAAACCCTATTTGGTATTTTTTCGGAGACTCTTTTGCACCCTATTATTGGGGGTATAACATGTCAAGGATTTGATCTACATGATTCAAGTGATGGATTATATGTGTTTGAGTATGTTTACATGGGTATGTGATGCTTGAATGCATGTATAATGTGTTAACTATGTTTCCACGTGATCTAGGATTGATGTATGTATGCTTGAATGCTTGATTCATGTCCAGGGTGTGTTTCAATTCAGCAATAATCGATTATCATTAGTTATAATTGATTATCTATTCGTTGGTTTTGAGTGTGGTTTTGGGAATAATCGATTATTAGTGATGATAATCGATTATCCCTTCTCTATGATGTTTCTAGGTAAATTCCACTCACATAATCAATTATCTTAAGTGATAATCGATTATCACAGTGCATTTTGGTGAAAAATGGCAAATTTAATCGATTATACTTTTGGGCTTGGGTTTTGCTGATTTTTAATGAATTATAAATAGATCTGGACGACCTAGATGGGCTATCTTTTGACAGAAAGAGGCGCAGAAACACTCTCTTCACCCTTCAGAGGCGGATTTTGGATGCGGAAGCTCCAATCTACAAGTTCTAGGGTTTATCTTTTCATTAATTTCATCTAGTTTCACCATGTCTATGGTGAACTAAACTTCCATTGTTGTTGGGGAAACGATGTAATCCTATTGAAACTCTCATATATTGAATTGATGCTTTATTCATAAGCTTTATTTCATTAATTGTTAGAGTTTTTCCTCTATACTCTATGCATGCTTTGTTTAAGACATTATTCAATAGCGTGATATTTTATTTTATCTTTATGGACACATATGGGTAGATCTAGACATGGGGGAATTCTCTCGGGAGCAATATTACCTAGACATAGGGATATGAGGACCGATTGCCTTTAAGCTTCTGTGCGAATGTAATGCATGAACAATTGCTAGGGAGACAAGACATTGTAAATTAGTAATTAGGAGTAGACTTTCTTCACCAAGACATTGGGATTAGGGTAAATTAGAAATTGGCATTGACATTATTGAAAAAGTAGAATTCGTAAATATATGAGGTGGATTAGGATAAGTCGGAGAACCCCAACAACATAATTCATCCATACATCCTTCACATGCGTTATATCTTTTGGTCAATTGATCAACTGTTGCATTTGCATGTTTATTTTCATTCTTGCATTATAAACCCTAAATTTCATTTCTCAAGTCTTAAATAATCAATAAATCACATGAACTTCTAGCCCAATGAGTCTCTAGGGAAAACAATACTTGGTTTTACCACTTATTATTACTTGATATGATTCGATACACTTGTACCTCATAAATCTTGGTTCTATCTACGGATATGTGCTTCCTTTCACCTTGTGTGCATCAGAAGGGGATGATCTGTAGGGGATGGAACAAATGTCCTACAGATGTCCTATAGTGCTTTCAATTACTTTTGGAATAATGTAACTAGACAAGGCTTTCAGAACTATTATGTTTTGAATAAATTATGCATGTTGAAAGGTTAAAGTTTTTGAATAATACATTTTCACGCTATGATAAAGTTTTGAAATTTATGTGTTTTTATAAAACTGTGGCATCCCAGATATCGGGGTGTTACATCAAATTTTTAAGTGTAGGCAATAATCTTAAGTGGAGTAGCGCGTATTATCAGAGAGAGGAAGCGTAGGAGAAGTTAGATAGACTACATCATTTCTCAACAAACTAAAACACACACAATATTTAATACTAGTTCACCTGTTAAGGCTACATCTAGTTCTCCTCTAAGTTAACTTAGAGGGTTACATTATGATGGAAGCAAGTCCAAGCTTCATGCTAGGACAACTCCATTTCAAAGAAAGCAGCAGCGAAATGGAGAAATGGAGTGAGATGTTTGATGCATTGAAGGTGTTTGATAAATGTTTAAGTGAAGGAATGGTGAATGTTTGGGATCTCTAAGAGTAAGTTGAAGGTGCCACAAGGTATGATCCAAGAGTATAAGGTTTGGAGAAAAGTCAACAACATTTCATTATACTTCAAAGATGAAATATTACAAAGTAGAGGGACCCCCAAATCTGATTTGTATCTCTTCCAATTTCAAAAGTAAAGTGTATTGGAGAAGCTAAGCAACTTGGAGCACACGTTTCATCAAGTTCATATTCAAAATGTGCTAAAATGCAAAAAATTGGTCCGCTTAAGTTGGGTGCACGATGGTTGTGTTTGGGTGCCTATGCCAATCTAGAAGGTTATTGGCTTTGTAAATCTAATCTAGAAGCATAGATTTAGAATCCGGAAATCACTCTTTTCCTTCCTTCTTTTGACTCCTTTGCTTCCTTTAACATACCAAGCTTCTTGAATAGATTTATTATGATCTCCAACCTTTATTGGACCGTACAAAACAAATATAAAGAATATTAAAAAGAATACTTCTAAGACCTAGAGAAAGAAAATCAAGAAAGAGCTTTTTTAAAAGTCCTTCTTCAACTTCCCTTCCTTAGCCTTAGTTTAAGTTGATTCTTCTTTGAATGGAATTCCGTAAAGGGGTTTCCATCACATTGGATATTCAATGAAGTACAATTAAGTTTAACTCATTCTTGATTGTGTACTATTATTCACCACTCCTTGTATCCCTAGACGCTCTCAGTACCTCTGAGAAACTGCGACTATTTTAGTTTCCCCCATTTCTAGTTACGTAGTATTATTCACGACTCCTAGTATCCCTGATAAGAAAATAACCTTTAGTTACAGTAGATTAGTTGAGTATTCGCATCACTCTTAGTACTCAACAACCCTTGATAAAGGTTGAATTTTCTGTTATTTGATACTTAATTTTGATACTAAAAACACCCTTTTTTGACTTAGAAACTTGTTTGAAAACATAAGTTTGCTTAAGTTGTGTGAATAAGAGAGTTGAAGCTAAATTTAATGATTTTATGCTTAGATTCCCTTGTTTTTAGCAGGAACTGAGATGATTTGGAAGAAGAGTTGAAGTACCAAGGGGTTGGAACTTAGGAAGGACTGGAAAAGCATCAGAAAGGAGGATAACAGGATGCCTGAGCGCCCTTTTCAGGGGCCTCAGCGCCATAACTCATTGTCTCATGCCTCGTTGCCCTTTTTTGAAGCCCTCGGCATAGAAAGCTTCAGCCTCGCACCTAGGCGCCCTTTTTGGAGTGTTGAACGCCATTTCCTCGAGTTGCACCACGCCTACTTGCCTTTTGAATTAACCCTCAGCACCATATGTTTCTGGATGACGCTCGAGTGCCCTAAGTGAGGCGCTGAGCGCTGGCGACACGGGCTTGGGCTGTGTTTATGCTTTTATTTCGATCTATTTAAGGACTTGGATGTCCTAGGCATTGGATATTTTGACAGAAGAGGCACAAAAACACATTTTTTCACCCTCTGGAGGTAGATTTTGATGTGGGAGCTTCCTACTTCAGTTTCTAGGCTTTTCAGGGGCCTCAGCGTCATAACTCATTGTCTCACGCCTCGTTGCCCTTTTTTGAAGCCCTCGGCATAGAAAGCTTCAGCCTCGCACCTAGGCGCCCTTTTTGGAGTGTTGAGCGCCATTTCCTCGAGTTGCACCACGCCTACTTGCCTTTTGAATTAACCCTCAGCACCATATGTTTCTGGATGACGCTCGAGTGCCCTAAGTGAGGCGCTGAGCGCTGGCGACACGGGCTTGGGCTGTGTTTATGCTTTTATTTCGATCTATTTAAGGACTTGGATGTCCTAGGCATTGGATATTTTGACAGAAGAGGCACAAAAACACATTTTTTCACCCTCTGGAGGTAGATTTTGATGTGGGAGCTTCCTACTTCAGTTTCTAGGGGTTTTCTGTCTCATTCTTTCCATTTTACATCAAGGTTCACCATGACAATGATGAACTAAATTCTATTTGTTTTTGGGGAATGATGTAACCTTGTGAACTCTCATGTATTTGAATTGATTCTTAATTACATATGTTTTTTATTAATTGTTAGGGTTTTTCTCCTTCGCTCATTGCTTGCTTTTTTTAACTTATTCATAGCATGATTTATGAATTGCATGAGTATCGGAAGATATCTTACAATTCAGGTTTTGGAGAATCTCACCTAAAAGCAGTATTGTCCAGGTATGGGATATGAGTTTTGGTTGTCTTAAGCTTATGTGCGTATGTAATGCAGAATTAATTATTAGGGACGCAAGGGATTATGACCTAGTAGTTAAGGATATGCTTTCTTCGCCGAGGGATCGGGTTTTAAGTACTTTAGATAGTGACATTGACATTAATGAAGAAGAAGAATTCTTTTATACATGAGAGTAAGCTAGGTGAAATCTAACTCCAACAACATATTCATCTCATAATACAAATATCATCCATTCATATTTGTGTCTCTGTTTAATCGATCAAAATTGCATACATATTTACTTTTTTGTGTTTGCACTTAAAACGAAATGAGTTTGTTCTCAAGTCTTATTTAATCAAGAAATCACATAATTGTTTTGACCGTTAATCTCTTGGGAAATGATACTTGGTCTTACCATGTTTATTACTTGATACGATTCGATACACTTGTCAATTCATTAACAAGTTTTTGGCACCGTTGTCGGGGACTCATGGTTTAACTATTCTATTTGTGTGATTATTGATTAGCTTTGAGTTGTTTTTTTTATTGTTTTAACTTTGTCTTTTGTTTTTTTTTTGTGCTAACAATTGCTTTCTAGATTTTTGTTTTCTTGAGTATACAAGATACAATTCGTACTAGAAGCAAGAAAAATTTTGAACTTGTTCTTGAAGGATTGGACGAGAGTAGAAGGAGAAGGAGACACATAACATCCAGAGAACTTTTCCCTCTTCCTGAGACACTTTTACAACCTTCACCTCAAAGATCTTACCAGAGTACTGAAGAGATGGCTGAGGAGAATAATGGCAGACGAACTCTGGCAGATTACACAACAATTGTTGGCCCTCATCATTTTAATAGCATTGCAAGGCCGATGGTCAATGCTGCAAATATGGAGATGAAGCCTGCGTTGATTCAATAGGTAAAGAGCAACCAATTCAATGGACTGTTACATAAAAATCCATATGAACATCTAACAACATTCAATGAAATCTGCAACACTATGAAGATCAATGGCGTGCCAGATGATGCTGTAAAGCTTAGCTTGTTTCCTTTTACATTGGGAGGAAATGCTAAATTATGGTGGAATTCTTTCCCAGAGAATAGCTTTACTGAATGAGAAGCCGTGGTTACGAAGTTTTTAAACAAATACTTCCCATAATCAAAGATCAACAAAGGTAAACAAGAAATTTCTTCTTTCAGGCAGGGCATGGAGGAAACATTGGGTCAAGCGTGGGATAGATATAAAAGCTTGTTGAGAAAGACGCCATCACATGGATTTGATGAAGCAACGGTAGTTATTATTTTCCTTGGAGGACTTGGCTCGCAGACTAAGTTGATGCTGGATTTCTCAGCTAGAGGTAACATCAGATGGAAGACTCCAGAGGAAGCATATGAATTAATTTAAAACATGGCTACCAATGACAATGAGATGCACAATCAAAGAGGAGCTCCACCTCAACAGAAGGAAGTCCTACAACTACAATCTCATGATGCTCTGCTAGGACAAAATAAGTTTATTAGTCAACAATTGGAGAATTTGACGAAGAAACTCTCTCAATTACCATAAGAGATATAGAAACGTTTCACAGGTTCAGCAGCAACAACAACAATGGAAACAACAAACCTCTTTATATGAGAAGACTACAAAGCTTGAGGAAAATCCCCAGCAATTTATGCAAGTGAGTGTCTCTTATTATAAAAATACTAAGGCTGCGTTTAAAAGGATGGAGATGTAAGTTGGCCAGCTAGTCAAAAAGTTGGAGGATTTTGAGATTAATACTAAAGGTAACTTTAGGGAGGAGTGTAAGGCTATTGTTACTAGAAGTGGCAAGGTGTTGGATGAGAGAAAATTAGAGAGAAAATTGAAAGAGAAGTTGAGTGAAAAAGAAGAAGTTGAGAGAAAAAAGAAAGAGAAGGAAGAAAGTGAGAGAAAAGAAAAAGAGAGAGTTGCGGGAGAAAAAAAGAAAGAAGAAGAGGATGAGAGTAAAAAAAGAGAAAAAATTTGAAAAACCCCTTCCTTATCCAAAGAATTATTTAAGGAAGAGAAAGAAAAACAGTTTGAGTGTTTTATGGAAATTTTTTACGAAATTAGAAATCAACATACCCTTTTTTCTGAAGCATTGCAACAAATGCCTTCATATGCAAATTTTTTGAAGGAGCTCCTCACGAAGAAAAGGAAATTTATTGAAGAGGAGACCATTGAAGTACAAGGGAATTGTAGTGCAATCATACAAAAATTATTACCTCCTAAGTTTAAAGATCCAGGAAGCTTCGCCATTCCTTGCACCATAGGGAAGTTAGCTGTTGGAAGAGCATTGATTGATTTGGGAGCTAGCATTAACTTAATTTCGCTTTCGATGTTTAAGAAGATTGAGGGCTTGGAACTCAAGCCTACTAGAATGACGCTCCAATTGGCAGACAGATCTCTTAAATACCCTTATGGGGTGGTTAAAGATGTACTTATGAAGGTGGACAAATTCTTATTTCCGGTGGATTTTGTTATAATGGAGATGGAGAAGGATGGAGATGTGCCTCACATTCTTGGGAGACCGTTTATGAAGACTGCAAGAGTCTTAATTGATGTGGAGAATGGCAAGCTTAAAGTAAGAGTACAAGATGATGAAGTGAATTTTGACATGTTTGAAGCCATGACACATCCTAAGGATGATGAAGCATGTTTTCCATTTTGACACGCTTGATGAAGTATGTATGGTTCAAGAGAAGATGGTACGTTGTTCTTCTGCTTTAGAAAAACTGCTCATTAATGCATGTGAAGATTTGAATGAAGAGGAAGAAGAACTGATTGATGAGTGCCTGACTACAGGTCTATAATCATCTTCCATAAGAATTCTATGCATACAATATGTGGGACTTATACCTTTGAGATCTGCAATTGACCAACCTATAGGACCTTTGTTCCCTTTTAAGACTCCCACCAGCTTTCCTTCTTCTTCTGAAGATAATAAAGTACTAATAATGACTGGCTTTCTTCCATTATCTTCCAAAAACACATATTTCAAATGCGATGGTAACTCCTTCAGTTCAACCTTACTTTCTGGAATTTTTTCTTTAAGCTCAATCTTTTCAAAAAGAGCTTTTTTTGCTGGAATTTCTTTTGTTGCCTCCAAATCCTGAACACAATCCTGCTTTATTTTATCTTCCTCTTCATTCAAATCCTCACATTCATTGATAAGAGTCCTCTCCAAAATGGATGCATTACGAACTCTATTTTCTTGCATCATGCAAAGTTCTTCCACAATGTCTATTTGAAAACATGACTTATCATCTTTAGGATGTGACATTGCTTGAAACACATCAAAGTCCACCTCTTCATCTTGTACCTGGACTTTAAGCTTCCCCTTTTCAACATCAATCAGAATTCTGGCTGTCTTCATGAAGGGTCTTCCGAGGATCAAAGGTCCATCTACATTTTCTTCCATCTCCATTATAACAAAATGATAACGGTCTCAAAACCGTTGTTTTCATGCATAAATTTGATATTAAATCACACCCTTTGTAGCTTAAAATGAGCTTAGAATCAAGTAAAACTCTTAAGTTGTGTCACCTGAGAGTCAAAAGTTGTTTCTAGATATATTATGCTTGTTTTGCAGGGTTTTTGATGAAAATTGAAGATGGTAATGAAGTAGGAAGGTCATAGACTCAAGAATGAAGGAGAAAAAGGAAGAAAAGAAGAGTCTGTGAACCGATCAGCGGTAAATTCCACCGCTGAGCATCCTAGTTTGAGGAAAAGTACTGTCTGGCGCCCAGGCGGTGACGCTGAGCATCCAGAGCGACAAGAGGAAAACCGCTCAATGGTCATTTGAGGCGCCTGGGCGGTGGCGTGTGTTGAGGCAAACCGCTGAGCGGCCACGTTTGGCGCCTGGGCAGTTGTCTGTTTTTATATTTTGGATTTTGAGATCTTTCTCTTATGTTTTTGGCTTATATATAGCCCTAGTGTGAATCCAAATGTAATTCTTTTGGTAGAGAGAAACGTCCAGAGTTGCTCTACACACCTTGGAGGAGATTTTTTGGATGCTTAGGCTCCACTTTATCAAACCTAGGGTTTGCTTTTCCATTCTTTCATTATATTTCATCTAGGTTCACCATGATTATGGTGAACTAAACCCTTTGTTGTTGGGGAACAATGTAATCTTTTGAAACTCTCATATATCCAAATTCTTATTTACTTTATATGCTTGCAGATGCTTGATTTATCAATTGTTGGGTTCTTTACTTGTATTTAATGCTTTTACCATTTAACTCATTCGGTAGATGTTGTTTGTGTTTATTGATACGGAGACGTACAATAATGTCATGAACTGGGAAGAATTCCTTGATTATGTTAATACCGCCTAGGGATAGGGGTAGGACGATCAATTGTATTTTGCTTCCGCTTATCATGCATTATTAATTACTAGGGGAGGCTAGGGATAACAAGGGATTGGGTTAAGGGTAGACCAAGAAAGTCTGCATGACAATATGATAAATAAGCAAAGTAAAAAAGGAGAGTAGATATATGAGGGTGGATAAGATGAAATTGTTAAAAACCTTCCACCACCATCAAATGTGAAGGGAATTCGGAGTTTCTTAGGTCATGCTGGGTTCTATCGGAGATTCATCAAAGATTTTTCAAAGATTGTTAAGCCATTAAGTAATCTTCTTGTTAAGGATACACCATTTGAGATGAGCCCTGAGTGTTTGCAAGCTTTTGATTTCTTAAAGAAAAGTTTGATTTCTGCTCCAGTGATTGTAGCTCCAGATTGGAATAAATATTTTGAGCTTATGTGTGATGCCAGTGATTATGCTATAGGTGTTGTGTTGGGCCAAAGAAAAGAAAAGGTATTTCATGCTATTTATTATGCTAGCAAAGTGTTAAATGAAGCACAGCTGAATTATGCTACTACAAAAAAAGAATTTCTGGCTATAGTTTATGCACTGGAAAAATTTAGATCTTACTTTATTGGATCTAAAGTGATAATTTATACGGATCATGTGGCCATAAAGTACTTATTGACAAAGCTAGATTCAAAGCCACGGCTAATCAGGTGGGTCCTTTTGTTACAAGAATTTGATGTAGAGATTCGTGATAAAAAGGAAGTGAGAATTTAATTGCAGATCATTTATCCCGGTTGGTTAACACTGAAGTAACAAGCAAGGAGAAAGAAATCTAGGAGACTTTTTCAGATGAAACTCTTTTGTACATTCAAGAGAGACCATGGTTTGCTGATATGGCTAATTTTAAAGCTGCAGGTGTTATTCTTGAGGAATTAAGTTGGCAACAGAGAAAAACATTTTATTCTGATGCTAAGCAGTTTATATGGGATGATCCATATTTATTTAAGATTGGGGCAGACACTCTTTTGAGAAGATGCGTGACAAAGGAAGAAGCAGAAGGAATCCTTTGGCATTGTCATAATTCTCCTCATGGAGGTCACTATAATGGAGAGCGAACGGCTGCAAAAATTTTGCAGTCAGGATTTTATTGGCCTACATTGTTTAAAGATGCTCACAATCATGCTAGGAATTGTGACAAGTGTCAACGGACATGGGTTATATCAAAAAGACATGAAATGTCGTTACAAGGTATGTTGGAAGTTGAGGTTTTTGATTGTTGGGGGATTGATTTTGTTGGTCCTTTTCCACCATCATTTAATAATGAATATATTTTGGTGGCTGTGGATTATGTGAGTAAATGGATTGAAGCTTTGGCATGTCCAAAGAATGATGCTAACACGGTGATTAAATTTTTGAAAAGGCAAATTTTCTCACCATTTGGAACTCCTAGAGTACTTATTAGCGATGGGGGGTCTCATTTCTGTAATGTTCAGCTTGCTAAGGTACTTAAACATTACGGGGTAAAACATAAGGTAGCTGCACCTTATCATCCACAAACAAACGGTCAAGCTGGAGTCTCTAATAGAGAAATCAAGAGGATATTAGAAAAGACAGTTGCTTTTTCACGAAAAGATTGGTCACATAAATTGGATGATGCACTTTGGGCATATAGGACAGCTATGAAGACATCCATGGGATTATCACCTTTTCAAATGGTATATGGGAAAGCATGGCACTTGCCAGTAGAGATGGAACATAAGGCTTTGTGGGCTTTAAAATTTTTAAATTTTAATCCTCATGAAGTTCAAAGCAAACAAAGAAATCAATTGTTAGAACTTGAAGAGATGAGGATACATGCATATGACTCATCTAGAAGCTATAAAGAGAAAGTAAAATTTTATCATGATATGAAGTTAATAAAGAGAGTTTTCAATCCAGGGCAGCAGGTGTTATTGTTCAATTCACGGTTGAAGTTATTTCCTGGAAAGTTAAAATCAAAATGGTCGGGACTGTTTGTAATAAAGCATGTATATCCAAATGGAGCTGTGGAATTAGAAATTCCAATTGATGATGGTCAGCAGCGAAGTTGGGTGGTAAATGGGCAGAGGCTTAAGCATTACTTGGGAGGAAAGGTGGAGCAAATCTCTAAGGTGATGATGTTGGTGGATCCATGAGGTCTGGGTGAGGCTCATGACATTAAACAAGCGCTATTGGGAGGCAACCCAGGTTTCTTTTTCTTTTGTACTTTGAATTTGTAGAATAGGTTGAACTTTTATTTTTTGTCTATGCTTGGTTTGTACAATGGTTATGATGGTAGTATTAAAATGCATGGCAAGTATTTGATAATGATTGAATGTGGTTGACTGAGAATGTATGTGTGATGATATCCAGTTGAATGGTTCACTAACTATATGAACAAATGTATTGTGGTTTATGATTGTGATTATGATGTTAGGCAAGATAAATGAATGATGTGTGAGAAAGCATGTTGTGTGAGGTCTTGAGCTCCAGAGTTTTCACTTATATATGTACTATTCACAGGGAATCATGAATGATATTGCCATAGTCTTGATAATTGATTGATTTGCATGCTTATGTTATATGATCAAGGCCATGTTTGGAAGCCTTATTTAGCCAAATTTTCACCTAAAAAGTTTAAAATTTTATACCCCTTTTGAACCTTGGCCTTAAACAGGATGAAAACCCTTGATTTGAAATTATTTATCTTGAGTTAGGTTGAGAATAATCATATGTGATGAAAAGGTTCAAGTTTGGGGTTGTATGGGGAAAATTGAAAGGCAAAAGAAAAGCATTGAGCTCAAGTATTGAAAAGAAAAATGCATGAGTAAAGAAGAAAAAGAAAAAGTAGAAGCATGAAAAAGGAACTCAATGCAAAATTGATAAAAAGGGAAGAAGTTGGGAATAAAGGAGATGGGTGATAGAGAGAGTTTAAACTTGAACATTTTCAATGATGAAATAGCTCTCTTAATTCAAGGATTTTGCGATCCAGAAAAACCAAATTTTCTTGATAGCCCAACCTCATTACAAGCCTTGGAAAAGTCCTTCTGATGGTATTTGCATGTAAGGATTTTGATTGTTTTAGATAAATGGCAATATTGTTCTATGTGACATGTGAATAGTAAAGAGTGGAGTTGGTCCTTGAACACTGGAGTGATTGAGTGAAACACTTGCTTGGTAAGAATTGTTGAAATCTATGTTTACATTTATGCTTAGTGGATTGATCATTCATGAATAAAACATTTGTTAGGAAGTATTGAAGTAGGTGAACTAGATTGGATTGAAAGCATGCTTTCATTTTGGTAGGATTCCATTGAAAATCTGAATTGGAAAATAACTTATCATGAAGAAAAGGATTTTGAAAAGTGTAGAACTATTTGATGAAAAATTGGAAGGCCAAGTTTTGTTTTGTTTTGCTTGAGGACAAGCAAAGTTTTAAGTTTGGGGTTGAGGACATGCATAAATTTGATATTAAATCACACCCTTTGTAGCTTAAAATGAGCTTAGAATCAAGTAAAACTCTTAAGTTGTGTCACATGAGAGTCAAAAGTTCTTTCTAGAGATATTATGCTTGTTTTGCATTGTTTTGCAGGGTTTTTGATGAAAATTGAAGATGGTAATGAAGTAGGAAGGTCATAGACTCAAGAATGAAGGAGAAAAAGGAAGAAAAGAAGAGTCTGTGAACCGCCCAACGGTAAATTCCACCGATGAGCATCCTAGTTTGAGGAAAAGTACTGTCTGGCGCCCAGGCGGTAACGTTGAGCGTCCAGAGCAACAAGAGGCAAACCGCTTAGCGGTCATTTTAAGCGCCTGGGGGGTGGCGTATGTTGAGGCAAACCGCTAAGCGGCCAATTTTGGCGCCTGGGCGGTTGTCTATTTTTATATTTTGGATTTTGAGATCTTTCTGTTATCTTTTTGGCTTATATATAGCCCTAGTGTGAATCCAAATGTAATTCATTTGGTAGAGAGAAACGTCCAGAGCTGCTCTACACACCTTGGAGGAGATTTCTTGGATGCTTAGGCTCCACTTTATCAAACCTAGGGTTTGCTTTTCCATTCTTTCATTATATTTCTTCTAGGTTCACCATGATTATGGTGAACTAAACCCTTTGTTGTTGGGGAACAATGTAATCTTTTGAAACTCTCATATATCCAAATTCTTATTTACTTTATATGCTTGCAGATGCTTGATTTATCAATTGTTGGGTTCTTTACTTGTATTTAATGCTTTTACCGTTTAACTCATTCGGTAGATGTTGTTAGTGTTTATTGATACGGGGACGTACAGTAATGTCATGAACTGGGAAGAATTCCTTGATTATGTTAATACCCCCTAGGGATAGGGGTAGGACGATCAATTGTATTTTGCTTTCGCTTATCATGCATTATTAATTACTAGGGGAGGCTAGGGATAACAAGCCGATAATTAGTAATAGGCTCTTTTAACCAAGGGATTGGGTTATGGGTAGACCAAGAAAGTTTGCATGACAATATGATAAATAAGCAAAGTAAAAAAGGAGAGTAGATATATGAGGGTGGATAAGATGAAATTGTAAACCCCAACGACTCCATTAATCCATATTTTCTCTAAGTCAATTGAATTCCTGCATTTGCATGTTTATTTTTGTTTTGCATTTCAAACACTCAAATTAATTTCTTTTACTCAAGTCTTAAACAATTTGTTTACACGAAAGATGAGGCCTTAAGAGTCCTCTGGGAAGAACGATATTGGGATTACCGATTTTTATTACTTGATACGATCTGGTACACTTGTCAGGGGTTTAACACAAAATCCACTGGAAATAAGAATTTATCTACCTTAACTAACACATCTTCAGCAACTCCATAAGGATATTTGAGAGATCTATCTGCTAATTGAAGAACCATTCTTGTTTATTTGATCTCCAACCCCTTAATCTTTTTGAACATAGAAAGAGGCATCAGATTTATACTGGCTGCTAGATCAATCAAAGCATTCCCAACCTCTAACTCTCCGATAGTATATGGAATAGTGAAGCTCCCTGGATCTTGTAGTTTAGGAGGTAATGATCTTTGTATAACAGCACTGGAATGCCCTTGCACCTCAATCGTTTCCTTTTCAATATACTTCCTTTTTTTGTAATGAGTTCTTTTAGAAACTTTGAATATGATGGTATTTGCTGGAGTGGTTCGAAAAATGGAAACGTTATTTCCAATTTCTTGAAAATCTCCATAAAACGTTCAAACTGTTTTTCTTTTTCCTTTCTAGAATATATTTTTGGGTATGGCAGTGATTTTTCATACTCCTTTTCTTTAACTCTTACGATCTCCTCTTCCTGATTTTCATTCATCATATTTTTCTCTATCTCACACTCCTCCCTCTGAACACTCTTTTCTGTAACACTTTCTTTTTCTTTTTTCTCGGCCTCTCTTTCTTTTAATATTCTCCCACTTCTAGTAACAATCTCACACACTTCTTCTACATTACTTTTCTCCACACAATCGACATCAAACACACTTTTATTCATAATTCTCTGAAAAATTTCATCAGATTCTGCACTTCTTTGTATAGGCAGGAAATGAGGCTGCTGGGGGATAATTGAAGCTTCTATAACTGCCTGCGATAAATTAGATAATGTTTGTGTCACTATCTCCAACTGCTGAGTGATTATATTGTTTTGCTCCCTCGTCACAACGTCAGTTTGTAACATCGAAACTTCTTTAACAACATCAACATGTGCACCATGTGTTTCCTCATTATCTGCCATAATTTCTATCAAGTCATAAGCTTCGTCCTCAGTCTTCCTTTTTATGTTTCCTCCGGCTGCAGCATTCAATATCATGTTTGATTTAATGTTCAAACCTCCAAGGAATGAAAGTATGTAAGATGTCTTATCGAACCCATGGACTGGGGTCTTCCTCAACAGGCCTTTAAATCTGTCCCAAGCATGTCCAAGAGTTTCTTCCATTCCTTGCTTAAATGAAGAAATTTCCAGCTTCCCTTGATTGATCTTTGTCTGCGGAAAGAATTTACTGACAAATTGTTTTGCCACAGCCTCCCAATTTCTGAAAGTACCTTCTGGGAATGAATGCAACAAATCTTTAGCGTTTCCTCCAAGACAGAAAGGAAACAAGTTGAGTCTGACCCGGACATCCGAAACTCCGTTCATCTTGACGGTATTCCAAATTTCACCAAAAATAGTCAAATGGTTATAAGGATTCTCATTTGACAACCCGTGAAATTGGTTGCTCTATACTAGCTGGATAAATGCAGGGTTGATCACCATGTTTGTTGCATTATCTGCTAGTATGACTATACTGTTGAAATGCAAAGGACTTACTGTGTTTGATGCGTCCCCCAATGTTCGTCTTGGTGGAAGTTGGTCCGCATCTCCTCTATGCCCTGTGCAAAAGTCTCTAGTGAAGATTGCAGAAGTCGTTCAGGAGAAGAAAAATGTTCACCTGCAGGACGTCTAATTTTCCGTCATCTCCTGTCTTATAGCCCTTCTAAAAGAGGTTGCTGGTTCTTTTTACTTCTAGTGTGTATTGTTTCCTGCATACACAAGAAACAAAAACCCTACAAGCACTTTTTAAAGAAAAAAAAAAAAAACAAAAATTAACCAAAACAAAAGATAAACAATAATTACAAACAAGTAAAATGTCAGTCAATTAAGACTACTTGAAAAAGTTAAACCACGGGTCCCCGGCAACGGCGCCAAAAACTTGTTAACACTCTGGCAAGTGTACCAGATCGTTTCAAGTAATATAATTGGTAAACCCAATATCGTTCTTCCCTAAGGACTCGCAGGCCTTATCGTTCGTGCAGATTGAAATCGTAAGACTTGTAAAGAGAAATTAATTGGTTTGGATGCAAGAAACAAAAAGTAAACATGCAAATGCGATTGATTCAATTGACGAGAAAAAGACTATGGATGAATGGAGTTGTTGGGGTTTACAATTTCATCTTATCCGCTCTCTCTTATCTACTCCTCTTATTTAATTCGCTTTGTTATCTAATTATCATGCAAACTTTCTTAGTCTACCCTTAACCCGATCCCTCGGCGAAAAGAGCCTATTAATAATTACTGGCTTGCTATCCCTAGCCTCCCCTAGTAATTAATAATGCATTATAAACGAAAGTGAAAGCAATTCATCATCCTACCCCCCGATCCCTAGGTGGTATTGCTTAATCAAGGAATTTCCCCCAGTTCATGATAGTATCGTACGTTCCCGTTTCAATAAAGACAAACAACAATTATCGAATGATTATGGTGAACTAAACCCTTTGTTGTTGGGGAACAATGTAATCTTTTGAAACTCTCATATATCCAAATTCTTATTTACTTTATATGCTTGCATATGCTTGATTTATCAATTGTTGGGTTCTTTACCTGTATTTAATGCTTTTACCGTTTAACTCAGTCGGTAGATGTTGTTTGTCTTTATTGATACGGGGACGTACAGTAATGTCATGAACTGGGGAGAATTCCTTAATTATGTTAATACCGCCTAGGGATACGGGTAGGACGATCAATTGTATTTTGCTTCCGCTTATCATGCATTATTAATTACTAGGGGAGGCTAGGGATAACAAGCCGGTAATTAGTAATAGGATCTTTTCACCAAGGGATTGGGTTAAGGGCAGACCAAGAAAGTTTGCATGGCAATATGATAAATAAGCAAAGTAAATAAGAAGAGTAGATATATGAGGGTGGATAAGATGAAATTGTAAACCCCAACAACCACTATAATTCATAGTTTCTTTTAGCCAATTGAATTCTTGCATTTGCATGTTTATTTCTGTTTTGCATTCAAACCATTTAAATTAATTTTCTTTTACTCAAGTCTTAAACAATTTGTTTGCACAAAAGATAAGGCCTTAAGAGTCCTTTGGGAAGAACGATATTGGGATTACCGATTTTTATTACTTGATACGATCTGGTACACTTGTCAGGGTCTTAACAAGTTTTTGGCGCCGTTGCCGGGGACTCTTGGTATAACTTTTTCGAGTAGTGTAAATTGATTAAATTTGACTTGATTTTATTTTATTTTTTTTATTTTTGTTCTAATAAATGTTTTCTAGGGTTTTGTGCCTAAAGTTTGGAGGATGCAGTACAGACAAGAATTTGATTATATAGGCACTCAATTCTACCAAAATAATTTCAACCACTGCTGGGAACCTCACTCAGACATGGATCAAAGCCAATTTGGGCAAGCTGCTGAGCAACAAATCACTCCACTCAAGGAGAACATAAATTCTGATGATGAATTTCTTCAGCGGATCACAGGTATGAATATGTCATTCATATGAAGTATTGAGGAGATGTGCCAACGTGAGGAGTTATGAGAACGTAAAAGACAACAATATTTTCCTTCACTAGAAGAAGTAGAACGTCAAAGGCAACAATATTCTCCTACACTTGAAGAAAGATAGAAGGAGGTTGAACAACGTCTTTGGTAGAAACAATCATCTGTGCCAAGAGAAACATTGTGGGAAGATAAACAACATTTACAAAAACAAATCTCTATACCAAGAGAAACGTTGAGGGAAGCCGAACAACGTCTTTGGCAGCAACAATCATCTTTGCCAAGAGAAAAGTTGGGAGAAGCTGAACAACATTTGTGGCAGAACCAACTATCTTGCATAATGAAGTCTCTGGATCTTAGGGGTAATACTGAAGTTAACGCTAGGAAGGAATGCCAAGCTACTATCTCTGAAAGTGATAAGGTTGTTGATGAGAAGAAAATAGAGATGGAGGAGGAAAAGATAGAGAGAGTTGTAGAGGGAGAAGAAACAAAAAGGTTGAGTGAGGGAGAGAAAGATGAGGAGAAAGAAAAAGCAATGGTTGAGAAAAAAGAAAAAAAGAAAAAAATATGGGAACATAAAGAAGAAAATAAGAAAAGAGAAAAAGAGAAAGTTAAGGAGAAAGATTGGGAAAAAGAGGAAGAGAGGAAAGAAGAAAAGATCATATGCAAAACCTCTTCCTCATTCAAAAAAATATCATAGGAAGGAAAAGTGCTTTATGGAGATCTTCAAGAAATTGGAGATTAAAGTTCCTATGGTTGAAACATGGAAACATGTCTTTATTTTTCTGTTTTTATTTTTCTGTTTTTATTTTTCTATCTTTATAAAAAAAACGAAAATTAAAATAAAATAATCTTTTACTGAGGGATGCAGGAAGTTTGAGTATCTACTGAAGGATACAGGAAGGTACACCTACTAATGGGTGATGGTAAGGTTTGCACTTACTGACAAGTGCTAAGAAGGTTTGGGTCAAGCTCGTGATGTTAAACAAGCGCTACCTGGGAGGCAACCCAATTGATTGATTTGTTTCCTTTGCATGTTCAAATTTTGTTCTAGTTGCATTTAGGGTTTAATTGTTGCATAAGAGATTGGGAATTGCATTAAACTTGAAATTTGAAAGTTGAAATTGAGGGTTACAGGGTCAAAGACATTTGAAGCAAAGCAAAAAGGGGGAAGAAACCATATTGCCTACCGTTGGGCAGTGAACTCACCGTTGGGCGGTGACGACGCTAAAAGGTCAAAGTGTTTTTTTTTTAAGTTGGTATTTGTTTCCTTGGCCCATTGCATGAATTTTATACCCCTTATGGCTCGCCCAAATGTTTACTTTAAGATCCCCAACATCTCTTTCACTTTCAAACACTCTTCCAAAGTTTTCCCATCACTTCTCCTATCATCCTCTCTCTTGAAAACCCAATTTTTATTAATGTTTGCATCCAAGTTTGGGGTTTTGTGAGAGCACAGTTATTTAGGGTTGATTCCTCCACATTCACTAGAATAAGTTTTGTGTTTTACTAACGCTTAATGAGATTTCTTGTGGTTTTGTGAATTGTAGTTGATGCAGGGATGGCCTCCTCATCAGGAAAAAGGATCAAAACTGTGGGGAACAAGAGGAAGGAATCAGAGTTGGAGCAGCTGAAGCTCCATCTATGAAGGAAGATGTTGAGGATGATGATTTTGAAAAAGGAGATGAGATAGCATTTATTGATGAATGCTATCTACACTAGAACAAGATTTTCTATCTTTTGTTTTTGAACTTATTTGTTTCTGTAAAGTAGTGTAGGATTGATGAACTTGGCTTGTACACTACTTCTGATGATGGTTTGACATATAAAATGCATGATGGGTTATTTGGTGATGACTGGATGTGGATGACCATTGAGTTTGTTTTGCATGTTGATATCCAGGTGAATGGTTCACTAACTGTGTGGACAGATGTGTAGTGATTTATGATTGTGATTGTGATGCTAAGCAGGATAAATGAATGATGCGTGAGAAAGCATGTTGTGTGAGGTCTTGAGCTCCAGAGTTTTCACTGATATATGTACTGTTCATAGGGAATCATGAATGATATTGCCTTAGTCTTGATAGTTGATTGATTTGCATGCTTATGTTATATGATGAAGGCCATGTTTAGAAATCCTTATTTAGCCAAATTTTCACCCAAAAAGTTTAAAATTTTATATTCCTTTTGAACCTTGACCTTAAACAGGATGAAAACCCTTGATTTGAAATTATTTATCTTGAGTAGGGTTGAGAATAATCTTATGTCATGAAAAGGTTCAAGTTTGGGGTTGTATGGGGAAAATTAAAAGGCAAAAGAAGTGCATTGAGTTCAAGTATTGAAGAGAAAAATGCATGAGTAAAGAACAAAAAGAAAAAGTAAAAGCATGAAAAAAGAACTCAATGCAAAATTGATAAAAAGGGAAGAAGTTGGGAATAAAGGAGATGGGTGATAGAGAGAGTTTAAACTTGAACCTTTTCAATGATGAAATAACTCTCTTAATTCAAGGATCTTCCCATCCAGAAAAACCAAATTTTCTTGATAGCCCAACCTCATTACAAGCCTTGAAAAAGTCCTTGTGATGGTATTTGCATGTAAGGATTTTGATTGTTTTAGATAAATGGCAATATTGTTTTATGTGACATATGAATAGTAAAGAGTGGAGTGATTCCTTAAACACTCGAGTGATTGAGTGAAACACTTGCTTGGTAAGAATTTTTGAAATCCATGTTCACATCTATGCTTAGTGGATTGATCATTCATGAATAAAACATCTGTTGGGAAATATTGAACTAGGTGAACTAGATTGGATTGAAAGCATGCTTGCATTTTGGTAGGATTCCATTGAAAATCTGAATTGGAAAATAACTTGTCATGAAGAAAAGGATTTTGAAAAGTGTAGAACTATTTGATGAAAAATTGGAAGGCCAAGTTTTGTTTTGTTTTGCTTGAGGACAACCAAAGTTTTAAGTTTGGGGTTGTGATAACGGTTTACAAACCGTTATTTTCATGCATAAATTTGATATTAAATCACACCCTTTGTAGCTTAAAATGAGCTTAGAATGAAGTAAAACTCTTAAGTTGTGTCACATGAGAGTCAAAAGTTGTTTCTAAAGATATTATGTTTGTTTTGCATTGTTTTGCAGGGTTTTTGATGAAAATTGAAGATGGGAATGAAGTAGGAAGGTCATAGACTCAAGAATGAAGGAGAAAAAGGAAGAAAAGAAGAGTTTGTGAACCGCTCAGCGGTAAATCCCACCGTTGAGCATCCTAGTTCGAGGAAAAGTATTGTCTGGCGCCCGGGCGGTGACGCTGAGCGTCCAGAGCGACAAGAGGCAAACCATTCAGCGGTCATTTTAGGCGCCTGAGCGGTGGCGTGTGTTGAGGCAAACCGTTGAGCGGCCAATTTTGGCGCCTGGGCAGTTGTCTGTTTTTATTTTTTGGATTTTGAGATCTTTCTGTTATCTTTTTGGCTTACAATAATGTCATGAACTGGGGAGAATTCCTTGATTATGTTAATACCGCCTAGGGATAGGGGTAGGACGATCAATTGTATTTTGCTTCCGCTTATCATGCATTATTAATTACTAGGGGAAGCTAGGGATAGCAAGTCGGTAATTAAGAAGAGTTTGCATGGCAATATGATAAATAAGCAAAGTAAATAAGAAGAGTAGATATATGAGGGTGGAAAAGATGAAATTGTAAACCCCAACAACCTCATTCATCCATAGTTTCTTTTAGTCAATTGAATTCCTGCATTTGCATGTTTATTTCTGTTTTCCATTCAAACCTTTTAAATTAATTTTCTTTTCTCAAGTCTTATAGAATTTGTTTACACGAAAGATAAGGCCTTAAGAGTCCTTTGGGAAGAACGATATTGGGATTACCGATTTTTATTACTTGCTACGATCTGGTACACTTGCCAGGGTCTTAACACCCAACAACCTACGGTTTAGTTTACCATAATCATGGTGAAACTAGATGAGAATAATGAAAGAATGGAAAAGCAAACCCTATATTTGATAAAGTGGAGCCTAAGCATCCAAGATATCTCCTCCAAGGTGTGTAGAGCTGTTGTGGACATTTCTCTCTGCCAAAAGAATGAGTTTTGAATTGCATTGGGGCTATATATAGGCCTAAAAGATAACAGAATCGAGGCCAAATAATAATGGTAAAAACAGACAACTGCCCAGCAGCTAAATAAACCGCCCAGCGGTTTACCCCTTAATCGCGCCACTGCCCAGCGGTACAACTGACCGCTGGGCGGTTTGCCTCTAATCGCCCTGGACGCTCAGCGGTCCATTCTAGCGCTCAACGGTTTGCCAGCTCTTCTTGTTATCCTTTTTCTTCATCTTTCACGAGTCCAAATCCACCTTGCTTTACTTCCATCTTTAATTTATCTCAAAATCCCACAAAACAATGTAAAAACAAGCATAATATCTCTAAAACTAACTTTTGACTCTCACATGACTCAACTAAGTGTTTTACTTGATTTTAAGCTCATTCTAAGTCATAAAGGGTGTCTTTTAGTATCAGAATTAAGTATGAAAATAACAGTTTTTCAACTGTTATCACAACCCCAAACTTAGAAATTTGCTTGTCCTCAAGCAAAACAAAACAAAACTTGGCTTTCCACTTTTTGATCAAATAGTTCAATAATCCCAAAGTTCACTTTGCTTATGACGAGAACTACTCAATTCAGATTTTCAGTGGAATCAAATCAAAATGCATGCATGCTTTCAATTCACTTCAGTTCACATGATCACATATTTCTCAACAGATATTATATTCATGAATAATCAATCAACTAAGCATAGATGTAATCATTGAATTCAACAATTATTACCAAGCACATGTTTAACTCAATCACTCAAGTGTTTAAGAGGTCACTCCACTCTCTATTTATTCACATGTCACATGAAACAAAATTGCCCTTCATCTAATACAATCAACATCCTCACATGAAAATGTCCTCACAAGGACTTTCCAAGGCTTGTAATGAGGCTGGGCTATCAAGAAAAATTGGTTTTTCTGGATCACAAAATCTTTGAATCAAGAGAGCTCATTTAGCATTCAAGGTTCAAGTTCAACTCTCTTTCTTAACCAATCTCACTTTTTCCCAACTTCTTCCCTTTTTCTTTTATTTTTACGCTCATCTTTCATGAATTTTTTTCTTTTCTCATGCATTTTTCTTTTTCAATATTTGAGCTCAATGCCTTTATTTTTGCCATTCAAATTTTCCCCCACAACCCCAAACTTGAACCTTGAATGTACTTACAATTATCAACCCAATTCAACTTAAATAAATTCAATACAAGGGTTTTCATCCTGTTTAGGGCCAAGGTTCAAAAAGGGTATAAAATTTCAATCACTTTTGGGTAAAATATTTGGCTAAGTAAGGGCTTCCAAAAAAAATGGCCTTGATCATATGACATACACATGCAATTCAATCAATCATCAAGACTTAGGCAATATCATTCATGCTTTCTTGTGAATAAATACATATAACAATGAATACTCTGAAACTCAATACCTCACACAACATGTTTTCTCACACATCAATCATACACCCTACTTAGCATCATAACCACATTCATAAATCATCACACATTTGTTCACATAGCTACTGAACCATTCACCTGTATATCAGCACGCAATACAGTCTCATTCATCATCCACATCCAATCATCATCAAATAAACTTATCATGCAATATCATCCAGTCAAACCATAATCAGAAATAGTGTTCAAGCCAAGCATAGACACCTATAATAAAATTCAACCTATTCTAAAAATTCAAAGTACAAAAGAAAAAAATAAAACCTTGTTCTAAGCATTAGCATCCGTTAGTAGATGCCCTTTCAGTCCATGTCCTCATCTAAGTCATCCTCAACACAGCGCAGTCATACAAAGGTCATTACCTCCTAAATTACAAGATCCAGGGAGTTTTACCATTCCATGTACTATTGGGGAGCTAGAGGTTGGAAAAGCTTTGATTGATTTAGGAGCTAGTATTAATCTGATGCCTCTTTCTATATTCAGAAAGATTAGAGGATTGGAAATCAAGCCAACAAGAATGACTCTTCAGTTAGTAGATAGATCTCTCAAATATCCATATGGAGTGGCTGAAGATGTAATAGTCAAGGTAGATAAATTCTTATTCCCAGTGGATTTTGCTATAATGGAGATGGAAGAAAATGGAGATGCACCTTTGATTCTTGGAAGACCTTTCATGAAGACAGCTAGGATAGTGATTGATGTTGCAAATGGCAAGCTTAAAGTCAGAGTACAAGATGAAGAGGTGGATTTTGATGTGTTTCAAGCAATGTCACATCCTAAAGATGACAAGTCATGCTTTCAAATAGACATTGTGGAAGAACTTTGTATGAGGCAAGAAAATAGAGTTCATAATGCATCCATTTTGGAAAGAAATTTTATTAATGAATGTGAAGATTTGAATGAAGAGGAGGACAAAATGAAGGAAGAATGTGTTCAGGATTTGGAGACAACAAAAGAAATTCCAGCAGAAAAGGCTCTTTTTGAGAAAATTGAGCTTAAAGAAAAAGTTCCAGAAAGTAAGATTGAACTTAAAGAGCTGCCACCACACTTGAAATATGTGTTTTTGGAAGATAATGGAGGAAATCCAGTTATTATCAATACTTCATTATCTTCAAAAGAAGAAGAAAAGCTAGTGGAAGTTTTAAGAGCAAATAAAGGTGCTATAGGCTGGTCAATTGCAAATCTTAAGGGTATAAGTCCCACATACTGTATGCACAGAATTCTTATGGAGGATGATTATAGGTCAGTCGCTCAACCGCAGAGAAGACTTAATCCTGTTATGAAAGAGGTTGTGCGAAAGGAAGTATTGAAGTTATTGGAAGCAGGAATTATTTACCCAATTTCTGACAGTAAATGGGTGAGTCCAGTACAAGTTGTACCAAAGATAGGAGGAATGACTGTCACTTATAATGAAAAGAATGAACTTATTCCAACACAAACAGTTCAGGTTGGCGAATGTGTATTGATTACAGAAGATTAAATATAGCTACCAGAAAAGATCATTTTCCTTTACCTTTTATGGATCAGATGTTAGAAAGATTGGCTGGACAAGCATATTATTGCTTCCTAGATGGCTATTCTGGATATAATCAAATTGTGGTAGATCCGGAAGATCAAGAGAAAACAGCCTTTACATGTCCTTTTGGTATATTTGCTTACAGAAAAATGTCATTTGGACTATGTAATGCCCCTGCTACATTTCAGAGGTGTATGCAAGCAATCTTTGCAGATTTCATGGAAAAAAGCATAGAGGTCTTCATGGATGATTTTTTAGTTTTTGGGGATTCTTTTCAAAATTGTTTGATCAACCTGGATACGGTCCTTAAACGATGTGTTCAAACAAATCTTGTTTTGAACTGGGAGAAATGCCATTTTATGGTTACATAAGGGATTGTGTTAGGACACAAGATTTCAGCAAGGGGATTGAAGTGGATAAGGCAAAAGTGGAGGTTATTGAAAAACTTCCACCACCAACAAACGTAAGAGGAATTTGTAGTTTCCTAGGTCATGCTGGATTCTATCGAAGATTTATTAAGGATTTCTCAAAGATTGTTAAACCATTGAGTAATTTGCTTGCTAAAGATATACCGTTTGTAATGAGTCCAGAGTGTATACAAGCTTTTAATGTTTTGTAGAAAAGCTTGATTTCTGCTCTAGTAATGGTGGCTCCAGATTGGAATAAAGAGTTTGAACTCATGTGTGATGCTAGCGACTATGCCATAGGTGCTGTGTTGGAACAAAGAAAAGAAAAGGTGTTTACTATGCTAGTAAAGTTTTGAATGAAGCCCAACTGAATTATGCTACTACAGAAAAAGAATTTTTGGCTATAGTTTATGTATTGGAGAAATTTAGATCTTACTTCATTAGATCTAAAGTGATTATTTATACGGATCATGCGGCTATAAAATACTTACTGACAAAGCCGGATTCAAAGCCACGGTTGATTAGATGGGTGCTTCTGTTACAAAAATTTGATGTAGAAATTCGTGATAAAAAAGGGAAGTGAAAATCTAATTGCTGATCATCTGTCTCGGTTAGTCAATAGTGAAGTAAGGAGCAAGGAGACAGAAATTTGGGAGTCATTTTCAGATGAAACTCTCTTATATATTCAGTAAAGGCCATGGTTTGCTGACCTGGCTAATTTTAAAGTTGTAGGTGTTGTTCCTGAAGAATTGAATTGGCAACAGAAAAAGAAGTTTTTACATGATGATAAGCAATTTATATGGGATGATCCGTATTTATTCAAGATTGGAGCAGATAATCTTTTGAGGAGATGTGTAACGAAAAAAGAAGTAGAAGGAATTTTGTGGCATTGTCATAACTCTCCTTATGGAGGTCATTATAATGGAGAGCGAATTGCTACAAAAGTTCTCCAAGCAGGATTTTATTGGCCGACTTTGTTTAAAGATGCTCATAATCATGCTAGGAGTTGTGACAAATTTTAAAGGACAGGGGCTATTTCACGAAGGCGTGAGATGCCGTTGCAAGGCATTCTGGAAGTTGAAGTTTTTGACTGCAGGGGTATTAATTTTGTTGGACCCTTTCCTTCATCTTTCAATAATGAATATATTTTGGTGGCTGTTGATTACGTGAGTAAATGGGTTGAAGCTCTAGCATGCCCTATGAATGATGCTAACACTGTGATCAAATTCTTAAAAAGGCAGATCTTTTCACGTTTTGGAACTCCCAGGATACTCATCAGTGATGGGGGGTCTCACTTTTGTAATGCTCAGCTGGCTAAGGTACTCAAACACTATGGGGTGAGACATAAGGTGGCAGCACCTTACCATCCACAAACAAATGGTCAAGCTGAAGTTTCTAACAGGGAGATCAAAAGAATTGTAGAAAAGACTGTCACTTTCTCAAGAAAAGATTGGTCACATAAATTAGATGATGCTCTTTGGGCATATAGGACGACCATGAAAACTTCCATGGGATTATCACCATTTCAGTTGGTATATGGAAAAGCATGTCACCTGCCAGTAGAGATGGAGCATAAAGCTTTGTGGGCTTTAAAATTTTTAAATTTTGATCCTCATGAAACTCAAAGCAAACGAAAAAATCAATTGTTGGAGCTTGAAGAAATGCGGTTACATGCATATGACTCATCTAGGAGTTATAAAGAAAAGGTAAAATTTTATCATGACAGGAAGCTAATAAAGAGAACTTTCTACCCAGGGGAGTTGGTGTTGCTATTCAATTCACGGTTAAAGCTACTTCCTAGAAAATTGAAATCAAAATGGTCACGACCTTTTGTGATAAAGCGTGTATTCCCAAATGGAGCAGTGGAATTGGAGCATTCAAATGATGATGATCAGCAGCGGAGTTGGGTAGTGAATGGTCAGAGGCTTAAACATTATTTGGGAGGAGATGTGGAACAATTCTCCTCAGTAATGATGTTGGTGGATTTATGAGGTTTGGGTCAGGCTCGTGACGTTAAACAAGCGCTACTAGGAGGCAACCTAGGGTTTTATCTTGCACTTTTGTATTTTTTTGTTTTTTTTTAGAATAGGTTAAATTTTGATTGTCAGTGTCTATGCTTTGCTTGAACACTATTTCTGACTAATGTTTGACTGAATGATATTGCATGATGAATCTATTTGATGATGATTGGATGTGGATGATGATTGAGTTGTGTTGATATTCAGGTATAAAGTTCACTAGCTATGTGAACAAATGTATGATGAATTATGATGGTGGTTATGATGCTAAGCAGGGTGTATGAATGGATGATGTGTGAGAAAGCATGTTGTGTGCGGTATTGAGCTCCAGAGTATTCATTGTTGTATGTACTATTCACAGGAAAGTATGAATGATATTGCCTGAGTCTCGGTAATTGATTGAATTGCATGTTTATGTCACATGATCAAGGCCATTTTTGGAAGCCTTTACTTAGCCAAATTTTCACCCTTTTTGAACCTTGGCCTTAAACAGGATGAAAACCCTTGATTTGAAATTATTGACCTTGAGTTGGGTTGAGAATAATTGTATGTACTGAAAAGGTTCAAGTTTGGGGTTGTTGGGAAAATTTGAATGAAAAAAAAAGGGTATTGAGCTCAAGTGTGAAAAAGGAAAATGCATGAGAAAAGAAAAAGAAGAAAAGAAAAAACATGAAAGATGGGCTCAATGTAAAAATAAAAGGAAAGGGAAGAAGTTGGGAATCAGTGAGATTGGTTAAAGAAAGAGAGTTTGTGCTTGAACTTTAAATATTAAACTAGCTCTCTTAACTCAAGGATTTTGTGATCCAGAAAAACCAATTTTTCTTCGTAGCCTAGCCTCATTATAAGCCTTGGAAAAGTCCTTGTGATACAGGGCATTGATATGTAAGAATGTTGATTGTATGAGATACAGAGCAATTTTGTTTCATGTGACATGTGAATAGTAGAGAGAGGAGTGACTTCTTAAACACTTCAATGATTGAGTGAAACACTTGCTTGGTGAGAATTGTTGAATTCCATTATTACATCTATGCTTAGTTGATTGATCATTCATAAATAAAACATCTGTTGGGAAATATGTGATACGGTGAATTGAATTGAATTGAAAGCATGCATACATCATGATTAGATTCCACTGAAAATCTGAAATTGAGTAGTTCTTGTCATAAGAAAAATGAATTTTGAGATTGTTGAACTATTTGATAAAAAGGGGAAAGCCAAGTTTTTTTTTGTTTGCTTGAGCACAAGCAAAGTTCTAAGTTTAGGGTTGTGATAACGGTTTAAAAACCGTTATTTTCATGCTTAAATTGATATTAAAATGCACCCTTTATGGCTTAGAATGAGCTTAGAATCAAGTAAAACACTTAGGTTGAGTCATTTGAGAGTCAAAAGTTGTTTCTAGAGATATTATGCTTGTTTTGCATTGTCTTGCAGGGATTTGATGAGAATTAAGAATGGAATTGAACAAGGAAGGTCTTAGACTCAAGGAAGAAGAAGAAAAATGAAGAAAAGAAGAGTTTATGCACCGCTCAGCGTCAAAATGCACCACTTAGCGCCATTATTCGAGCGAAAGCCACTGTCTGGTGCCCAGGCAGTGACACTGAGCGTCCAGAGCGATTAGAGGCAAACCGCTCAGCGGAGAAACTGACCGCTGAGCGGTGGTGCGGCTTGAGGTAAACCGCTGAGCGGTAAAATTGGACGCTGAACGGTTATCTACTGGGCTTGGACTTAAATTCTGTTACTTTTATGCCCTATATATAGCCCCAGTGCGATTCAAATATCATTCTTTTGGCAGAAGAAGACGTCCAGAGCTATTTTACACTCCTTGGAGAAGATTTCTTGGATGCTTAGGCTCCAATTTATCATATCTAGGGTTTGCTTTTCCATTCTTTCATTGTATTTCATCTAGTTTCACCATGTCAATGGTGAACTAAACCCTTTGTTGTTGGGGAACAATGAAATCTTTTGAAACTCTCTTATATTGAAATTCTTGCTTTATTCATATGCTTGCATATGCTGTTATTATCAATTGTTGGGTTCTTTATCTATACTCTATGCTATTATTATTAAACTCATTTGATAAATAGATGTTTGTCTTTGTCGATACGGGGACGTACGGGGAAGTCATGAACTAATCAGGAATTCCTTGATCAAAAAATACCACCTAGGGATAGGGGGTAGGACGATCAATTGTATTTTGCTTCTGTGATACTTGCACTGCTAAGAAAGTTTGCATAACAGTTAGATAATAAAGCGAATTTAATAAGAAGAGTAGATATAAGAGAGTGGATAAGATGAAATTGTAAACCCCAACAACTCCATTCATCCATACCTTTTTCTTGCCAATTGAATCAACTGCATTTGCATGTTTACTTTTTATTTTTGCATTCAAACCGCAAATTTATTTTCTTTACAAGTCTTTGAATATTGATTTACACGAAAGATAAGGCCTTTGAGTCCTTTGGGAGAAGGATATTGGGTTTTACCAATTATATTACTTGATAACGATCTAGTACACTTGTTAGGAGTTTAACAGTGTCGCACCCCATGCAAATTTAATGTGCATAAAGAATGCAGTATAGACTAGAAAGTGACTCCTAGGTCGTCTCTCAAGGACCAAACTGTGGTTCGAGAATTAGGTCGAACACGTAGTGGGGGGGTTTGGTAAAAAGTTTTGTGAATGCGGATGAGTTAAATTAAAAGACGGATGCAAACAGAATTGTAAACAGAAATGTAAAACAAAAACATATTGAAATACAGAATAAAAACGGTTGCTCACTAACTCAATTACTATTCTTCCAATCACAGATTAACGACAAGTACACACTACTCTAATCCAAATCCAACACGAATCACCCAACTAAGCGAAGGCTAATTCGGTCTTCAGAATTGCAAACTAAGTGAATGCAATGCACAAATATAATGAGTCATGCACCATACAGTCTAATCAACTAAGCGAAGATTAAACACCGATTAGGCAACTAAGCGTATACCCAATCGCAAGCACACAACAGATTAAATATTGAGCCAAATCAGAGCAGCGACATGGCAATTAAAGTGCAAAGGTCTCATGAATAAACTACTCTAACCTCTAATCCAGCACAGCTAACCGACTAAGCGAAGGCTACTCATGCTATCATAATCACGAACTAAGCAAACGCAATGCATCCATTCCATCCAATGTGTTCCATAAAGATTGATCAACTAAGCGAAGATGCAATCATCAATTGGGCAACTAAGCGTATACCCATTGAAAGAACATAGTCAAATTTCATAGAATGTTAGGCAGAGCAGAATAAACACAAGTACAGTCCAGTAAATCTCAAGGAAACAATGTAATTTTGTTAACGACCAACCAACTAACTTAATCTAACATCACAATTAAATTAACACAATCGAACAGAACATACAACATAGTGATCGGAAACAATAAATTGAACATAACAAACAACATAGTGAATGAAAACAGTAAATTAAACGATCCTAAAACAAGATGTGTACTAATTAAAATGTAATAAATGAATAAGAAAACGTTTGTCTAAAAATGAAATGCACGTATCAATCAATGCGTGAACAAATGACAAATTTGTGAACAAAATTAAATACAACAACTAAGCTAATAAAGAAAACAAAATGATAATTCGATGGTGTCGGCTGGAATAAAAGAAATGCTAAAATCATGAAGCAATTGAACGCAGTGGAAATGAAACGGTTGAAATAAAACGTACACATTTAATCAGCAAATGCAGTTAGAATTCAGCAAGTGGAATTAGAAATGAAATGTCTATTAAAAACACGTGAACAGCAAAATAAATTGAATGAGTAAGCTTGCAATCAAACGTTAAAGGCAAAGTGCTTTGGAGTTATCCCTTCGTAGACGTGACAGCCAAGTGCCTGCGTCTTATTCCATTCCAGCCGTGACAGCAGCAGCTTCTTAAGAGCTCTACATTTTTTAGTTCGTTTGTGCTTCTCTAAAATGAATAAGGGACACCCCTTTTCTCGTGGCGGTTGCTGCCCTTTTAATGAATGAATTTTCATTTCCCTAATTCACGTGTTGTGCTTCTGCTGGACACTCTCATTCCTTGCCCATGGGCCCCGCTCATTGAAAAAAGAATTCAACCCCTAAAAATCACGTGCTGGACCTCCAAACCCAAGTTGCTGGATGCTTGCTGGATGTTGCTGGACGCGCCTCTCAAGCAGTTGGATGCTCCACTTCTTTTTCCTATTGTTGGACCGAGCTATCCAAGTTGCTGGCTTTCCTACTTTCTCCAAGCACCTCCCATTGCTCCGATTTGAATGGAGCCCGTGTGCTTGCTGGACGCGTGAAGATGTGGCAGAGAATGTCCAAGCTGCTGGACTGCTTGGATCATTGTGTGGTGATGGGCCATGACGTTTTGTGCTTCATGTGCGCCACTTCTCCAAGCCCGAAAGCAGCTGTGTGCCTCGCTGCAAGTGACACCATGTGCTGCCCTTAATTGAATCAACCAAAGGCTTCTTGGATGCATCCCTGCTGGGCCGTGAACCTGATGTGTGAAGGAATGCTCTGGACTTCAAGCTCTGGATGTTGCTTGAAAGTATGCCTACACATCCTAGGAAAGTTCCCAAGCAAGGAAGAGCAAAGGAGGCAAAGAAAAGTGCATTTTCAAGTGGCAGCCAACGCTTAGCGAACGTGTTGTTGCCGCTCAGCAGCAGTGGATCAGCTTCTTCTCTTTTGATCACGTTTTAAATGTTGTCCACATGGAACATGCAGCCCATGCCATGTAGGTTCTCCAGCATGCCTCTCTTACATATCCAGTAGCTTGCTAGGCACGTTTACAGGCTTTTATTACTCTATAAAAGAGAGGTTCTCTTCTTTGTAAAGCTAACTTGAATGTCATAAAGAATTGCTACTGAAATTAGCCTAGCATCTTTGCTTCAAATTCAACGTCTGTGCCACATTAGAACAATCCTCCTCTAGCTTCCTTCACTCTTGGAAGGCCTCCTGAGCTAGAGAAACTACACCACACACTTCCAAGCTTCACCAAACAATTGCACAAACATCTTTCGTGCACTGCCTCCACCAAACATCTCTTCATTCTGCTGCCACCTTCTGATCCGAGGAGCCTCTCAGTCTTAAAGATTGGAGCCGCTTCTATCATTATAAGTATCAAATCATTGAGTGAAACTTACTTCCCAATAGAAATTTAACACAAACGATTAATCTTTCAATCGTTTGTATTAAATTTTGAATTGTCCGATTGGATAGTTTGGAAAAATTATTTTTCATAATTTGCTATAACATGTACATTGGAGTTTATGCATGGGCTGCTGGCATTTTTCTCATGTGGGCTGCAGCTGCTTCACGTGTTGCTGGATGTGTTGATTTCCATGGGCCCATGCTATTTGCAATGTGCTGCAGCTCTCTTCAAGTGTGCACCTCTTGGACAAATTTAACCCAGCCTCTTGCTGGACCGTGATGCAACTTGACTTGTTGGATCTTCAAAAGCCCATGGTCCGTGAGCTCCTAAGCTGCTGCCAGCGTTTCTCACTCAAGCGTGCTGCTTTCCTTTGGGCCGTGAGTGAATTTGGAGCTGCCTTCTCTAGGAAAATCAAGTGCCTTCTTCAAAATAAAATATTGTGTTGCACATCCAAAATAAACCTCCACCTTTGGGTCTAATTGTCATTTTTTTTCAGCCCAAAATAATTCTGCTCTATATTTATGCTGCAATGAAATCAGTGCTCAAAGCAAATAAAAATGTTCAAGGTTTTTACAACAAGGTTTTTATAAAAGACCTCCACGTCAAAAATATAAAACACCTCTCTAACCTTCTAACCAAAATATAAGTGATAACGGTCTCAAAACCGTTATTTTCATGAATAAATTTGATATTAAATCACACCCTTTGTAGCTTAAAATGAGTTTAGAATCAAGTAAAACTCTTAAGTTGTGTTACATGAGACTCAAAAGTTGTTTTTAGAGATATTATGCTTGTTTTGCATTGTTTTGCAGGGTTTTGATGAAAATTGAAGATGGCAATGAAGTAGGAAGGTCATAGACTCAAGAATGAAGGAGAAAAAGGAAGAAAAGAAGAGTCTGTGAACCGCTCAGCGGTAAATTCCACCGCTGAGCGACGTAGTGCAAGGAAAAGTTGTTGTCTAGCGCCCAGGCAGTGACGCTGAGCATCCACAGCGACAAGCAAACCGCTCAGCGGTCATTTTAGGTGCCTGGGCGATTGTCTGTTTTTATATTTTGGATTCTGAGATCTTTCTGTTATCTTTTTGGCTTATATATAGCCCTAGTGCGAATCCAAATGTAATTCCTTTGGTAGAGAACAACGTCCACAACAGCTTTACACCTTTGGAGGAGATTTCTTGGATGCTTAGGCTCCACTTTATCAATTCTAGGGTTTGCTTTTCCATTCTTCCATTTAGTTCATCTAGTTTCACCATGATTATGGTGAACTAAACCCTTTGTTGTTGGGGAACAATGTAATCTTTTGAAACTCTCATATATTGAAATTCTTGTTTACTTTATATGCATGCATATGCTTGATTTATCAATTGTTGGGTTCTTTACCTTTACTTAATGCTTTTACCGTTTAACTCATTCGGTAGATGTTGTTTGTCTTTATTGATACGGGGACGTACAGTAATGACATGAACTGGGGAGAATTCCTTGATTATGTTAATACCGCCTAGGGATAGGGGTAGGATGATCAATTGTATTTTGCTTCCGCTTATTATGCATTATTAGTTACTAGGGGAGGCTAGGGATAGCAAGCCGGTAATTAGTAATAGGCTCTTTTCACCAAGGGATTGGGTTAAGGGTAGACCAAGAAAGTTTGCATGGCAATATGATAAATAAGCAAAGTAAATAAGAAGAGTAGATATATGAGGGTGGATAAGATGAAATTGTAAACCCCAACAACCTCATTCAATTATAGTTTCTCTTAGTCAATTGAATTCTTGCATTTGCATGTTTATTTCTGTTTTGCATTTAAACCATTCAAATTATTTTCTTTTACTCAAGTCTTAAACAATTTGTTTACACGAAAGATGAGGCTTTAAGAGTCCTCTAGGAAGAACGATATTGGGATTACCGATTTTTATTACTTGATACGATCTGGTACACTTGCCAGGGGTTTAACAATAAGCAAACAACACAGCAAGACTTGCATCAAGATATACCCTCTCCTGTAATCTACAACCCACTTTGAACAATCCTCAAAGTGTACCAGACTCCACGAGTCCAACCCCTGTAGTCACAACAGGTAACAACAATCACAACAATCACCACGGATGCCAAACAAGTTCTTGATCAACCTAGAACCACCTCAATTGTGCAAATTATGATCAAGTTCTCCTTCAGAAACTCTTCCAAGCACGATCAAAACTGTCTTCTTGATGAGTTCTTGGAGCTCTAAAATCTAGAGAATCAATCTGAAACAGAATATGAAAATGTTAGTTTTCCAAAAGTTCTCTGTAAATGATCAGGTCTCGTCTATTTATAGATTTCTATAAATCAGACGCTCCTATAGTCGAATATGCTCCTAATAGAGTCGACTGTATTTTAACAGTTATAAGAGTTAAGACATAATATTAGCAATTTAGTCAAACTAATTAATTTCTCAGTCAATACAGTTGACCAACATTCAATGCCCAACTAACTTTTAAAAATATAGACGTTGTAGTTCATGAGCATAACAAAATTTCAAAACAAGCAACTAATACAGTCGAATGCGTGGCGCACACAGTCGACTTTGACACTGTAGTTCACTTTGAAATTCTTTTCAATGTAAAATCTCACATAGCACTGCTTTTGAAAATCTATGCATAGTCACGAGCTTAATTCGACTTCCCCATAATGAAGTCGACTTATAGCTTGCAGATATGCAACACAATGTAAGTTATAAAAGTGCATGTGGTTTCCATCTTTCGAATCATGTGAAAGGAAACCAGATATGATGCAACATATATAAGCTCAATAAAAGTGCATTCACATATCATAAAACATGTTCAACAATATATCAATCAATAAGCAATAGAACATGTAACACATACACAATACACGTGTTATTATAAATGTGTTGTCATCATCAAAAACCAGAGTGATATAGATATTGTGTTGTCAACAATCTCAACAGCTCGGGCCTTACATGAGGTGCTTTCACCGACCAGGTGGACTCCTTGGATGCCTGAGCGTCGACTTTCATGGATCAGGCCCTGTTTCTGCTCTTTTTCGACTCTATTGGATCGGATCCTATTTTTGCACGTTTCTGACCTTATTTAAAGGACCCTAGGGCTCTAGGTTTTGTATCTCCAGCAGAGAAGAGCATAGCAATACACTATTTTCCCAATTCTTAGGCTTTCTTTCTCGTTCTCTTCCATTGTTCATAAAGTTCCCCCATGTCTATGGGGAACTAATTTCTATTTATTGTTGTGGGATGATGTAAGCTTGTAAACTCTCATGTATTTGAATTGATTGTTTATTCCATATGCTTTTTCATTACTTGTTAGAGTAATTCATCTATTTCAACGTTTGCTGTGTTTAACACATTCATTACCATGTTTTATGAATTGCATGAGTGTCGGGAGGTTCCTTACAATTCAGGTTCTTGATGAATTACTCCTAAGAGTAATATTTCCCAGGGATGGGGGTATGAGTCTTGGTCATCTTAACCTCTTGATTTCACATCTTTTTATCAGGAATGCTAGGAATTGTATGAATTGGTAATTTGGGATAGGCTTATTCGCTGAGGGATCGGGTTTAGGTGATTTATTGAGGGACGTTGACATTAATGCAAAAAGAAGAATTCTTATATACATGAGACGGAACTTGGTGAAATCTAACCCCAACAACATATCCATCTCATATAAATCAAGATCCATTCATCTCTGTACTTTTTTGTTATTGATCACTTGCATTCATATTTAATTTTATGTCCTTGCATTCAAACCCAATGATTTCTTTTTATTTTAAGTCTTAATTAATATTGTTATCATACGACTATTTAGCGCCGAGAGTCCTTTGGGATACGATACTTGGTCTTACCATTTCATATTACTTATGCGACTCAGTACACTTGCCGATTTGTCCCAACATCAAGCTAGGGAGAATATTCTATTCTTTGGTGAGGATATTGGTGCATTAATATACCTAGCTTGGGAAAGGGAAATTGATGACATGCATCCATTCATTGCTAGAAAAAGTAAACCTGAATCCTATTTCCATTCTAGCAATAGTGAATCTTATGTCCTTAGTCTCTACACATCTACATTTAAAGTGCATGCAATAAAATGGTGGGATGAAAGACAATATCATGTTAGGATAGGAAGAAAGTCCCCCATTCTTGATTGGTATGAATTAAAATCTTGCATGAGAAGAGAGTTTGTGCCTTCAACTATTAAGAAACCTACAATTACTGAAAGATTACATTGAAGATGGAAAAACATTTCTTGAAAGTTTAAATGACAATGGTTTCCTTATTAACGAACTAGAATTTGAGATTAACCTTAAGGAGCTGAAAGCTAAGAAGATAGCGTTGAAGGTTAAGAGACTACAAAAAGAGGTTGAGGAAAAGAGAAGAGAAAAAGAGAGAAAGGAAGAAGAGAGACGATAACGAGAGAGAGAAGAAGAAGAGAGAAAGGAATATGGCAATTCAAATCTTGAGTTAATGTTACCCTTGTGTAAACAAGTAACTCAAGATAAAAATCAAATAACTTGGGAATATGGAATTTGTTGAGATTGTTGACAACACAACTTTTATATCAATCTAGTTTTTGATGAGGACAACACATTGCTTAATAACATGCATATGTTGTTTGCTGTTGTTACATGTTCTTATGCAAATTGATTGTTATATCTGTGAACATGCTTATGTACTGTGTTACATGTTCCTATGTTGATTGATTGATATATATGTGGAATGTGTATATATGCTTTATGTGCTATGTGTAATGCATCATTACATATGTTTTTCTGCACAAGTTTTAAAGCTGAAAACCACAAGCACTTTCATGAAATTATAATTGTGTGACAAAGTTCTAGTGCAGTCGACTACATTATTAATGGATTCGACTATGCTAAAATCTTTGTACAGATTTTGAGAATCAGTGCTCTGTGAATTTTTGAGAAGAAAAGAATTTCAAAATGTTTTACATGATTGAAGTCGACTATGTGCGCCACACATTCGACTGTATTAGTTATCTGATTTGAAATTCTGTTATGTTCTTGCACTCTAACTGTATTAAATGTGTTTTATTTTTGGTTGACTGTATGCTACCAGGTTGACTGTCTGTTATAACTGTCATAATCCAGTCGATTGAATTAGTAGCATAATCGAATGAGAATCTGTCTGATTATCAGAAATCTATAAATTGGCTGAACACGAAGATGTTCAGAGACTTTTGATGAACTGATAATTTCACTTCTGTTTCATATTGAATTCTCTGTTGTAAGAGCTCCAAGAATTCTCCAAGAAGACGGTGGTGATCTTTCTTGAAAGAGATTCAAAGGGAGGTTCTTCTGCACACACAAATATTGATCAGTATCTCAACAAGAAGGTGTTTCTAGATTGATCACGTTCCGGCTTGGCATCCTTGAAGACTGCTGCATTGTTTTACTGGCTTGGCATCCGTAAAGACTACTGGTATTTGAACCTATTGGTTACATGGGATTGTTCACTTTGAGGATTGTTCAAAGTGGTGTTGCAGATTGCAGAAGAGGGGATTCTTGCTACAAGTCTGGTTGTATTGTTTTGCAGCTATACTTTGGTTTTTGGTTAGATAGGAGATTTATATTTTTGACGTGGTGGTCTTCTATAAATTCCTTGTTGTAAAAACCGCAACCATTATAGTGCATTTGCTTCCTGGGTTGGAAGGACATTGGATGTAGGAATTGTTGGTCGAACCAGTATAAAAATCAGTGTTTGATTTTCTCTATCCCTACACTTTTACTTTGCAGTCGACTTTACTTTTCACGCAGTCAACTACGTTTTTCAGCTGCATATGATTTTTCATTACTTGCATTTCAAGAAAGTGTAAAAAGTTTAATATTTTGATTGCAAGATTGTGAAAAGATTTTGTTTTTGAAAAAACACCAATTCACGCCCCCTCTTGGTGTAAAAACGAAGCCAACCTGTTTTCCAACATAATTCTCCATTTTTCCAAGACTAATTTTCAGAAAATATTTTTCAAAAATACAAGACTTTTCTTTTGTTTTCTTATCTTTACTTACATCTTATTAATCATACTCATTTTTTCTATCTTTTGTAGATATATATTTGATCCCGGAGGAAAATAAAAACCATAGTTTTACTTCTTTTTTTCTTCCCGATTTGAGGACAAATCGTTTTTTAAAGAGGGAGGGAATGATGACAACCCCTTTAGGGACTTCCCATCCAAACAAGTATTAACTTAACACTAAGACTAAGAAAGGGAAGTTGAATAAGGACTTTTAAACAATAGGATCTTTTCTTTCTAAGTCTTAGAATGTTATCTTTAACTAAATATATTTACATTGTTTCGTAGGACACTAATAAACATTCAAATTCATTTACAACAGATCAAACACATGTTGAAATGTATTTTAACATTAAATAAAGTACACAGTCTAATAAAATACAATCTAATCAAATGCAATGTTTAAATCTAGTAACTAAGAACTATTATATAATCTAACTATATACTTTGCAGCAGCTTTTTTGATGAATGATAGTGGCTTCTCAGGAACTGGTGTAGTAGTCTTGAACCTCTGCACAAGACAATTTATATTAATTAGTGTATTTGAATTCTAAATTTTGGAAAAAATCAACATTTGTTAAAGTTAAATATTACCGTTTCCCAGCCTGTTGTGATATGAGAACGAATAATTTGGGTCATCCAATACATTACGTAGTATTCGCACTCATATGACCCACTCTGTCTGTTACACTACAATATATCAACACAGTTGTAAATAGTTAGTTAAAAACATTAAAACAAAACAACTATAAGAAAGTATGGCTTTGCCATATGTCAAACCTTGAGAGTAATCCATGCAATCTTTCTAGTGTGTGTAATTGATCTCCCAACCATCATCATACTTGCTGGAATAGAACTATATATATAAAAAAAAGGGTTTTAGCATTCATTTATATAAAAAAGAAAGTCCAAACATTGAGGTTCTTACCAATCAACTAGTTGTCTGAGATTTGTGGGAGGAGGCCTGTGCAATGAGCAGAATCATAAAGCATAGCTCTCGTGCATAGAAATAACAAGAAGCTGCCAATGGCGCCTGAAATTCATAATAACTTAACTATTATATTTTAAAATCACACATGGAACTTTATTATGTTAACAAAGTTCACTTACCGGATATATAAGGCAAAAAATATATTTTCTTGCCGCTTGCAAAATTTCTGATGAGATTTGTGTTGATGTGATCAAAATCATTTGATTCGTGAATGGATTGGGGATCAATAAATCCATAATCATCAGAGTGCCCCAACTTGTTCCTCGTCCCACACAAATACCTGAAATCAAAAGTTAACTTTGAGAAAAGGATACTTGATATACAAATCAATTATATATATATATATATAGCTCATAGACTTACATCATCCATAGCTGAATAATTGTAATATTCAACTCTTGTGTTCCCGAAGCAAGCTCTCTAACATCTGAGGCATGAAGGTATAATGGGACCTCAGAGACTCTCCCAAATACATTAGAATCATATTCAACCTCCAAAGGCTTATCTTGAAGGATGTCAGCAAGTAGCTGCAATGAACCAAGAGGATCATCCTCAGATAGAGGAATCTTCTCTTGTGCCTGCAGTGAACCAAAATAAGATAAGTTTTGACATCAATAACATGCAAACTTTAAAATTGAGAAGTGTAAAGAAGAATTCCATACCGGGGGGTCAGAAACTGAACCAACCAAATGTTTAGGCCAAGTGATAAAGGACTTGAATTCTTGTTCCACAGTGAAAATCTCATTTGTGGCCAGAGGAACTAAGGCATCAGGTAATATCATTTCGTCCACTGAGACCTTCACCTCATCCTCTGATATCTTTTCACCATGAACAACAATCGCTGCCTTAAACATTGTTCCACGAGCTACCAGGACCGTCTCGGTATCGTCTAAAATGTATAGCAGACATGGACTAGCATCGTCCATGTCATCCCCTGGGACGGCTGGTGCGGAACAACTTCCTTTCCCGCTTCTCCCTGTCACAGTAAATGTTAGATTATACAAAAGATAGAAATAATTGCACATAAATGTTTATTAAGTTTACCTGTGGGAGGCACAACATGTTCCTGTTCCTGTACAGGAGATGGCACCGGGCGCATGCCATAGGTCTCAAACTACTGCTGGAACATGGAGCTGAACTCACTAAACAATTCAGCCCTGAGCTCTGACCTAACCTTGTTTGTGATCTCGTCCGTAAGGTCGGCTCGAACCTTTTTTGTGATCTCTTGTGTCATCCTTTCTCTTTGTGCTTCGCTGTATGCATAAGGATGACGAGAATAGCTCCCAAAATATTCTTTAATTCCTACTCCAGGACCAGCAGCACGTACACGTCCAGGGTGCTCAGGTCGTCCAATCGCAGCAGCAAGAATATCCTGGCGACCCTCTGGAGTGAATTGACCTTGGGATCTCTGCTCAACCAAGGAGTCCTGTAACATTACAAAACACCATTATTCTTTAAAAAGTTCAATGTAGTATGTATAATTACAATTATTATTATTTTAGGAACAGTGATTACTTACAATTCTTTCAGAAATTTCCCGTGCAGTGTCGGAAGAGTAGGTGCCCAATGGTCTCATACGAGCCAACTTCCATTTTTCATGTCTAGAAGGTGGAGAAGGAGGCTGAGGGGGGCTACCACCCTGAGATGGTGGTCTAGCATCTGCCTTTTGCTTGAGGATTTTCTCCTCAAGCTTCCTATACCCACCACGAGATAATAGGTGGGGTTTTTTGTTATGAGCACTTGTTCCTTGTGCTTTGCTTCTAATTGCCTGTCACATACACATTAATTAATTAGTTCATATGATATATCAATTATGAGCACTTGTTAATAGGAATTGAATAATATCAATTATACTAACCTGTCATTCCTCTGACATCCGACTCTCTTTAAAAAGCCGCCAAGTCTCCTCATCAATGGACTTATATGAACTACATGGAGACTTATGTTTAAGGTGTCCAAAGATATATCTTGATGTCAACTTACTTTTAAAGTTTCTGAAGTTTTCAGCAACAGTTGACAAACACTTATTTCTAAGTGTTGCGACATTTGGAATGTCAAATGTCAGCTGAAATAAACATAATAAAGTTGTATCAGTACAAAATTATCAATATAAACAAATTTTAATTCAAATGATATTAACTAACTTACCAATATATCGTTCCATATAATGTTCCGATCAACCTCGGACACATTATCAAAAGATGGAGTGAGAATACTAATCCTATCACGTGCCACTACTCCAAGGTATGATCGAGAAGTCATCTGCATAGGGGCCAGTTGCCACACCCGTGACCACGTTCACATTCACTCGAGTTCTTTCACCACTATTCTTTCTGATCAAAAGTTGTTTCATCCTAGTGGGTCCTCTAGTGGATCTGGTAGGGGGAGCCTCATCCCCTGAAGAATGTGGATGATCAGCCATATATCTGTCAAAATAAATAGCAACATGAAATATTAATAAAAGACTTATGTAATATCATATAATTTAACAAAACATGTAATGGTAATCATTGGAAATATATAAAAGGAAAACTTATGTGATATTAATAAAATACCGCTACAGAAATTGAAAATTCATACATAAAGATATGGATTCATCATATGTATATTCCCTCATCATGATCTGATCGAATTGCATGTACATCGTCGTCAACTAGAGATTGGTCGTCCAAATTTGTTGTAGTTTGAAATGAATGGTTGTCAGCAATATGAATATTAATCAGATTGTCTTCGTTAACTTCAATTTGTTTTTTGCCTTGAAGAGCGACATACCAATGGTCAGACGCAGGATCTTTGGCATAAAAAACCTGAGATGCTTGATGAACCATGATAAACGGTTTGTCTCGGTAACCCACCTTTCGAAAATCAACCAGTGTCATACCCGATTCATCTATTTTTACACCACTCTTATTGTCAAACCACTTACATTTGAACAATGGAACAAAAAACTTGGTGTAATCAACCTCCCATATCTCTTCTATTATACCATAATATCTCATTGATCCAAGTACAGGAGATTGATCTTTTGATGTGGAAAATTGAAGTGACTCAGCTTCTAAACTGACTCCACTATTTTGTATTGTGCTTTTATCATCCAAAGTCTTCGTATAGAATGTGCAATTATTGACTTCATAACCTGTACAACACACGACATCAAACTTCAAACCATTTGCAAGCCACAATAAAGTTTGAGAAGAATGTGGCTCTTTGTTAATTTCATATTTGAACCAAGACATAAATGTTTTGTTATGCTCCATCAACTGCCATTTCTCTTATTGTCTTGGATTTTTATTCTTAACAATGGCTTTGTGTGCTTCCAAAAAAGGGATCACCTCATCTGTGTTGTTCAATATATAAAGATGCGCTTGCAACAATTCTTCGCGATCTTTTGTCACCACATTCACACCTCGGATGCTTTTACTTGTAGAAAATTTATTCAACCATGATGTGCGAGGAACTCCTATCGGATTCGTTGATGTCATGTAATCTGAACAAAACTCGATACTTTCTTCAGCAATATACCTTTCAATCATCGAACCTTCAGGACGATATGGATTTTTAACGTACCCTTTCAAAATCTTCATATAACGCTCAATAGGATACATCCATCTTAAGTATACTGGTCCGCACAACTTGATTTCTCTAACCAAATGAACAAGTAAATGTACCATGATGTCAAAAAAAGATGGAGGGAAAAACATCTCTAGTTGACACAAGATGATAACAATCTCGCCTTGAAGTTCATCTAACTTTGTAGGATCGATGGCTTTACTACATATTGACGAGAAAAATGAACACAACCTGTTTATGGTTTGCCTAACATTTTTGGGCAAAATTCCACGAATAGCCACCGGTAATAACTGTTGCATTAAGACGTGGCAATCGTGAGACTTCATGCCAACAAGCTTTAAGTCCTGCATCGACACTAAACTCTTCATATTTGAAGAGTATCCTTGTGGTACTTTGATACTCTTTAAACAAAGACAAAAACTTATCTTCTCTTGTCTAGACATTGTGTAACATGCAGGGGGCAAATAAGTACGTTTACCAATCTCCTTGGGTGCCAACTCTTCTCGGATATTCATGTCAATCAAATCCAAACGAGCATTCATTCCATCTTTTGTCTTTCCCTGAATGTTGAGTAGTGTACCAATCAAGCTATCACACACATTCTTTTCTACATGCATCACATCTATGCAATGTCGAACATCTAACTTTGACCAATATGGAAGATTAAAGAATATTGATTTCTTCTTCCAAGGGGTCGTTACAGATGACTTCTTAGATGTTTTCCCAAATACATGATGTATTTTATTAACTTTTTCAAGAACTTGAAGGCCAGTAAGTGGATTTGGTGCTTCGTCCCTCTCTTGATCTCCATTGAATGCTTTTTTCAACCTTCGATATGGATGATTACGTTTTAGAAATCTTCGATGACGTAGATACACCGTCTTTCTTCCATGTTTCAATTGATGAGTTGCAGTGTTTTCTTCACAGATAGGACATGCTTTATGACCCTTGACACTGTATCCTGACAAATTACCATAAGCAGGAAAGTCATTAATGGTGGAAAATAACATTGCACGCATCACAAAAGTCTCAGAAGCGAATGCATAAAATATTTCAACCCCATCAACCCACAATAACTTCAAGTTTTCAACTAGTGGGCTTAGATAAACATCTATGTCATTTCTAGGCTGCTTTGGACCAGATATCATCATAGACAACATCATGTACTTCCTCTTCATGCACAATGCAAGAGATAAGTTGTAAATTATCAATATAAATAGCCAACAACTGTGATTGGTACTCAGATTACCAAATGGGTTCATTCCATCAATGGCTAAACCAAGCCTAAGATTTCTACACTCTTTACCAAATTTGGGGAATTGTTGATCAATATTTTTCCATTGCTTTGAATCAGCTGGATGACGAAGCAGCCCGTCAATTTTTCTCTCATCTGCATGCCATCTAAGGTTTTTAGCATCTTTGGGATTCGCAAACAAACGCTTAAGTCGGGGCACTATTGGAAGGTACCATCAAAGCAAATCCATCTTTTTGTATCTGACCATTATCTTCACTATTGTTTTTTGACTTGTATCGTGATAAGCCACATTTTGGACACTTTGTCAACAATTCAAACTCTTTCCTATATAAAATACAGTCATTGGGACAAGCATGTATCCTTTTATACTCCATACCCATTGGACAGAGAATTTTCTTCGCATCATAATTACGAGTGGGTAGTGTATTTCCATCTGACAACATTTCATTCAACAACGTCAACAATTCTGTAAAACTCTTATCAGTCCATCCATTGCTCGCCTTCAAATTCATGAGCCTTAACACAGCTGACAAACGTGTGAACTTAGTTGAACCGACATACAAAGGTGTTTCCGCATCAGTCGACATCGTCTCATACACATGAGCTTTGGCAAAATTTTCTGCGCCAACATCGCGGATCATGTCCTCCAATTTGTCTTCATCCGGTCGATCTTCTTCCATGGTGGAATCAGTAACATTTTCAGTTTACGAGTCAGTCGGAAAGTACATTTCTTCGTCGTGCCATATCCATGTTGTATAACATCTTAGGAAACCATCACAGATAAGATGTTCTCTAATTAGGGTTGCGTTCAACTTTCTCCCATTCAAACAGTTCACACAAGGACATCTAAACTTCACTTCATCATCACTTCTCCCCTCATTACATTGTGCAAATTGTATAAATTCCTCTACACCTCTCTCGTACTCAGCACTAATACGTGGTAAATTAAATCAATTTCGATCCATTCCTAAATTTTACAAAATTAAAATTATACAACCGCGGCATATATCCCCTGTCACCTACTGACATTCCCCATCTTTCAGATTCGTGGAGTATGCAGGGAATAGGTCGCAATTCTGCAGAGAACCGCGACATATAAGTTACATTTATTTACAAAACTGTCACCGCACACCATTATGCAACGGTTTCTGCTGAACCGTGACATAATGTGCGCTGTATAAACCGAATTTTGTACTAGTGAGAATCATGTCACCAATGTATAGTCGCCACACGTGAAAAGGTTTTGGTTTAGAAAATAGGTAATAGTTTGGTCATAAACCAGCCACAGGTTTAAATAACCCACCTATTCCAAAGGAAACTTGTGGTTTTCAGTGACTTACACTATCTAAACGTCTTCTATTCAATTTCAAACATCAATAATTGAATAATTGCTTTCAACTATAAATGTTAAAATAATCAATTTGGCACGACGCCCTTTTCTCATAACTAACAATTTAAATTAAAATTATTGCAATTCCAGAGCTCGAATCTTCCTCATGAGTCAACGAATAATTCAAACTATGCCTCTCTGGGTGAATTTAATTGGAAGTTATCTATAAAAACAAATAAATAAATTTATGACTTGCTTTTCTTAACGAGTTTATATAAAAAGCTTATTAATACAACGTAATTAAACTTGCATGTACATGTGTATAAGTACGGTTTGTTGATTCAAGAAACACGAAAGTAGTTCAATAAAATTAATTAAATACAAACTTAGATGAATGACTCTCGTCCTTTGATAATTTTTTTTCCCTTAAATATACTTTTAGTCTTCGTTTGTTTTCGATTTTGGTTGTTGCAGGCCTTTTTTACTTATTCAAAAATTTAAAATTGTCGTTTTTAGTTTTTATAAAATGTACCACTGGTTTTAATTTTTCTAATATTGTATTTCTTTTTATTCTTTTAAAATTTAATATCACTAATTTTGGTTTCTAATATTTTTTTAAGATACATAAATAACATATATCATATAATATTACAGGTAACAAATAGTAATTTTAAAGTTTAGAAATAGTAAAGATTGAGAATTTTTTTACTGTAAACAAAATCAAAACAGATTCGTTACATATAATGATATGTTTTCGTTAGTTCTTAAAGTAATTGAAAATGTGTTTGACTTTTTAGTATATATTATATCTGTTTATTAAAAGAATCAATATTACTTTACCTCTTGCTTTAGGCTTTGATGTATGTAAGATTATTTCATGGTTAATATTAACATTATTTTTTTATTTAATAATCACATGGGACAATTCTTAAATACTAACTACTCATTTATTTTAATTGTTAATGAAGTTCAAACAAAATTAATATAATTAAATTATTCTAATTAATATTTACTAGGAAACATATATTAAGTAAAGCTTCATAATATTTTATTAACAATTTAAAAAGTGTAACCAATTATAATATTTTTAATTTTAAAATATTAATAAATTTGAAATGATGGTATGTGTATACCATACATTGTACCCATATGTGATGATGGGTCAAAACATTTCTATTAATTCATATTTCTTATCTTTAGGAAGAAATAATATATGGAATGCACAACTCACAAGATAGACTTGTATTAAGTTGTCCAAAATAAAAAAATACACTTGTATTAAAAAATGAAAAAGGTGGAAATGCACAAATATATTTTGAAAGAAAGAGGAAAATCTTTTTTGATCTATTGGTCAACTTTGTGATCACCGGCTTTTGTTTTCCGTCAAAACACGCACACTTTCTTAAAAATCTTACGTCTGTTCATTCGTCATGACAATTGGGTTTAGGAATAACATAATCATAATAAATAATTACTTCATTTTCCAAGTTGTACAAGAACTTCTGGAAAAAAAAATACTATATATTTGGTATTAACCTATTCTAACATCCATACGTGGGTTGTTTCTTATATAATTTCTTTAATATATGTTAGAGATGATTTTGGAATATGTAATTCCTGTCTGTACAAACCATACTGCTTAAGAGCTCCGGCTAGCTTTGCAAACCAGCAACGAGGGGCTTGTCTTAAGCCGTACAAAGACTTGTGTAACCTGCAAACTTGGTTGGATCGTTGATTGGTAAAACTAGGAGGCATCTTCATGTACACCTCTTCATCAAGATCACCATGTAAGAAAGCATTATGGACATCCATTTGGTGAAGTTCCCATTTCTTGGCGGCTGCAACAGCAAGGAATGTTCTAACAGTAACCATCAGAATGATATTTGATTTGATAGACCCATTTGCACCCGATAGCCTTTTTGCCCGAAGGAAGTGATTGCACTGACCAAGTGCCATTGTTTTCGAGAGCTTGAATTTCTTGTTGCATTGCAAGGCACCATCTTGGGTCTTTCACAGCTTCAGCAAAGGTTCGAGGTTCTGTCCCTGCAGTTATAGCTGCCAAAAAACGCCTATGTGGTAAAGAAAATTTAGTGCAGCTTACATAGTTTGCCATGGGATATGGCGTACCTGAGGAGCATGACAGAGTGGTGGAACACGTGGAGGACTTATCTGGAAAACTGTGTTAGTCACAAAATCTCGTAGCTTAGTAGATGGAAATTTGACGCGATGACCTCGTCCCAATGGTTCAGTGTGGAGTCAGTGTTTGTTGTTTCCTCGGATGCAGTATCTCCTTGTTGTGTGAGAGCAATAGAACGCTGTTCAGTTTGTTGTTGTGTCCCAGTATTTGTTGCAGTGGAGTCAGTATTTATTGTTCTCCCATCAGATACAATATCAACTATAGGTGTAGCAGCCATGTCTTGAGAAGAGAATGAGACAACAAGGCTGTTTTGGTTACTATCATCACAGTAAATAGGCAATTGATCCATCACATAGGGAAATTGTTCTTCAAAAAAAATAACATCTCTTGAGACAAAGAAAACTCCTAACTCTAAGTCATACATTCTCCATCCTTTTTGTCCATAAGGATAGCCCACAAAGACACATTTTCTGCTTCTAGTAGCAAACTTATCTCCCTTGTGATTTTGATTATGCACATAACATAAGCACCCAACAACTCTAAGGTGTGTAAGTGAAGGGGGTGTTCCATATAAAATCTCATAAGGAGTCTTGCCGTGCAACAATGGGGTAGGCGTTCTATTTATCAAATGACATGCAGCCAATACACATTCTCCCCAAAATTAAATTGGAAGATTAACTTGGAATCGGAGTGCACGAGCCACATTTAGAATGTGCCTATGTTTGCGCTCCACTCTGCCATTTTGTTGTGGTGTGTCTACACATGAGGTTTCATGTATGATTCCACGATCACGAAAATAATTCCTTAGGCACGTAAATTTGGTTCCATTATCACTACGAATGGTTTTCACTTGCTTATCAAACTGTCGCTCTACCATGGCCAAGAATTGACAAAGATATTTTGTAACTTCACTTTTTTCAACAAGCAAATAAATCCAAACAACCCTAGAGAAATCGTCAACAATGGTCAAGAAATAGCTAGCCCCACAAAATGAAGGAGTTCGATAGGGACCCCACAAATCACAGTGGATTAACTGAAAAATATCCATTGTTTTATTTTCACTAACCGGGAAACTTTCTCGTGATTGTTTTGCTCTAAGGCATGTATCACAAATCTGGTTACACATTTCATTATTACTACTTGATTTCACATTTGGAATCATTCCTAAAACTTTAAAAGATGCATGTCCCAATCGTTTATGCCACAAATCTAAAGGCAGATTATTCATGGTCTTCATAGTTGCTACGATTACCTTCCTATCCAGATAATAAAGCCCCTCTCGTTGTTCACCCACTTCAATCACCATCCTCGAAATGCGGTCCTGTATGACACAAGATTTGTCAGTAAAATGAACTATGCAATTGGTTTGGTTGATCAATTTTGAGACTGAAATGAGATTGCAATTTAAGCTTGGCACATAAAGCACATTGGACAACTTTAGTGTGTCATCAAGTATCGTTATTCCTTCCTTTGTAGCAATCGTTTGATCTCCATTAGGTAGTCCCATAGGACATACCTTAATACTGCATATATCAGTTAAGCATTCTAGCTTACCAGTCATATGATGAGTCGCCCCTGTGTCAATAATCCACGAAAAAATTGAACACTTACCATTCAACTTTTTCGTTGCCCCTAGTTTAGCAGTATTCAAAAGACTGACTAGTGTTTGCCACTATTCACCGGTTAGCCCATTGATGGCATTGTGAGTTGTGTTTGACCAGTCTCCATTGCCTCCTATGCCAATCATGTCGCTTGTGCTGCATGGGCTTTAGTAGTAGCTTCGCGTCCTTTACTTGAACCTGCAAAATGTTGTCCTGGTTTTCCTCGTCTATTTCCTTTACCTGGACCACGAGGGCGTTCTCCCCACCACTCAGGATAACCTATGATCTGAAAACAACTTTCAGAGTCATGTCCAGGACGGTTACAATGGATGCAGGTTCTTATCTTCTCTTTTCCTCCATTTTTGTCTTTGTACCGGGATCCTCCTTGCACAGCGAACGCCATCACCTCTCCTTTTTCGTATTTTGCACGAGTAACGATGTGTACCCGTTCTTCTTGCACCAAAGTAGAATACACTTTGTTCAAAGTTGGCAGCAGATCTTGTGCAAGAAGATTGGATCTTACTGTTGCATAAACAGTTTCATCCAAACCCATGAGAAATTGATGCACTTTCTCTTCTTCACGTTTCTTTTCCAACATAGATCCGAGGTTGCATGTGCACAAGCCACACTTGCAGCTGGGTATCTGTTCAAAATTCCCAAGTTCTTCCCACAATTTCTTTAGTTTCCCATAGTACGTGACAATGGTCAACCCTTTTTGTTTGCACTCAACAAGCTTTGCTTTAAGTTGTTGAATACGTGGTCCATTCATGATGGAAAATCGTTCCTTGATATCATCCCATAGGTCTTGCGCCACCTCCATATGGGAGATAGTTGATCATAACGCAGGTTCAACCGTGTTCATGATCCAAGAAACCAACAAAGAATTGTTGGTCCACCAGTCTTCGAGATCTGCAGATCCCTCCTTAGGCCGCAAGAGTGTTCTATCTATGAAGCCAAATTTCTTTCTAGCGCGCAAAGCAGTTCTAAGCGATCGAGCCCATTCATCATAATTATCTCCTTTCAATTGAACTTGCGTGATCAGACTTCCGGGGTTGTCACCAGGAGTTATATCATAAGGGGAAATTGTCTTCCTTATGAGCACTCCGTCACCAGCCATGTTAACAAACAGACCACGAAGATACTTAGATCAGTCACGTATCAGTTGGCTCTGATACCATGTCAGAGATGATTTTGGAATATGTAATTCCTGTCTGTATTTGATTCTGATATTCACGTATATATACACATGTGCAAAAGCACCCTGTCAACGTAAAAATAAAATAAATCCCGAAATATATGTTGTCTATTCCTAATTATATGCTATTTACAGCTATTAAAGGAAATCACGGTCAATCACAATATTCTCTAAGATAATCCAAGATTATAGATATTAGCTCAACAATATAGATTCTCTAAATAAAGTGTTGCAATAAGTAGAGATATTTTTTAACATTATCAAAGTGAAAAAGACAGTTATTAGAAAAATGAAAGAATTAAAATTAAAAAGAAAATACCCGAATTCTATCTCTATTATAATTTTGTGATTTGTAAAAGACCGTCAATAAAAGCTAAAGTAAAACATGAAAAGGAATGCAACTTTACAAATTAAAATTAAAGAAATAATTCATCAATTTAAATATACAAAATCAAATTTGACAAAAATGGATAAAAACAAGTAGTGCAATTTTTTTCTTAAATTTTCAACCAATAATTGTTAGTCAAATTCATGTTAAATTAAATATGTAAACCAATAATTTTTAACCAATAATTGTCAATAACCAATAATTTTTAACCAATAAATTAGTCCATTTCATCCATGTCATCGAGCTATTCGTCTTATCCGAAACGCTTAAAATGTTTCCATAGATTTTTCTTGAGAGGAACGGTTTCATAGTTGTAATATACCATTTATTTTGTTGACCATGGTAAATTGTTATATACCATAAAGAATATTCGAGAATCCCTTGTTTTTTCTCCATTTAGTTATAACCTTCGACCATAAATGTCTAAATACATGGATCACACAGTGGGAAAAGTAGGCAATCTCAACGTAAACATCGAAGAACAACATAATAAACTTTTAATTTTATAGTTTGAATATTTTATTTTATTTTATGTTTTTGTCTCTCAGCCAACAATTTATATGCGTGCTTCTGAAACTGACCAAACATTACTTGTGAGAATCAATGTTAGGTATACCATGTTGTCTCAAGACAAACCTTGAAAGACCCCACCATCATTGGAATCCAGAAGCTTGGCGTAATAGTTTGAATATAACCATTACAAGATCAATGTTAAACAAACCCTAATCCTTATGTGTTATATCTTCAACAAAGAAAAATTGAAAACCATTATCTTTGAAGAATGGTGATTTGTGATCGTGGCAAGTCTAACACAAGAGTGTACCAAACAAACAAAAAAACAAAATCACAATATTCAAAGCCGGCATGGTTGACCAGACCCCACCGACCCTTCCACGCCTTTCACAAACAACCCTAATGGACTGCATCAAAGTCAAATTTATTCAAAGTCAGCCATTGCCTTCACCATGAAAAAAAAAATAAAAAGATATATATATATATATATATATATATATATATAATATCATTCTTTTTGTATAATATTCATCATTCTTACATCTTCTTTTTCACATCCACACAACAAGACAATCATATTCTCTCAAGATTTGTTCCACCTATAGTACAATGGGAAATGCAGCTGTGACTCCATGCTTTCACCAAAAAAGTTCATCAGAATCATTGTTGTCATCGAAACTTATATTCTGGGATGGTAGCACGAGATGTCTGAAGGGTAAGCACGTGGCTGGTGAGATCATGTTTGAGTTCCCAGATAAGGTTGTTTGCCATGCAGATTCCTTCTTTATAGGACACCCAATTCCTGCTTTAGCATTAGAGGATGAGTTGATGGTAGGTGAAGCCTATTTCGTTCTTCCCATTCAGTTCTTCACTTGCAAAACCCTTTCTGTCTCTTCACTCTTGTCCTTGGGATCATCCCCTAACAAGGCCACTATCAAATTTGGGGAATGCGCTTTTGAGTACTTGAAAGGGTCCAACGGAAGGGTACTCATAAAGGTCATGCCTCAGTTCATCACAATGCTCATCAATAGAGGTAAAAGATGCAACCCCACCACCACTCACAACAACTTTCTCTGCAGTACTCCTGAGTTGAAAAAACACTACCAAATGCTTGTGAAGTCTAAGGATCAGGTTTGGTCACCTAAGCTTGAAACTATTTCGGAGCACAAGGTTCGGTTTTCACCATGTAGATTTATAGGTTTAGAATGGAAGGAAAAGGAAAAGACAGAGGTTGTGTCTTCTTGATAGTTTTCATGTATTTTCAGTAGATGTTTCAAATTTGTACACTCATACATTACAAATAGATACTTCAACTAATTACGGCACCAGTTTTGTTCATAGTGTTTGTGGAAGGGATATGCTAAGGAAAGTTGTTTGGAAAGTAGTCAAAATTGATGTACTGAAATAAACCTTTTGATGACTAATTCATGCACCCCCCCCCCCCACCCCCCCCCCCCTCCCCCCCCCCCCCCCCCCCCGGTTTTGGAGTCAGAAACATGGTCTAAATTATGGGTATTGCATTAATCTATTTTGTTGCAATTTTCATATATATAGAAGAAAAGATCTTGATAATTCGCAGCAGCAAGTAGAACACATTATACAAAGACTTATTAGTTATTGATACATGCATTAGATTTGGTATCACCAAATTTTAGTAATACTCATATAAAAAATGCTTAACTACGAAGTTCTAATGGAATCCAGTACATTAATATTGATATGAATCTTGGAGTACAACAAAAAACACTCTACATCTAGGTGGTGGAAAGACTTAGGCGAGATATGTTGTGGAGAATGTGACGTGTTATTCTGGAGTTTAAAGGCCCGTTAGCTCAGTATTTAGCTGGGAGGGAATTACATTGGGTGACAACGAAGGAAAACCTTATGAGTAGAGGAACATCATTATGAGAAATATCATCTCCTTTATATGGACTAGAAGAGGAAACAATAATCCATCTGTTCCTCACATGTAACATTGTTAACATAGTTTAGAAAATGTGCAATAGATTGCTATATATGTATAAATAAAACTCAATACAATCAACTATTTCCAACAATTCTCATTATTGTTTTTTAATAGAAAAAAAAAATTATGAAAGGATTTATGAATATCAATCTTATGAAATATATGGTCTCAGAAATAAGATTGTATTAGACAAGAAAAAAATTGTTAGAGAGGAAATTTTTACTTTTACATAATTAAATACTTGGACATGAAACACAAAATCACTAATTTTAATTTTCCTTACTCAGACCGGAAAATACCCCAATTGTGTGCTTTAAATTTATTGTCGAAATTTCAAAAAACTATATCTTAAATGAAGGGAATAGTATAAAAAGACTGAATCAGACAAAGCAGGTAGTATAGTATAATCTAAAACCTATATCAACAAATACTGAAGTCATGATAATCACATAGGAAAAGGAGCAAATTGAAAATATACGGTTAGCATAAAATGCAGATTTCAATCCTCTGTTCACAAATATATCTCTAATGGTTGGCAAACTTACAATGGACAGAGCCTTTAACATTTGTAAAGTAATCCTCTACAATTACTTTTGTAACGTGATTTACTCCCTGCCAGCTTGTTTTGTTTTGTGTTCCTTGTTAGATCCATTCCTGTAAGCTAGTATCAAGGGGGATCATAAATTTCTTATGGGAATGAATGGCGATACTGATATACCTAGAGTGATGAACTGAAATGCTCCATAATAATGTGTTGCAATAACTTCAGTAGGAGTGCAAGGATTATTTTCAGTAGAGATAATTACAACTTTTAGAGGAAAGAAAATGGTACTAAAATATAATGATTAACAAAACTAACCCACCTTAGGCTATCTAGTTTAGACATCTCTATTGATATTCTGCATAAAGCTTGGAGTGTTTGTTCAATGATGAGAATATCTGTGATATCTAACAAACGCAGAACTTTCGCATTGGAAGTCAATCCCACTAAAACTGTTTGACTAACCTAGCAACGATACTACATAGGAATATAAACTACATGAGAAACAATGTCAACTACTGAAAATGTGATCCTTGTGGGGGTAATACATCAAAATGATGATTAAACTAGTATCATTTTGTGTATGCAAATAGCCAGGAGGACTTGCTCTCTTTATTTATCCTTGATCAAATTGATTTTTCTTTTTATATACATGCCTATATGGAAAGACCGAGTTCAAGTAAAATTTTATTGTCAAAATCAAAAAACTTTTTACAAGCGGGTTGATATATATATATATATATATATATATATATATATATATATATATATATATATATATATATATATATAAAAGCATACATACAGGTATATTATGACATCTTGTTCAAATTCTAGTCAATCTCACATTTTTTTCTCATTTCCTCTCATTACAAAATTTTCAACATTTTAGAAAAAGTTTTCCTCGTTCTTGCCTTGCGAGCTTATACACTTGTGCACTGAAGATATCATTTGGTTTGTACATCGTCCAACCAGTACTTAGTTCACTTAGTGTCTAATATCTTTTGAACTCTTTGGATTTCTATAAAACATCTTCTTGCTATGTGGCCCAACCTCTCTCCTATGTTTTGTGAATATATCGTCCGGCTTGTTCACTCAGTGTCTTGTTCCTTTTGAGCTTTTTGCATTTTGATCAAACATCTTGTGTGGCCTACCTCTCTCCTAAATTTAACTTTTCTATTCACAAATTCTTCTTCAACTTTCTCAAAATTCTTTATTTGCAATATGTAACACACAAAGCTGAAACAAGTTCAAAAATACTCATTTCATTGTAAATTTTTTATTGGTCACTGGCTCTTTTACATCCAACCTGATATAGTCTGATGTAAATTGTCATTTTTACGTTAAATCATGTGTAGTCGAACATAAATTTAGGTTAGGTGTTTTTTATGTGACGTAAATTTATTTGTCCTACATTAGTATCGATCCTAAAATAGATGTAAACGTCAAATAACAAATTTAAAAGGCCATTACTATGATAATCTACTTATAAAGTTATGTCACATTGTTACCTTGTGTTTTAATTTTCTTAATTTCTATTAGAAATACAATTATGGCTTAATCTTTCTCTGCAAACTATCTCTTGTCCTCCCTCTCATGGCTATGTCAGTTATGTTAAGATCTGATACCCTTCATTAATGTCGTTAGGTTGGTTGAAGACCAAACTTTAAAGATTTTGAATGAACAACACTTAAAGTTGAAGCGAATAGATTTTGGTGGTTTAAGTTTTATTGTTTCTCTTTCTTGTTGTGGCATTTTAAGTTTCTTCACCATTAAATTTGTAACTTTTGACTTCATGTTTCATATAACAACTCCCTTGATTAATTTTTTAATGATTCTCTCAATATTGTTTGGAATGATAACTTTTCTTAATGTTTTTCTTCTTCAATACATTTCTCATTTGATGCTATTTTTTTATAACCTTGCCAAACACTTTAAGGCTTGTTCTCAATCATTTTTCTTCTTCATATTTTCTTTTGCACTTGTGGCATATACCTTTGATATAATTTTCCTACAAATCACAATTATATTATTCTTCTGTTATAAAAGAAAATTTCATCACACTCAACCTTACTAAAAATTACATTTTTCATGTTACAATAGAATAACTATGTACACAAAAGTAACCTTTCATTTTATTCATTTAGTTAAAACCTTCTTTTCCAAAAACCTCCATAGGGAAAAAGACTGGGTAAGGAAAGAGTACATTATTAGTTACAAACATTCAACTAGTTATAAGCTACTAGCTAAAGTACAACTTTAAAGGGGTTATTTATATTCTAGGTATTAAGTATAGGCTACCTTGACAAATGTTCCAGCCTGTAAGCATAGTTGTCGACATCTTCTAGTACCCAAAAAGGACCTTTTTTTCTTATTTCTAGAGAATTTGTCATTGCTTTTCCTAACATTGTTGGTCATGCACCATACTAAATAACCCTTTTTGAAGGCCTTAGGGTGTAGCTTGTAGTTGAATTTCTTGGCTACCGTTTGCTTGGTATCCGCTTTGCGAATCCTAGCTTGTTCTCTTTTTCAACTAAGAAGTCTAGGCTTGTTTTAAGGCGATCTTTGTTGCGATTGTCATCAAGCTATTCTCGTCGAGGGGAAGACTCACCAATTTCCACAAGGATCATGACGTTACTGTCATATACAAGGCTGAATGAAGTTTCTTTGGTGGAAGACTAAGGAATGCATCTATAAGCCTACAATACTTCTAATAGGTCCTTTGGCCACCTACCCGTGGGTCGAATCTAGTCTCTTCCTTAACTCTACCAAGATAACTTTATTAATGCCTTCATCTTGTCCATTACATTGGGGATGCTCCACTAAGCTCTTCACATGCTTAATGCCGAGGACAACATAAAACTTGACTAGCTATTTGTTTATGAACTGCCTTCTATTATTAGTGATAATAGTATGTAGCACCTTGTACCAGCATACTATGTTCTTCAAAACAAAACACTACACCTATTGATTGGTAATTGTGGCTAAGGGCTCCGCTTCAATCCACTTAGTAAAGTAGTCAATGCTGACTAGTAAGAAATTAACTTGACCTTTGTTAGTTGCAAAAGGTTCAATCATATCCATAGCCCACTTCATGAAAGGCCACAAGGAGAAAATATGGTGCAACTCCTCTTATTAAGTATAGATAACGTTGTTGTGGTTTTTACAAGGAATACACATTTTTATGTACTCGACATAATCTGCTTCTACAGTTGGTCAAAAGTGATCGACTTGTAGGACCCATGCCACTATGCTTCTTGCCCAGAGTGGTATCCACATATACCTTCATGTATTTCTCATATAATATAGTCACCTTGATCAAGGGTAACACATTTCAATAAAGGACGACTATAACCTCTTATAAATAACTCTCCACTTATGAGTGTGTACCAGACAGCTTTTCATAGCCATCATTTGTCATCACCCTTTAGGATATCTCCAATCTTGAGATATTTGACAAAGTGTGCCATCCAAGTTTCTTTTTCCATTTCTACTTGCATAAACTCATCTATTCTCTTTGTGGATGAGGATGATAACACTTATTGCAGCAACGACTTATACCACCCCTTCTTCTTTGTACTTACCAAGTTTGAGAGCACATCAACTCTCATGTTATCTCATCCAAGGACGTGTTCAAGATTTACCTCAACAAAGCTATCAATCATATTATTGACCAGGTCATAATACTGTAGTAGTAAGACATCTTTGACCGATATTCTCCTATCAGATAACCCATTATGTGTCGGGAATTAATATGACATATTATTCTGTTTGCTCTGAATTCTCTGGCTAAAGTAAGATCGACTATGATGACCTCATATTTGGCCTGGTTATTAGATGTCTTGAAATCTAAGTGCAACAACTTCTCTATTAACACATCATTTGGTCCTTAAAGGACTATATCGACACCTACACCTTTAGGATTAGAAGAACCATATATGTATATGGTCCATCATTCTTCTTCTAAGACTTTATCACCTTGTAACTCACTACAAAAATATACCAAACATTTTGCTTTTATCAACCCTCTTTGGCTCATATTGGATGTTGAATTCTAACAATTATACAGACCATGACAACATATTCTTACTAGTCAGCTTCTGTGAGATCTTCTATATTCGGTAATTAGTTTTGATAACGACAATGTGGCTTTGGAAGTAAGGTCGTAGCCTTCTTGTTATAGTGACAAAGGATATGGCCACTTTCTCACATCTGGTACTTGGTTTCGACATCATGTACAAAGTATATGAGTTTTTATTCATTATTAGTCTTGTGAAAGAGATTTGCACTGATGGCACTAATAGTAGCCGCTATGTTGACAAAGAGTGGTCAAGTAGTATTCGACTTACATATGATTGGTGAGGATGTCAATATTTGCTTGACCTGCTCAAAATTGTTTTAGCACTGTTCATCCCAAACAAACTTATTAGACTTCTTCAACAACCTTATGATTAGGCAGGTCTTGTCCACTAACCTTAGCAGGAATCAGGAAATGGTTGTTAACCTTCCAATGAGACGTTGTACCTCCTTGACATTCTTAGGACTCCTTATATCAATAACTGTCTGGCATTTTTATTCCTCTATGTGTGAGCATGAATCCTAGGAACTTGGCATTATTTACCACAAGCACACACTTTTCAAGGTTCAGTCATAAGATGTATGGTCATATAGGGCTAGGAACACATCAGATAGGTCATAGGAATGCTGAGTAGGGGTGTGGGACTTTTCAATAATGCAACTACATACAATTTAACAATTTTTCCAAGTTGGTGTTTGAACACCTTGTCTATAAGTCTATGGTATGTTACCTTAGCATTTTGGAGGAAAAAGGCATGACCTTATAGTAGTAGTTGACTTCCTTCATAATGAAGGAAGTCCTCAACATATCACCATCATCCATTGGGATTTGATTATAGCCTAAATAGGTGTTAAGGAAACTTAGTACATTACGGTTGGTTGCTCTGTCTACTAGTAGATCAATATTGTTGAGATTGTTGACAACATAATTTCTATATCAATCTGGTTTTTGATGATGACAACACATTGCTTAATAACAAGCACATGTTGTTGCTGCATTACATGTTTATGCATTGTGTTACATGTTCCTGTGTTGATTGATTGATATATATCTAGAATGTGTTTACATGCTTTATGTTCTATGTGTTATGCATCATTTCATATGTTTTACTGCACATGTTTTAAAGCTGAAAATCACAAGCATTTTTATGAACTTATTCTTATGCGACAAAGTAATAGTACAGTCGACTACATTACTAATGGATTCAACTTTGCTAAAATCTTTGTACATACTTTGAGAACTAGTGCTATGTGTTATTTTGAGAAGAAAAGAATTTCAAAATGTTTTACATGTTGATAGTCGAATATGTGTGCTACACATTCGATTGTATCTGTTGTCAGATTTGGAATTTTGTTATGCTCTTGCACTCTAACGACTATATTTTTGAAAGTTAGTTGAGCATTGGTGACTTAGTCAACTGTATTAAATGTTGTTTGTTTTTGGTTGACTGGAAGTTGCTATGTTATAACTGTCATAATCCAGTCGACTGAATTAGTAGCGTATTCGACTGAGAAATCATCTGACTAACAAAAATCTATAAATAGACTTAACACGAGTCTGTTAAAAAGACTTTTGATAAACTAACATTTTCATAATTCTGTTTCAGATTTCTCTTAGCTCCAAGAATTCTCCAAGAAGACGGTGGTGACCTTTCTTGAAAGAGATTCAAAGAGGAGATTATACTGCGCATTCATTGTCTGATCAATATCTGCACAAGAAGGTGTTTTGTCATTGATCGTGAAGGCTTGACATCCTGTGAAGAATGCTGGAATTTATTGTGCGGCTTGGCATCCGTGAAGATTACTGGTTTTTGACCTGTTGATTGTAGGGGATAGTGCACTTTGAGGATTGTTCAAAGTGGTGTTGGCAGATTGCAGAAGTGGGGATTCTTGCTGCAAGTCTTGTTGTTTTATTGCTTATATTTTGGTTTTGGGTTAGAGAGGAGATTTATATTTTTGACGTGGAGGTCTTCTATAGATTCCCTGTTGTAAAAACCGCAACCATTATAGTGCATTAAATTTCTGGGTTGGAAGGACATTTGATGTAGGCATTGTTGGCCGAACCAGTATAAAAACCTGTGTTTGCAGTTCTCTATCCCTTATCTTTTACATTACAGTCGACTTTATTCTTTACGCAGTCAACTACGTATTTTCCGCTGCATACATATTTTGATTGCTTGCATTTCAAGAAAGTTTAAAAAGCTTTAGACCTTGATTTCAACATTGCGAAAAGAACATGTTTTTGAAACAACACCAATTCACCCCCCTCTTGGTGAAGAAGGAAGCCAACTTGTTTTCCCACAATTGGCACCAGAGCTGGTTTTCATAAGATATTTGAAAACTAGTCGACTATGTTTTTCTCTGATTCGACTATACACCTAGGGATGGCTTCTTGTTTTCAAACTTTTAGTGAGGGTGCTAAAAACAAACAGACCACCTCTGTTTGTTGGTGAAAATTATCCTTTTTGGAAAATTAGAATGAAAATCTTTATTGAATCGCAAGACAAAGGAATCTTGAATGCTACTTTAAATGGACCTTTTGTGCCTACAAAAACTGTTGAGAAAGAAACTGTTTTGAAACCTTTTACTAAGTGGACTGCTGATGAAAATAGAAAAGCTCAGTATGATATTAAAGCTAGAAATATTATTGCCTCTTCACTAACTGTTGATGAATTTTTCAGGATATCTCAATGCAAATCTGTTAAACCCCTGGCAAGTGTACCATATCGTATTAAGTAATAATAATTGGTAAACCCAATATCGTTCTTCCCAAAGGACTCTTAAGGCCTCATCTTTCGTGTAAACTAATCATTTAAGACTTGAGAAAAGAAATTAATTTGAATGGTTAAAATGCAAAACAAAAGTAAACATGCAAATGCAGTGATTCAATTGGCTTCAGGAAAATATGGATGAAAGGAGTTGTTGGGGTTTACAATTTCATCTTATCCACCCTCATATATCTACTCTCCTTATTCACTTTGCTTATTTATCATATTGCCATGCAAACTTTCTTGGTCTACCCTTAACCCAATCCCTTGGTGAAAAGATCCTATTACTAATTACCGGCTTGCTATCCCTAGCCTCCCCTAGTAATTAATAATGCATGATAAACAGAAGCAAAATACAATTGATCGTCCTACCCCTATCCCTAGGTGGTATTAGCATAATCAAGGAATTCTTCCCAGTTCATGACATTATTGTACGTCCCCGTATCAATAAAGACAAACAACATCTACCGAATGAGTTAAACGGTAAAAGCATTAAATACAGGTAAAGAACCCAACAATTGATAAATCAAGCATATGCAAGCATATAAAGTAAATAAGAATTTGGATATATGAGAGTTTCAAAAGATTACATTGTTCCCCAACAACAAATGGTTTGGTTCACCATAATCATGGTGAACCTAGATGAAATATAATGGAAGAATGGAAAAGCAAACCCTAGATTTGATAAAGTGGAGCCTAAGCATCCAAGAAATCTCCTCCAAGGTGTGTAGAACAGCTCTGGACGTTTCTCTCTACCAAAAGAATTACATTTGGATTCGCACTGGGCTATATATAAGGCAAAAAGATAACAGAAAGATCTCAGAATCCAAAATATAAAAACAGACAACCGCTCAGGCGCCAAAGTTGGCCGCTCAGCGATTTGCCTCATTCCACTCCACCGCCCAGGCGGCACAACTGATCGCTAAGAGGTTTGCCTCTTGCCGTTCTGGACGCTCAACGTTGGAATTTGACGCTTGAGCGGTCCACAGACTCTTCTTTTCTTCCTTTTTCTCCTTCATTCTTGAGTCTATGACCTTCCTACTTTATTTCCATCTTCAATTCTCATCAAAAACCCTGCAAAACAAGCATAATATCTCTAAAAACAGCTTTTGACTCTCATGTGACACAACTTAAGAGCTTTACTTGATTCTAAGCTCATTCTAGGCCAAAAGGGTGTGTTTTGATATCAAATTTATGCATGAAAATAACGGTTTTAAGACCGTTATCACAACCCCAAACTTAAAACTTTGCTTGTCCTCAAGCAAACAAAACAAAACTTGGCCTTCCACTTTTTCAACAAATAGTTTCAAAACCTCTTCTTTACAACAAGTTATTTTCAATTCAGATTGTCAGTGGAATCCTATCCAAATGCATGCATGCCTTCAATCTAAGTGGAATCCTATCAAAATGCATGCATGCCTTTAATCTAATCTAGTTCACATACTTAAATATTTTCCAACAGATGTTTTATTCATGAATGATCAATCCACTAAGCATAGATGTACACATGGATTTCAACAATTCTCACCAAGCAAGTGTTTCACTCAATTACTCAAGTGTTTAAGGAATCACTCCACTCTCTACTATTCACATGTCACATAGAACAATATTGCCATTCATCTAAAACAATCAAAATCCTTTCATGAAAATGCCATCACAAGGACTTTTTCAAGGCTTGTAATGAGGCTGGGCTATCAAGAAAATTTGGTTTTTCTAGATCACAAAATCTTTGAGTTAAGAGAGCTATTTCATCATTGAAAAGGTTCAAGTTTAAACTCTCTTTATCACCAATCTCCTTTATTCCCAACTTCTTCCCTTTTTATCAACTTTGCATTGAGTTCCTTTTTCATGCTTTTACTTTGTCTTTTTCTTTACTCATGCATTTGTCTTTTCTAAATTTGAACTCAATGCTTTTCTTTTGCCCTTTCAATTTTCCCCATACAACCCCAAACTTGAACCTTTTCAATACATACAAGTATTCTCAACCCAGCTCAAAGTACTTACTTTCAAATCAAGGGTTTTCATACTATTTAAGGTCAAGGTTCAAAAAGGGTATAATATTTTAATCACTTTGGGTGAAAATTTGGATAAGTAAGGGTTTCCAAACATGGCCTTGGTCATATGACATAAACAAGCAAATCAATCAATTATCAAGACTCAAGCAATATCATTCATGCTTCCCTGTGAACAATACATATATCAGTGAAAACTATGGAACTCAATACCTCACACAACATGCTTCCTCACACATCATTCATGAATCATGCTTAGCATCACAATCACAATCATAAACCACAATACATCTGTTCATATAGTTAGTGAACCATTCATCTGGATATCAGCACACACACATTCTTAATCATCAACCACATTCATTCATCATCATCGAATAACTTGTCATGCAATATAATCATCAAACCATCATCAGAATCAGTGTACAAGCGAAGCATAGACACATAAATTAAATTCAACCTATTCTATAAATCCAAAGTACAAAAGAAAAAATAAAAATCCTTGTCCAAGTGTTGGCATCCATCAGTAGATGCCCTTAACGCAAGTCCTCATCTGAGTCATACTCTTCCTCATCCTGTGCGTCCTCAAAGTTCTCATCATCATCATCTCTGTCTGATGCTCCAGCTGCTTCAGACCCACTACCTTGTACCTGCTCCTGAGGCCAAGCCATCGTACTATGGAACTCTTCCATAGTCCACCTGTGTACTGGTGGCTGATCATATAATCCTATAATCATCTCGGTAGTTACCACCTGCCCTCTGCGAAGAGACTCCATCCTTGCCTCCATCATGGACATATACATGTCCCTCATCTGGAAAGGCTCAGCATGTTGTGCCAGTACATTTGCAGGTACCTGCTCCTGCTGTGTTGCTGCTCTCCTAGGACGTCTCCTAGGAACTACTCCGGCTGGCTCATCACCTCCACAATACTGACGATAATAGGAGGCATCAATAGCCCTCCTCGGCCTCTCATAGGGTGGAACTGCAGTATCCACTCCCGCCTGCTGGCACAAGTATGTAATCAAGGACGAATGTCCCAATGGTGTCCTGCTACTCACAATGGTAGCACAGCTCTGAATCTCGTCGGCGATAATCTTTCCGAAATTAACATCCATCTGCCTCAGCATGCAGTAGATGACAAGAATTCAATTCATTGTGATATCGGAGACATGGGAACATGGCTGTATGTTGGCATGAGTAAATGCCATCCAATACTTGGCTAGGGGAGCCAAATCTGCCCTAAGTATGTTGACTGGTGCTCCATTAGGGTTTCCCTGAAAATGTCTCCCAGGGATACACATCAATCTCTCAATTTCTTCATAATCCCTATACTCCCCTAGAATAGTAACATAGCTGCACTGCTCTCCTGGCCACTCAGTCCCCAAGAAAGTGTTGATGGTGTCGGAGTCATATCTGATCAACTGCCCCTTCGCATAGCTCATGTATCTTCCAGCAGCTACTCCTCCTCTAGGTAAGGCATTAGTGTAAAATTCCTTCACCAGCTCAACACTAGCTGGTGTAGGATAATTGGTCAATCTCTCCCAGCCTTGCCTCTCAATCTCTAGTTGAAACTCTGGAGCTAAATCAGGAATGTACATGGCCTTCCTCTCCATCAACAAACGCCTTTCCTGGACAGTAGCATAATGCTCCTCATGCTTTTTGGAGAGAAACCTAGGAGAGTAAATCTCTTTGGTCTCTCTGGCTCCTTCCTCTTGTTGCCCATGGTCTTCACTCTCTTTGAGGTAGACATTCCTGTATCAAATAATTCCAATAACATTCACAAAAACATCATTAGAGGTTAGTGCATCATTAATTACATTTCCAGAACACTCACAATCCAATACTGATGGAAAAACAGGGCCCTTCAGCATCCAAACACCCAAAAACACAAATCCCCCAATCTGTATGAATTCCGCTCAGCGGCCAGGGAGACCGCTCAGCGGCCAGGGAGACCGCTCAGCGGTCTTTAAAGGGGTTTTTCAAAATCCCTCTTTTAACAACCCTAATCTCCACTCTATTGCTAAATCTACCATTCCAGACCTATTTCATGAAATTCACTCGGTTCAAATAGTTTCTAATTCATCAAATCATGCATAAAAATCAAAAGCCCTAATTTATCATATTTCTAAGCATGTTTATCAACAAATCTTAAAATAGAAACCCTAAACATGAAATTGCACAACTTACTTGTGTGGAGACTTTGGATGCTTGCAAAAATTGTCGAATTTGATGATGAATGCCCTTTCCAATGCAAAACCCTCAACCAAAAACCCCAAACTTTGATAAAACAATGGTAGAAAATTGAATTTTTGGTGAGTGGGTGATGAAAAAGTGGGGAAATCTTTCTAAAAAAACTTTTGAAAGTGAAAGAGGAGTGCTAGGGCTTAGGGAGACCGCTTAGGCGAAATGCAAAGAAGAGGTTTTAGGATGGAAAGCTTAGAAACCGCTCAGCTTTTAACAAAGCCGAGACAGGTTCCGCCGCAACCGCTCAGCGGCAGAATGGGCTGCTCAACGGTTTGTGATAATTTTTTCTTCCTCTCTTCTTTGCTTGCTTTTGAGCCATCTCACCCTATGCACTTGATTTCAAACTTCAATTTCTCAATCTTATGTCTTTCCCCTCTCAGATGCAACATTCAATTATGCAATGCACTTAACACAGAGTTTAAAACAAACATAATCAACTAGGTTGCCTCCCAGGTAGCGCTTGTTTAACGTCACGAGCCTGACCCAAAACTACCTAGCACTCATCAGTAAGTTCTTATCCTCCCAACACCCTTCAGTAGGTGTGACTTCCTGTATCCTTCAGTGGATGCATAAAAATTTTAGCATCCCTGATGAGTCAATATTTTCTTGACTTCACTTAGTTTATTGTGCTAGAATTAATAAGGGAATTGTGCTTAAATGTCCAGTATTTTCCCATTTTTCCTAATTGTGCTTAATTTGACCAAAAATTCTTATTTTAGTTAATTTGAATTATCTGAGCTTATTAATTTGCATTATTAATTGCAGAAAAAATTTTAAAAATATAATTTGCATCCGTTGGAGGCTAAATGAGCATATTGGAGAAAAGCTCTCAAGCTGTCATGGCCTACAAGGGAAAAAGCTCTTATGGTAAAAGCAATTGGGCCCAAAGGTGGAGTTTAATTTTGTTGTGCAATTGGAAGAAAAAAAAAGCAATTGGGAGGTCCGAAAAAGGGCTGCACATAGGCTGCATCCAAAAAGAAACATGTCCAAGCTGTCTTCAAAGCTAGAAAAATTGCAGCGTCTAATAGCATTTTATTCATCTGGACTTGAATTGAAGAAGCTAGAATATGCACACGGTTTTGTTTTTGGGTTTTCAAAAGAAAAGAAAGAGGCACATGGGTTATTAATTGAACCAGATTCCAGCAAACAAAAGTCCAACACGTAGCTTTCATTTGCTTAAAGCTTAGGAGAAAAACACGAGTCATGGCCTGGTGATATAGTCGTGCACGCTGGTATGGCCCATATTGGCAGAGATAGCATTGTTTTTAATTAAAAAAGAAAGTAGCTGGCACTCACGGCCCACATTGAGATGCAACAAAATGCAGCACGAAACTTGACATTAGCAAGGCGTGATGGGATGAGAAAAGGAGGTGCAGCTGGACTTCACAATCCATCCCACAAGCAAACGACCCATGGAAAAGGAAGAAGGCTGCAGCTTTGGAGCTCCCATGAAACACGGTCTAGCAACCTTAAAGGGAGGGCTCCACGTTGGCAGCAACACTTACGGGCCTCAACAATTACACCCAGCATCAAAGAGGTGCAACGGCCATCATGCAGCACACAAACATCCAGCAGCTTGAAGTTTCACTCACGTCCAACTTTGAAAAGGCAACAATGTCCAACAGGCTTCATCACGTGAAGAGTTGCAGCCCATTCATTTCCTTCTTCCAGCCTTCACAAGAAACCAGCAGCACCCGTCTAGCTTGCACATCCACATTTACACGGCCTGTAGGAGAGAAAATGCAGCAACACGCTGCAGCCCACATATTGAAAAGATTCTTGGCCTCTTTATTGGTGGCAGTTGAATGGGAATCCAGCTTGAGGCCAACACATAATCACAGTCCAGTAGCCTCCACATTCCTCCACACAAATTACTCGCTGCTTGAAAGCTACACCACGGCCTAAGTCCAGAAAACAGCATCAGCAATGTTTATCCAACTGCTACCCGAGGACTTCAATGGAAAAGAAAAGAAAAGATTCAGCAAGACACGGGCTGCATAAAATAAAAAAAGCAAGCGGTGCACACAACAGCTTAGAGGTGCACACGGAAGGGAACGTCCAGCACATCAAAGGGCTGCAGCACGTAGGTTAGAAGGCATCTTACCAGAGGAAGAGCTTTTCTCTTTTTCTTTGAAACATGTTATTATTATTGGATTTTGGTTGATTGAGAAATGCTTTTAGCAGCCACTCTTATGGGGAGGTTTTTAGTTTTTTTGGAACATGGGAGAGTTTCCTTCTTTTTACGCTGATTACAGTGATTTATTTGGAGCTGCACAGTGCCATTTTCATGTTGTTATTTATGAAGAATGAATGAAGCACATTTACTTTTCTTTTTCATTTCTTCTTGCAAGTGTTGGAGAGGAACTACCGTGATTTATTATTTTGGTTTGCAATTGATGTTATGGTTTCTAGAAGGAAGTAGCTTTACTTTTGTTTTTATGGAATGAGAGGTAGATTAGGTGAGTGTGGGTCCGTTGATGTTCAGCATGGAGTCCTTTCATCATTGTGTTTATTCATTTTACTTTCTTGGGGAATGTAGGTTTGCTGCCACGGTTTGTGGGTGATGGGAGGAGAGAATTGGTATTGAATTGTTTTTTTTTTGGCTTTTAGATGAAGTAGGCACGAATCCCATTGTAGAAGCAATTTCATTTCATCTTTAGCACATTGGAGAATGGATGTCACGGTCAGAGAGTGGTTCTTGAAGCATTTGCAATTTCAATGTCCTTTTGGTAGGTGCATGTGTCATGTGAATTGGTAGAAGGAAAATTAGCTTGCTTATTTCTTTTGCTTTAGAATATTTTACATCATATGTTGAGTAGTTTATTTTATCTTCTTAATTTAGTGTTGCATTTTAATGGCTTTAATTGTGTTTAGATATTTGTTTGTTATAGTGTTAGGTTTAGTATTTCTTTTACTTTAATGTTGCCTATTTTGTTCGGTTGTGTTAATTTAACTGTCATGATAGCTTAGGTTAGCGGGTTAGTCATTAATAAAATTGCTTTGTTTCCTTGAGATTACTTGGACTGTTCTTGTGTTTATTCTGCACTGCTTGGCATTATATGAAATCTGATTGTGTTCTTGCAATGGGTATACGCTTAGTTGCCCAATTGGTGATTGCATCTTCGCTTAGTTGATCGATCTTTACAGAACACATATGATGGAATAGATGTATTGCGTTCGCTTAGTTCGTAATTATGATAGCATGATTAGCCTTCGCTTAGTCGGTTAGCTGTGCTGGATTAGAGGCTAGAGTAGTTTATTCATGAGACTCTTGCACTTTAATTGTCATACTGCTGCTCTGATTTAGCTCAATATTTAATCTGTTGTGTGCTTGCGATTAGGTATACGCTTAGTTGCCTACTCGGTGTTTAATCTTCGCTTAGTTGATTAGATTGTATGATGCATGACTAATTAAATTTGTGCATTGCATTCGCTTAGTCTGCAATTTTGAAGACCGAATTAGCCTTTGCTTAGTTGGATGATTCGTGTCGGATTTGGATTAGAGTAGTATGTACTTGTCATTAATTTGTGATGGGAAGCATAGTAATTGAGTTAATGACCGACCATTTTCATTCTGTCTTTGATTCTGTTTTTACATTTCTGTTTACATTTCTATTTTCATTTCTGTCTGCATTCGTGTTTTAATTTAATTCATCCGCATTCACCACAAAACCTTTCAACAACCCCCCGCACTTCGTGTTTGACCTGATTCTCAAACAACAATTTGGTCCTTGAGAGACGACATAGGAGTCACTTCCTAGTCTATATTGCATTCTTTATGCACATTAAATTTGCATGGGTTGCGACACCCATCAAATTTTGGCGACGTTGCCGGGGACCAACGATTTGGTTTTAGGTCTTTTGTTGTGTTAGTGTGTGTTGTGTTTTGTCTTGTGTTGTGATGTGATGTTCTGTTTTGTGTGTTTCTTATTGTGTGTTGCATGTTTAATTTTGTTGTGTTTGTTGTTTTGTAATTTTTTGCATTTTCATTCTTCTACATGTCTACCTATTCTGGTTATGTGGATACTGTTTCTTCTGCCTGTGCTTCTGATTATGATTCTCCTGCTGATTTCTATGTTGAGAACAATATGATTCCTCCTCCATCTCATGAGAGTGCTCCTAGGGAGCCGTTTTCACTTGATGAGGACGATATTCGTTGTGTTTTCAACACTAGAGTGATACATTTGCTGCCTAAGTTTCATGGTTTTGCAGGTGAATGCCCACATAGACATTTGGAGGAGTTCTACACCATTTGCTCTTTAATGAAACCTCCAGATGTCTCGGATGAAGACATGTTCTTAAGAGAATTTGAGCACTCATTACACAGAGTAGCAAAGGATTGGTGTTGTTGTCTTACTCCAGGATCCGTCACCAGTTGGAAAGATCTTGAGCATCAATTTCTAGACAAATTCTCCCCTGTGCGGTATGGTTATAGCGACGATCTTAGGTGGAATGATCCTAACTTGGGATGGTATGGTACTTCACAGCATCAATATCAAGAACCATCATTCCAGAAGGCTTGTATACCTCCACCATTCCAGGAACCACAGCAGCTACAGTTTCATGAACCTGCCCAGTCTTCATCCGCTGGTGATAGGAATTTGGAAAGCAAGCTTGATTCTCTTTTGAGTTTGCTGACACAGTTGGCATCCAACCAGAGACTAGCACCTCCAGATGCATCTGTTGCACGACTGTGTGCTATATGTCCTTCCAGTGACCACTATACGGATGCGTGTCCTTCTTTGCACCACTCTGTTGCTCTTGATGCGCCTCAAGCCTATGCTCCAAACATCTACAACAACAGGCAGCCACAACAGCAAAATCAGAGGCAACAACAACGGCAAGAGGCACCTGCCAAATCTTCTACTTCTTCTGAGCCTACATTGAATGAGTTGTGGGTGCAGATGGTCACGCAGTTCACCGAGGAACAGTCTCAAATTTTAGAGGAATCACCATTCCAGACTGTTCAGCTTCCAGATGATGTCAGTGCCATTCACATAGGAGATGGGGAGCATAGTCATGAGCTTACTACTGCGCCATCTACTTCCCCACCCTCTTATGCGTCCCCTCTTGCACCTGAGGATGCAGTTGCTCATTCTGATGTTATTGGTGATATGAATCATGAATCAGCAGAGGTTTTCTCTAAACTAGAATTCCCACTTGCTTTGCCTGAGCTGTTTATGCATTCAAATATTCTTGATTCTGCTGCAGATTCACATGTTAGTGTTGATTTTGACATAGAAACTGTGAAAACAGAAGAAGTTTCAGACTCAGGATTAAATTTTGATCTTTCACAGTTTTCTGAAAATTTTAAATGTAGTTGTGAAGTTGGTTCTTGCTCTATTTGTGTATAAATCAATTCTGTGATACAACCAACTTCCAACTTTGTGATAGGTGATACTAACTGTGAGTCTGATAAAAATGTTGAGGAACAGGTAGATATAAGCAACACCTTTGAGATAGGTAGACCACTTTCATCTTCCACCACTTTAGCCACATTAAGGGAAGTGGAAGTAAACATACCTATGATTGATTCTGTTCTTGATGATCATGTTGTTGATAGGTATGTTATTGATGATTATATTGTTGATGAGCATGCTTTTAATTCTCCCTCTTTGCATGATGAGAACCACTTTTGCTATCACATTTGAATGTTTGTTCTCCATGCACTGAACATGAATCTGAGCCTGTTGTTGATATTGTTTCTAAATTTGAAATTGATTCATGTTCTGAGGGTATATATGAGGTTCAGCATGTTACACTGGGATTGGGTGTTATACCCCTACATGTTATTTTTGTGGAACCACATTGCACTAACCATCTTGCAGGAGGTACACATGAGTTTGACCAACACACACCCACGGTGGAAGACAAGGGTGCCAGTATACATAATAGGTTGAAGATTAATAGGCATCAGTTGAACCGCTTCATCTACAATCACTGCTTCTTAGATCCAACTGTGGAGGACATCTCCCTGCTTGATCAAATCTGGAGACTGAAGCAGTTCCTCCTCAAGACTTCTTTGCTGAATCCGATGGTGGAAGAGATCTCCCTGAAAGTCCAAAATTGGCAACTGCCACCATGACCAGGGGAGTTCTTATTTTCCCTTCTCCTCCCTTTCCTGCTTTTATTGCACTTGTCCATGATCTGTTGATTATTCTGATTTCTGATCTAATGATTGTGACACACTGAGGACACTGTGTAGTTTAAGTGTGGTCTATTGGGGGAGATTCTGATTTTTCGTTGTTAGTTTATGTTTTCTGCGTTAAATTTTTTGTTTTCTAGGTACTTTTTGTTGTGTCTTTTGTACAGTTTTGCATGTCTCTCTTGATTTTTGGACATTGTTTAGGTTGTAGACTTGTCTTTCACTTCATTGATACTCTGAATTGTTGGAAATCCTTGCTTTTCTTTGCTTGGAAAGATGATTATAATGTTTGAGAGGTTGATTTGATTGTGACAAAAGTACCCTGTGTGAGATTTGAGCCACTTTATGTTCTTTGTTGTGTGATATGTCTGTTGATTGCTTGCACATATGCCTTGGCTTGACTCTTTTTGATGATTCTTGATTGATATGCATGTTTGGAAGTGATAAAGGCAGTTTTGTTGTTGAGCCTCTCTAGCCAGATGAGCCTACCTTGTTGTGATCCATTGATAGCCCCTTTGAGCCTATACTTTCCCCATTTCTTTGTTTTGAAGCTCATACACAAGCCCTAAGTGAAAAACCATTATTACCTTAACCTTAGGGAATTTTGGAGCTTTGGATGTGTTTTGGGAACAAGTGTGGTCTCCCGGGGGATTTAGATGAATTGGCTAGATGGGTTGCGACACCCATCAATCCCTCAATAGATGCTACCCCAAAAGAGTTAAAAAACCATTAAGTTACATAACCGAAATCAAATAAACCTATTCTAAAAATTGTTCTACAACAAATGGAATAAAATTAAATATCTTCAAATCTTTCCATCCCGGTTGGGATCTTCATCTTTTGACTCATCAATTGCCTTCTATCCACTCTTCTGATGGCTTTAGTATATGGTTTTTTGATCTCCACCTTGCCATCTTCTTTGATATTGTCGACAATCCACTTCCTTTTCTTAAATCTTACTTGTGAACCTCGTGGAAGTGGTATATCTTCTGAGTGGATTGTTCCTCCTTTATCAACCTCCTCATTTTTAGGTACCTGCAAAACATTACAACTGTTAGAATTGGTACCTGTCGTGCTTTCATCTGATACAGCTTTTCTTCTCGACTTTCTGAATCTGGATCTTTTCTTTATTCTAACATTGTTTCCTTTAGAACTAGTATGCAAGAGCATATTCTTTTTTTCTCTCATCATAATTCTTCCATCATAAACACTAATGAACATCTTTGATGTAGCCATGAAAGGTCTTCCAAGAATCATTGAAATCCTCTCCTCGTTTTCCATGCCCATTACTATAAAGTCAGCCAAAAACTCCAACTGCTCCACACGCACAACCACATCTTCCACCATACCAAGTGGCTTTCTAATAGAACCATCCGCCACCGTCACAGTAAGATTAGACGGTTTTAATGTAAGCCCTCCAATCTCTCTCAGGAAACGTCCAGACATCGTATTAATGCTAGATCCAGAGTCTATCATGGCTCCTCCTACATCAAAATCATTTACAACACATGAAAGTGTTAAACAACCTGGATCTTTTACCTTAGGCAGATAATTCCTTTTTGGAGGTTGAAGTTCAAATTCTTGTTCATCTTCATCTGCGTCCAAATCTATCATATCTCCAAGATAATATTTCATCCTTGCAGGAATTTGTTAGATTACAGAAGGCACCACAGTCACTTGATTTTCTGTAAATTGCCTATGGTGACTGAATTTTTCTTCCTATTCTTCCTCACCTTCATTGCTGCTTATTTCAATGACTTCTTTTTTCTCCTCTTCTTCATCACTGCTTCCAATTTTCACAACTTCCCTTTCAACTTTTCGTTTACTTCTTGTAACAACAGCCTTACATTCCTCTTTAGGGTTAACATCAGTATTAGCCCTAAATTAGTGCTTCTCAGTGGTTTCTACCCTTTTTGACAACTGTTTAATTTGCATCTCCAAAGATCTGAAGCTGGCTTGACTACTTGCCTGATTGGACTCATATACCTTCAAGAATTTGTGAAATCTATCATTTAGGTCTTTGACAACCTCTATCAAATGGGTAACCTGCTGCCACAGAGGTGAAGGGTGCTGCTGCCTGAAGCCTCCTGTTTGCCCTGATGGAAAATTCGGTGCCTGACTAATACTCGGATGATTCTTCCAACCTTGTTTGGCATTACCTTGGTAGGTATTCTGGAACTGATTTCCCATGAAATTAGCTTCTTGCTGCATCTCTTCAAGCAAAGCACATTGACCATTGATATGGTCACCACCACAAAAATCACACAGTTGCTGTGTTTGGGAGACATTACAAATCTCCTTAGGAAGTTGTGAGAATCTTTGTCAAATTATCTAGCTTTTGAGTCAGAAGATGGTTCTGAGCTAGCATGGCATCATCTGCGGGCAAGTGAAAAACTCCTCTCTTTTGTGTAGGCACGCCTCTTTCACTGTAATTTTCTTGCTCATTAGCAGCCATACTTTCTATCAAGTCATAGGCTTCATCTTCAGTCTTCTGTTTCACATTGCCTCCAGTTGAGGCATCCAGCATCATCCTTGACTGAGTGTTCTAACCTCCAAGGTATGCAAGAACCAAGGTGGTCTTGTCAAAACCATGGGTTGATGTCTTTCTTAGAAGGCCCTGGAATCTCTCCCATGCTTGACCTAAACTCTCTTCCATGCCCTGCTTGAATGATGAGATCTCCAACTTTCCTTGAGTAATTTTGGACTGTGGAAAATATTTAGTGACAAACTTTGTAGCCATAGTCTCCCATGTGGTTAATGTTCCTTCAGGAAAGGAATTAAGCCACGCCTTAGCATTGCCCGCTAATGAGAATGGGAACAAGCTAAGCTTTACTCGTTCATCTGATACACCTGCCATCTTTACAGTATTGCAGATTTCACTAAATGTTCTCAAATGATCATATGGATTCCCATTTGTCAAGCCGTGAAACTGGTTGCCTTGTACTAGGTGTATAAGTGCTGGATTCATCACCATGTTGGTCGTTTGATCCGTAGGCATGGCTATGCTGTTGAACTGGAAAGGACCAACAACATTAGATAGATCTGCCAATGTGCGTCTTGCAGGAGGTTGTCCTGCCATCTCCTTTGTTCTTCTATCTGGTGAAGGTGATAATATTTTGTTAGGAGAAGGAAATAAATCCCTAGATGGGCGTCTGACTCTCCTTCTTCCCCTTGTCTCGCTTAAGCCTTCAAGAAGACGTTGGGTATTTTTCTTGCTTCTAGTATGTCTAGTCTCTTGTTGCATGCACAAGAAACACAAACCCTAGTAGCACTTTTATATAAAAAAATAAAATAAATAAATAAAATTTAAAAAAATATCTATAATCAAGTCAAAATTAATCAATTTACACTGCTAGAAAAAGTTAAACCAAGAGTCCCCGACAACGGCGCCAAAAACAAGTTAAACCCCTGGCAAGTGTATTAGATCGTATCAAGTAATAATAATTGGTAAACCCAATATCGTTCTTCCCAAAGGACTCTTAAGGCCTCATCTTTCGTGTAAACTAATCGTTTAAGACTTGAGAAAAGAAATTAATTTGAATGGTTAAAATGCAAAACAAAAGTAAACATGCAAATGCAGTGATTCAATTGGCTTCAAGAAAATATGGATGAATGGAGTTGTTGGGGTTTACAATTTCATCTTATCCACCCTCATATATCTACTCTCCTTATTCACTTTGCTTATTTATCATATTGCCATGCAAACTTTCTTGGTCTACCCTTAACCCAATCCCTTGTTGAAAAGAGCCTATTACTAATTACCGGCTTGCTATCCCTAGCCTCCCCTAGTAATTAATAATGCATGATAAACAGAAGCAAAATACAATTGATCGTCCTACCCCTATCCCTAGGCGGTATGAGCATAATCAAGGAATTCTTCCCAGTTCATGACGTTACTGTACGTCCCCGTATCAATAAAGACAAACAGCATATACCGAATGAGTTAAACGGTAAAAGCATTAAATACAGGTAAAGAACCCAACAATTGATAAATCAAGCATATGCAAGCATATAAAGTAAATAAGAATTTGGATATATGAGAGTTTCAAAAGATTACATTGTTCCCCAACAACAAAGGGTTTAGTTCACCATAATCATGGTGAACCTAGATGAAATATAATGGAAGAATGGAAAAGCAAACCCTAGATTTGATAAAGTGGAGCCTAAGCATCCAAGAAATCTCCTCCAAGGTGTGTAGAACAGCTCTGGACGTTTCTCTCTGCCAAAAGAATTACATTTGGATTCGCACTGGGCTATATATAAGCCAAAAAGATAACAGAAAGATCTCAGAATCCAAAATATAAAAACAGACAACTGCCTAGGCGCCAAAGTTGGCCTCTCAGCGGTTTGCTTCATTCCACGCCACCGCCCAGGTGGCACAATTGACCGCTGAGCGGTTTGCCTCTTGCCGTTCTGGACGCTCAACGTTGGAATTTGACGCTTGAGCGGTCCACAGACTTTTGACCGTTCTATGACCTTCCTACTTCATTTCCATCTTCAATTCTCATCAATAACCCTGCAAAACAAGCATAATATCTCTAAACACAGCTTTTGACTCTCATGTGACACAACTTAAGAGTTTTACTTGATTCTAAGCTCATTCTAAGCCAAAAAGGTGTGTTTTGATATCAAATTTATGAATGAAAATAACGGTGTTTAGACCGTTATCAAAATCCACAAAGGAAATGTGGGATGTCTTAGAGGTAACTCATGAAGGCACTAATGAAGTAAAGAGAGCAAGAAAGAATTCACTGATACAAGAGTACGAATTGTTCAGAATGAAAGCTAGTGAAAGCATTTATGATGTGCAGAAATTGTAAATCATCTCATGGCTCTCGGGAAAGTCTTTGATAAAGAAGAAATCAATATCAAGATTCTGAAAAGCCTGAACAGAAATTGGCAACCAAAAGTCACAGAAATCTCTGAATCCAAAGATCTCACAATGATGAACATGGCTACCTTCTTTCGCAAGTTACGTGAACACGAATTGGAACTTAGTAGATTGAAGGATGAAGAGGAGATTGAAGAGAAGAAGTCCATTGCTTTGAAAGCTTCAAGCAAGAATAACTCAGAAACAGACATGAACGAAAAAGAATTGATGACCTTGATGGTAAGAAAATTTAGCCAACTTATTCAAAATGATAGTCAACTGTCTAATCATGCAGGTCAAGGTAAAAAGAATAGCTTCAGCAAAAACACTTTCCAATGTTACGAGTGTGGAAAGGAAGGACACATCAAGCCAGATTGTCCTGAATTACAGCCAAAGCAGAAAGGAAAGAAAAGATTCCCTCAAGGAAAAAATCTAAAAAGAAAAGGAGCATACATTGCTTGGGAGAATACAGATTCTGAAAGCTCAAGTGATGAAGATGCCAATCAAGACGAGGAATCAAATTTGTGCTATATGAATGGAGTAACATGGGACAATTATGACAGTGATGCAGACATCTCAAATGAACCAGTGGAAATCAAATATGATATGCTGCAAGATGCATTCAAAGAACTGCATGCTGAAGCCATGCGACTGCAGTACAAGGTAAATTGACTAAGCTCTGAAAGAAGAGACTATGAGTATAGAATTAATAACCTTGTTGCTGAGAATGAAAGATTAGAAAAAGAGTTAAATGAAGCTTTCTTATTTGCTAAGAATGTTAAGATTGAAACTATTACAGTAGATTAAATCTTTGAAAATTGTCCTGCACATATTGAAAAGATAGATTACTTAACTAGCACGCTAGCTAAGTTTACTCAAGGAAGAGACAATTTAGATGTTGTACTAAAATCATCTGGCAGAGTGATAACGGTTTAAAAACCGTTATTTTCATGCATAAATTTGATATTAAATCACACCCTTTGTAGCTTAAAATGAGCTTAGAATCAAGTAAAACTCTTAAGTTGTGTCACATGAGAGTCAAAAGTTGTTTCTAGAGATATTATGCTTGTTTTGCATTGTTTTGTAGGGTTTTTGATGAAAATTGAAGATGGAAATGAAGTAGGAAGGTCATAGACTCAAGAATGAAGGAGAAAAAGGAAGAAAAGAAGAGTCTGTGAACCGCTGAGCGTCCTAGTTCGAGGAAAAGTACTGTCTGGCGCCCAGGCGGTGACGATGAGCGTCCAGAGCGACAAGAGGCAAACCGCTCAGCGGTCATTTTAGGCGCCTGGGCGGTGGCGTGTGTTGAGGCAAACCGTTGAGCGACCAATTTTGGCGCCTGGGCGGTTGTCTGTTTGTATATTTTGGATTTTGAGATCTTTCTGTTATCTTTTTGGCTTATATATAGCCCTATTGCGAATCCAAATATAATTCTTTTGGCAGAGAACAACGTCCACAGCAGCTTTACACCTTTGGAGGAGATTTCTTGGATGCTTAGGATCCACTTTATCAAATCTAGGGTTTGCTTTTCCATTCTTCCATTTATTTCATCTAGTCTCACCATGATTATGGTGAACTAAACCCTTTGTTGTTGGGGAACAATGTAATCTTTTGAAACTCTCATATATCCAAATTCTGGTTTACTTTATATGCTTGCATATGCTTGATTTATCAATTGTTGGGTTTTTTACCTGTATTTAATTCTTTTACCATTTAACTCATTCGGTAGATGTTGTTTGTCTTTATTGATATGGGGACGTACAGTAATGTCATGAACTGGGGAGAATTCCTTGATTATGTTAATACCGCCTAGGGATAGGGGTAGGACGATCAATTATATTTTGCTTCCGCTTATCATGCATTATTAATTACTAGGGGAGACTAGGGATAACAAGCTGGTAATTAGTAATAAGCTCTTTCACCAAGGGATTGGGTTAAGGGTAGACCAAGAATGTTTGCATGGCAATATGATAAATAAGCAAAGTCAATAAGAAGAGTAGATATATGAGGGTGGATAAGATGAAATTGTAAACCCCAACAACCTCATTCATCCATAGTTTCTTTTAGTCAATTGAATTCCTGCATTTGCATGTTTATTTTTGTTTTGCATTCAAACCACTTAAATTAATTTTCTTTTCTCAAGCCTTAAACAATTTGTTTACACGAAAGATAAGGCCTTAAGAGTCGTTTGGGAATAACGATATTGGGATTACCGATTTTTATTACTTGATACGATCTAGTACACTTGCCAGGGTATTCACACAGAGCTATTTACAGACAAGGAATAGGTTATAAAGCTCAATCTAGCATAACTAATACTAAGAGATTTATTGATTTAAGCAAACCTACTAAGAATGCATGTTTCTATTGTAATTGTGTTGGTCATACTGATAATACCAGAGAAAGATTTCTCCTGTTGAGAACACTCAAGGAAGTGGGCAAACATAAAATGGCTGAATTGGCCTTGTTTGAACAAGAAGAGTTTATGTTTCTTGAAGATCTCAGATTTCAAGGTCTCGACAAGTTCATTAAAATGGAAGGCAATTACTATCATGAATTGGTGGAAGTTTTCTATAACAATGTTAAAGAAGCTGTTGGAAATATTCATTCACGAGTTAAAGGTGTAGTCATTGTCATCGATAATGACATATGGTGGAAAATCGCTGGACTGAAAGATTTTGGAGTGATGTCTCATAAATTTGACTGTCCACTATATAAGAAGATTTGAAAAACTGAAATGTTCAAGAGTTTTATGAGATATCGCAGGAGATACAGAAAGGATAAAGGATTCCTGTTTAAATGGCTTGACAAAGAAGAAAAAGTTATTGGTTTCATTATTGGACATATCCTCTTGCCCGAAAGGTATAATGTCATCAAGCTGACACCTAAGGATGTTTGTCTACTTTATGCCATTGTACAAAGGATACAAACAAATTGGGTAGCTGTCTTTAAAGAACATATCCTAGAAGTAGGAACAAGTGGTTGGCATAAGCTTCCATATGGTGTGTTCATAAGCAAAGTACTGGAAACATGTGGTGTCATTCTCAATCGTAAAAATAAACGAACATGTGGCAAAGAAAATGTGATTGGAAAGGCCACCCTGACTTGCATTGGAATGAAGAGATCACCTCTTGGATGGGTATTTAGAGATGAATTAGACTCCTCAAAAATGAAGGAAACTACTGAAGAATATGATAGTGATCAATAGCCACCTCCATCTACCTCTGAGTTCGAAAATCGTGTGGAAGTAAGATTTAAGAAGGCTTCCAAAAGAGTAAATATCTTAAGCAGGTCGCTGAAGACACTAAATGAAAAGATGGATGATATTTTTAAACACTTTGTTGAGATCTCATCATCATCAGAAGAACCTAAAAAGGAAGATGTGGATGACATTAGTGATAAAAGTACTTCTGGAACCTCTGAATCAGAATAAAGTTCTGTTTACCCTATTTTTGTTTTAAGTCATAGACTATGTCTAGGTTCTTTTCATTTTGAATGGCTCAGTATGCCATCTTTTGTTGTTTTCCTTTTGTTCCTTGATTTTGTTCAATCATTGTAATATCCTCTTTTCAAGGCAATGAAATCAGTAGTTTGAATCAACACTATTGCTTTTAATTTGATTAATATTGCTTGACCTGAGTGATTGATTCAACTACAATCTGTTTGGAGTCAACTATGCTTGAACTATTATGAATCTGTACATATTGACTTCTGTTGTTTATGACTATATTTCTTGCTTAACTAAAATGCTTGATCTGGAAAGGATCTTTGAAAGGTTTTGCAGGAATAACATTGCTTTGGAAATTTCAAGAGGATTTCAACACCTTTGGAAAGCAATGTAGTCAACTGAGGAAACTGTGCAATCGACTGCTCTTAACAGAATTATAAATTCCAATTCTGGAATTTGGTTATTCATTTTCTGATTGCTTATTTTGATATATCTACTATTATCTTTGTTATTATCTGTTGGAAATATCTTACTTGAGATAATATTGTGAGATTATTGAAGATTGTATCATTGCATATCTTAACTGTTTGCTATCTTGTCTTTGATAAAACTATGTGCTAAACTGATTGTTCAATATGTGATATGCTGCATTATGCATCTAATCTGATTTTATTACCTATGCATAATGACAGGGGGAGTATCACTCATTACACATTTTTAGTTCACATGCCTGCATTTCAGGGGGAGTTATCATTAACATGTGATTAAATGTGATATAGGGATCATCATTGCATTTGAAAATTTGAATATTTTTTGATACATCTCTATTTGTTCGATTATTCAGCAAAATATCTAGAGCATACCTTTTTTGCTAACGCACAAAGGGGGAGAGAATTTATGATCTTATGATGCTATATGAAAGGGGGAGAATATTTATTCTATCTCATGCATAATCTGCTTGATATTATTTGTTGTTATCTGTGTTACATGCAAAGTACATGAACTATGATAACTATGTTGTATTTCTTTTGTTACTCTGTTGTGTATTAAAGTGGGCAAACATGGTTGGTTATTAATCATGGTTGTGAATCATCAAAAAAGGGGCAGATTGTTGAAATTGTTGACAGCACAATTTCTATATCAATCTGGTTTTTGAAATTTTTGATAATAACAAGCACATGTTGTTGCTGCATTACATGTTCTTATGTTGATTGATTGTGATATTTGTTGAACATGTTTATGTATTGTGTTACATGTTCCTGTGTTGATTGATTGATATATATCTGGAACGTGTTTACATGCTTTATGTGCTATGTGCTATGCATCATTTCATATGTTTTACTACACATGTTTTAAAGCTGAAAATCACAAGCACTTTTATGAACTTATTCTTATGCGACAAAGTAATAGTACAGTCGACTACATTACTAATGGATTCGACTTTGCTAAAATCTTTGTACAGACTTTGAGAACCAATGCTATGTGTTATTTTGAGAAGAAAAGAATTTCAAAATGTTTTACATGTTAATAGTCGAATATGTGTGCTACACATTCGACTGTATCTGTTGTCTGATTTGGAATTCTGTTATGCTCTTGCACTTTAACGGCTATATTTTTGAAAGTTAGATGAGCATTGGTGACTTAGTCAACTGTATTAAATATGGTTTTTCTTTGGTTGACTGAAAGTTGCTGTGTTGACTGATCTGTTATAACTGTCATAATCCAGTCGACTGAATTAGTAGCGTATTCGACTAAGAAATCATTTGACTAACAAAAATCTATAAACAGACTTAACACGAGTCTGTTAAAAAGACTTTTGATAAACTGACATTTTCATAATTCTGTTTCAGATTTCTCTTAGCTCCAAGAATTCTCCAAGAAGACGGTGGTGATCTTTCTTGAAAGAGATTCAAAGAGGAGACTATACTGCGCATTCATTGTCTGATCAATATCTGCAAAAGAAGGTGTTTTGTAATTGATCGTGAAGCCTTGGCATCCTGTGAAGACTGGTGGAATTGATTGTGCGGCTTGGCATCCGTGAAGACTGCTGGTTTTTGACCTATTGATTACAGGGGATAGTGCACTTTGAGGGTTGTTCAAAGTGGTTTTGGCAGATTACAGAAGAGGGGATTCTTGTTGGAAGTCTTGCTGGTTTATTGCCTATATTTTTGTTTTGGGTTAGAGAGGAGATTTATATTTTTGACGTGGAGGTCTTTTATAGATTCCTTGTTGTAAAAACCGCAACCATTATAGTGCATTTTCTTCCTGGGTTGGAAGGACACTAGATGTAGGCATTGTTGGTCGAACCAGTATAAAAACCTGCATTTGCATTTCTCTATCCCTTATCTTTTACATTACAGTTGACTTTATTCTTTACGCAGTTAACTACGTATTTTCCACTGCATACATATTCTGATTGGTTTCATTTCAAGAAAGTTTAAAAAGCTTTTGACCTTGATTTCAAGATTGCAAAAAGAACTTGTTTTTGAAACAACACCAATTCACCCCCCCTCTTGGTGAAGAAAGAAGCCAACCTGTTTTCCAACAAATATTGGATAATGGCTAGGCATCCTTAGGGCACACCTTATTAAGCTCTGTGAAGTCACACATATCTATCATTTTTCATTGGCCATTTTTACCAACATAACATTAGTCTCCAACCATGTTGTGTAACGAGCCTTCTTTACAAACCTGACTTGTAGCAACTTTTATGCCTATACCTTAGTGACCAACCTTTTTTCTTCTCTTACCTTCCTCTTCTTTTATGAGACTAATTGATAATGGTTGAAATACCGTTATTTTTATACTTAATTTTGATACTTAATGCACCCTTTTTGACTTAGAAACTTGTTTGGACTCATGATTTTGCTTTAGGTTTGTGAATAAGAGAGTTGATGATATGCTTTATGATTTTATCACTAAATTCCCTTGATTTATTAGGTTATTGGATTGATTTGAAAGAAAGGTTGAAGTATCAAGGACTTGGAATGCAGAAAAGTTAACCAGAATGTAGAAAAGTCAACCAGCCAACTTGAACAGTCAACCAGTCAACCAGAAAAGTCAATCAGTCAACTAGAATGCTGAAAAGTCAACCGGAGTGCAGAAAGTTGCGCAGAGCGGAAAGTGGCGCTGAGCGCCAGTTTTAGTACCAGTTTTTCACTATTTTTCGCCTGGGTGCCAACGCTGAGCGTTATTCTGAGTGCCGCACCTACCGCTGAGCGGTATTTTAGCGTTGAGCGCCATTTGCCTAGGCCCGACCAGTTTTTCTGTTATTTTTATGAGCTTTACAAGGATTTGGTCAACCTAGAGGGTCTATCTTTTGGCAGAAGGAGATGCAGAAACACCTTTTTCACCTCTCGGAGACTGATTTTGGATGCAGAAGCTCCAATCTACAAATTCTAGGGTTTTATCTTTCATTCCTTTCATTGTTTTCGTCTAATTTCACCATGTCTATGGTGAACTAAACATCCATTGTTGTTGGGGAAACGATGTAATCCTTTGAAACTCTCATGTCTTGAATTGATTTGTTAATCTATATGCTTTACTTCATTAATTGTTAGAGTTTTTCCTCTATTCTCTATGCATGCTTTGTTTAACTCATTCAATAGCATGATCTTTGATTTTGTTGATATGGACACATACAGGAAAATCTAGACATGGGGGAATTCTCTCGGGAGCAATATTACCTAGACATAGGGATAAGAGGACCGATTGCCTTTAAGCTTCTGTGTGAAAGTAATGCATGATCAATGGCTAGGTAGACAAGACATTGTAAACTAGTAATTAGGAGTAGGCTATCTTCATCGAGACATCGGGTTTAGGGTAAATTAGGAAGTGGCATTAACATTATTGAAGGAGTAGAATTCGTAAATACATGAGAGTGGACAGGATAAAGTTGTAAACCCCAACAACATAATTCATCCATATATCTTTCACCTGCGTATTTTCTTGGTCAATTGATCAAACTTTGCATGCATGTTTATTTTCTGTTTCGCATTTTAAACAACAAATTTTCATTCTCAAGTCTTAAATAATCAACAAATCACATGACAGTCTAGGCCAATGAGCCTCTAGGTAAAATGATACTCGGTCTTACCGTTTATATTACTTGATATGATTCGGTACACTTGCCGGAGTCTTAACAAGTTTTTGGCGCCGTTGCTGAGGACTCGTGGTTTAAGTATTCTATTTGTGTGATTATTGATTAACTTTGACTTGATTTTTTTTTATTTGTTCTAATAAATGTTTTCTAGGGTTTTAAGCCAAATGTTTGCAAGATGCAATTTGGACAAGAATTTAACTATATGGGCACTCAATTCTTCCAAGGTAATCTCAACTACTAGTGGGAACCTCACTCAAGCATGTATCAATGTCAATTTGGGCAAGTTGCTGAACAATTTGAGGGGTTATCACAACAACAATGGCAGCAACAGAACTCTCTATCAATGGCAAAGTTGGAGGACGCTTTTCAACAATCTATGCAAAATACTATCTCCACTCAGAAAAGCATTGAAGCAATATCCAAAATAATGGAGATGTAGATTGGTCGTATAAATGAGAAATTGGAAGATTATGGGGTTAATACTGGAGTTAATCCTACCGAGGAATGTCAAGACACCTAGAAGTGATAAGGTTGTTGATGAGGAGAAGATAGAGAGAGATGTTGAAAAGATAGAGGAAAAAGAAATAGAAAGGTTGAGTGAGAAAGATAAAGATGAAGAGAAAGAGAAAGAAGTGGTTGAGAGAAAAGAAAAAAGAGAAAGTGTGTGAAAATAAAGAAGAAAGTAAGAGAAAAGAAAAGGAGAAAATTGAGGGAGAAAAATAGTAAGAAAAAGAGGAAGAGAGGAAAAAAGAAGAAGGAATCATATGAAAAACCCCTTCCTCATCCAAAGAAGTATCATAGGAAGGAAAAGGAATTTAAATGCTTTATGGAGATCTTCAAGAAATTGAAGATTAAAATGCCTATGATTGAGACATGGAAACAGGTTCTTGGTTTTATCAAATTTCTGAAGAAATTCAGTAGAAAGAAGAAGAAAAAGAAATAAAATAGAAATCAAGGAGAATACCAACACCTACTGATGGGTGTTTGAGCTTTATTGGGTCAAGCTAATGACTTTAAAAGAGCGCTTTCTGGGAGGCAACCCAGTTTCTTATTTTTTCTTTTTAATTGATTATTTGTGTGGTTTGGATTTGATTTTTCTTTGTGTGTTTGATTTTTTTTAGGTTATATGCTGCTTCTGATGGCATTGATGATAACATCTACTGATGGATGCTGCTACTACATCTACTGATGGATATTGCATGATGAGGATGAGGAATAATAACATCTACTAAAGGATGCTATGTGATTAAGCATCTATTGAAGGATGCTATGTGATTAGGCATCTATAGATGGGTGTCATTAATAGCATTTACTGATTAATACTGATGAAAATGAGAAAGATTAGCATCTACTAATGGGTGCTAATGAGAAAGATGTGCATCTACTGAAGGATGTTGGAGGATTATTGGGTTAGGCCCATGACATTAAACAAGCGCTACCTGGGACGTAACCCAGTTTTCTAAACCTATCTTTTTAATTTATGCTTCATTTGCTTCTGTTTTTAGAATAGGTGTTGATGTACTTCATTTAAAACTTATGTCTGATGCAATGGGTTGATGATGAATTGATGAGTATGCTTGATGATGCTTTTATATTGATTGATGTTGAGATGATATATAAGATGCTATATACAAGTGGTGGAAAACAATATGTGTGAACAAATGCATGATGATATGATTGTAATTTTGATACTGGGTAGGATGTGTATCTATGTATTGGAACTTGAGATTCACATATGTGAGGTTTTGAACTCCAGAGTTTTTGTTGAATGATTTGCCATTACTTTGAAAAGCATGAATGACTTTGCCCAGGTTTCTATGATTGAACAACTTGCTTGCTTGTGTCATATGATCAAGGCCATTTTTGATTAGCCCTTTCTTAGCTAATGCATAAATTTTCATCCCAAAGCAAAAGAGCACAATGTGTTCTACCCTTTCTGAACCTAGGCCTAAAACAGAATATGAAAACCCTATGAGAATCATTGTGTGGTATTGATAAAGGTTCAACTTTGGGGTTGTTGGAAAGGTTTAAAAAGAAAAGATAAGCATTGAGCTAAAGTGTTGAGTAGAGCTTGAAAAGAAAAAAGATAGAAAAGATAAAATGAAAGAAAGATAAGCTCAATGCAAAAAGGGGAATGTTGGGAATGAGTGAGATTGGTTGTTTAAAAGAGAGTATGTGCTTGAATTATGAATTGTGGAATGACTCTCTTAACTCAAGGATTTTGTGATCTAGAAAAACCAATTTTTCTTCTTAGCCCAGCCACGTTACAAGCCATGAAAAGTCCTTGTGATGATAACTTGCTTGTGAGTATGATTGATTGTGGTTAAATGAAAGGCAAAGTTAATTTTTGTGACATTGTGATAGTATAGAGAATGAGTTACCTCAATATACACATGTGTGCTTGAGTGAAACACTTTCCTTGGTGAGGAGTAGTTGCAGTTATACATGATTGCATATGTGCTTGGTTGATTGGTCATTCATGATAATGGCATCTGTTGAAAAGACTGTGATTATGTGAACACCATACTGAGCTTAATTGAAGTAATGCATCTGTACATCTTGATTGATATTTTTATGATGAGCTGAGAGTGATTACTTGTCTTGGCAGAAAGAGTTTTAAAAAATGTTAATCCATTGTATTGATTGATTGAAAACTGAGTTACATTTTGTTTTGCTTGAGGAAATGCAAAGTTTTAAGTTTGGGGTTGTGAGAACGGTTGAAATACCGTTATTTTTATACTTAATTTTGATACATAATGCACCCTTTTTGACTTAGAAACTTGTTTAGACTCATGATTTTGCTTTAGTTTTGTGAATAAGAGAGTTGAGGATATGCTTTATGATTTAATCACTATATGCCCTTGATTTTGTAGGTTATTGGAATGATTTGAAAGAAGGGTTGATGTATCAAGGAGTTGGAATGCATAAAAGTCAACCTCAAAAGTCAACCAGTCAACCAAATGCTGAAAAGTCAACCAGAGTGTAGAAAATTGCGCCTAGCGCCAATTTTAGTACCAGTTTTCCTCTGTTTTTCCCCTGGGCGGAAACGCTAAGCGTTATTCTGACTGTCGCACCTACTGCTGAGCGGTATTGTAGCGCAGAGAGCCATTTGCATGGGCTTGGGCTAGTTTTTCTGTTATTTTAATGAGCTATATAAGGATTTGGTCGACCTAGAGGGTCTATCTTTTGGTAGAAGGAGACGCAAAAACACTTTTTTCACCCCTCAGAGGCGGATTTTCGATGCGGAAGCTCCGCTCTACAAATTCTAGGGCTTTATCTTTCATTGCTTTCATTGTTTTCATCTAGTTTCACCATGTCTATGGTGAACTAAACTTCCATTGTTGTTGGGGAAACGATGTAATCCTTTGAAACTCTTATGTATTGAATTGATTTTTTAATCTATATGTTTTACTTCATTAATTGTTAGAGTTTTTCCTTTATTCTCTATGCATGCTTTGTTTAACTCATTCGATAGCATGATCTTTGATTTTTTTGATATGGACACATACGGGAAAATCTAGACATGGGGGAATTCTCCTGGGAGCAATATTACCTAGACATAGGGATAGGAGGACCGATTGCCTTTAAGCTTCTATGTGAATGTAATGCATGATCAATTGTTAGGGAGACAAGACATTGTAAACTAGTAATTAGGAGTTGGCTCTCTTCACCGAGACATCAGGTTTAGGGTAAATTAGAAAGTGGCATTAACATTATTGAAGGAGTAGATTTCGTAAATACGTGAGAATGGATAGGATAAAGTCATAAACCCCAACAAGATAATTCATCCATATATCTTTCACCTGCGTATTTTCTTGGTTAATTAATCAACCTTTTCATGCATGTTTATTTTTTGTTTTGCATTTTAAACACCAAATTTTCGTTCTCAAGTCTTAAATAATCAACAAATCACATGAAAGTCTAGGCCAATGAGTCTCTAGGGAAAATGATACTCGGTCTTACCATTTATATTACTTGATACGATTTGGTACACTTGCCGGAGTCTTAACACTAACTTGACTTCCTTGAAGATAGATAGGCTGTGCGAAGCTACCCTTGGGTCGATGACACGTAACCACGCCTGGTTTCCCTTTCCTGGGGCCCTCATTGCCAGAAGCTCATATCAACGTCTGAGAGCCCTACTTGGGGAGCTGAGCGCCAGCTTTCTTGCATCGTACACCGCTTGGCTGCCCCTTTCAAGGCCCTGAGCGCTACTCCTCTCGCACCACCACCTACTTGCCCTAAGTACGGGCATTGAGCCCCAGCGTGTTCGTCTTGGACCTTGTTTTTTGATCTATTTAAGGACTTGTACACATTAGGGCTTGTATCTTTTGATGGCAGAAACACACTTTTCGACCCTCTAGAAGAAAAATTGGATGCGAGAGCTCTCTTCTTCAGTTTCTAGGGTTTTTCTATCACTTTCATTCCATTGTACATCTAGTTTCTCCATGACGATGGAGAACTAAACTCATTTGTTGTTGAGGAAGAAGTAACCTCTAAACTCTCATGTATTTGTATTTATTCTGAATTAATATATGCTTTTTTCATTAATTGTTAGTGATTTTCTCCTTTGCTCTATGCTTGTTAGTTTTTGATTATTCTTAGCATGATTTTATGGTCTTCCTTGTTATTGGGAAATACCTAGAAACCACAATCTGGAGAATTTCTCCCAAAAGAAATATTGCGCAGGAATGGGGATATGATGTTTGGTTGTCTTAAGCTTCTGTTCGTAATGCAAAATTGATTATTAGGGATGTAAGGGATTGTGGTCTAATAATTAAGGATAGGCTTTCTTCGCCTAGGGATCGGGTTTTAAGTAATTTAGAGAGTAAGATTAACAATTGAATGAAGAAGATGAATTCTTATATGCATGAGAGTAAGGACGGTGAAATCTAAACCCGAACAACATTGTCATCTCAAACTATCAATATCATCCACTCACTTTTGTGTTTTTCCCAATTGATCAATTTGCATTCGTATTTACTTTTTCTGCATTTGCATTTTAAACCAGTAAAATTGTTCTTAAGTCACAATTAGTTAAGACATTACATGACTATTTAGTGCCTTGAGTCTTCTAGGACACGATACTTAAGCATCGGCAAGTGTACCGAATTGTATCAGTAATAATAAGTGGTATGACCAAGTATCGTTTCCCAAGAGACTCACGACACTAAACAGACATGTAATTGCTTAACTAATTAAGACTTTAAGAACAATTTTGGGGGTTTTCAATGCAAAATGTAGAAAAAGTAAATATGAATGCAAATTTGATCAATTGTAGAGAAACACAAAAGTGAGTGGATAGTATTGAGAATATGAGATGAGTATGTTGTTGGGGTTTAGATTTCTCCTAATGACTCTCATGTATATAAGAATTCTTCGTCTTTATTAACCGTCAATGTCACTGATGGGCTGTCGCACCCCATACAAATTTGATGTGCATTAAAAATGCAGTATAGTGCTAGGAAGTGACTCCTAGGTCGTCTCTCAAGGACCAAATGTGGTTCGAGACTTAGGGCTAACACAAAGTGGGGGATTAGGTGAAAGGTTTTGTGAATGCTAATGACTAAATTAAAATGAAAATTAAATATAACCGAGCATAGTTAAAAGCATAAAAGTGAAGACTAAAATTAAAATAAAAATAAAAGTAAAAGATAAGTCACTAAAGAAAATAACCTGGCAACAATTAATTAAACATGCATTGCATAAGGAAAACGAGACATGGAAACAACATGGTGAATGTAAGTAAAAGTCATAGCTTGAGTTGACATAACAAGCACCGTGCAACAATGGTAAAAAAAATTCAAAAGGGTCGTGACCCACTTGCATGAATTCATTGAAATGCAATATATAAATGTCATCAACGAAAGGCACTAAAACCAATGCTTGAATGCTAATGGTATTAACGAAACTTGCATAGGTAGCTATTAATCTTGAAAAACACAAAAATGAATTAGTGCATAAACTTAAAACTTGGCAAGAAGTCAAAATTAAAATGTATTCAACATATATTATATAAACTTCTTCTCGGTATACGCGTTGCTATAATGTAAAAAGAAGACCTTTTTGGATAAAACCCCTTCCATCCCGTGAGTGCCTTTTCTCCCAGCATCAACGTACACCCACTTTAATGTGATTGTAAACTAAATCAAACTTTGTTCCAGCGGCTCTTCCCAAGGAAATGCTGCCCTTTGACTGAGAGATACAACAACGTTTGCTAAACCCTTTTCAGTCAATGAGAAACTCAAGAAAAACATTCCCACCGTGCATAAATCAAAACAAAAAAAGAAATGTGTTTCATTCATTCTATCCATGAAAACAAGCGTGAATACATAAGTCCTCTTGTCAAACATTCAACAGCAAAAACAAGTAAAGGTGAGTGGCGGCTCCCCCCTTTTTTTCTTCCAGCACCGTCTCACTATTTCCTTTCCATCTATTATCGCTTCAAGCATTCCAAAAAAATACTCAAAAGAAAGGAAGATGCTTCTCTCATTTAACATAACAACTCCTTCAAAGAAAGCAAAAAAAAAACATCACCGTACATCATGTTCCATTTTTCTGGAATTGAAAAAAAACCTAAGCTAAGTGGTGGCGGCTGGACTCTAGCACCGTTCCAGCCAAGTTATAAATGAAATGTGCTCTCCAATTTTAAGAGGGTGGGCCCCACAATACCCTAGGCCAAGTGTCCTCCTACTAATGGGCCCATTATAAATTTACCAACATTAGCCCAAATGTGCATAAGTTTGTCCAAAAAGTTTAAACAATTAAATTATAATATAACTAAAGTTTAAAATGTCTAATTGGAGAGTCTTGAATTTATTTGACAACACTCCAAATGTCCCAAATTGTATTTCCAAAATTTTCCCTGAAAATAATAATGCAAATAATTAGGTCAGAAAATTAAAATTAATTAAAATTAGAATTTTCGGTCAAATTAAGCTAATTAGCAGAAATAGGAAAATACCGGACAATTAAACACAATTCCCTGATTAAATCTGGTACAATAAACTAAGTGCAATTAATAAAATATCGACTCATCAGTCACTGTCTAAATTACTTAGAACCTGATATCTCGACGAAAGAAGCATATCCTTAATTACTAGACCACAATGTCTTGCATCCCTAATAATTAATTATGCATTACGAACAAAAGCTTAAGACAACCAAGCGTTCTCCAGATCTAGGTTTTTAGGTATTTCCCAATAACAAAGAAAACCAACAATTATGCCATGAATGAGTAAAACATAACACATATTAAGCACAAGAGAAAATCCTTAACAATTAATGAATGAAGCATAAATTGATTTAGAACAAATTCAAATACATGAGAGTTTAGATATTACATCTTCCCCCAACAACAAATGAGGTTTAGCTCTCCATTGTCATTGAGAAACTACGTGTAATGGAATTAAAGTGATAGAAAAACCTGAAAAGTGTGAATTTGCATCTCTACTGCCAAAACATACCAACCTTAAGGCGAGGAAATCCTTAAATAGATCAAAAGTAAAGTCCAAGCTCAATAACGCTGGCGATCAGTGCCCATACTTATGGTAGCCGGGCAGTGGTACGAGAGGAGTGGCGCTCAGGGCCCTAAAAGGGTCAGCCAGGCGTTGATGCGAGGCTTTCACGCTGAGGGCCTCATAAAGGGGCAGTCAGGCGCCAATGCGAGGCTTTGGCGCTGAGGGCCCCAGAAAAGGGAAACCAGGCATCCTGTGACCTTCTATAACCTTCTCTTCTGGTGCTTTTTCTGTCCTTTCTAGGTTCCAACTCCTTGGTACTTTAACTCCTCTTCAAAACAATTCCAATTTCTTATAAAATCAAGGGAATTTAGTGATAAAATCATAAAGCATAACGTCAAATCTCTTTAATCACAAAATAAACTAAATACAAGGGATCAAACAAGTTTCTAAGTCAAAAAGGGTTAATTTAATATGAAAAATGAATCACATATAACGATAAATTTAACTGTTATCACAACCCCAAACTTAGAACTTTTCTTGTCCTGAAGCAAAAAAAAAATGTAACTTAACTTTAAAACACTACAATGGTTCAACATATCGCAAATCACTTTCTTCTACTCATATCAGCTTATCATAAAAATATCAGTCAAGATGTACTAATGCCTTAGCCAATCAAGCTCAACAATGGTGCTCACATACTCATAGAATATACAACAAATGCAAACCTCATGAATGATCAACAACCAAGCAAGAATGTAATCATAAAGTGCATGGAACTATTCCTCACCAAGGAAAGTGTTTCACTCAAGCTCAAAGATGTATAGTGAGGTGACTCATTCACTCTACTATCACAATGTCACATAAATCAACTTTTCCTTTCATTTAACCAATATCAAACACACTCACAAGAAAGTTATCATCACAAGGACTTTTCAAGGCTTGTAATGTGGCTGGGATAAGAAGAAAATTGGTTTTTCTATATAAAAAAATCCTTGAGTTAAAAGAGTAAACAATTCATAATTTCATCATTAAACATCAATCTCTCTTTCTCTTTTATTTGAGAAATCATTCTCAACTTAATCCCAATTTTTCATTCATTGAGCTTTTCCTTCTTTTTCTTCTTCTCTTTTCTTTTCTTTTCTTTTTCTCAATACTTAGCTCAATGCTTTTTTTCTTCTATTTTCACAATTTTTCAAACTTTCCCAACAGCCCCAAACTTGAACCTTTCTCCATACCATACAAGTATACTCAACTTAATTTAAGGTGAAGATTTCAAAAGGATTTTTCACATATTTAGGCTCAAGATTCAAAGGATAGAACATACATTGTTCTTTGTTAGGTTAAAATAATGCATTGGCTTATATGGGAGAAGAACAAATGGCCTTGATCATCTGTAAAAAGAAAACAAGTGGTTCAATCATACAAACCTAGGGAAAGTCAATCATGATTTCAAAGCAATAACATTCAATCAACAAAAACTTGGAGTCCAATCCTCTCACAGGTTAATTCAAGTTCCAAAATTAAATAAATATCCTGCTCAGCATATCAATCATAATTTAACGTCATGCATCTGTTCCAATAATTATGAGCAACTACCTGTCATGAACTAGGGAGAATTCCTTGATTATGTTAATACCGCCTAGGGATAGGGGTAGTACGATCAATTGTATTTTGCTTCCGCTCATTATGCATTATTAGTTACTAGGGGAGGCTAGGGATAGCAAGCCAGTAATTAGTAATAGGCTCTTTTCACCAAGGAATTGGGTTAAGGGCAGACCAAGAAAGTTTGGATGGAAATATGATAAATAAGCAAAGTAAATAAGAAGAGTAGATATATGAGGGCGGATAAGATGAAATTTTAACCCCCAACAACCTCATTCATTCATAGTTTCTCTTCGTCAATTGAATTCCTGCATTTGCATGTTTATTTTTGTTTTGCATTTGAAACCATTAAAATTTTTTTTTTCTCAAGTCTTAAAAGATTAGTTTATACGAAAGATGAGGCCTTAAGAGTCCTTTGGGAAGAACGATATTGGGTTTACCAATTATTATTACTTGATACGATCTAGTACACTTGCCAGGGGTTTAACAAAGACGAAACAGTTCACAAATATTTTTTTAACCTAATTAAATGATACTACCGCGGTTCAATATAAAACCGAGGTAATATAGTGGAATAGGCTGCGGTTGCCATAATAACCGCGACCTATTCTGATAATAAAAAATAAAAAAACAACTTTATGTCGCGGTTCCAAGAACATTTGCGGCCTATTCCCCCCAATTTATATCTGAACTGCTTTTGTGGGGAATGTCATAATTTTACAGGGAGAATAGGTCGTGGTTCCCCAAACAACCGCGGTCTATTCCCTGATGCTCAACTTCCCATTTATTGCAGCAGTGCCATGTGGGGAAAGTCAAAGGGGTTTTATATCGCGGTTCGGGGGAGAATCGCGGTTTATTCCCTGACCTTTATGGTGTTCAAACTGCAGTAGTGGTGGGTGTCGCATCCCATGCAAATTTGATGTGCATAAAGAATGCAGTAGAGACTAGGAAGTGACTCCTAGGTCGACTCTCAAGGACCAAACTATGGTTTGAGAATCAAGTCAAACGCGAAGTGGGGGGATTTGAAAGGTTTTGAGATGAGAATTAAACTAAATTAAATGCATGGAAATTAAATATAACAAAACATAATTGAAAGCATTGAAATAAATAAACAAAACATGAAGATCGAACGGTCTTACAGATGATCGAATGGTTCTACATTGAGATCGGACGGTCTCTAAAGCAAGTGAGAAAATTAGAAATACAGAAAGATAAAGAAACCGAACAAATTAAAAATCATAGTGAACAAAAACAATAAACCAAACGGGCTTATCAATTAAAGTAAGGATCAATGTAGACTAACCAACTAATTAAATTGTGCTTAAAAGAAATGGATGAGTTAGCAAGAAAAATAAATAGAATCGAGCACATTCTAGCTAAAGCAAGAAAACATAAACTTGGTGAATAAAATAAAGAGTGGCTGACAATTATAGAGATAGGATAAAATAAAATATAATTTACTAAGCTAAAAGAACCGAAGAAGCACATATGGAATTTCAAGTTGAAACTACATTACCTAAGTAAAATGAAAAAATGAAATAGCTAATCAAAATAAGCATGGCAGATTCCATCTTGTAGCACGTGCAAGTGGAAACAAAACTCCAAGAAAGCGTGACCCCACTTGCATGAATTCATTAAAATGAAAAGGGATAAAGATGCACTAAACCCAACGCGTGAATACTAATGGAACTTAACCAAACTTGCAGAGTTGCCTACTAACTTTGAAAAACACAATTATAAATCAGTGCATTAACTTAAAACATAGCAGGAATTCAAAGCTAAAATGCATTCAACAAATATATTATATAAAACATCTTCTCGGTCTATGTGCTACTATAAGAAAACAAAGACTATTTTGAGATCCATTCCTTGTGCATAAAACATCCAGTAAAGAAAAGGAATAAAAGTTACTGAAACTTCAACCGTAGCCCTCCATTAAACACGCCGCAGCTCTCCCCAAGAAATGAATATGATATCCCCCTCCAGATGTGTGTGTGCGGCTTCTTCTCCTTAAATGAAGGTGAATGACTTGGTGGATACTGCAGCTTCTTTGCTACTGGGCCGTGAAGTATTTTCCTCCAAGCAAATGAGTGCAGCTGCTGTGTTGCTTCTAGACCAGGCCGTGAGCATGCCATATGCACCTCCCAAAGCTTCGTGGACATTTGCCAATTGTGGGCCGTGATTGTGGGGTGCAGCAGGGAGCTCCAAAGCTAAATATGGAAAGAAGTTGCTCTCCTTTTAGTTGGGCCGTGAGTGCTTTTCCTTTGCTGCCAGCGTGGAGCTTCATAATTCAATCATTTCCTTTTCTCTTTTTTTTTTTCATATATGCTGGGCGTGATTGATGCAGCCTGTGTGTGCTTCTTCTCTCAGAAGAAATGAAATGCCCCAAAACTAAATATGGAAAGAAGTTGCTCTCCTTTTAGTTGGGCCGTGAGTGCTTTTCCTTTGCTGCCAGCGTGGAGCTTCATAATTCAATCATTTCCTTTTCTCTTTTTTTTTCATATATGCTGGGCGTGATTGATGCAGCCTGTGTGTGCTTCTTCTCTCAGAAGAAATGAAATGCCCCAAAACCGTGACACCTCCAGCTTCTTTCCAGCCCATATTATTCAGCTTTGTGCTTTCTTACCACACCCTTTTTTTCTAATTGAAACAATGAGATGTGCCCTTTCATTTTGGGTGGCAGCTGGCTGTCATCAATTCATCGCATTCCCCTCGTTGTGCACCATTGTATTTTTCTTGCTGGGTCGTGACAGTGTGAGAGCTTTTATCCAATAAATGAAAATTGAACACGTCTACTTTCAAGAGTCACCATTTCCTTATTTTTTTCTCATCAATAGTAAAGCAGCGTGTGTGCATTTCAAGTCATGAATCAGCGCTTTAATTTTGGGTGGTGGCTGCACACCTTCATTTAACCTCCAAATGTCTTAAATTGTATTTCAAAAATTTTCCATGCAATTAATTATCTTAGATAATTCAAATTAATTAAAATAAGAATTTCTTGTCAAATTAAGCCCAATTAGCAACAACGGGAAAATACTGGACATTTAAGCACAATTCCCTAATTAATTCTAGCACAATAAGCTAAGTGAAGTTGACAAAATATTGACTCATCAAAATAGACCACACTTAGTCTTTTGCACTCCTGGGCAAAATCAAGACGCAGATTAATGAATAGTTTAAAGGACATCAGAGGTAGAAATAGAATTAACCGGTCCTCAAGAAATCTGGACAAAGAAAGGAAGTAGACAGTATCCAACATAAAATCAGAGAAAGTAGATACTTATGAAGTAATCCAAGCAATTCAAGACATGGAAAAATGATCAATCAGCTCAAGAGGTGAATCAAAAGTAACATAACCTCACAGATGCACTATCAGTGTTTCTCTCAAGTGTCTAGGGTAAACAATGTCAACTCAATGAACTCAAGAAATCAAACACAAACAGACTTGGCAAGCCTCTAATATCAACACTCGCAAACATATGCATGTTCAAATCAAAAGGTCTTTTATGGGTGAAATGGGGCCAAGGACAAGAGAGGATAAATATGGATGAGAAGCTACAAACCAAAAGAAATATGGTGCAACCCACACAAATTTAATGTGCAATTTAGAAATGCAGTATAGCTAGGAAATGACTCTTAGGTCGTCTCTCAAGGACCAATTTTGCGGTTCTAGAATTAAGTCACACACGAAGTGGGGGGGTTTGTGAAAACGTTATGGTGAATACGGATTAATAAAAGCAAAACACTAAAGCAAACTGAAATGCAAACACAGATCTAACACGGTTTCAAAGACAGACTGAAAACGGTTGGTCATTAACTTAATTACAATGCTTCCTATCACAGATCACAAAACAAAGTTGCGACTCAAACCTCTAATCCAACAAAGTTAACTAACTAAGCGAAGGTTAACCCTGTTTTCATAAAAGCGAACCAAGCGGACACAGTGTTAATGTCAAATCTAATTTACACCATGCAGTTACATCAACTAAGCGAAGATGTAACACCAACTGGGCAACTAAGCGTATACCTAATATCAAGTGCAAACACAAATTTAATATTAACCAAGTCAGAGTGCAAATACAGTTACAGTTCAGAAATCTCAAGGAAACATCATAATATAGCTAATGACCAACTGAATTAATTTAAGCTACCATGGAAATTAAATTCACACAACTAGAAACCTTAGACAACATTGAAATAAATTAAAATACTAGACACCAACACTGTTACAAACTAATTATCTAACACAGTTAAATAAATTTTAATGCAAAACTAAATTCAAGAAATCAAAAGCAATTAATCCTACTATTTAAACTAATTCAAAACAAAGGAATAATCAAACATGCTTTTTCCTGCACATTCCATGTGACCAAATACATCCAACAAATGAAATTAAAAGTGCAAATGGCCTAAATGTAACCTCTTGGCCGTGAGTCCAACACACCAACTACCATTCACTTTTTTTCATTCAACAAATAATTTAAAATGTTGCTTCCTTGTGTGCCATGTGCTTCAATCTCCAAGACAATAAGCATGTGCCTTAAACATCACTATGAAACCGTGCCTTTATCCCTTTCCATGCAGAAAAAACGGAAACCACACACCAAGACACAAATGTCGTGAGCTAACAAATGATTGTTGCAAAAAGTGCTTCAAACCAAAGGCTAAATGAAAGATACTTTGGGTGCTTCAACCAAGGTGCCATGTAAGCAAAGTCAAAGGAAATAAATCATAAAACATTCTCCTCTTCAATCCAATTCACGGCAATACAACCAAGGGTGAACACCAAAATGGCAATATTCCTTCTATGGTAAATGTGTCTCAACATGTGCTTGTCCAAATCGGGTAAAAATTAAATGCACCATTTTCTCTCACTTCCAACCTCATTTTCGGTTTCTTCACCAACACAAACATTCAAATTGCTTTCCTTCACTTCTCAACACTGAAAATGCACCCAAACAAACCAAAGTTCAAATTGCAAAATAATACAAGAACAATAAACCCAAAGTCTACTTCCAACCGTCATCAACAAACACAATGTTCCAGCTCATAATTTACTTCCAACCGTCAAAACAAAAGCATAAGAAGAAAATAGTTCAAACCTCAAACACCCATACACCAACTCAAGCTTTCTTCACTACAAAACTCAATAAGAACTCCATTTTCGTCATCCAATCCAAGAAAACTAAAAGGAAACCGAAAATAATGCAGTAAAGGAGAAGCAAAACGGAAAATGAGCCTTCATTCAACCCAAGGAACCACCATGAAAATGCAAGAACAACCCTCCAAGCTCAAGCTTTCAACATTCAATGGAAAATGCAAGAAGAGGAGTGATAGATCTCCCTTCCCTTAAGCAAGAATAAGTAAAGTTGCAAGCAAGAGAAGAAGAAAAATGCATTCTTGGTCATTCCATAGCTCAAAAAACCGAAACCCTACAAGCTCCCAAGAGAGAGTTCATGAAAACCATGCAAAATGAAAAGTTGGAGGCTTGGAAATGTGTGTGGACGATCTCCCCTCAAAATTGCCGAGAGATACCCTAAAAATGGTGGGGTCCACCTCTAAAGAATTCTCCAAATGTCCTAAATTGTATTTCAAAACTTTTCCATGCAATTAATAATGCAAATAATTATCTTAGATAATTCAAATTAATTAAAATAAGAATTTCTGGTCAAATTAAGCACAATTAGAAACAACAGGAAAATACTGGACATTTAAGCACAATTCCCTGATTAATTCTAGCACAATAAGCTAAGTGAAGTCGAGAAAATATTGAGTCATCAAGCAGGGAATGTCAGAATTTTACAGGGAGAATAGGTCGCGGTTCCCCAAACAACTTCGGTCTATTCCCCGACGCTCAACTGCCCATTTATTGCAGGTGTGCCACGTGGGAGACGTCAGAGGGTTTTTATGCCGCGGTTCTGGGGGGAACCGTGGTTTATTCCCATATAGACCGCGGTAAACCAAAGCCTATACTTTTGACTTATTTTAAAAAATGCCACCGCGCAATATTATGCTTCGGTTTCTGGTGAACCGATGCATAATGTGCGCTGTAAAAACTCTATTTTTTACTAGTGTAAGAAACCCTACGGTGTAGTGGAAGATGTTGTGGTTCAAATTGACAAGCTAAAATTTTTGGTGGATTTTGTAGTGATGGAGATGGGGGAAGATTTAAAGATTCCTATCATTCTTGGAAGGCCATTCATGAAGACAACCAAGGTTGTCATCAATGTAGATGATGAAGTTCTAGCACTTAAAGAGCAAGATGAGGAAGTGATTTTCAATGTCTTTAATGATGAGCATCCAGTTCAAGTGAAGAAGACTAGTCCTAAAGCTGAAGATGAAGATCCACCGTTGACTAGTCTATTTAATCAAGCGCCTAACTTAGTCAAGGAAGGTAAAAATTGTTTTTTTTCACAGGTGAAGGAAGAGGAAATAGAGATTAAATAGAAGCTAGTTCGCCAAGACTCTGTGCATGAAGATGAGGAACTCAAACCTGGCAAACCTGTAAGATATAAGAACATGTTATGGGTGATTAAAGATATGAAAGAGAAAGGGGTTATTGAGATTAAAGCTCCATATTCTAGAAGAGTAAAGATAGTGAACAAGAAGCTGCTGAAGATATGTTGGTGTGATGAAAGCAAGAGGAACACCACATCAAAGATTTGAATTAAGCTTAATGGTGTCAAGCTAATGACATTAAACAAGCGCTTACTGGGAGGCAACCCAGTTTCTTATTTTGCTTCTTTTTTTTGTATTATTGATTTAGTTGTGTGGAGTGGGTTTGATTTTGCTTTCTAGTAATGACAACATCTACTGATGGATGTTGGACAACATTTACTAAGGGATGCTAGGAGGATTGAAATGACAACATCTACTGATGGATGCTGCTATGATGAAGATTTAGATGATAGCATCTATTGATGGATGCTACTTTGATGAGGATGATGAATGACAGAATCTACTGATGGATGCTGCTATGAAAGAGGACGGTGACTAGACATCTACTAATGGATGTTACTGACAACATCTATTGATGGATGCTATGCTACTAGACATCTACTGATGGTTGTTACTGACAGCATTTACTGATGGATGCTACTAGATTAAAGCATCTACTGATGGATGCTATGATAGGAGAGGCTGACAATGAGTGATAGCATCTATTGATGGATGCTATGAGATCAGGATTTGTTTTACTTGATTTTTATGCTTGATTGAACTTTGATTATTTTATTGTGTTTTAATTTTAGTCGCTTATGTACTTGGTTAAATGAATTGTGATCCAATTGTTTGACTATAATCTATTGTTGTGATGAGTAATATGTCATGTGATTCTTTATTGTATTAATTGATGTTGAGATGATGCATGGTTAGTCTTATAAATAGGTGGTTGCTCATAATTGTTTGAAACATATGCATGAGGTTAAATTGTGATTGATATGATTTGCAGGATGTTTATCTAAATTTGGAACTCGGATTAGCCTGTGAGAGGATTGGAATCTAGAGTTTTTGATTGATTGAATGCTATTGCTTTAGAATCATTATTGACTTTGCCTAAGTTTTCATGTTTGAACCACTTGTTTGCTTGTTACAAATGATCAAGGCCATTTGTTCTTCTCCCATATAAGCCAATGCAATTTTCGAACCTAATAAAAGAACAATGTTTGTTCTATCCTTTGAATCTTACGCCTAAATATATGAAAAGCCCTTTTTGAAATCTTTACCTTGAGTTGAGTTGAGTATATTTGTATGGTATGAAGAAATGTTCAAGTTTGGGGTTGTTGGGAAATTTGAAAAATTGTGAAAATAGAAGGAAAAAACCATTGAACTAAGTATTGAGCAAAAGAAAAGCAAAAGAAAAAGAAAAAAAAAAGAAGGAAAAGCTCAATGAATGAGATGTTGAGATTAAGTGAAAATGGTTTCTCAATTGAAAAGGAGAAAGAGAGATGGTGTTTAAAGAATGAAATTATGATATGCGCACTCTCTTAACTCAAGGATTTTGTGAACTAGAAAAACCAATTTTCTTCTTAGCTCAGGCACATTATAAGCCAAGAAAAGACCTTGTGATGATAACTTGCTTGTGAGTGTGCTTGATGGTGTTTAAATGAAAGGCAAAGTTGATTTATGTGACATTGTGATAGTAGAGTGAATGAGTCACCTCACTATACACCTTTGAGCTTTAGTGAAACACTTTCCTTGGTGAGGAATATTTCCATGCACGTTATGATTACATGCTTGCTTGGTTGTTGATCATTTATGAGGTTTGCATCTATTGTATATTTTGTGAGTATGTGAGCACCATTTTTGAACTTGATTGGATTAAGGCATCAGTAAATCTTGATTGACATTTTTATGATGAACGAATATGAGTGATTACTTGTCTTAGAAGAAAGTGCTTTGTGATATGTAGAACCATTGTAGTGTTTTTAAGGCTAAGTTACATTTTCTTTTGCTTGAGGACAATCAAAGTTCTAAGTTTGGGGTTGTGAGAATGGGTGATTTCACTGTTATCTGTGACTAAATTTTGATACTAAATGAACCCTTGTTGACTTAAAAACTTGTTTAAACTCTTGTTTTTTGTCTATTTTGTGAATAAAGAGAGTTGAGGTTATAACTTATGATTTTCTCACTAAATTCCCTTGTTTTTGTAAGAAATTGGAATGATTTGTAAGAGGAGTTAAAGTACCAAGGAGTTGGAACTCAGAAAGGACAGAGAAAGCACCAGAAAAGAAGGTTAAAGAAGACTACAGGACGCTTGAGCGCCCTTTTCTGGGCCCTCAGCGTCAGAGGCTTGCATAGACGCCTGACTGCCCCTTTCTGAGGCCCTCATCGTTGAAGCCACGCAGTAACGCCTCAACGCCCTTTCTAGGGCGCCGAGCGCCAACTTTCCTTATGTCACAGATCGCCTGGTTGCCTCTTTTCAGGGCCCTCAGCGCCATCCTCTCGCACCACCGCCCGACTGCCTTAAGTTGGGGCGCTGACCGCCAGTGATGTGGGCTTGGACTCTATTTTTTCTCTACTTTAGGATTTGTTCGCCCTAGGGTTGGTATCGTTTGACAGAAGATACGCAAATTCACACTTTTCGACTCTCTGGAGGCAGAATTGGATGCAAGAGCACTCCTCTTCAGTTTTTAGGGTTTATCTTCCATTCTTATTCAATTGTACATCTAGTTTCTCAATAACAATGGAGAACTAAACCTTATTTGTTGTTGGGGAAGATGTAACCTTTTAAACTCTCATGTATTTGAATTTATTCTGAGTTATATATGCTTCGTTCATTAATTGTTAGGGTTTTTCTCCCATACTCTATGCTTGTTGTGTTTAACTCATTCATGACATGATTTTTGGTTTTCTTTGATATTGACAAATACCTAGAAACCTAGATCTGGGGAATTTCTCCCAAGGGAACTATTTCCTTGACATAGGGCTAAAACACTTGGTTATCTTAAGCTTCTAATTGTAATGTAGAATGAATTATTAGGGATGCAAGACATTGTGGTCTAGTAATTAAGGATAGGTTCTCTTCACCGAGACATCGGGTTATAAGTAATTTAGAAAGTGAGATTGACATTTAATGAAGAAGACGAATTCTTATATGCATGACTGTAATTAGGTGAAATCTAAACCCCAACAACATATTCATCTCATATTTTGAATATCATCCATTAACTTTTGCGTTTTTGTTCAATTGATTAAAATTGCATTCGTATTTACTTTTATTGCACTTGCATTCAAAAACCCCCAAAATGTTCTTTTCAATTTTAATTAGTTAAGTAATCACATACTGTTTAGTGTCGTGAGTCTCTTGGGAAAACGATACTTGGTCTTACCACTTATTATTACTTGATACGATTCGGTACCACTTGCCGAGGTGTTAACAATTAACTGAGTTCTTTAATGTAATGATGATGGACTTGTTCTTTTATCTCTTACTTGCTGACTTTTTCTTTGCATTCTTAGCAGTTCACTTGTTATTAGCTAGGATCATGTCAATAGGTTGAGCTCCTTTTGAGATTGGACAACTCTTACATATTGTTGTACTCAATCGCAATTATCTCCTCATTGACTACAAGTGGCCAATTCTCATCTTGCACCTCTAGTGGATCGATCAAATCCTTCTTAGCTTGCAAATGTTCTTCCAATCTTTAAACATCTTGTTTATGTTCAAAGCGTCGCTTATACAAAACCTATTTTCTTTTCTCTAAGATTATTTGTAAGGTTGCATTGCTTCTAACCTCCTTTTGAATTATCTGTTGCAAATGACATCTTGTAAGCTCTACCTTTAAATAATAAGCCCGCCTCTACACATGTTTAATCTATTTGTTCTCTACATATGCACCATTAAGCTATCTAGACGCCTCATTGATCTAATCGAACTTTTCGACTTGCTCCACTAACTTATCTCAGCTCTATAGATGCCCCACCATGTTATCCAAGCAAGCCATATGCTCCACCAAGTTATTTGGGTTCCTCATCATGCTAACCGATTTTTTCACTTTCTCCATAAGGATATTTGGGCTCCCTACCGAGCTATCTCATATGTCTGGGCACCTTACCGAGCTATTTTATATGCTTAGATGTCTTGTCAAGTTATTCAATTTCATGTTCTTGGAGCTTAAGCTACTAATCAAGTTAAGATTGATATGTTAATCTCCGAGTAACATAGAGATTAGACAAAATCCGAAATTCTCCCTCCAACATAGTAAAGTGGCAACCAAGATGTCAATCTATGGAAACTCCAAATTTAGTAGCTAAATTATGTTATGTTATTAATGAAAACTAATGTAAATTATGGGAGGAACTGAAAAACATATTAACTAATCTAAATGATTAATGCAAGTAATTCAATAAGGCTAAAATGATGCAAAATACATGTGCTAGAAACAAAACAGTGTTTGTGTTACATGTTTTGTATGAGAGTGATGGATTTAATGCTCAATTGAGGTTAGAATGACATAATATGAATCATTTGATTTTTTGTAGAAAAAAAAATATGAATGAAATATGGTTTGGATCTCAATTCTAGCTAAAAGATTGAAAAAAATGTAGAATATGAAACTTTTTTGTGAAAATGTCACACTGAAACCCTAGTTTTCACCAAGTGTTTGATGAAATGGCTATACAAGATAAAACTGTAAAATATGTTAAACTAATGAATGAAACATGTTTGAATATATATATATATATATATATATAAGCATACATGAGAAGTGTTTAGAACAGAAAAACTACTTAGAAAACTCATTCACTTATCTTAGCAAGATATGACAACCAAATAGGCAAAACAGGTACATCAAGATTTGGCAGCAAACTAGTCTAAAGTACTAAATGGTACAAACAAATGCAATGATTGAAACCATAATTTAACATCTAAAGAAGTTTATAATAATGTTAATAAACTACTAAAAGAGAATTAACCAAAAGAACAATTTTGTGGAGTAGACCTTCAAAGTTTTCAAGTAAATTCTTTTGAAATTAGCATACGGTCTTTGATGAGTCAATATTTTCTTGATTTCACTTAGTTTATTGTGCTAGAATTAATCAGGGAATTGTGCTTAAATGTCCGATATTTTCCCGTTTCTGTTAATTGTGCTTAATTTGACCAGAAATTCTTATTTTAATTAATTTGAATTATCTGAGCTTATTATTTACATTATTAATTGCAGGAAAATTTTAGAAATACAATTTTTGACATTTGAAGGTTAAATGAGGAGAGAAGGGAGCTCACGGTTCTGACTGAAAGTGTGGGGTTGATTTCATTTTAATTGTAGCGTAAATTTACTTTCAGAAGTACTAATTTTATTCTGTTAGGAGAAAAAATAAAAGTGTACACGGTCTTGGATGTTGCACCACGGCCCAAAGTATATTGAAGCTGCTGCCACATTAAAGGAACCCACGGCCCACACTTAAATTAATTATGCTCCAAGGTGCAAATGGAGAGCACGGCCACATCCACATCACACGGTCCAGCTGGCACCGAGTGTTGAAGTTAATCCAGCAACAATCGGTGTACGCTCCAGCATGTCACGGTCTTGGAGAAACTATAAGGCTGGATTCAATTTGAAGGAAAGAAGCATCACGTTACAGCCACATGGGTGCATCCAATTGGGCTGGACTTCAAACAGCCATCACGGCCTTGATCCAAGCATCACGCGACAGCAATTGGAAATCTTCATCCAGCTTAGCTCATGGTCCAGCTTGGAAGTGCAGCTTCCATCTTCACACGGACAACCCAACATCAGAGTAGCACAACACGGACCAACCAAAGGGAGAGAAGCTTCTTTCCATATTTTGCTTTGGAGGTGCAGTTTGTGACGTTCCAAGGTGGGCTCGACTTCACGCTCTTCATCCAGACACCTTCACGATCCAGTCTGCAGCAGTAGTACGTCTAACGGATTTCTTCATCCAAGCGGTCCAGCAACTTGGTGGAAGAGGGCACATACGGTTATAGCCCATGGAATTTGAACGTCCAGCTGGATCCAGCAAGAGGAGGGAACACTAGGTCCAGGGATTTGGCAATTAAAAGAAGAGAGACAGCCGCCTGGGAGAGGGGAATATTTTTCTTTAGAAGAGCACGCTGCTGGAGGAAGTAGGATGGAGGGTGACATTACTTGATAGGAGGGTGCACATGTTCGTCGTCCAGTAGGGAGTCTAATTCAATTCTAGTGCATTCTATTATTGTAACCTCTTTCTTTTATTATAGTAATGTTAACTCATTTCAATGGTTATCATATGCTTTGTTTCTTCTTTATTTTAATATAATCAGCATTTCACCTTTTTAGTTTAAGCGTTGCAATTCTAATTTTGTTTTGAAGTCCGTTTGTTAATCCATTGCTTGAATTTATCTTTGCATTTTTGTTTCATTAGCAATGCACTTAAATCTGCACTTTCATTTTATTTGGTTCTATTAGAATTTTGTTTGATGGGTTGTTTTTCTTTTCCGCTACAATTTCTAATTTTCGTTGTAGTTTAATTTTGTTCCAATTGTAAATTCACTTTAATGATGTTTATTCAGTTGGATTCGGATAATTTATTTGTGATATTCACTTAGGTTAGTTGGTTGATCATTAATAAAATTACTTTGTTTCCTTGAGATTTATTGGCCTGTCTTTATGTTTATTCTGTTCTGTCTAGCATTCTGTGAAATCTGACTATGTTCTTGTAATAGGTATACGCTTAGTTGCCCAATTGGTGATTGTATCTTTGCTTAGTTGATTGATCTGTATAGAACACATAAGATGGAATAGGTGTATTGCGTTCGCTTAGTTCGTGATTATGAAAGCATGATTAGCCCTCGCTTAGTCGGTTAGCTGTGCTGGATTAGAGGCTAGAGTAGTTTATTCATGAGACCTCTGCACTTTAATTACCATATTGCTGCTCTGATTTCACTCAATATTTAATCTGTTGTGTGCCTGCGATTAGGTATACGCTTAGTTGCTTACTCGGTGTTAAATCTTCGCTTAGTTGATTAGACTGTATGGTGCATGATTGATTGGATTTGTGCATTGCATTCACTTAGTTTGCAATTCTGAAAACCGAATTACCCTTCGCTTAGTTGGGTGATTCGTGTTGGATTTGGATTAGAGTAGTATGTACTTGTCGTTAATGTGGGATAGGAAGCATAGTAATTTAGTTAATGACCAACCGTTTTTATTATGTATTTGATTTCGTTTTACATTTCCGTTTTCATTTCTGTTTATATTTCTGTTTGCATCCGTCTTTTAATTTAATTCATCTGCATTCACAAAACTTTTCACAACCCCCCCCCACTACGTGTTTGATCTGATTCTCGAACCACTGTTTGGTCCTTGAGAGATGACCTAGGAGTCACTTCCTAGTCTATACTGCATTCTTTGTGCACATTAAATTTGTGTGGGCTGCGACACCCATCAGTCTTCTTTAAATCTTTCATCTAGATACATGTTGTTTGTGGCTCATAAGATTATTGGTTTTGTATTTGATGACACTTGCATATGGATCTTTAATCGTGGCGGAAAGATACATAAATTAACCAATAATAAGAAAAGAGTTTTTGTCATAAAAGAACATGAAGATTTGAGGACAAAAGCTTTTCAAAAGGGAGGGTGTGAAGACTTTTCCCTAAAAATTAAGTCTTGTGTTGGAATGGATAGTCTTTGAAACACATACATCTAACACAAGACCAATAAAAGGTTAAAAGATGCTCCTACTCATGGCATACCCCTTGCCATGACCTAGCACATTCATGAAGAGTTGGAGACATCTATGGAAGATGGGCCTAGACTCTTTCTTTTGGGCCATCTTAAGTCATCATGAAGATTTAGTAGAGTAAAAATAATTTCGGGCCTTGTATTTTGGGCCAAGTAGTCTAGATTTTATTTGGGCTTTGTATTTTGGGCCAAATAGTCTAGATTTTATTTGGGCTTGGTATTATGGGCCTAGTAGTGTAGGATTTCATTTAGGCCTTGTATTTTCGGCCAAGTACAATAGGATTTTGACCAAAAAAGTCAACAAAGGGCCAAGGCCCAAAGTTGACTATGCTTGGATATCCAAAATGGGTGTGTTGACCAAGGGGTCAACATTTTGGCTAAGCTTGGAGAACAAGGGAGAAGAATTTCGTCCTAGACATGTGGAAGCTTCCCATTGGAGAGTTTTCCTCCTAGTTAGTTGATATGATCATAGATGGGGCAACAATGAAGAGTTTTCAGAATGACAAAAAGTATAAAAAGAGTAGTATAGGTTTCATGGGCTTGTATTTGCCTCTCTTGTTTTCTTTTCATTATTTCTAGTGAAGAAACATTTATAAACTCTTCCTTTTATTTTAGTACAAGCAATGTGGGACTTCACATGGCTTGAACTTAAAAGAAAAGAGGAGTAAATAGATTTTCGTAGCTTGTAGTGCAAGTAATCTTAGCTAGTTTCGTTTTTGAACTCTAGGAGTGCTAGGAAGCTTATAAACCATTTTGGAATGAGAGAGTTAAGCAATGTGGGACTAAGAAACACCTAGGGACATTGCTGGTCAGACCTTAGGCATTCAAGTCCCACATCTCTTGAAACTATCATCCAAACTCACTCTAAAAGCTATATAAGAAGCCTAGGAGGTCTCCTTTGTACACACACCTTGAATCAATTAAATTCTTGAGTTGATTTGCACTTTTGCAATCTTCTTTTGAGATAGTATTCTGTCTTCAAAGTCCCTCTTTGGGCAGACCTTATCTTGCTCAAGTAAGTGGCGGTCCTCCTTTGATGCTTATCTTGGAGCTTCCTTCAAGTGGCGCATCTTCAAGTCATAAGTTTCCTTTTCTTAATCTCTTCCATTTTAATTTCTTTTCCATTATCTTAAATGTCATTTAGAATATTCTCTCTAGGTATGCACTTCCCCATCAATAGTGGTCATGTATCACTCTAGGAATGCAGAGTTTTTCTATAGGTAGTGGCACTTGTCACTCGCTCATTTGAGAGGATTTTTGCCACTTGTCTCCCTTCTATTGGATAGGGTTTCTCCTTGCTCTCCACAACAACCAAGGTGACTCTTTTAGGTTAAAGTTTCAGCCCATTTTGAGACACCTTAGCCTATAAATAGAGGTGTTCTCCATCATGTAATCACCTTTGATTTAGAGTAAAGTTATGCGGCCATTTTTGTGCCATACTACTCTTTTAAGGTCACCCTAGGCTAGAGCAATCCAAGTGGTCTCCTCTAGCCACCTTCATCCAAGAGTTGGCCCAAGATCTCTAAGAAAACCCTTAAACACATCTTCCCTCACCATACAACTCACCAAAATCATGAGCTATCAACACCTTTCACCACCACCAAATTTTGCAATCTTCATCGATGAACTTATGGCTTGTTGCTTCTAGATTTGGCTTGTCCTAGCTAAAGCATTTGGCTTCACCTACTCTCTAAGACCTTTATCATTCATTTGGTTTAAGGTGTATCATTTTTGGGAGCTATATTCTTCATTTCCTCACTATTATAACATTTGTTCTAACTTGTGTTATAAAATGGGTATTTCACCCTGGTGGAGAAGCACAGAAAACTCCAACAAAGATAGGAATTTTTCCTTGTTCCATGTTGAAGATTTAAGGGAAAATCCTTTTCAAGAGGGAGGGAATGATGGAAAATCCCCTAGTCATGGTCAAGAAATTTCAAGAAAGTGGAAGCCATCAATGAAGCTGAGATCAACTCTACCTTGTGGGCCACCTTTGGAGCCATCATGGAGCGTAGATTGAAGAGTGGTGTAGGATATCTAGGCGATTGTATTCGACCATGTAGTGTAGGTTTGCTTAAGGCTTGTATTAAGGCCTAAGTAGCATAGGATGTTCCTTAAGTTAGACATCCAAATCAAGTGGAAAGTGTGTGCCATGTGTCATGCTTCCATTGAAGAGGATTTGCTTTTTAAAAGTGGCAACATGACACCCTAGGAGTGGAGAGGATTTCTTTTTGGTAGTGGCCACATGTCCCTCCACCATTGTAGACAATTTTCTTTTAGTAATGGTCATATGACACTCTAGGAATGAAGAGGATTATGTTTTGTGAGTGGCCACATGTCCTTCCTTCATTGGAGAGGATTTGTGGACACTTTTCCACTACTTAAAAGGCCTCATTTTTTGCCAATAAGAGTAAAGGAAAGAGATCATGATTTTAGGGTTAGAAGGAGACACCCTTGGCCTATAAATAGAGGTGTTTTCACCCTTGTAATTCATCTTGGATTAATGTAATTTTATGCTACCAAACTATGGCCATACACTTCCTTGATCAAGTGTAGTGCCACATGTTATAAAAAATTGGCTAAAGGACAAAAAACACTGTTTCTACTCTTGTAATTTTTGACTTTTTGTTATCGTTTCTAGAGCTTTTCCTTACGAATTTCTTTTGAGTGCTGAACCTTTATTCTTAACCATTTATTTTCTTACTTGTCTGCTTGCTAATCTTGGTTTTGTCACTTAAAAGTTCAATTTGAGACAACCTTGTTCATTTTGACCTTTTCCTGATTTTCTCCTTGGCTCTTTTTCGGTTTTTGGTGGTGTTGATCTCTTTCGGTGTAGGTTTTTCTTCCTAGAGGTGATCCAACAGCTTGGAGGTATCATCTTAGGTGAAGAAGGCCTTGTGGAGAGCTTGAAGTCTTGGTTGAAAACAAGAAGACAAGAGAGTATACACTTGGTGATGAAGAGAGATTTCATTGTATTTTCTTTTCATTGTAAAATTGTCTTTGCTTTCTCTTTGGTTTGTATTATTTGGCTTGTTAAGGTATTTTCCTAAAAAAAACATTAGATACTTATTATTTAAGCGTTATTTGTAGTTGGTGGGTAAGAGGGAACCAAAGTTCCTTCCAATTCATCATTAGGCCGTATAATGTAGATTTAATTGCTTTCTTTAATTGTGATAGTCTAGTGTGTTTCAACTTGTATTTCAAGTTTAAATCACTTTGAGAAGTTTAGTACAAGAGAAGTTGAGGTAAGCTTTAGCTAGGAAAGACTTGGTTTCTAAGCAATCCATCGTGATTCACCTCCCTTTCCTGGAAGTGAACTTAAGCTTCTCTTTTCTCCTTAAGTCTCTTAAGAAATTTTATTTGACATACTAAGTTTGTTTGCATAAGTCAATTTCAAAAATCTTAAAAATATCTAGGATTATTTGTGAAAATCAATTTTCAAAATTCTTTTGAAACAAATGAGTTTTTATAGTAGCTTGCATTTAAGTCATGGAGAGGATGAGCTACATTATAAAGTTAAGAGTGACCTTCCGTCCTTTGGTGAGAATACTAGTGCATTATCATACCTAGCATGGGAGAATAGAATAGAAGAGACTCATCCATTCCTAGTTAGGCATGGTAAATATCATATACTTAGTTTATGCATTTAGGACATGCAAGTGAATTGTGGAATCAAAGACAATCTAAGGTTGAGAAAGGTAGAAAATCTTCAATAAAAGATTAGTGTGACTTGAGAGCATGTGTGAGAAGAAAAATTGTTCCTTCTTCCCTTGTAATAAACCAAGAGCAAATATGTGAGATGAGAAAACTCATTAAAAGAGGAAAAACGTTTCTAAAAAGTGTAGAAGGGTTCTTTGAAAAGAAGATGAGTTTGAAGAAAAAGTGATAAAGCTCTTGAGTGACAGAAGAAAAAGAGAGATTCAGAGAAGAAAAGATGAACAAATGAGGGAGAGAGAAATTAAAGAAAGAGTTGAAAGAAAATAATATCTTGCTACCTTAGAACCAGAGCTTAGAATTCTTAATAAGAAACAAGAAAAAGTCCAAAAGGATTTAAGGAATATTAAGAGAAGAAGAGAGGAAGACAAAACAAGGAAGAAATAACAAAGAGAGAATGAGAATCATGAGAAAAGAGAGAAAGAACAAAGAGAGAAAGAGAAACAAGTAAGAAGAGAGGAAAAGGAGGAGGAAAAAATAAGAGAGCATGAAGACAAAAAGATAAAAGAAAGGAATGGGAAAGAAAATTGAGAAAAAGAAGAGATTGAGATAAGAGAAGAAGAGGAAGAGTTACTAAAGCCCCCTACCACTCCCATAATTAAGATTGAGACTAAGATTATGAAGGGAATTTTCCAATCCTTGAAAATTTCTCAATACATCCATCCATCTTTCATATCTTTAACTATTACTTTTGAAAAAAATTCAACTTCTTTTTCATCTTTCACTATTTTTAACTCCTCAAATTTTTCCAAATCAAACTTTGAGTTGACGTTACCTTATAGGATACTGTTGAGATTGTTGATAAGGGAAGCACTGGTTTAGCTAAACCTTAATCTCACAGTGTTCTGGTTTTTTATGATGACAACACATTATTAATAACATATGTATTGATATGTGTTACATGTTCAAATCTTTACTGTCTATGTAATCTTGAAGAACATGTTTGTGTTGATTTTCGTATATGTATGCATATTCACTGCTTTTCTACATGTTATATCATTGGTGATTTCATAAAACATGTTTAAGAAAAGAAAAACCACATGCACTTATTTGAACTTATATTGTGCGGCAAAACTGCAAGGTTTAAGTCGACTTCATTATGAAGTAAGTCGATAAAAACTCGTGACTTTGCATAGATTTTCTAAAATAGTGTTGTGAGTTATTTTGGAATGAAAAGATTTTCAAAACTGATTTGAAGTGTTATAGTTGACTGCATGCGTAGGGAATTCAACTTAGTTAGTTATTTTTTGAAATTCTGTTAATGCCTATGAACTATAACGGCTATATTTTGATTTTGTGTTCAAGCATTAAATGCAAGTCAACTGAATTAAATGCGTAATCAATTTGGTTGGTTTGACTATTGCTAATTGTTATAATTGTCTGGTGACAATCGACTATATGAGTGGCAAAGTTGACTATAGGAGTGTCTGCTTTATAGGAAACTATAAATAGACGTGATTCTGTAATTCACAAAGAGACTTTGACTATTCTAACAATTTCATTTTGCTATTTCAGATTGTGATCTCTATGAAAACGCTCCAAGAGCTCATGAAGAAGACAGTGGAGATCTTTCTTTGAAAAGTTTCTTTAGGACGAAGTAATTTGTGCTTACTGTTTGATCAAAATCTGCAATGCTGATGTTCATCATATTGATCAATATTTTTATCAATCTATTGAAGATTGGACTGCCCTGTTGGGATTATAGGAAGAGAACTTGTGGAAGTTCTGGACACTTTAAGGATTGTTTAAAGTGGGTTGAAGATTGCAGAAGAGGGGATATCTTGTTGCAAATCTTTGTGTTGCTGCCTATACTTTTAGTTAGAGGGTTAGAGAGATTGTGATGGAAGCCTCAGACAGAGTCATGATTGGAGAAGCTTCTCAGATGCAGAGATTGCAGCGGACAGATGAAATGATGATGGAGGATGAAAGCATGTTAAGTGTTTGATGGAATATCTGGTGATGTTTGGAAGTGATGTAGAAATGAAGTCTAACTCAGAGAGCTTTCCAAAAGGGAAAGGAGCTAGAGGAGGTGCTGGATAACAAAGCACAGATGTGAACTTGAGAATAATAGCTGAAAATTGGCAGCATTTCTTTACTTCAATTCAAGTTGCTATTACAAGGAATGAAGCTTCTCTTTTATAGATGGAGAAAGCTTTGTGAGCCGTGCAGTGCAAGCTACCTAATGTTCAGATTAAAAACGTGCTAAAATTTTGAAAGAAGCATGCACTCCAAGCTGGACATGGTTCACATGGAAAGCAATTTCACATGCTGCAAAGTGTTGCCGTGACCAAGTCTCACATTTGACTCCTTTGCTTTTCCTTGTTTGGTTACTCCTCCAAGTGTTTCCAAGCTTTATTAATGACCTACAAACATAGTAAAATGTATTTAGTTAGAGAGAAACATGCTAAGACTTTAGAAAGGAAAGATTAAGTTCTCAATCAACTTCCCTTTCATAATCTTAGTGTAGTTGATGCTTCTTTGGATGGAAAGTCCCTTTATGGGTTGCCATTATTCCCTCCCTCTTTAAAAACGATTTGTCCTCAAATCGGGAAGAAAGAAGAAGCACAACTTTGGTGTTAATTTTCCTCCTGGGTCAAAGATATATCTACAAAAGATAGCAAAAGTGAACATGATGAAGAAGAGATATGCAAAGAGAAGAATATGAAATGAAGGCCTTTTGACAAAAAATTTATTAGAACAAATCTTGGCCTTTTTGTTTTCACTTTGTTTGGAACATTCCCCATGATGAAATGGAGAATCAAAGTGATGTTTTCGAGAAGGATAGTCAAGGTATTTACCTGCTAAAGAATGAGTTAACATAATGCATACCTTTGACTCCTTTTTGTTTTCATGAGAAGGTTGCTTAGCCAACCTATTTTCTTTTTGTCTTTCTTTTTCAATTTTTTCTTTGATTTTTATCTCATCCTCTTTTACTTGTTCAGGTGTAAGAGGAATCAATGTGATTTTATTTCCTTTATGGAGGAAAGTTATTTTGTAGGTATAGCCATCATGAGTGGAACTATGATCATATTGCCATGGTCTACCAAGTAAAACATGCCCAACATCCATTGGAACAACATCACATAAAATATTTTCTTCATATTTGCCAATGGATATTGGTATGGTTACTTGTGTGTTCACTATTATTTCTTCATCCTCTGTTATCCACTGAAGCTTATAAGACTTGGGATGAGGAATAGTAGGTAAGGCTAATTTGTTGACCACTCTAGAACTACAACAATTGCTAGAAGAACCACTATCCACAATTAATGAACAAGTGTTTTCAAAAATTTTGCATCTTGTGCAGAATAGGTTCTCCCTTTGAGATTGTTCTAGCTCTTTGGTTTGACTTCCAAGAAGTCTTCTAACCAATAATAACTCACCTTCACAAGGTAAGGCTTCTTCCTCAAATATGGAAGTATCTGAGTCACTAGAAGAATCTTCATTTTCACTGTGGTGGTCCAAGAGATAAGTAGACCTTTTGTGAGGACACTCAAAAGAATAATGACCTCTTTCTCTACACTTAAAACATCTAGTCGCTCTACCCATTAGTTCGTTTGAAGACTCTTTGTGAGGGGTATTTTTTTAATAAAGGAAAAATATGCATACCCCAAGGATCCATTTGAAAGCTTCTTATCAAGGAAAGTCATGGAGAGGACTCATGGGCCATCATGGAGTTGATAAAACTCTTCATACTTTAAAAAGCAAATTTTATTGGCCACACATGAGAATAGATGTCCAAAAGCATTGTTCTAGTTGTATAACTTGTTTACAAGCTAAGTCTAAAGTAATGCCTCATGGACTCTACCTTCCTCTTCCATTAGCTAGTGCCCCTTGGGAGGACATTAGTATGGATTTTGTCCTAGGCCTACCAAGAACTAAAAAGGGGTTTGATTCAATCTTTGTGGTGGTTGATAGATTTAGTAAAATGGCTCATTTCATACCTTGCCACAAAGTAGATGATGCTAGCTATATAGCAAAACTTTTCTTCAAAGAAGTAGTTAAACTACATGGCTTACCCAAAACTATAGTTTCTGATAGAGATGTTAAGTTCCTTAGCTACTTTTGGAAAACACTTTGGGCCAAGCTAGGAACTAAACTACTATTTTCTACTACATGTCACCCACAAACTGATGGGCAAACAGAAGTAATAAATAGGTCTCTATCCACTCTATTACGGGTAATGTTAAAGGGCAATATCAAAAATTGGGATGATCATCTACCTCATATAGAATTTGCTTATAATAGAGTAGTTCACAAGACTACTAAACTTTCTCCTTTTGAGGTTGTTTATGGTTTTAACCCTCTCACACCTCTTGATTTACTTCCTCTTCCAGAATCATCTTCTTTTCTTCATAAAGAAGGTATTTCTAAAGCGGAATTTATCAAAAAATTGCATGAAAAGGTTAAAAATCATATTGAAAAACAAACTCAAAAATATTCCGAATACAACATGAAAGGGAGAAAACAAGTAATTCTTAATGAGGGAGATTTAGTTTGGCTTCACTTGAGAAAGGATAGGTTTCCTTCTCAACGTAAATCCAAATTAAGCCCAAGAGGTGATGGTCCTTTCAAAGTGGTCAAGAAAATAAATGATAATGCATATCAATTAGACCTTCCTGGAAGTTATGGCGTCAGTCCTACTTTTAACATTTGTGACTTAATTCCTTTCACAGGAGATGCCCAACAAGATTCCCAAGATCTGAGGACAGATCTTTTTCAAGAGGGAGGGACTGATGGAGGACCATCCAAGCTCAACATAGGTCCTTTAACAAGAGCCATGTCCAAGAGAATCCAAGAGGAAGAGGGAGCACTCATTACTTTACTCTTATGGAGTATTAATTACTAAAACCTCTTTCTCTTTGCTAAATAACTTTACATTGCTTTTGTAGGACATTATTAAAGAAAAGGAACCATGTCTAGACAATTATGGAGGGCTGCCACGTAAGCAAAGATAAAGGAAGTCAAAAATACAAAGAAGATGGCTAGTGCACAACGTTCTCTTCGTGCCACCATGCGCCAGCAACAATAGCTTCATCATCTTCATTAGCTTGCTCTCCAAGATTATTTTCATTTTTTTACACCATGTGCTCATATAGGATAGCTTGCACAGATCTATAAATAGAGAGTTTCCATCATTTGTAAAGGCAACTTTGAATTCATAATGAAATGCTGTTGAGTTTTCTCCAGACATTATTTTCAGAGTTCAACTTGCTTGTGCCTATTCTGCACCCTCTCCTCTAGCTTCCTTCCCTCTTGGAAGGCTTTCAGAGCTTGATACATCTTAAACACTCTTCACACCTTCACTGAACCACACATCAAACACCTACCGTGCATAACCTCCATCCTTCAAGAACTTCATTCCGCTGCAACTTCTGATCGGGATCGCTATTCGTGCTCGAAGTACGAAGGTGTTTCCATCAGATTGTCTATACTTTTGACATGGAGGTCTCTATAGAAATCTGGTGTTTAAACCTTGACTAATATAGTGCATTGGCTTCCTAGTTGTGGAAGGACAGTAGATGTAGGCATTTGGGAGAAACCAGTATAAAAATGTGTTTGATTTTCTTTATCCCTGAACTCTTTACTTTAAGTCGACTTTACTTTTTGCACAATCAACTTTACTTTTCCGTTGCCATTATTTATCCTTTTCCTTGAGTTTCAAGAAAAAATTGAAAGGTTTATATTTTGCGAAAAAGATTTGAGAAAGACTCTGATTTTTGAACCTCACAAATTCACCCCCCTCTTGGTGTTGAAACTAAGTCATTCTTTTTCCAACAAATACAATTAACTTAAACTAAACAAAAACAATTTTGTGGAGTAAACCTTACAATTTTTCAAGTAAATTCTTTTGAAATTAGCAGAAGGTCTTCTTTAGATATTTAATCTAGATACATGTTATTTTTGGCTCATAAGATTATTGGTTTTGTTTTTTATGACACTTGCCTATGGCTGTTTGATCCTCGTGGAAAGATACACAAATTAACCAATAATAAGAAAAAAGTTTTTGTCATAAAAGAACATCAAGATTTGAGGACAAATCCTTTTCAAACAGGAGGGTATGATGATATATCCCTAAAAATTAACTCTTATGTTGAAATGGATAGTCCTTCAAACGTATACATCTAACACAAGACTAATAAAAGGTTCAAAGATGCTCTTACTCTCCAAGACCTTGAACTTTCATTTGATTTAAGGTGCATCATTTTTTGGAGCAATATTTTTCATTTACTCATTATTATAATATTTGTTCTAACTTATGTTATAAAATGAATATTTGACACTCGTGGAGAAGTGCACAAAACTTCAAAAAAGATAGGGAAGTTTCCCTTGTTCCATGTTGAATATTTAAGGGAAAATCCTTTTCAAGAGTGAGGGAATGATGGAAAATCCCTTAACCATGGTCAAGCACTTTCAAAAGAGTGGAAGTCATCCATGAAGATGACATCAACTCTACCTTGTGGGCCACCTTTGGAGCCATCATAGAGCATGAATTGAAGAGTAATGTAGGATATGTAGGCCATTGTATTCGACCATGTAGTGTAGGTTTATTTAAGACTTGTATTAAGGCCTAAGTAGCATAGGATTTTCCTTAAGTTAGATATCCAAACAAAGTGGGAAGTGTGTGCCATGTGTCATGTTCCCATCGTTGTCTATTTACCTTTAAGAAGTAGCCGCATGGCACCTTAGGAGTGAAGAGGATTTCTTTTTGGTGGTGGCCACATGTCCCTCCACCATTGGAGAGGATTTGCATTTAGTAGGGGCCACACTCTAGGAAGGGAGAGGATTGTGTTTTGTTAGTGGCCACATGTCCTCACATCATTGGAGAGGGTTTGTGGACACTTGTCCACTCCTTAGAAGGCTTGATTTTTGGCCAATGAGAGCTAACGTGAGAGATCATGCTTTTAGGGTTAGAAGGAAACACCCTTGACATATAAATAGAGGTGTCTTCACCCTTGTATTTCATCTTTGATGTTGAGTAATGTTATGCTGCTCATTTTTAGCCATACTACTCATCTTAGATCAATAAAGCAAACTATGAGGCCCCTCTAGTCACCTTCCTCCTTGAGTTGGCGTAACATCTCTTGGAGCCACCAAACACTGCATCACCACCACCAGATCACCTAGAGGTCATGAGCTTCTACCCCATCCACACCATAGCTCGTCATCCTTGGACCATTTACCAGCACGTTTTCGCACCATTCATCTAGGGAAACACCCCTACTTGCATTTCTCCTACCTTTGGACCAACCTAGCCAATGAGGTTCCCATCAAGTTATTTGAAAAAAATTTTGTAGGCCTTCCTCACTACTACATCTGACACTGTTAGAGTCGTCATCATCATTGTCACTTGATAACGGTTGAAATACCGTTATTTTTATACTTAATTTTGATACTAAAAACACCCTTTATGATATGGAAACTAGCTTGAAATCATTGGTTTTATGCTTGATTTTTCTTGTTTTGGCAGGAATTAAGAGGAATGGGATGAAAGAAGTTGAAGTAGCAAGGAGTTGGACTCAGGAAAAGCAGAGAAAGAGCACAAAAGATGAATCACAGCCACCGCTTAGCGCCACATTGCCACCGAGCGCCAACTTCGTTGTGGAAGTCTCTTTCTCACGCTTAGGCGCATTCGCTGAGGGCCATTTCAAGTATCGCAGTCACCGTTGAGCGACATTTCTACCCCTGAGCGTCAGTCTTGCTGATGAAGTTCATTGTTTGATAACGGTTCAAAAATCGTTATTTTCATACTTAAAATTGATATTAAATCACACCCTTTATGACTTAGAATTAGCTTGAAATCATGCAAATTGCTTAAGTTAGCGAAGAAGAGAGTCAAAGTGGGTTTTCTGGGTTTTATGCTTGGTTTTCCCTTGTTTTGGCATGATTTATCAGGAGTTTGATGAAGGAAGCGAAGGAAGAGAAGTGTTGGATGCTAAGAAGGTGGAAAAGTGAAGAAACAAAGAACTACAGCCACTGCCGGGCGGTGTGACCTTCAACGCATTCCTTGTTATGCACTTAAGGAGCACCGCCAAGGGGTTAGATGAGAATCGCACATACTGCCGGGCAGTGGACTCTTCGGTGGAATCTCTGGAAGACACTTAAGCGGCAGCGCTGAGGGGTGATACCATGTGCCGCACCTATCGTCGGGCGGTGCAACTCACCGCCGGGCAGTGTACTTATTGGCCTGGGCCAAAATTTTGTTATTTTTCTGAGTTATAAATAGACCCAGATGAACCAGAGGGGTCATCTTTTGATGGCTTAAGCACATAAACATGTTTTTCACCCCTTTGGGGGAAGATTTGGGGATTTGACAACTCTCCTCTTCTCTTTCTAGGGTTTTTATCTCTTCCATTCCATTGTACACCTAGTTTCTTCATGACGATGGAGAACTAATCTCATTTGTTATGGGGGAAGATCTAACCTCTAAACTCTCTTGTATTTGTATTGATTATTATTATATATGCTTTCATTCATTACTTGTTAGGGTTTTTCCTCTACACACTATGCATGCTTTGTTTAACTCATTCAATTGCATGATCTTTGATTTTGTCGATATGGACACATACGGGGAAATCTAGACTTTGGGAAATTCTCTCGGGAGCAATATTACCTAGACATAGGGATAGGAGGACTGATTGCCTTTAAGCTTCTGTGCGAATGTAATGCATGATTAGTTGCTAGGGATACAAGACATTGTGAACTAGTAATTAGGAGTAGGCTTTCTTCACCGAGACATCGGGTTGAAAGTAAATTAGAAAATGACATTAACATTAATGAAGAAGATGAATTCGTCTATGCATGAGAGTCATTAGGTGAAATCTAAACCATAACAACATATTCATATCATATTATCAACATCATCCATTCACTTTTGTTCAAATTGCATGCATATTTACTTTTATTGTTTTGCATTCAAAAACCCCGAAATATTGTTCTTATAGTCTTAATTGGTTAAGCAAAAACATAACTGTTTAGTGTCGTGAGTGTCTTGGGAAAACTATATTCGAACTTACCGTCTTATTATTACTTGATACGATCTGGTACACTTGCCAGAGTGTTAACACTGTTTCACACCTAGGCGTCAACCCTGAGCGTTATTTCTGAGTACCGCACCTACCGTTGAGCGTTATTTTAGCGCTAAGCACCAATTTCGTGGGCCTGGGCCAGTTCTTTTGTTATTTTTAGAAACTATATAAGGGTTTAGTCGACCTAGAAGGTATATCTTTGGACAGAAAGAGGCGCAGAAACACTTTCTTCACCCTTCAGAGGAAGATTTTGGATGCGAAAGCTCCAATCTATAACTTTTAGGGTTCCATCTTTCATTCTTTTCATTATTTTCATCTAGTTTCACCATGTCCATGGTGAACTAAACCTCCATTGTTGTTGGCAAAACGATGTAATTCTTTGAAACTCTCATGTATTGAATTGATTATTAATTTATATGCTTTACTTCATTAATTGTTAGTTTTTTTCCTCAATACTCTATGCATGCTTTGTTTAACTCATTCAATTGCATGATCATTGATTTTTTTGATATGGACATTGTTAAACCCCTGGCAAGTGTACCAGGTCGTATCAAGTAATAATAATCGGTCATCTCAATATCGTTCTTCCCAGAGGACTCTTAAGGCCTTATCTTTCGTGTAAACAAATTGTTTAAGACTTGAGTAAAAGAAAATAATTTGAATTGTTTAAATGCAAAACAGAAATAAACATGCAAATGCAAGAATTCAATTGACTAAGAGAAACTATGAGTGAATGAGGTTGTTGGGGTTTACAATTTCATCTTATCCACCCTCATATATCTACTCTTCTTATTTACTTTGCTTATTTATCAAATTGCCATGCAAACTTTCTTGGTCTACCCTTAACCCAATCCCTTGGTGAAAAGAGCCTATTACTAATTATCGGCTTGCTATCCCTAGCCTCCCATAGTAACTAATAATGCATAATGAGCGGAAGCAAAATACAATTGATCGTCCTACCCCTATCCCTAGGCGGTATTAACATAATCAAGGAATTCTCCTCAGTTCATGACATTATTGTACGTCCCCGTATCAATAAAGACAAACAACATCTACCGAATGAGTTAAACGGTAGAAGCATTAAGCAAAGGTAAAGAACCCAACAATTGATAAATCAAGCATATGGAAACATATAAAGTAAGGGTTTAGTTCACCATAATCATGGTGAAACTAGATGAATTTAATGGAAGAATGGAAACGCAAACCCTAGAATTGATAAAGTGGAGCGTAAGCATCCAAGAAATCTCCTCCAAAAGTGTAAAGTTGTTGTGGACTTTGTTCTCTGCCAAAAGAATTATATTTGGATTCGCACTAGGGCTATATATAAGCCAAAAAGATAACAGAAAGATCTCAGAATCCAAAATTTAAAAACAGACAACCGCCTAGGCGCCTAAATTGGCCGCTCAGCGGTTTGCCTCAACACACGCCACCGCCCAGGCGCCTAAAGTGACCGCTGAGCGATTTGCCTCTTGTCACTCTGGACGCTCAGCGTCACCGCCTGGGCGTCAAACAACAACCTTTCCTTGCACTAGGACGCTCAGCGTGGATTTTACTGCTGAGCGGTTCACAGACTCTTCTTTTCTTCCTTTTTCTTCTTCATTCTTGAGTCTATGACCTTCCTACTTCATTGCCATCTTCAATTTTCATCAAAAACCCTGCAAAACAAGCATAATATCTCTAAAAACAACTTTTGACTCTCATGTAACACAACTTAAGAGTTTTACTTCATTCTAAGCTCATTTTAAGCTACAAAGGGTGTGATTTAATATCAAATTTATGCATGAAAATAAAGGTTTTGAGACCGTTATCAGACACATACGGGGAAATCTAGACTTGGGGAAATTCTCCCGGGAGAAATATTACCTAGACGTAGGGATAAGAGGACCAATGGTCTTTAAGCTTCTATGCGAATGTAATGCATAATTAATTGCTAGGGAGACAAGACATTGTAAACTAGTGGCATTAACATTAATAAAGGTAAATTAGAAAGTGGCATTAACATTAATGAAGGAGATGAATTCGTAAATACATGAGAGTGGATAGGAAAATTCGGAAACCCAAACAACAACATCATTTCATATTTTTATCAACCATTCACCTACGTATTCTTTGGTCAATTGATCACAATTTGCATTCATGTTTATTTTCTGTCTAGCATTCTAAAACCTAATTTTTGCTTTCATGTCTTAAATAATCAACAAATCACATGACTATTTAGGCCAATGAGTCTCTAGGGAACACGATACTTGGTCTTACCATTTATATTACTTCATACGATTCGGTACACTTCTCCGAGTCTTAACAAGTTTTTCGCACCGTTACTGGGGACTTGTGGTTTAACTATTCTATTCGTGTGATTATTGATTACCTTTGACTTGATTTTGGTTTTTTGTTTTGTTCTAAAAAGTGCTTTCTAGTGTTTTGTTTTCTTGTGCATGCAGGATAAAATTCGAACTAGGAGCAAGAAAAATTCAAAACCTCTTCTTGACGGATTGAGCAAAAGTAGAAGGAGGGGGAAGGTTTGAACATCTAGAGAATTATTTCCTTCTTATGTGACACTTTTACAACCCTTACCACAAGAATCTGACCAGAGCACTGAAGGGATGGTTGGACAGAACAATGGTTGACGCACTTTGGCATATTTCACCAGTGTTGTTGGCCCTCATCACTTTAATAGCATTGCAAGGCCGAGGGTCAATGCTGCAAACATGGAGGTGAAACCGGCATTGATGCAATTGGTGAAGAGCAACCAATTAAATGGACTGTCTCATGAAAGTCCATATGAGCATCTGACCACATTCAACGAGATTTGCAACACTGTGAAGATTAATGGTGTGTCGGATGATGCTACAAAGCTTAGTTTGTTTCCTTTCTCATTGGGAGGCAATGCTAAGTTATGGCTGAACTCTTTCCCTGAGGATAGCTTTACTGACTGGGAAGCTGTGGTTTCAAAGTTTCTAAACAAGTACTTCCCACAGTCTAAAATCAACAAAGGTAAACAAGAAATTTCTTCTTTCAGGCAAGGCATGGAAGAAACTCTAGGTCAAGCGTGGGATAGATATAAAAGGTTACTCAGGAAGATGTCCACATGTGGCTTTGATTAGGGAACAATAGTCCTTTTGTTCCTTGGAGGTCTTGGCTCTCAAACGAAACTTATGCTAGATGCCTCAGCTGGAGGAAACATCAAGTGCAAGACTCTAGAGGAAGCTTTTGAGTTGATTGAAAATATGGCTACTAATGATAACGAGACGCAAAGTGAAAAAGGGGCCCCACTTCAACAAAATGGAGTTCTACAATTACCAACTCAAGATGCCTTGCTTGCATAGAATAAACACATAACTCAACAATTGGAGAATTTAACGAAGACACTCGCTCAGCCGCCAAAGGAGCTGAAGAACGTTACACAGGTTCAACAACAACTTTGTGAATTATGTGGTGGTGACCATATTAATGGTCAATCTGCTTATCCAGTGGATGCCCAAGAGGAATTCAATTACATGGGCAATCAATTCCAATTCTGCCAAGGTAATTTCAACCAAGGGTGGAAACCTTACCCAAGCATGTGACAAGGTCAGAATGGACAAGTTGGACAAGTAGGAGGACAATTCAATAGACCACAGTAGCAACCATCACTATGGCAAGAAATATCTGCTTTTAACAACATAACTACAAAGTTCGAAGAAATGTTCCAACAATTTATGCAGGTGATGACCTCCACTAATAAGAGCACTGAAGCTATCATAAGAAATCTGGAGATGTAGGTTGGCCAGCTGGCTAAGAGGATGGAGGACAAAGTAGAAAAAACAATTTAGGGCTAATATTGAGGCTAACCCTAAGGAAGAGTGTAAAGCCGTAGTGAGTATAGTTGATGAGAGAGTGGAAGAGAAAAAAGAGAGCGTTGAGTTAGAGAAGAGAGAGGAAAAAGAAGAGAAAATATGTGAGGGTGAAAGACAAAAGAAAGAGAAGAAGATGGGAGAGAAAAAAAAGTGAAAAAAATGAAAAAGTTCTTCCTTATCCTAAAAGGCGTGAGGGAATTGATAAAGAGAGACAATATGAGCGTTTTAAAGAGATTATCAGGCAATTGGAGATCACTATACCTGTGATTGAAGCACTGCAGGAAATTCCTACCTATGCAAAGTATATGAAGCAGTTCCTCAAAGAAAAGATATATCTAGATGAGGAGACTATTGATGAACAAGGTAGTTGCAATGTCTTTTTGAAGAAATCACGTCCTCCAAAAGTGAAGGATCCAGGAAGTTTTATCATTCCTTGCATCATTGGGAATGTGAAAATAGGGAAAGCCCTAATTGATTTAGGGTCAAGCATTAATTTGATGCCCCTATCTGTGCTTAAGAAGATTGATGGTCTTAGATTGAAGCCGAAAAATATTTCTTTGCTAATGGTGGATGGATCACTTAAGAAACCCTATGGTGTGGTGGAGGATATTGTGGTTCGACTGGAAAAACTTGAATTCATGGTTGATTTTGTGGTGATGGAGATGAAGGAGGATGAGAAGATCCCAATTATTCTTGGAAGGCCGTTTATGAAAACGACGAAGGTAATCATCAATGTGGATGATGGGTTGATAATGCTTAATGACCAAGAAGAGGAGGTGATCGTTGATGTCTTCAACAACAAGCAGATTCATGTAAAGAAGACTAGTCACAAAGCTGCATGTAAGGATGCACCAGTGACTAGCCATAAAGTTGCAAAGCCGATCATCAAAGGTAAAAATTTTGTCTTGATGTAGGTTAGGGAAGAAGATAAAGATGACAAAGGAAGGACGGTTCACTATGGCTTGATGGAAGAACAACTCAAACTTAGCACCCTTGTGAGATTTAAGAAGAAGTTGTGGGTTGTGAAAGGCTTTAAAGAGAATGGAGTGATAGAGATTGAAGCTCCATATTCAAGAAGGGTCAAAAAGGTGGATCGGAAGCAGTTGATGAGTTTGTGTGATGAACAAAAGAGGGACACCAACATGGAAAATGGAACATGAGCTTTATTGGGTTAAGCTAATGACATTAAAAAAGTGCTTGCTGGGAAGCACCCCAGTGATTTAAAAACATTAATTTCTTTGATTTTTTTTTTTATTTTTGTGATGTAATTTTTAAATACTTTGGATAATTGTTTTATTGGGTTATGAGCCTACCAAGGCATAGCATCTACTAAAGGATGCTAGATGATTGAGTATCTACTGAAGGATACTAAGAAGGTATACCTACTGATGGGTGATGGTAAGAAGGTTTGCACATATTGATGGGTGTTAGAAAGAGTTTGGGTCAGGCTCGTGACGTAAAACAAGAGCTACCTGGGAGGCAACCCAGTTGATTGAAATTATATGTGTTTGTTTGTTTTGATTCTGTTCTAGTTGCGTTATAGGGGTTTGATTGTTAATTGTTTGAGAAGTGAGAGTGTTGGAGTGAGTGGAAATTACTTGAAATCCGAAAATTTGAGAGTTGAAGTTAAGAGGCATTGATCAAGAGCGGTTAGGGCAAGCTAGGAAGAAGGGGAATAACTTTCGTGATCACCGCTCAACGGTAGCCTAGCACTGAGCGCTGTTACTGTAGAATGGGTTTCTGGTTTTTAAAACTTTGGGCTCAGCGTGGGTTGGCACATTAAGCCCTTTTAAAACCCTAGGGCACGTCTTGGCCGCCACTTTCAGTCCCCATTCTTCCCAAGCACTCTCCAAAGCATTCTCCCCACTTTTCCACTCACCCCCTCTTCACAAAAACCCTTTCTCCACTCATTTTTGCATCAATTCTCCATTGAAGTTTGGGGTGTGGTGAGAGCACTGCTATTAGGGGTTGATTCCTTCAATTTCACAAAGCATTCTTCATACATTAAGTATCTCCACCCAAGTAAGTACATGCAATTTACATTTTAGGGTTTTGAAAGCATGATTTTGAATGAATATATGGTTGTCTAAGCATGATTCTTGAATGTACTGGAAATGTGATCATCTACTTTTCTCAATCTTTTGAAGATTGTGGTTGCCCTGTTGTGATTACAGGAAGAGGACATGCTGCGTTCTGGGATAATTTTGAGTATTGTTCAAAGTTGACAAAGACTGTAGGAGAAGGGATATCATGTTGCTGTTCTTTAGGTGTTGTATGCCTATATTTTGGTTAAAGGGTTAGAGAGGTGTTTTATATTTTGACGTGGAGGTCTCTATAGAAACCTTGTTGTAAAAACCTTGACCATTATAGTGCATTAGCTTTCAGGTACAAAAAGGTCACTGGATGTAGGCAGTATGGCTGAACCAGTATAAAAACTGTGTTTGAATTTCTCTATCCCTGAACTCTTTATTTTCAAGTCGACTTTACTTTGTACATAATCAACTATTTTCCGTTGCACTTGATTTATCTTTTTCATTCAGATTCAAGAAACTTTTGAAAGCTTTATACTTTGCGAAAAGGATTTGACAAAGATTCTGATTTTTAAACCTCACCAATTCACCCCCCTTCTTGGTGTTGAAACTAAGAGATTCTTTTTCCAACAATCGGTATGTCTGATCCGTCCATATATTCTTATTATGTCAATGTGCATTTATCTATTGATTGGTTAGATGTTACTTAGAACGTGAAAACTATTAATTCTATTGCAGTTTCCCATTAGTTGAAAACGAATGCTCATTTATGCATTGTTCTCAAGAGTACTTTTCACCCTTCTTTAAAATAAATTTTTGTTCCTTTGAAACATGTTTTAAAATCTAGGAACACGGAAAATTATTATACACCAATGATACTCAACGTATTTATTTGTCATGATGTTTTCAATGTTATTATTTCTCAGCATCATGAGTTGATGATTGATTATATGGGTAAAATTCATGATCTTCTTCATGAATTTATTGAATTATTGCCTCTTGCCTCTAATCTTGCCAAGAAATAGAGCAACGGTCAAAGTTCTTCATGGTATTGGTGTTACACAACCTTTGTGATAAATACTCCCATATCCATGATAAAATTTTGGGTTCACCTATTGTACTAACTTTGACTTCTACTTCTTCCTCTCTGTTGTGTGTACCTAGTAAAACCCATAAATGATATACCTGTTTTTAATGATGATTTCTCTATGTTTTCATCTCAACATAACGATCCCAATCTTTCTTGCAAGCTGTTAAAAGGACGTAATAAGTATGCCCATTTTGGTAGGCTAGGTGACAAGATTGGCAAGTGTTTACGATCATTCTTATTTTGACATGTTTCCCTCTAATACAATCAATATTATTGTTATTTATGCTCCTTCAATTGTGCCTAGTCAATCAGGTGTTTCTCAACAATTACTAAGTGACTCAACTCAAGTGCTAACTACTTTATCTCCTCTAGCTCCGACAATTGAGTTTGCCTTTCCAATTTCCTTCCAAATAGGTATGAATTCTACCTGTAATCTCTCTTCACATTATATTTTTTTAAGTTATCATAGATTGTCTTCACCTTTTTATACACACCTTTCGTCTATTTCTTCTGTGACCATCCCAAAATTTGTGAATGGTGCCTTAGCCTATACTGGTTAGCGTTAGGCCATGCTAGATGAACCAATTTCTGTTCAGAATAGTGGAACTTAGGACCTTATCCCATTATAATATGAAAAATATATTGGTGGTTGCAGGTGGGTTTTCTCTATCAAAGTTGGTCCTAATGGAAGTATTTATTGCCTTAAAGCTCGTCTTTTAGCAAAAGGTTACACACAAATTTTTTAGTTGGATTATGGTGATACTTTTTCTATAGTGGCAAAAATGGCATGTATTCATTTAGTAATAAACACAATGACTCTTTATCAATGTCATCTTTATCAATTGGATTTCAAAAATGTGTTCCTTAACAGAGATTTGCAAGAAGAGATTTATATGGGGCAACCTTTAAGATTTTTTGGTCAATGGAGTCTTTTGAGTTGATATGTCATTCTCGCAAATCCTTATATGGCATAAAACAATCTCCCAAGGCTTGGTTTGGAAAATTTAGTAACGTTGTTCAACAATTTGATATGAGTCGGTGTGAGACAAATCATTTAGTCTTTTATTGAAACTCATGTACTGGATGTGTCTACTTGATAGTATATGTTGATGTCATCATTTTTATAGGTAGTGACAATCATGGCATCTCTCAGATGAAACAACATCTTTGCAACCATTTTTAGACCAAAGATGTTGGCAAACTTAGATATTTCTTAGGTATTGAGGTGGCACAATCCATTGATGGTATTGTTATATGTCAAGCGAAGTATACATTGGATATTTTGTAGGAAACTAGATTGATGAATTCAAAATCTATTGAAACACACATGGATCCACATACTGAACTTCTACCAAAACTAGAGGAGCCTATTTACCCTCGAACAATATAGAAGACTAGTTGGACAAATAGGTTTACATGCCGAATTCTCTTAATCAGATAAGGTAAACAATAACTAATCTATGCTTTTATATGTATATATATATATATATATATATATATATATATATATATATATATATATATATATATATATATATATAAAGGTGCAATAAATCTATTGACATTTCTCCGTATAGACAATTAATAACATTTATTACTCATAACTATACACATAATTATAGACTTTATCCTAGTAGCTTCTTTTAATTTAATTTGAAAATAATAGCAGAATAAATATGAAGGCAAGTCTCAAACAAGAGTATAACAACTACGGAAGAAAAAATAAATTTAAACTGTTCAAAGCCGGCATAGCTGACCTGACCACACCGACCCCTCCACGCATTCCACAGCAAAACAACACTTACAGACTTCATCAAAGTCAACTTTACTCAAAGTCAACTGTTTCCTTCACCGTGTATATATATACACACATATATCATCCATTTGTATAATATTCATCGTTCTCAACACACAAAAACAACACAACCATATTCTCTCAAGATTTGTTCCACCCGTAGTACAATGGGAAATGCAGCTGTGACTCCATGCTTTCACCAGAAAAGTTCATCAGAATCATTGTTGTCATCGAAACTTATATTCTGGGATGGTAGCACGAGATATCTGAAGGGTAAGCACGTGGCTGGTGAGATCATGTTTGAGTTCCCAGATAAGGTTGTTTGCCATGCAGATTCCTTCTTTATAGGACACCCAATTCCTGCTTTAGCATTAGAGGATGAGTTGATGGTAGGTGAAGCCTATTTCGTTCTCCCCATTCAGTTCTTCACTTGCAAAACCCTTTCTGTCTCTTCACTCTTGTCCTTGGGATCATCCCCTAACAAGGCCACTATCAAATTTGGGGAATGCGCTTTTGAGTACTTGAAAGGGTCCAACGGAAGGGTACTCATAAAGGTCATGCCTCAGTTCATCACAATGCTCATCAAAAGAGGTAAAAGATCCAACCCCACCACCACTCGCAACAACTTTCTCTGCAGCACTCCAGAGTTGAAAAAACACTATCAAATGCTTGTCAAGTCCAAGGACCAGGTTTGGTCACCTAAGCTTGATACCATTTCTGAGTACAAGGTTCGGTTTTCACCGTGTAGATTTATAGGTTTAGAATGGAAGGAAAAGGAAAAGACAGAGGTTGTGTCTTCTTGATAGTTTTCATGTTTTGAAGTAGAGAGTTTTGAAATTTGTACACTCATACATTACAAATACGTACTTCAATTCAGTACGGCACCAGTTCTGTTCATAATTTTTTGGTAGTGATATGATGATGATAGTTGTTTGAAAAGTAGTCAAAATTGATGCTCCAAAGACTAATTCAACGGTGTCACCTGAGGCAAATCAGTAAAAAAGAAACAATAGAATAAGTTGTTTATCCACGATAATATATACGTTAAAATGAATATTATGAACTAAATTTTAATTTGTAAAATCCCACTCCCACTCTTCTATTGGATTAATTTCTTTTTCTCTATAATTCCTCTCTACCTTCTCTCTAATTTCATTCCTCCAATTATAATCTCTTCTAGTGTCTGATCACACATCGCATTTGTTAGAGAACTAATTATTTGGAAAACTCTTTATTATTTTAATTTTCTTTTCAATTTCTCATTCATCTTGACAGGTTAATTGATAAAAGTGATTTTCTCATTTTGATTAATCTTATGATAAATTTTTGCTATGTTTGGATATTTTGTACGGTGACTCTAGATTTTTAGTAGTTCTCTTGGTTGAGTTCGAAGATACTCTAGAGTACAAGAAAAACAAACAAGGGAAGTTATTTATATTTTTGTTAAACCTTGGAATAAATTATCAGGTGACTTGTTGCAATATCTTGCATTTGCAGCGATTATGTTTTTGTTTCAAAAATATTTGAATGTTTGAAATTTTATAAGAATATTATTTCTCGCCATGGTTTTGGTTAATCTTATATTGTTTTAGAATTCTTTGAATTTGATATTATCATTAAGATGCTGATGTACTGGCTACATTATTTCAAAGTTACTTAAACTAAACTTTTTAATATGTTGAGATTATTCAGGTTCAATTAAAATGAGTGAATTGATATTTGAACACATTATATGGGTTGTATTGATCATTTTGAATTTGTTTGAAGGTTGTATTTATTAATGTGATTTTGTCTAAATTTTTTGAAAACACACTTAACTTTGTTGTATGAAGTTGATTTTATGATATTTTCATCTAAGTGAAAGATTTTGTCTCATTTTTTCTCAAGCAAAAGATTTTTCTCTTAAGAAAAATAGAGTTGAAACTCAACCTTTGTTTTTAGTCATATTTTCAGGCAAAAATAGAACTACAATTTAACCCTTGCTCTTGACTAGATTTTTTCCTAAATAATGAAGAAAGTTTTACTTAAGTAATGCAATTTTTGCACAAGGTTTTTTTTTTCTTTTTGTCTCTATGATGGTGCAAACACTAACCGTGTGGCATGGAGTAATCCATATTCACTGAGTATGGTGGAGGATAATAAGAAAAACAAATATGGAAACCTTTTGGATAGAGAAAATGCACAAAACATGTGTTTGTTAATCCTTCAACATGTCTCTAAACTACAAATTTTTCAAGCCCTTTCTCCACCAATATAGATAGAATAATTGTCTTCTACTACTCTGAAACACCATTGGAAAATTCACTAAACTAGTGATGTTTTTGAGACCTCCACCTCTTTCTGATAACAAGAGGAAGGAAAGTACACAGTCTTATAACTTGTATCACTAATGCAGTCAAGGGAAACGACAACACTTATTTTCGCTTATAGGCAGTGGTTTCGCAACCGAGGCATATACTGACGAGGCAAAAAAGGGTAGGATTTTTGCCTCGGTTCTAAACTGAGGCAAAAAGAGGTAGGATTTTGCCTCGGTTCATAGACAACCGAGACAGTACAATTTTTTTTATATTTTTTTTTCTCGAAGGACTTTTCGCCTCGGTTCATACTGAACTGAGGCCGTATCTCCCAAATTAAGAACATGCATGGAGACACTTCATTGAATGCCTTACACAACTTCTGACTTAAGACTTTTTTTCTTAGGTCTAATAAATCCATTTTTATTTACGACTTTTTTTCTTAAGTAATATCAAAGTACATCATTTATATAGGCATTGTCACAATGACATTTGTTTCTTACCTAATATTAAACTAGATCTTTTATATAGGAGTTGTCACTACAAAAATGACATTTGACAGTTTTACATATTTTATTATTATTTTTTATTATTATTTTTCTTCTATAATGTTCATAGTTTATGGAGAGATATAAAATTAATACCAACAACAACAATAATAATAATAATACAAATCTATACTTTTAGTAAGAGGGTTTAGAGAGGTTGTCTATACTTTTGACGTGGAGGTTTCTATAGAAATCTCGCTATAAAAACCTTGACTAATATAATGCATTGGCTTCCTGGTTGTGGAAGGACACTAGATGTAGGCATTGAGGCCGAACAAGTATAAAAACTGTGTTTAATTTTCTCTATCCCTTAACTCTTTATTTTTAGTCGACTATTACAGTAGAAAAGAAGTGTGATAAATGTCCTACTCATGTTGAACAAATAGATTACTTGATTAGCACGCTAGCCAAATTCACACAAGGTAGAGATAATTTGAATGTTGTTTTAAAGTCTTCAGGTAGAGCAATTTATTGGCAAGGAATTGGTTATAAAGCTCAATCTATTAGAACCAATACAAAGAAATTTTTTGATTTAAGCAAACCTGTTAAGCATGCTTGTTTTTATTGCAACAATATTGGTCATACAGTTAGAAACTGTTATTACAGAAAAGTTGGAGTTCCTAAAGTCTTATATGTGTGGATACCTAAGGAACATCTAGCTATAATTGACAATCAAGGACCCAAATTCAAATGGGTACCTGCATAAAAAATCTAAGTTGTTTTGTAGGATAGCAAGAGATGCAGTGATGTGCAGTGAGGACTCAAGGATGACCTAACATGGTTATATCAATCATCTTGAGTGTCTACAACTGGTAACAAGTATTATCTTAACTGCATCATGCATAAATAGATTGATTGATGTGTGATTGTTTGTATGATTGTCTGATTGATTGTTTGAATGATTATATGAAAATCAATTTTTTACGAATTTTAGTCTACTTGATTATGAGCAAAGACGAATGTAGTCTTTGTATGTCTAACTCTATTTTGAAAACTCTATGTCATACAGTAGTCAACTTTGTTTTTATTAGAATCGACTTAGTGTCTCTGTTTTTGGGCTTTCCAAATGTGAAAATTTGAAATGGGCTTTTTGAGTCGTGTCTTTGTTCACGCCTTTATATGAGTGTTTATCATGACAAAAGTCGTAGGACACAAACCCTAAGAAGTCTGTTAAAGATACTCTGAAGAATGGATTCTTCGTCTTCATCAAAACGATTCAAAATCATTCCTTCACCTGAAACAAATGCTAGTCCTTCAAGATGGATAAGTGACAGAAAATATAGAGAAAGATGCTTGAGGTGGATGAAGATAAAAGATGTTGTTGAGCACAAATTAATCAATTTATCTTTGAATGGAGTCAATTGATAACGATTCAAAAATCGTTATTTTTATACTTAAATTTGACACTAAGCACACCCTTTATGACTTAGAAACTAGCTTGAAATCATGCATTTTGCTTAAGTTAGAGAATAAGAGAGTCAAAGATGGTTTTCTTGGTTTTATGCCTGGTTTTTCTTGATTTGACAGGAATAAACAGGAATTGGATGAAGGAATTTGAACTAGTAAGGTGTTGAACTCAGAAGAAGTGGAAGAAAGGAACAAAAGAAGAATCGCAGCCACCGCTCAGCGCCAATTACCGCTGAGCACTGGTCTTGAGGATGAATCCTCTAAACGACGCTTAAGTGCCAACTTTGAGGGGAAAAATCAAGTCCCGCAGCCACCGTTGAGCGCAAATCCACCGCTGAGCGCCAACCTCTTTAGAGAGTTCACTACCAGACGCTTGGGCGGCAATGCTAAGCGTTATTCAGGAGAAGACGCACAAACCCCTAAGCGCTAGTCTCTTAGGCCTGGGCCAGTTTCTGCTGATTTTTATGAACTATATATTGATTTGCACGACCCAGAGAGGGTGTCTTTTGGCAGAAGGAGATGCATAAACTCTCTTTTCACCCCTTGCAGGCAGATTTTGGATGCAGAAGCTGCAATTTAAAAATTCTAGGGTTTTATCTTTTATACTTTTCCTTGTTTTCATCTAGATTTACCATGTCCATGGTGAACTAAACATCTATTGTTGTTGGGGAAACGATGTAATCCTTTGAAACTCTCATGTATTGAATTGATTTGTTAATCTATATGCTTTACTTCATTAATTGTTAGATTTTTTCCTCTATTCTCTATGCATGCTTTGTTTAACTCATTCAATAGCGTGATCTATGATTTTGTTGATATGGACACATACGGGAAAATCTAGACATGCGGAATTCTCTCGGGAGCAATATTACATAGACATAGGGATAGGAGGACCGATTGCCTTTAACTTTGTGTGCGAATGTACTGCATGATGAATTGCTAGGGAGACAAGACATTGTAGACTAGTAATTAGGAGTAGGCTCTCATCACCGAGACATCGGGTTTAGGGTATATTAGAAAGTGGCATTAACATTATTGAAGGAGTAGAATTCGTAAATACATGAGTGTGGATAGGATAAAGTCGTAAACCACAACAACATAATTCATCCATATATCTTTCACCTGTGTATTTTCTTGGTCACTTGATCAACCTTTGCATGCATGTTTATTTTCTATTTTGCATTCAAAAACCGAAATTTCGTTTCTCAAGTCTTAAATAATCAATAAATCACATGACAGTTTAGGCCAATGAGTTTCTAGGGAAAACGATACTCTGACTTACCGTTTATATTACTTGATACGATTCGGTACACTTGCCGGAGTCTTAACAAGTTTTTGGTGTCGTTGTCGGGGACTCGTGGTTTAACTATTCTTTTAGTGTGCTTATTGATTAAGTTTGACTTGATTTTTGTTTTTGTTTTATTTTTGTTTTTGTTTTGTTTTTGTTTTTTTATAAAAAAAAGTGCTTTTTAGGGATTTGTTTCTTGTGGATGCAGGATACAATTCGTACTAGGAGCAAGAAAAATCAAGAACCTCTTCTTGAAGGCTTGAGTGAAAGTAGAAGGAGAAGGAAGTTATGAACATCTAGAGAATTATTTCCTTCTCCGGAGACACTTTACAACCCTCACCACAAGAATGTCACCAGAGCATGAAGGAGATGGCTGAAGAAACTCCTAGAAGGCGCACTTTGGCAGATCACACCATTGTTGTTGGCCCTCATCACTTTAATAGCATTGCAAGGCCGAGGGTCAATGCACTAAACATGGAGGTGAAACCGGCGTTGATACAATTGGTGAAGAGCAACCAATTCAATGGACTGTCTCATGAAAGTCCATATGAGCATCTAACCATATTCAATGAGATTTGCAACACTGTGAAGATCAACAGTGTGCCAAATGAGGCGATAAAACTTAGCTTGTTTCCTTTCTCATTGGGAGGCAATGCTACGCTATGGTTAAACTCTTTCCCGGAGAATAGCTTTGCTACATGGGAGGCTGTGGTGTCCAAATTGTTCAACAAGTACTTTCCACAATCTAAAATCAACAAAGGTAAACTGGATATTTCTTCTTTCAGGCAAGGCATGGAGGAAACCCTAGGTCAAGCATGGGACAGATATAAAAGCTTGCTGAGGAAGACACCCATGCACGGTTTTGATGACGTCTCAGTAGTCGTATTGTTCCTCAGAGGTCTTGGTTCTCAAACAAAGCCTATGCTAGATGCTTCAGTTGGAGGTAACATCAAGTGCACGACTACAGAGGAAGCCTATGAGTTGATAGAAAACATGGCGGCTAATGATAATGAGACTCATAGTGAAAGAGGCATTCTACTTCGACAAAAAGGAGTTCTTCAATTGCCAACTCAAGATGCCTTGCTTGCAGAGAACAAACTTATAACTCAATAGCTGGAGAACTTGACAAAGACTCTCGCTCAATTGCCTAAGGAGCTGAAGAATGTTTCACAGGTGCAAAAGCAACTTTGTGACCGATGTGGTGGTGACCATATCAATGGTCAATTTGCTTAAGTTAGAGAATAAGAGAGTCAAAGTTTTTTTTGTTGGTTTTATGCTTGGTTTTCCGTTGTTTTGGTAGGTTTTGTCAGGAATTGAATGAAGGATGTTGAAGTAGAAAGGATTTGGACACGAGAGAAGGTGGAAAAGTGAGTAAATGAAGAGTCGCAGCCACCGCTCAACGCTATCCCAGCACTTAGCGCCAGCCACGTAGAGGGATTCTCTACCAGACGCTCAAGTGCCAACACGGAGGGGTGAAATTGAGTGTCGACCTCACCGTCCGGCGGTCAAGCCACCGCTGAACTGTGGACTCTTCAGAGAACTCTCTGCCCAACGCTCAAGCGTCAGCGCTGACACTGGTGCAAAAATGGTCTATAACGTCACGCAGTCAACATCTAACCACCTAATTCGCAACGTTAAAAATGTCCGGTGGCATTACCGTAAATAAATTCAATCGCTCCACGTCCTCTATTGAAACAGTTTGCCGACTAATATTTATTAACGACAAAAAAAGGTCATATAGATGTAATCTAAAATCCGCTAATGTCAAACAAGGGCCAGAACGACGTAAAACAATGACCTTAGAAACAGTTAAACATCATTTTGAGAAACAACTTATGTTCAATTTAAAATAAAAAAATAACGAAATAGTGGTTTGCTTCCAGCAGTATCACTCTACCCACATTTGACGTCCACTATGCTAAATATTCGACGTTTTATATGACAGAGAGTGAATTCATTTTTTATTCTTAATTCTTTTCTCTTTTAAAATAGACAGAATGTCGCCTACTTTACTGTTTCGATGTTTATACCAATGTAGAACGTTGAACAATTTGGGGTCTGACATGATGGTCCTTGGCGTACGAAACCTAGGTAATCACATAACTTCAGTTAAGGAATCATTTGACGTTCAATTCAAAATAAATAAATACAAAATTTTGTTTTAAAGAATATGACGTCACAATAACAAAAGATGGACGTTGTATATTACAGCTAGTAGTTATTCTTTTATTTTTCTTTTAAATCAACCAATAAAACGTCAATTTAAACTGGCTTTGACGTCAACAGTAATTATTTTAAGTAGACATCCATTCATAAAATTTCTCCTATGAACTCCATCTCTTAATTTTTTTCTTTGTGTTTTCTGTTATCTCCTTCAGCGAGTAGTTATTCTTTTACTTTTCTTTTAAATCAACACATATAAAGTCATTTTATACTGGCTATGACGTTTTATTATTTAGTTCCTTTTTTATTATTTTTTCTTTTTCTTTCAAAACAACTATATAACGTCGAATTCTTCTATGCATTCGACGTCTACTGAGTTGTGTTTTAGTGTAGTTTTGCGCGTGTTTTCGGTAGCTTGGTACCACCTTCTTTCTTTGAAGTTTCTTCATAAGAAAAGCTTGCGTCTTTTGCATCTCTAATGGCATTTCAACCAAAAACCGAACCTGGGTCGTTGCCTAGAGGTCATGCAAACCGCCAATGAAAAAGAATACGGTGACATGAGAAATAGGCAAGGACCCAGGTTCGATTTTGGTTGAAATACCATATGAGACCAAAAGACGCAAGCTTTTCTTACTAGGAAACTACTAAAGTGAGAAGGTACTAATACGCTACCAAAAGACACGAGCAAAACTGCACCAAAACACAACGAAAACTCATTTTAATCAGTTCAAATGGAAGATAATCCATTAAAGACTAATTTAATCGGAGTAGAAGTAAGTTTAAACGATTCAAAAGAGATAAAACGCACATGAAAATGCAATGCCGCGTAGAAAAAAGGAGAGGAGGAAGACGATGAAGTGAGCGTGGAGTTGTATGAGTTAAGCATTATATTCTTAGAGTCAATATTAATGCTCACAACAACCACTTTGGTAACAGCACAAAATTAATGCTCATAACCACTCCAATGCCTTTCACGTCGAAGCCCCCTAGAATAGACGTTCTATGGGAATTTAAAAAGTAAAAAGAAAAAAAAAAGCGACCAATACATCATGCTCAAGAAATTCGACGTTTATTGTTGGATTATAAGAAAAAAAAATTAAACCAAAAAAACACTTTGGAAGTGTGGAGAAATTGACGTCAGCCTCTTCGTTTCTAGCATCATAATGCATTTTCTCATATATCATTTAAGTAGACTGCCTTTTATTATTTAAGCCTATATGAGGCTCATACGAGGCCTTTCCCAATAGTAATAATTTAAGTAGACATCCATTTATCAAATATCTTGTAACAACTCCAAGGTTTCTTTGTGTTAACTTTTTCTCTGTGTTACTAGTATCTCCTTCTAGGTCACAAAAAAGAGTCACTTCTTTGTGGTTTCATTCTGTCATGACGAAAAGTGTTAAACCCCTGGCAAGTGTACCAGATCATATTAAGTAATATAATTGGTAAACCCAATATCGTTCTCCCAAAGGACTCAAAGGCCTGATCTTTCATGTAAATCAATATCGTAAAACTTGTAAAGAAAATTAATTTGTGGTTTAAATGCAAAAACAAAAAGTAAACATGCAAATGCAGTTGATTCAATTGGCAAGAAAAAAGTATGGATGAATGGAGTTGTTGGGGTTTACAATTTCATCTTGTCCACTCTCTTATATCTACTCTTCTTATTAAATTCGCTTTATTATCTAATTGTTATGCAAACTTTCTTAGTCTACCCTAAACCTGATCCCTCGGCGAGAAGAGCCTACTACTAACTACAGGCTTACTATCCCTAGTCTCCCCTAGTAACTAGTAGTGCAAGTACCACAAAAGTAAAATACAATTGATCGTCCTACCCCCTATCCTAGGTGGTATTTGTTGATCAACAATTCCTTATCAGTTCATGACTTCCCCGTACGTCCCCGTATCGACAAAGGAAAACATCTATTTATCAACTGAGTTAAATGATAATAGCATAGCGCATAGATAAAGAACCCACAATTGATAATAATAGCATATGCAAGCATATGAATAAAAATAGAATTTCAATATAAGAGATTTTCAAAAGATTACATTGTTCCCCAACAACAAAGGGTTTAGTTCACCATTGACATGGTGAAACTAGATGAAATACAATGAAAGAATGGAAAAGCAAACCCTAGATATGATAAAATGGAGCTAAGCATCCAAGAAATCTTCTCCAAGGAGTGGAAAATAGCTTTGGACGTCCTCTTCTGCCAAAAGAATAATATTTGAATCGCACTTGGGCTATATATAGGGCATAAAAGTATCAGAATTTAAGCCCAAGCCTAGCAGACAACCGCTCAACGTCCAATTTTACCGCTCCACCGCTCAACGGTCAGTTTCACCGCTGAGCGGTTTGCCTCTGATCGCTCTAGACGCTCAGCGTCACCGCCTGGGCGCCAGACAACAGCTTTCCTTCGAATAATGGCGCTCAGCGGTGCATTTTGATGCTGAGCGGTGCATAAACTCTTCTTTTCTTCATTTTTCTTCTTCTTCCTTGAGTCTAAGACCTTCCTTCTTCAATTCCATCCTTAATTCTCATCAAAACCCTGCCAAACAATGCAAAAAAAGCATAATATCTCCAAAAAAATCTTTTGACTCTCAAATGACTCAACTTAAGTGTTTTACTTGATTCTATGTTCATTCTAAGGCATGAAGGGTGTATTTTGATATCAATTTAAGCATGAAAATAACGGTGTTTAGACCATTATCAAAAAGCTTGAAGGAATGTTAGTAACACAAAGAAAAAGGTTGATACATTTGGATTTCAGACCCTTTCAAAACGCTACATCTTCCATTCATTATATTTCTCCTATGAACTCCATCTGTTAATTTTTTTCTTATGTTTTCTATTATCTCCTTCAAGGACATAAAAAAGCTTGAAGGAGTACATAAAACAAAAGAAAAAGGTTGATATATTTTGGATTTCGAATATACAGAGGACGTTATACATTTGGATTTCGGACCCTTTCAAAACGCTACATCTTCCATTCATAAAATTTCTCCTTTGAACTCCATCTGTTAATTTTTTTTCTTCTGTTTTCTGCTATCTCCTTCAAGGGCATAAAAAAGCTTGAAGGAGTACAGAAAACAGAAGAAAAAGGTTGATAGATTTTTTATTTTTCGAATATATAGAGGACGTCGTATATTTTAATATTCGACGTGTTATTGTAGGTTAAAAAGGAAAAAGAAAAAAAGAAAAGAAGTAAAAAAGGAGCGATTTGGCTTCTGGATGAATAATAAAATGTCATGTCCATAGTATTTTGATGTAATATTAATACAGTAGTCATTAATATCACGTCGAGTGGCTTTATCAAAGGACGTATTATTTATGTTTTAAAAAAAAAGAGCTATGGTATATTGAGCAATAACCGTTATCCCATATTGAGTATACTAATGCAATGTAACCATGTAACATTAAAATGGACATTTGCAATCATAAAAGTGATTTTATCAGATTTAATCAATTATACAATTCAATCACCATTCACTAATGTTTGCCAAAAAAGAATTTCATTAATATTCAAAAGATGATTACAACCAGCAATACAAAAAGATGGCTTAAGAAGCCACTTATTACAAAATTAAAATCAAACGACGAATATCCATATTATTCTATTGCAGAATTATTGATGATCCCTTCTTGTTGTTCACATCACCTTTCTTTCCATTTTGAGCGGTGATTTTTCAATCCTTAGAGTCTTTTATCAATGACTGTGTCAACTTTCAATTTACCAGAGCCCCAAGAATCTTCTATTGCAGTCAGGTATCAATTTGCCTAAGCCCCAAGAATCTTTTTAGCGATTCTGACATTCCATATATATTTTCACCGCATACCATTTAACCCACTCATCTTCTTCATATTTGTCAAATCTGTTTTGTTTGCACTCCAAGATTCAGAATTGGGATAGAGTTGCTGATTGGTTGAAAATGGATTGGTCATCAGCAAGTCTATCTCAATTTTGAATTTGGAAATACAAACAAAACAGATTTAACAAAATCGGTGGCGCGATTAAGGGGAAACCGCCGGGCGCCAAAGTGTGACGCCGGGCGCCAAAGTGTGACGCCGGGCAGTTGTCTGCTGGGCTTGGGCCTAAATTTTGTGACGCTCCTCAGGTATAAATAGCCCTAGTACGAGTTAGATGTATTCTTTGGACAGAAGGGGGCGGCTAGACCTAATTTTCACTCCTTGGAGAAGATCTCTTGGATGCTTAGGCTCCTTTTTATCCAATCTAGGGTTTGCTTTTCCATTCTTCCATCATTTTTCATCTAGTTTCACCATGACAATGGTGAACTAAACCCTTTTGTTGTTGGGGAACAATGTAATCTTTTGAAACTATCTTTTATTGAAACTCTTATTTATTTATATGCTTGTCATATGCTTTGATTATCAATTATTGGGTTTCTCACCTGCGCTTAATGCTTTTATCGTTTAACTCATTTGATAATTGTTATTTTTCTTTATTGATACGGGAACGTATGGTACTGTCATGAACTGGGGGAAATTCCTTGATTAAGTAATACCACCTAGGGATAGGGGGGTAGGACGATCAATTGTTTTCGCTTCCATTTATAATGCATTATTAATTACTAGGGGAGGCTAGGGATAGCAAGCCAGTAATTATTAATAGGCTCTTTTCGCCGAGGGATCGGGTTAAGGGTAGACTAAGAAAGTTTGCATGATAATTAGATAACAAAGCGAATTAAATAAGAGGAGTAGATAAGAGAGAGCGGATAAGATGAAATTGTAAACCCCAACAACTCTATTCATCCATAGTCTTTTTCTCGTCAATTGAATCAACCGCATTTGCATGTTTACTTTTTGTTTCTTGCATCCAAACCAATTAATTTTTCTTTACAAGTCTTACGATTTCAATTTGCACGAATGATAAATCCTGCGAGTCCTTTGGGAAGAAAAATATTGGGTTTACCAATTATATTACTTGGAACGATCTGGTACACTTGCCAGAGTGTTAACACATACAAGATTCTTGGGGCTATGGTAAATTGAAAGTTGACATAGTCATTGACAAAAAACTCCAAGGATTGAAAAAATCACCGCTTAAAATGGAAAGAAAGTCATCTCTGAATCTACTTCCTTATAGTTTGACGTTCATATTTTGGGTTTTGCAATTTTGGCTGATAATAATATGTCAGATAGCTTAAGCGATCGATGTACTATTGGTGGTTTTTATATTGAAACGTCCAAGTATTACAACTCTTCGTTTATTCTTGGATTAAAGAGGGAATAACTCTTCATTTATTGTTGCATTAAAAATAAAAGGAAATAAAAAGGGAGAAACTCTTTGGCTTCTGGTTGAAACTCTTCGTTTATTGTTGGATTAAAAAGGGAGAAACTCTTCATTTATTGTTGGATTAAAAAGGGAGTAACTCTTCATCTATTATTGCATTAAAAATAAAAGGAATTAAAAAGGGTGAAACTCTTTGGCTTTTGGTTGACAAATAAAAGGAATTAAAAAGAATTTAATGTAGTTTTGGTGGTTTAAAAAAAAAGAAAAAAAGAATTAAAAATGGGTAACTCTTTTTGCTTCTGGCTGACAATAATACGTCAATTGGCTTTAGAAAATGACGTACTATTGGTGTTCTAAAAGAAAACAAAAAAAATAAAAGAGTGGCACCCTGAACTATTTACTATCAATGAACGTCCGAACTTATACTGAAACTGTAACCTTCCTCTAAATCTCTAATCCTATTCTCAAATAGCTTCTTCATCAAATACTTTTAGTAGTCAGATTAAGTCAACAATAAAGAATAGCCATTCACACTGATTGATTTAAAAGGGAAATGTGATTTCATTCACATATTCATAATGATTACAATCAGATAGAAGCAAATTGATGTGGCATATAATGCCGATAGCAAAACAAACCCAAAACCAATAATAAACCAAAACAGACTCAGAACAAAAACACAAAACAAACTCTATACTAAAATTCTAAGCCTCTATTATGATTTAGAAAATTTCCATGGAATCGTCCTCACTAGACTCTTCTTCAATTGGAGAATCATTGTTATTCTTTTTCTAATCCATAGCGTCTATCTTCTGTTTGATTCTGTTGAGTTTTTCCAAAACCAATCTTTCAAAATTGCTTCCAAAACTTTGAAGCATATTCTCTTCATCCTTGAAGCACCATCCCTTTGTGGTCTTCACAAGGCCAAGGGAAGTCAAGGTGTTTCGATTTATCACATTTGAGCAGTCACAAGAACATTTCTTTTCACCACTAACATCCACACCTTGAAGGGTCAGGATTTTGCTGATCAACACGACATATGGTACATGTCGTTGATGTTTGATTCCTGCATTAATCATATGATCTTTTATTACTGCCACCCAATTGGTAGGAACATCATTCTTCATGGCATACAGTAGGAAAACATCTTCAGTTGTCATTCTGTCATATAGAAATCTAGTAGGTAAAATCACCCGAGCAAGAATGTGTGTTGTTATCTTTTCTTCTTTATTCAGTCCCTCATGCACATATAACATTTCAATTGGGTGTCTTCCAGGTAACCTTAACCAGTTACTGTACACCTGCTTTTTCTTCAGCCCTCTATTTTTTTCTAAGTACCGTAAGTGAGAGAATAAACCTTCAGCTTTTAATCCTGCAACTTGAAACCAGACATCATTGTCAATGTGAACATTTACTCCTTTTACTTGAGAATGCAGGACATCATCTATGTTTCTCATATTGTTATAGAAGACCCTTACTAAGTCAGGGTACCAATTACCCTTCATCTTGACAAGTGTAGAGAGACCTTGAGTTTCAATCCATTCCTGGAAGTGAAATCCCTCTTTTTCAAACAAGTCGAGATTCATATATTTGTGAGGAACAATATGCTTAAACCTCGTCCACCTCAGAAACTTTGTGAGGAACAACCTTTCCTCTGTCTCTTGAAGGATGTGATGAAGAAGCCATTTGAATTTGGACACCAGAGAATTTTCCTCAATACAAGGGTTTAGTATCTTTGTACTTACAGAACAGTGAATTAGGGTTTAGAAACAACTCAGTGTGCATAAGATTTTCAAATTCAGTATATATAAGGGTGGATCAATGTCGAGTGGTAAAATTATTTGACGTGGATCTCATCGTTTAAAATATTACGTCAAGTGACTTTAGAATCGACGCAATATTTTTTTTTAAAATAAAAAAATAAAAGAATAGCGCGGTTGTTTATATTGAAACTAAATCTATTACTGAACTTATATTTAAACCGTATGCTTTCTGTAAATCTCTAAATCCTGTTCGCAAATGGCTTCTTCATCTTTTTCAACAATGGCTGGTCTTTCAAAATGGTTTCTTTTCATCCAATGATCTCAATATTCGACGTCAACTGTGTGAATAGATTCAAAATTTAAATTCTCTTCAAGTTCTTTCCCCATAAGAAATCAGATAGCTATGAAATCTAACGGTAGAAAACAAATCGAAGACAATTTAAAAGAAGAATAATGATTTTTTTTCATTAATAACATAAATTACTTTTTAATTTCACATATAGCATATTGTTTGTTTTTCTGGAAAACCGAATTTTTAATATCTTTCAAAATGTTTTTATAAAAATTAAAATTCGAAACTCATTTATCATGAAAATGAATTCTGTGAAAGGTTTGCAGTTTTAACTCACAGCCCCCTTTTCTTCTTCTTTTGTTAAGTTCTTCTTCTTCTCTGTTCTTGTGACACTTCATCACTGCAAATCCCATATACTATTACAGTTTTGATTATATTTGCATATTTAGATTTTACATAGTTATATATAAATATTGGTTTGAGACTGTTTTTCCCCTTTCATGCTTTTCCAGATCAATGCATCACTATTTTTCTCACAGCACAAACTAAACCAATATTTATATATAACTACGTAAAATCTAAACATGCAAATATAATCAAAACTCTAATAGTACCTAGAATTTGCGGTGATGAAGTGCCACAAAAATAGAGAATAAGAAGAACTTAACAAAAGAAGACGAAAAGGGGAAGAATAAAAAGGGATGAGACTGCTAGGTCAAGAGAAAAGAGAGAAGAAAAAAAGTGGGGATGGTTTAAAAGTAAAAAGTAAAAGTAAATCTCTATAAGTTAAAACTTCAAACCTTCACAAAATTCATGAAAAACAGGATTCTGAACCTATTAAAAACTGTGTTATATAAGTAAATATGACAAACAATATGCTATATTTGAAATTAAAAAAGTAATCTATGTTATTAATGAAAAAAATCGAAGAATCATACATTGCAAAATGTTGAAACTAAACAACATTTTTATAAATATATTTCAGTTCTCAATTGTTTCAACATTAAACATATTGTGAATCATATTTCTTTTTCCTAAGGACTTCCCTTTCACTAAGATAACTAAACCATTACTGTACTATAAAAAGCATTTTGTTGACTTGAATTTCAAAGGCCACCATCTTATGAACTGAGGCCTGAATGCGACACTTTCAAATTCAAGTCAGCAAATTGCAATTTGAAGAACAGAGATGATTCGAAATCTAAGGAAAGAAAAGCGTTCAGGAGATAAAAAATGATGAATCCTAATATGATTCAATACCGAAACATGATGGATGGCGTTACAAGAAAAGCACATCTATATTTATATATGAACCGATGACGGATATTAGATCGTGTAATTATGGTCAGTAACTTGTATTAACGTCAATTCCATCCGATATGACGTTCAAACATCATTCAGTATTAAAGTAAAATATCTCAAAAATATCTTTGAGTACTGATAATGAAAACAAAGTCACAGATTTATGACGTAACGATGTTAAAGTGAGAGTTTAAAAGAAAAAAACAAAAAATAATAAAAAATGGAGCGACGTTCATTCAGTGAAAAAGTTAAAAATCTCTTTGGATAGTGATAATAATTGTAAAAAATGTCTTTTGATATTGATATTTGACGAAAAATACGTCACAGAACCATGGGACTAGGACGTTAAAGTGAGTGTTTAAAAGAAAAAAGAAAAAAAAAATAAATTTGAGCGCCTTTGGCTTCTGGTAAAAGCACCCAATTAATGCTCCCAACCACTCCAATGCCCTTCACGTCGATTCCCGTAACATCTATTGCCCCAAATACCTCGACGTTTGATTAAAAGAAAAATGAAATATAAAGGAAGTTACCGAAGAAATAAGTTAAATAGATTTTGATTTCATTTGAAGTTGTACAATTTGAAAACCTATCCATATACCTTCCCTAACCAAATTCATGTTAAACGATGAAGTTGAAGAACTTTTTTTTATATAATTATTTTAGTTCTCAAAATTGTTTCAGCATTAAACATATTGTGAAATAAAAAACACAAATCGTAATATGGAAACAAGAGGCAAAAGGGATTATGTGAAATGCAAGTTATATTTATAGATGAACCGATGACGTACATCGTGTAATAATGCATAGTAAAGGCAAAAGGAGAGAGGAAAGAAATATAAGGTTGGAAATGTTGTTGTTGAATCTAATAAAAAAAATTATTTACTTTGTACCTTATGTTAACTTTTTTATATGAAAAAAAGTTAGGTTGGATGTTAAATAACATTCATTTCAAATAACTTGTAATAATATAGTAATATTCAAAATGATTTTAATTATTCTGATGTATAACTACAACTAAATTCTCATAATTATTATTAGTATTATTATTATTTTCCATATGAAATTAAACTAATATTCTAAAGAAATAAAGTTTTACTCTCTTTAAATTTCACCGACATAACTTTCTTATATTTAATAATATGTAAATCTTATCTTAAATATAATGATAACGGGAGGTTATGGGAGATTTTATAAAGGCAAAAGGAAAGAAGAAAATGTCGAACATCGGCACAATGCGACGTATGTTTTGTCTTCTGTATAAAAATCACAATTAATTAGTATCAATATTCGAATCAATCAATACGCGAAGTTAACTGTATAAAAATAATTTGTACTGAAGTAAAAAGGGCACCACATTTGGCTTCTGGTTGAAGACATGTCGAAGACTTGAACAGATTGACGTAATATTAATTTGTTATAGAGTCGAGGGAGCTGTTATCCATGAAGTCATGGGGAAAAACCAGAGATGTTAACACTTATGAATTTCAAATTGTTTCAGCATTAAATGCTTCGAAATCTGAGGAAAAGAAAATGCAAAGGAAATATTATTATTATTCCTAATATGTTCAATAGCGAGGCAAGGGATTACGTAAAATGCAAGCGATATTTATAGATCAACCGATGATGTACATCGTTTAATGATTGTCACCATCTTTATGAACGTCGAAGCCTGGAGGAATTCAACGTTCAAACATCAATCAGAGAAAAAGTAATAATTCTCGTTTGATTCATATAAGAACAAATTGACTTGCCATCCCAAAGAAATTGTTTACTTTTCAGTCACCCGCGATGAAGGTGAGATTAGGATGGATCGAAGTTTAAAAGTTTGATGCGCCCCCTCTATATACATATAATTCCACTTTCAATTTTGCTACATTAATATAAACGATTCTATGTAATGAAGAATCGATTCAAAGCGTTATAAATTAAGAAATGAAAATGAGCTTTTAACGATTATTTATGGTGATCTTAATTACAAAGTTGGTTGATACTCATCACATGTTTGTCAAAATACTAAAAAAAAAAAGAAATTATGCATGAGGAAGTCAAATTCGTTTTTCTCATAAGGTTAATCATAATATTTTTTAAAGCTTAATTATTCAGAGTAATTAATTATTATTAATTATTCAATTCATTCCATCCACGTCAGTGGTATCAATATTGGACGTGGTCTCTCACAAATTCTTGGATCTGGAATTATTCAGAAGTGAAGGGTTTCTTTTTCGAGAATGGCTGGTTTTGTAAAATGGTATATTTTGCATCCAATATCTCAATATTCGATGTCATCTGTATAGATAGATTCGAAATTTAAAATTTCTTGAATTTCTTTACCCATAAGAAATCAGATAACTCTGAAATCTAAAGGTAGAAAACTAATCCACGACAATTTAAAAAAGAATCATACATTTCCTAAGCACTTCCCTTTTAGTAAGATGACTAAACCATTACTGTATTATAAAAAACATTTTGTTCACTTGAATTTCAAAGGCCACATTCATATGAACTAAGGCCTGAATGCGGCAGTTTCAAATTCAAGTGAGCAAATTGCATATTAAAGAACAAATATGTTACGAAATCGAAGCACAATGAGAAAGAGATAAAAAACATGATGTCTAATATGTTCAATACGAAAACAGGAAGCAAGGGATTACATAGTTAAATAGGCCAAGTTCTGACCTAACAAAAACTTATTAATAGCCAAATACACAGGACAGGACAGGAGTGTCTAAAAGGCTGAGAATAGACCAGATTTTCATTGTTCTGACCTAACAAAAAGTAAAGTTAAACCAACCTATTTGTCTATTTAAATATGAATAAAAACACAGACCGTTATTACACTTGAGAGCCTTTTGTTATAGATGGAGTTCCATCATCAGGATCCTCATGATAACGGTTGGAAAACCGTTATTTTTATACATTAATTTGATATCAAAACACAACCTCTATGGCTTAGAATGAGCTTAGAATCATGCAAAATACCTTAGTTAGAGAACAAGAGAGTGAAAGTTCGTTTTCTTGGTTTTATGCTTGGTTTCCCTTCATTTTGTAGGTTTTTGGAATGAATTGAGAGAAAGTTTGAAGTATCAAATGGTTGTAGTGCAGAAAAGTCAACCAGATTGTAGAAAAGTCAACTAGTCAACCAGAAAAGTCAACAAGTCAACCAGAAAAGTTAACCAGTTCACGAGAATGTTGAAAATTGACCTCAATGCTGTTTTCTGCCGCGCAGTGAGCGCTGAGCGCCAGGCCAGCGCTGAGCGGCGGCGCTGAGCGCCATTTTTGCCTGTTTTTCACTGTTTTTTGCCTGGGATAGATCATTGAGCGGTCAGGCGATTAGAGGGAAACCACTAAGCGGTCAAATTAGGCGCTGAGCAGTGGAATATTAGGCTTGGGCTTAAATTCTATTAATTTTATGCGTTATAAATAGCCCTAGTGCGACCTTCATTGTAATTCTTTTGGCAGGCAGAGACGTTCAGAGCAGTTCTACACTCCTTGGATGCAGTTTCTTGGATGCTTAGGCTCCACTTTATCAAATCTAGGGTTTACTCTTCCATTATTTCATTTAATTCCATCTAGTTTCACCATGTCTATGGTGAACTAAACCCTTTGTTGTTGGTGGACAATGTAATCTTTTGAAACTCTCTTATATTGAAATTCTTGTTTTATTCATATGATTATATTATCAATTGTTGGGTTTCTTATCTATGCTCAATGCTTTTATCGTTTAACTCATTCGGTAAGAAGATATTTGCCTTTGTCAATACGGAGACGTACGGGGAAGTCATGAACTGATAAGGAATTCCTTGATTAAGCAATACTGCCTAGATATAGGGGTAGGACAATCAATTGTATTTGCTTCTGTGATATATGCATTGCTAATTACTTAGGGAGACTAGAGATAGTAAACTAGTAGTTAATGATAGGCTCTTTTCGCCGAGAGATCGGGATTAGAGTAGGTAAAGAAAGTTTGCATGACAATTACATAATAAAGCAAATTAAATAAGAAAAGTAGATATAAGAGGGCGGATAAGATGAAATTGTAAACCCCAACAACTACATTCATTCATATATTTTCTTTGCCAATTGAATCACTTGCATTTGCATGTTTATTTTCGTTTTCCATACAACCAAAAAATTATTTTTGTTTCAAGTCCTATAAAATCAATTTTCATGAAAGATAAGGCCTAAGAGTCCTTTGGGAGAACGATATTTTTGGTCTTACCATTTATTATTACTTGATACGATCTGGTACACTTGCCAGGGATTTAATAAGTTTTTGGCGCCGTTGCCGGGGACTCGTGGTTTAACTTTTCTAGTAGTGTAAATTTGATTAAATTTGACTTGATTTTATGTTTATTTTATTTTTGTTCTAATAAATGTTTTCTAGGGTTTTGTGCCTAATGTTTGCAGGATGCAGTACGGATAAGAATTTGATTATATGGGCACTCAGTTCTACCAAAATGATTTCAACCACAGGTGGGAACCTCACTCATACATGGATCAAAGCCAATTTGGGCAAGTTGCCGAGCAACAAATTACTCCACTCAAGGAGAACATAAATTCTGACGACGAATTTCTTCAGCGGATCACGGGTATGAATATATCATTCATCAGAAGTATTGAGGAGATGCGACAATGTGAGGAGTTACGAGAATGTCAAAGACAACAATATCGTCCTTCACTTGAAGAAGTAGAACGTCAAAGGCAGAAATATTCTCCTACACTTGAAGAAAGAGAGAAGGAAGCTGAACAACGTCTTTGGTAGAAACAATCAACTTTGCCAAGAGAAACATTGTGGGAAGCTGAACAACGTTTACGACAAAAACAATTCTCTATACCAAGAGAAACGTAGGGGGAAGCTGAACAACGTTTACGACAGAAACAATTCTCTATACCAAGAGAAACGTTGGGGGAAGCCGAACAACGTCTTTGGTAGCAACAATCATCTTTGCCAAGAGAAACGTTGGGAGAAGCTAAACAACGTTTAAGGCAGAACCAACTCTCTTGCATAATGAAGTCTCTGGATCTTAGGGGTAATACTGAAGTTAACCCTAGGAAGGAATACCAAGCTACTATCTCTGAAAGTGATAAGGTTGTTGATTAGAAGAAAATAGAAATAGAGGAGGAAAAGATAGAGAGAGTTGTAGAGGAAGAAGAAGATATGATAAGGAAAAGAAGTGGTTCAGAGAAAAGAAAAAAAGAAAAAAGTGCGAAAATAAAAAAGAAGAAATCAAGGAAAAATAAAAAGATAAAGTTGTTAAACCCCTGGCAAGTGTACCAGATTGTATCAAGTAATAATAGATGGTAAGACCAAATATCGTTCTCCCAAAGGACTCTTAGGCCTTATCTTTCATGTAAATTGATTTTATAAGACTTGAAAGAAGAAATAATTTTGTGGTTGTATGCAAAACGGAAATAAACATGCAAATGCAAGTGATTCAATTCGCAAAGGAAAAGATATGGATGAATGGAGTTGTTGGGGTTTACAATTTCATCTTATCCCCCTCTTATATCTACTTTTCTTATTTAATTTGCTTTATTATCATATTGTCAAGCCAACTTTCTTAGTCTACCCTAAACCTAATCTCTTGGCGAAAAGAGCCTATTACTAATTACTGACTTACTATGTCTAGTCTCCCCTAGTAAATTGCAATGCATTATAAACAGAAGCAAAATACAATTGATTATCCTACCCCTATCTCTAGGCGATATTAGATTAATCAAGGAATTTCCTACCAGTTCATGAAATTACCGTACGTCTCCGTATCGATAAAGACAAACAACATTTACCGAATGAGTTAAACGATAAAAGCATTAAGCATAGATAAGGAACCCAACAATTGATAATATAAGAATATGCAAGCGTATAAATAAAATAAGAATTTCAATATAAGAGAGTTTCAAAAGATTACATTGTTCCCCAACAACAAAGGGTTTAGTTCACCATAGACATTGTAAACTAGATGGAATTAAATGAAAGAATGGAAGAATAAACCCTAAATTTGGTAGATTGGAGCCTAAGCATCCAAGGAACCACCTCCAAGGAGTGTAGAACAGCTCTGGACGTCTCTGCCTGCCAAAAGAATTCTTTGAGAATCGCACTGGGGCTATTTATAGCGCATAAAAGTAACAGAATTTAATCCCAAGCCAATTTGATGGACGCTCAACGCCTAATTTGGCCGCTCAGCGGTTTGCCTCTAATCGCAAAACCGCTCAACGGTCTCCCTCAGACGAAAAACAGTGGAAAATAGGAAAAACTAGCGCTCAGCGCCACCGCTCAGCGCTGGCCTGGCCCTCAACGCTTACTACGCGGCAGAAAACAGCATTCTCGTCAACTTTTCAGAATTCGGGTCAACTGATTGACTTTTTTGAACTGCAACTCTTTGATAATTCAATCCTTCTTTTCAAATCATTCAATAAACCTACGAAATCAAGGGAAACCAAGCATAAAACCAAGAAAACCAACTTTGACTCTCTTATTCTCTAACATCAATAAAATGCATGATTTCTAGCTAAATCTAAGTCATGGAGGCTGTGTTTTGATATTAAATTAATGTATAAAAATAACGATTTTCCAACCGTTATCACAACCCCTAACTTAAAGCTTTGCTTGTCCTCAAGCAAATAAAACAGATCTAAGCCTTCTACCTATCATCAAAATGGTTCAACGCTTTTCAAAACACATCCTTTCACAATAAGTAACTAGTCAATTCATCTCTTCAATGGAATCCAATCAAGATGCAAACATGCTTCAATTCATTCAAGTTCACAGATTGTTCACATAATCACATAAACAGATGCTACTTTTATGAATGACCAATCCCCTAAGCACAGATGTAATCATGAAATTTATCAATCCTTTCCAAGCAAAGTGTTTCACTCAATCACTCAAGTGTTTCAGGAGGTCACTCTTCTCCCTACTATTCATCTGTCACATGAAACAAAATTGACATTCGTCTACTACAATCAACATCTTTACATACAAATTCCATCACAAGGAATTTTCAAGGCTTATAATGCGGTTGGGCTAACAAGAAACATTGGTTTTTCATATCACAAAATCCTTGAGTTAAGAGAGTTATTCATCATTCATAGTTCAAGCACAAACTCTCTTTTTACCAATCTCACTCATTCCCAACTTTCCCTTTTTCCTTTTCTTTTATATTGAGCTCACCTTTCATTCTTTTTCTTTGGTTTTCTTTTCTTTTCTCATGCTTTTCTTTCATTCAACACTTGAAGGCAGAAATATTCTCTTACACTTGAAGAAAGGGAGAAGGAAGTTGAACAACGTTTTTGGCAGAAACAATCCTCTAAGCAAAGAGAAACGTTGGGGGAAGCTGAACAACGTCTTTGGCAGAAACAATCCTCTAAGTCAAGAGAAACGTTGGGGGAAGCTGAACAACGTTTATGGAAAGAACAACTCTCTATGCCAAGAAAAACATTGGGGGAAGCTGAACAACATTGGCAGCAACCATCTCCATCAGAAAGCCATGAAGAGACATTCCAACAAGTAATGCAGAATACTATTTCCTTTTCAGAATGTGATAATGCAAGATGTAAAAGGAAGGAGATAGAATTGGGCTGCGTGATTGCATCTCTGAATGCCAAGCCACTATCTATGAAAGTGATAAGGTTGTTGATGAGAAGAAAATAGAGATAAAGGAGGAAAAGATAGAAGAAACAGAAAGGTTGAGTGAGGGAGAGAAAGATGAGTAGAAAGAAAAAGGAGTGGTTGAAAGAAATGAAAAAAAGAGAAAAATTGTGAAAATAAAGAAGAAAAAAATAAAAAGAGAAAGTTGGAAAAGAAAAGGAGAGAGAAAAAGAAGGATGAGAAAAAGAGGAAGAGAGGAAAAAAGAAAGGATCAAATGAAAAACCCCTTCCTCATTCAAAAAAATATCATAGGAGGGAAAAGAAAGTCAAGTGCCTTATGGAGATCTTCAAGAAATTGGAGATTAAAGTTCCTATGATTGAAACATGGAAACATGTGCTTAGTGTTCTCAACTTTATGAAGAAATTCAGTAGGAAGAAGAAAAAGAAAAGAATATCAAGCAAGAGGGGGTATCAATACCTACTGATGGGTGATTGAACTCTACCGGGTCAAGCTAGTGACATAAAAAGAGCGCTTACTGGGAGGCATCCCAGTGATCCAAGAACAATATTTTTCTGTACTTTAAATTTTAAATCTTGGTGATGTAAGTATGAACAATTTTTGTGTATTGGGTAGCATCTACTAAGGGATGCTAATTTTTATATGTATCTGTTGAAGGATACAGGTAAGTACACCTACTGAAAGGTGTTGGGAGGCACTTACTGATGAGTGCTAGAAAGGTTTGGGTCAGGCTCGTGACGTTAAACAAGCGCTACCTGGGAGGCAACCTAGTTGATTATTTCTATTCTTAACTTTGTGCTAAGTACATTGTATGTTTTAATGTTGCATTTGAGAAGGGAAAGGTATATAATTGAAAAATTGAAGGTTGAAATCAAGTGCTACAGGGTTGGATTACACCAAAGCAAGCAAAAAAGAGGGAGAAAAATTAACGCCCACCGTTGAGCAGCGGCGGCGCAGACCTCCCTTGAGCTTTTAAAAGCTCAACATTTTTGGGGATTCTGCACTTTTGAAACTCCTCTTTGAAGCTCTCTCAAGCGTTCTCTGTAAACCCTAGTGTGACACCAGGGCACTGACGAGGGCGGGGAGTGATCGCCGGTGCAAGGGGCACGGACAAGGAGCGCCTCCTGGCAGGCTTCGAGTGGAAGGGGTACATGGACGAATTGAACATACACCAAAATGAGAGGGATCTGGAGACTGTATAGGTATGGGACTATGCAGTTGAAGGATAGCTTAAAGGAATTGATTTGGCTACTCATATCAACAAATGCATTTCCTTTTCGGTAGCCTAACCCATAAGAACTTCATGGTTAAGCGTGCTTAGCTTGGAGTAATTTAGGGATGGGTGACCTTTTGGGAAGTTTTCCCGGAAAGTGTGCGAGTGAGGATAAAGCACACTGGAAAGCCTTGTGTTGATGTGTGGGGGTAGTTAACAGTCTCTGTAAGTTGTCTGGAATGGTAAAATTGATGTGTGAGACACATTTATTGATGGGGAGGAAGGTCATGTATATTCCAGACTTAGCTCCTGAGTTTGAATTGGAGATCGAGAGGTGAGACTGGGAGAGATTGACCACTTATCCTACACCAGCTAGCATTGAGCTGGTGAAGGAATTCTATGCGAACGCCTTGCCCAGAGGAGGAGTTTCATTTGGGAGGTACATGAGCTACGTAAGGGGGCAGATCATCAGATATGATCCCGACACCATCAATAACTTTCTGGGTACTGAGTGGCTAGGAGAGCAGTGTAGGTATGCATCTCTTACAGGGGAGTACAGGGATTATAAGGACATCGAAAGGGTGATGTGTATTCTTGGGAGACACTTTCAGAGGAACCCTAATGGAGCACCAGTCAACATTATTAGGGCGGACTTGACTCCGTTGGCGAAGTACTGGATGGCATTCACTCATGCCAACATACAACCATGCTCCCATGTCTCTGACATCACTATGCATCGGATTCTCTTCATCTACTGCATGCTGAGGTAGATGGATGTTAACATTGGTCAGGTCATCGCCAACAAGATTCAGAGTTGCGCTACCATTATAAGTAGTAGGACACCGTTGGGACATCCGTCCCTGATTACATACTTGTGCCAGCAGGCTGGGGTGGATACTGTTGTTCCACCTTATGAGAGGCCTAGGAGGGCTATAGATGCCTCCTACTATCATCAGTTCTGTGGAGGCGACGAGCTAACAGGAGCAGTTCCTAGGAGACGTCCTAGGAGAGCAACAGCCCAGCAGGAGGATGCACCTGGAGATGCACCTGCACAGCATGCTGAGCCATTTCAGATGAGGGACATGTATATGTCCATGATGGAGGCTAGGATGGAGTCTCTCCGCAAGGGACAAATAGCTGCTACAGAGATGATAGTAGGGTTGTATGACACACCACCGATGCATAGGTCTAGAGCAGTTGGAGCACCAGGGAGAGATGATGATAACCAGGACGATGATGATTTTGAGGATGCACAGGCTGGGGATGAGTATGACTCTGATGAGGACATGGACTGATAGGGCATCTACTGATGGATGCCAGTACTTAGACAAGGAGTTTTCTTTTTCTTTTGAACTGTGGATTTGTAGAATAGGTTGAATTTTTTTTTATGTGTCTATCCTTGGCTTGTACACTGATTCTGATGATGGTTTGATATGATGATATTGCATGATGAGTTTTCTCAAATGATGATTGGATGTGGATGACGATTGAGTTTGTGTTGCATGTTAATGTACAGTGAATGGTTCACTAGCTTTGTGAACAAATGTGTGATGATTTATGATTGTGATTATGATGCCAAGCAGGGTGTATCGATGATGTTTGAGAAAAGCACACTTGTGTGAGGTTTTGAACTCCAAAGTATTCGTTGATATATATGTGTTATTCATATGGAAGCATGTATGATATTGCCTGAATCTTTATGATTGATTGAATTGCTTGTTTATGTCATATGATCAAGGGCATTTTTGGAAGCCATTCTTAGCCAAATATTAACCCAAAGAAAAGAGAACCATGTGTTCTATCCTTTTTGAACCCTAGCCTTGAAACAGGATGAAAACCCTTGCTTTGAAACTTTTTACCTTGAGTTGGGCTAAGAATAATTGTATGATATTGCCAAAATTCTAGTTTGGGGTTGTGGGGGAAATTGAAAGGCAAAAGAAAGGCATTGAGCTCAAGTGTTGAATGAAAGAAAAGCATGAGAAAAGAAAAGAGAAGAAAGAAAAAGCATGAAAGATGAGCTCAATGTAAAGAGAAGAAGGAAAGAAGTTGGGAATGAGTAAGATTGGTTAAAAAGAGAGTTTGTGCTTGAACTTTGGATGCTAAAATAACTCTCTTCACTCAAGGATCTTGTGTTCCAGAAAAACCAATTTTTCTTGATTAACCCAGCCTCATTATAAGCCTTGGAAAAGTCCTTGTTATGACATTTGTATGTGAGAATGTTGATTGTAGTAGATGAAAGGCAATTTGGTTTCATGTGATATATGAATAGAAGAGGGAGGGAGAGACCTCTTAAACACTTCAGTGATTGAGTGAAACACTTGCTTAATGAAAATTGATAGATTCTATGTTTACATTTATGCTTAGTGGATTGATCATTCATAAATGAAACATCTGTTGGAAAATATGTGATAATGTGAACTGAGTTGAATTGAAAGCATGCATGCATCTTGGTAAAATTCCATTGAAAATCTGAATTGAGTAACTCTTGTTGTGAGAAAAATAAATTTTGGAATGTTGAACTATTTTGATGAAAAAGTGGAAAACCAAGTTCTGTTTTATTTGCTTGAGGACAAGCAAAGTTTTAAGTTTGGGGTTGTGATAACGGTTGGAAAACCATTATTTTTATACTTAAATTTGATATTAAAACACACCCTTTATGGCTTAGAATGAGCTTAAGACTCAAGTAAAACACTTAGTTGAGTCACATGAGAGTCAAAAGTTGTTTTTAGAGATATTATGCTTGTTTTGCATTGTTTTCCAGGGTTTTGATAAGAATTGACGATGGAAGTAAAAAGGGGAGGACTTAGACTCATGAAAGAAGGAGAAAAAGGATGAAAAGAAGAGCCAAGTGCATCGTTCAATGCCAATTCCAGCGCTGAGCGCCAGTTTCGTGGGTGAAGTCACTATTTCTCGCTTGAGCAGCACCGTTGAGCGTCCTGTGCGATTAGCGGGCCACCGCTGAGCGGCGTATTGGACTGTTGAGCGATTTTGCGATTAGAGGCAAACCGCTGAGCGACCAAATTAAGCGCTGAGCATCCATCAGATGGGCTTCTGCTTAAATTCTATTACTTTTATGCGCTATAAATAGCCCAGTGCGATTCTTAAAGCAATTCTTTTGGCAGGCAGAGACGTCCAGAGCTGTTCTACATGCCTTGGAGGCGGTTCCTTGGATGCTTAAGCTCCAATCTACCAAATTTAGGGTTTATTCTTCCATACTTTCATTTAATTCCATCTAGTTCACCATGTCTATCGTGAACTAAACCCTTTGTTGTTGGGGAACAATGTAATCTTTTGAAACTCTCTTATATTGAAATTCTTATTTTCTTCATATGCTTGCATATGCTTATATTATCAATTGTTGGGTTCCTTACCTTTGCTTAATGCTTTTATCGTTTAACTCATTCGGTAATTGTTGTTTGTCTTTACTGATACGGAGACGTACAATAATGTCATGAACTGGGGGGAATTCCTTGATTAAGCTAATACCGCCTAGAGATAGGGGTAGGACGATCAATTGTATTTTGCTTTCGTTTATCATGCATTATTAGTTACTAGGGGAGGCTAGAGATAACGAGCCAGTAATTAGTAATAGGCTCTATTCGCCAAGAGATTGGGTTTAGGGTAGACTAAGAAAGTTTGCATGAGAATATGATAATAAAGCGAATTAAATAAGAAGAGTAGATATAAGACAGTGGATTAGATGAAATTGTAAACCCTAACAACTCCATTCATCCATAGTTTCTTCTAGCCAATTGATTCACTGCATTTTGCATGTTTATTTTCAACTTGTATTAAAAAAACCTAAATTTAATTCTTTTCTCAAGTCTTATCCGATCTCTTTACATGAAAGTTAAGGCCCAAGAGTCCTTTGGGTGAACGATATTTGGTCTTACCATCTATTATTACTTGATATGATCTAGTACACTTGCTAGGGGTTTAACACTACCATACGGTGTCTTCATTAGCAAAGTGATACAGTTGCACCAAGTGAATCTTACAAATGAGAGGATCATTCATTGTAATAAAAGCAATGTAATGGATACACGATTTTTAAATTCTTTTGGAATAATCAAATAAAGAGATGAATGGACTATGATTGATGATATTCTATTTACAAGTGATGTGGATCCATAAAATATTGATGCTTCAAGATATAGATTTCGTCCTCTGAGCACCTTTGAAGGCTATGTTAATAGAAGATTTGACTGAGTGGATAATAAAGTGATCATGATACAGAAATCTCTATCGGATCTTCACAGGAAAATGGATTATGCACTTCATATAAGAGCATTTGAAGAATCATCAATTGGAGACACTACCAGTGGTGTAAACAGTGCTGACAAAAAGATTGAGGAATCATCTAAATCAGAATAAAGTTCTGTTTACCCTTTTTTTTTAAGTCATAGGTTATGTCTAGGTTCTTTTCATTTTGTTTGGCTTAGAATGCCATCGTTTGTTGTTTTCCTTTTGTTCCTTGATTTTGTCCTATCATTGTAATGTCTTTCACAAGGAAATGAAATCAGTAGTTTGAATCAACACTGTTGCTTTTAATTTCATTGATATTGCTTGATCTGAGTGATTTATTCGACTGCAATTTGTTTGAAGTCAACTATGCTTGAACTATTATGAATCTATACATATTTACTTCTGTTCTTTATGACTATATTTCTTGCTTAACTAAAATGCTTGATCTGGAAAGGATCTTTGAAAGATTTTGCAGGAATAACATTGCTCTGGAAATTTCAAGAGGAGTTCAACAGCTTTAGAAAGCAATGTAGTCAACTGAGGAAACTTTGCAATCGACTACTCTTAACAGGATTATAAATTCTAATTCTGGAATTTGGTTATTCATTTACTGATTGCTTATTTTGATATATCTGCTTACTATCTCTGCTATTATCTGTTGGAAATATCTTGAGATAATATTGTGAGATTGTTGAAGATTGTATCATTGCATATCTAAATTGTTTGCTATCTTGTCTTTGATAAAACTATGTGCTAAACTGATTGGCAATCTGTGATATGCTGCATTGTGCATCTAATCTAACTTTATTACATATGCATAATGGCAGTGGGAGTATCACTCATTACACATTTTTAGTTCACATGCTTGCATTTCAGGGGGAGTTATCATTTACATGTGATTAAATGTGATATAGGGATCATCATTGCATTTGAAAATTTGAATATTTTTTTATGCATCTCTGTTTGTTCGATTATTCAGCAAAATATCTAGAGCATACCTTTTTTGCTAATGCACAAAGGGGGAGAGAATTTATGATCTTATGATGCTATATGAAAGGGGGAGAATAGTTATTCTATCTCATGCATAATCTGCTTGATATTATTTGTTGTTATCTATGTTACATGAAGAGTACTGGAATTGTGATAACTGTGTTATATTTCTTTTGTTACTCTGTTGTGTATTAAAGTATGCAAACATGGTTGGTTATTAACCATGGTTGTGCATCATCAAAAAAGGGGCAGATTGTTGAAATTGTTGACAGCACAATTTCTATACAAATCTGGTTTTTGAAATTTTTGATAATAAGAAGCACATGTTGTTGCTGCATTACATGTTCTTATGCTGATTGATTGTGATATTTGTTGAACATGTTTATGTATTGTGTTACATGTTCCTGTGTTCATTGATTGATATATATCTGGAACGTGTTTACATGATTTATGTGCTATGTGTTATGCATCATTTCATATGTTTTACTGCACATGTTTTAAAGCTGAAAATCACAAGCACTTTTATAAACTTATTCTTGTGCGACAAAGTAATAGTATAGTCGACTACATTACTAATGGATTCGACTTTGCTAAAATCTTTGTACAGACTTTGAGAACCAGTGCTATGTGTTATTTTGAGAAGAAAAGAATTACAAAATGTTTTACATGTTGATAGTCGAATATGTGTACTACACATTCGACTGTATCTATTGTCTGATTTGGAATTCTGTTATGCTCTTGTACTCTAACGACTATATTTTTGACAGTTAGTTGAGCATTGGTGACTTAGTCAACTGTAATAAAACTGGTTTGTTTTTGGTTGACTAAAAGCTGCTAAGTTGACTGATCTGTTATAACTGTCATAATCCAATCGACTGAATTAGTAGCGTATTCGACTGAGAAATCATCTGACTAACAGAAATCTATAAATAGACTTAACACGAGTCTGTTAAGGGACTTTTGATGAACTGACATTTTCACAATTCTGTTTCATATTTCTCTTAGCTCCAAGAAGTCTCCAAGAAGACAGTGGTGATCTTTCTTCAAAGAGATTCAAAGAGGAGATTATTGATAACGGTCTAAAAACCGTTATTTTCATGCTTAAATTGATATCAAAATACACCCTTTATGGCTTAGAATGAGCTTAGAATCAAGTAAAACACTTAAGTTGAGTCATTTGATAGTCAAAAGTTGTTTTTAGAGATATTATGCTTGTTTAGCATTGTCTTTAAACCCCTGGCAAGTGTACCAGATCGTATCAAGTAATAATAATTGGTAAACCCAATATCGTTCTTCCCAAAGGACTCTTAAGGCCTCATCTTTCGTGTAAACTAATCGTTTAAGACTTGAGAAAAGAAATTAATTTGAATGGTTAAAATGCAAAACAAAAGTAAACATGCAAATGCAGTGATTCAATTGGCTTCAAGAAAATATGGATGAATGGAGTTGTTGGGGTTTACAATTTCATCTTATCCACTCTCATATATCTACTCTCCTTATTTACTTTTCTTATTTATCATATTGCCATGCAAACTTTCTTGGTCTACCTTTAACCCAATCCCTTGGTGAAAAGAGCCTATTACTAATTACCGACTTGTTATCCCTAGCCTCCCCTAATAATTAATAATGCATGATAAACAGAAGCAAAATACAATTGATCGTCCTACCCCTATCCCTAGGAGGTATTAGCATAATCAAGGAATTCTTCCCAGTTCATGACATTATTGTACGTCCCCGTATCAATAAAGACAAAAAAACATCTACCGAATGAGTTAAACGGTAAAAGCATTAAATACAGGTAAAAAACCCAACAATTGATATATCAAGCATATGCAAGCATATAAAGTAAATAAGAATTTGGATATATGAGAGTTTCAAAAGATTACATTGTTCCCCAACAACAAAGGGTTTAGTTCACCATAATCATGGTGAACCTAGATGAAATATAATGGAAGAATGGAAAAGCAAACCCTAGATTTGATAAAGTGGAGCCTAAGCATCCAAGAAATCTCCTCCAAGGTGTGTAGAACAGCTCTGGACGTTTCCCTCTGCCAAAAGAATTACATTTGGATTCACACTGGGGCTAAAAATAAGCCAAAAAGATAACAGAAAGATCTCAGAATCCAAAATATAAAAACAGACAACCGCCCAAGCGCCAAAGTTGGCCGCTCAGCGGTTTTCCTCAATCCGTGCCACCGCCCAGGCGTCACAATTAACCGCTGAGCAGTTTGCCTCTTGCTGTTATGGACGCTCAGCGTCACCGCTTGGGCGTCGGACAACTCCACCTCGAATTAGGACGCTCAGCGTTGGAATTTGACGCTTGAGCGGTCCACAGACTCTTCTTTTCTTCCTTTTTCTCATTTATTCTTGAGTCTATGACCTTCCTACTTCATTTCCATCTTCAATTCTCATCAAAAAACTCCAAAACAATGCAAAAGAAGCATAATATCTCAAAAGCAACTTTTGACTCTCATGTGACACAACTTAAAAGTTTTACTTGAAAATAACGGTTTTTAGACCGTTATCACAACCCCAAACTTAAAACTTTGCTTGTCCTCAAGCAAACAAAACAAAACTTGGCCTTCCACTTTTTTATCAAATAGTTTTACTCTTTTCAAAATCCTTTTCTTCACAACAAGTTATTTTTCAATTCATATTTTCAGTGGAATCCTACCAAAATGCATGCATGCTTTCAATCCAATCTAGTTCACATACTTAAATATTTCCCAACAGATGTTTTATTCATGAATGATCAATCCACTAAGCATAGATGTACACATGGATTTCAACAATTCTCACCAAGCAAGTGTTTCACTCAATCACTCAAGTGTTTAAGGAATCACTCCACTCTCTACTATTCACATGTCACATAGAACAATATTGCCATTCATCTAAAACAACCAAAATCCTTTCATGCAAATGCCATCACAAGGGCTTTTCCAAGGCTTGTAATGAGGCTGGGCTATCATGAAAATTTGGTTTTTCTAGATCACAAAATCCTTGAATTAAGAGAACTATTTCATCATTGAAAAGGTTCAAGTTTAAACTCTCTCTATCACCAATCTCCTTTATTCCCAACTTCTTCCCTTTTTATCAATTTTGCATTGAGTTCCTTTTTCATGCTTTTACTTTTTCTTTTTCTCTACTCATGCATTTTTCTTTTCAAAACTTGAACTCAATGCTTTTCTTTTGCCTTTGAATTTTCCCCTTACAACCCTAAACTTGAACCTTTTCATCACATATGATTATTCTCAACCCAACTCAAGATAAATAATTTCAAATCAAGGGTTTTCATCCTGTTTAAGGCCAAGGTTCAAAAGGTGTATAAAATTGTAAACTTTTTGGGTGAAAATTTCGCTAAATAAGGGCTTCCAAACATGGCCTTGATCATATAACATAAGCATGCAAATTAATCAATTATCAAGACTAAGGAAATATCATTCATGATTCCCTGTGAACAGTACATATATCAGTGAAAACTCTGGAGCTCAAGACCTCACACAACATGCTTTCTCACACATCATTCATTTATCCTGCTTAGCATCATAATCACAATCATAAATCACTACACATCTATCCACACAGTTAGTGAACCATTCACCTGGATATCAACATGCAAAACAGTCTCATCCATCATCCACATTCAATCATCATCAAATAACTCATCATGCATTTTATATGTCAAACCATCATCAGAAGCAGTGTACAAGCCAAGTTCATCAATCCTACACTACTTAACAGAAACAAATAAGTTGAAAAACAAAAGATAGAAAATCCTATTCCAATGTAGATAGCATTCATCAGTAAATGCTATCTCATCTCTGTTGGTACCAGAAATGGTATGATTTGAAGAGTAAAGCGCAGCGGAATAAAACTTAGAGTAAGCGGAAAGCGTGTTCAGTCACCTTTTTAAAATCAATTTGGTCCTTTTTAGAAAAACAATTTTCTTTCAGAAAATTTGTCGAACAGTTGATATACGTAAAAGATAAAGAGTGTAGGGAATAGAAAATCACACGAGTAATTTTTATACTGGTTCGATTCAATAGAATCTACGTCCAGTTGTTAATCACTATAAAAGTGATTAACAGTTCCACTAAAAATTTGTTTCACAGATTACAAATATAATGAATAACAATTGATAAAATAAACCTTCCTTCGAAGAACGAACCGGAAGAAGAACACTCAGCCAACTCGAAGAGAACCGCTCCGGCAATCGACCAACGATTCACGAGCTTCTCCTTTTCACGAGACCAGGCAGAGTACCTTGCTAACTCGAAGAGAGCTTGCTCCGACTATCGACACACGAAACGCGAGCCTCTCCTGTTCACGAGATCAAGCAAGGGAACTTTGAACTATAGCTTCTGAGAACTTCCTCTGTCAAACAGTATTCTGCTAAGCTTCTGTTCAAAAACGTTACTTCTGAAAATATCAGAAGTCCAATATATAGCCAGCTACCCTGAATATCAAAGGTCAAGTCCCAACTACCACTGATAATCGATTATTGTAAGTGATAATCGATTATTCAAGTCCGTTACAAGTTTTTCAAAATGTGATAATCGATTATTTGGAAGTGATAATCGATTATCCCTGAAAGACTCATGATAATCGATTATTGCTTCTCATAATCGATTATTTCAGTAAAAATACAGGTTTTTACAAAATTTAAAGACTTTCCTATTACACTTATATTCTACAAAAGTGCTTTTAAACATTTCTTCAAGTGAAACTTCTTGTAGCATCATCAAAACTAATTTCTTCAAGATTTACCAATGCTCCTCATTGGTAACAATCTCCCCATTTTTGATGATGATCAAAAATTCAATTTTTAAAAGCAACTTTGACTTCCCTGCAAAATATACAAGCTACAACAACAACAAAGTTAGCAATACCTGTATCAATTTAAATTAAGCCTCTCCCCTTATATTATACTTCTCCCCCTAAAACTATACTTCTCCCCCTTTTTGATCATAAGCAAAAAGATTAAGGTAAAACAAAACTCCCCCTAAATATGATCTCCTAAGAAATGATGTCTAATCTCAATGTGTTTAGTTCTTGAGTGCATTATGGGGTTCTTAGTGAGATTGATAGCACTAGTATTATCACATTTTAATGGAATATTATCAAGGAAAATATCAAAGTCTTCCAGTTGCTGTTTCATCCACAGAATTTGGGCACAACAATTGCCAGCAGCAATGTATTCAGCTTCAGTGGTAGACAAGGCTACACATGCTTGTTTCTTTGAGTGCCATGACACCAAAGAACAGCCCAGAAAATGACAGGTTCCACTAGTACTTTTCCTATCTATTTTACAACCACCATAATCTGCATCAGAATAACCTATTAGACTAGGTGAAGCATCAGAGGGATACCAAAGTCCAAAAGAAGTGGTTCCTTTAAGGTATTTTAAAATTCTCTTGATAGCAGTCAAATGAGATTCTTTAGGATTGGCTTGATACCTAGCACATACGCATACACTTTGCATAATATCTGGCCTACTAGCAGTTAGGTACAACAAAGATCCTATCATACCTCTAAACATAGTTTCATTTACTTCTTTTCCAGATTCATCCTTATCTAAATAGCAAGAAGTTGCCATAGGTGTACTAGCTTCTTTGCAAGTATCCATGCCAAATTTTTTAAGAATTTCCCTACAATATTTTGTTTGAGAGATAAAAGTACCTCCATTTATTTGATTTATTTGTAGTCCTAAAAAAAAATTCAGCTCACCCATCATAGACATCTCAAACTCACCTTGCATTACTTTTGCAAATTCTTCACACAAGGAATCATCAGTTGACCCAAATATAATATCATCTACATAAACTTGCACAATCAAGATGTGTTTTCCTACTTTCTTTATAAATAAGGTTGAATCAACCTTACCTCTAGAAAAATTATTATCAATTAGAAAGGTACTAAGTCTTTCATACCAAGACCTAGGTGCCTGTTTAAGACCATACAAAGCCTTTTTTAACTTATAAATATGATCAGGATATTTAAAATCCTCAAAGCCAGGAGGTTGACTAACATACACCTCTTCTTTTATAAAACCATTCAGAAACGCACTTTTCACATCCATTTGATATAATTTAAATTTCATCAAAGATGCATATGCAAGTAATAATCTAATTGCTTCTAACCTGGCCACTGGTGCATATGTTTCATCATAATCTATACCTTCCTCTTGACAGTAGCCCTTTGCAACTAGCCTTGCTTTATTCTTTGTGATGTTTCCATCCTCATCAAGCTTGTTCCTAAAAACCCATTTGGTTCCTATGACTTGATAATTATCTTCCCTTGGAATAAGTTCCCAGACTTCATTCCTTTCAAATTGGTTTAGCTCTTCTTGCATAGCAACGCACCACTTATCATCTTGAAGAGCTTCCTTAATGTTCTTGGGTTCTATCTGAGACACAAAAGCTATAGTTAAACAGAAATTATTAAGCTTGTGTCTAGTAGTTACCCCTTTTGATATATCTCCTATGATGTTTTCCAAAGATAGTCCTGTTGGTTGTTGAAAACTTTTAGGATCAATGGCTTGAGGTGTTTCTTGAAGTTCCAAAGGATAGTTCTCGTTTAGGTACATCTCTTCAAGAGCTTCCCTCAAATAATCCTCATCTCCTACAATTGGTTTATTTGACTCAAGAGGGTTTACCTCAAGGTCCACAATTTCATCAAAGACAACATGCATTGATTCTTCAATTATCAAGGTTCTTCTATTGAATACTCTATATGCTTTGCTAGTCAAAGAGTATCCTAGGAAAATTTCTTCATCAGATTTTGCATTAAATTTTCCAAGATTATTTTTACCATTATTTAAGACAAAACATTTGCATCCAAATATTTTCAAATGAGATATATTTGGTTTTCTACCATTCAACAGTTCATATGGAGTTAATTTTAGAATTGGCCTAATAAGCATCCTATTTAACACATAACAAGGAGTGCTGACTGCATCAGCCCAAAAATATTTTGGCACATTAGATTCATTCATAAGGGTTCTAGCTAATTCTTCTAATGATCTATTTTTCCTTTCAACAACACCATTTTGTTGAGGAGTTCTAGGTGCAGAAAAGTTATGTGCAATGCCATGTTCTTCACAAAATTTTTCAAAAGATTCATTTTCAAATTCCCCACCGTGATCACTTCTCAATGTTTTAATTTTCAAATCTTTTTCATTTTGAATACGTTTAGCAAAAGATTTAAAGGCTTTGAAAGCCTCACTTTTCAAAGTTAAGAAGAAGGTCCAAGTGAATCTAGTGTAATCATCAACAATTACAAGAGCATAGTAATTTCCACCAAAACTTTTAATTCTAGATGGACCAAACAAGTCCATATGCATAAGTTCTAAAGGTTTTGATGTTGAAATTATGCTTTTGGATGAAAATGAAGATTTTGTTTGTTTACCTTTTTGACATGCAGTGCATAATTTGTCTTTCTCAAATTTCAGTTTAGGTAAACCAATCACAAGATCCTTAGAAATTAACTTATTTAAATGTTGCATATGAATATGTGCAGCTCTTTTATGCCATAGCCAAGGATTTTCTTCTTTAGCAACGAAACATGTTATACTATGACTAGATGCACTCTCAATATCAATCAAATATATATTATTATGCCTAACACCTTGCAAAGCAATAACAGCAGAATCTTTAAAGTAAACAGTACACTTATCACTTTCAAAGATTACCTTTAGACCTTTGTCACACAACTGACTTATGCTTAAGAGGTTATGCTTGAGGCCTTCAACATATAGGACATCTTTTATGATCAATGTGTTTCCCCCTCCAATGTCTCCGGTACCTATGATTCTACCCTTGTTATTGTCCCCGTAAGTCACAAATCCTTGCTTTTTCTTCTTAAGGTGGATGAACCTTTTCTTGTCACCGGTCATGTGTCTTGAGCAACCACTGTCAATATACCACAATGACTTCTTTGACTTAGTAGGTTCCGGCAAAACAAATTATAAAGAGTTTTAGGTCCCCATCTAATTATGGGTCCTTGGGGTTAGTTCATGCAAGTGTAAATCATTTCACAATTTTAATCCATGCATATTTGCCATTTGGAATACCAAAATGTTTAATGTTGCATTTGTTTAATGTTGCATTTGTTTGATGTATGACCATGTTTCATACAGTAAAAACAACAAACATCATTTACTTTATTTTTAACAAAAGTCTTTTTTTCAACCCAAACTTTATGAGTTCTTCTAGTTTTATACTTTTTGTTTTGATGCAAGTTCCTATTTCTAATATTGCTTCTTTTACAGTTTGTTTTTACATTCGGGGTTGTCTTGGTTGTCTTTGCAGGTAGGTTTTCAAGTATGTCAATATCAAACATATGACTCTTACAAGACGAGCATTCAACAGGTTCAACAATAGTGTTTGCATCAGATAATTTTATTTCTAAAGTACTAACTTTATTTCTTAAGACAACTTCATCATCAAGCAATTTATCATATTTCAATTTCAATTCATTGTGCTCTTTTTTTAGCTTTTTATGTGCAGCATCAAGTTTTTCAGATTCATTCATTAGTTCAAAGAAAGCTTTTTGTAAGTCTAATTCACTAGATTCAAAGCTAGAATCACTTACTTGACTTTCAGTATCTTCTGAATCAGCCATTAGACAAATATTAGCTTCCTCATCTGAATCACTTGAGCTTGTTGAACTGGAAGCGTTGTCTTCCCAAGCTATGTAAGCTTTCTTTTTCTTTTGAAATTTTCTTTCCTTCTTTTCCTCACTTTTCCTGTTCTTTGGACATTCAGATTTCATGTGTCCTCTTTCTCCACAACCAAAGCATTTTACACTTAAAGGTGATTCTTGATTTTCTTTCCTTTCTTTGCGGAATTTGTCTTTTCCTTTTGCCTTCATAAACTTGGCAAACTTCTTTATCATAAGGCTCATGTTCTCCTCATCATCAGAATCATCATCTTCAATCCTTTTAGAGCTCTTTCCTTTAGAGATCTCTGACTTGAAAGCTAGTGTCTTTCTCTTGCCTTGATCCTCTTCAGCAGTTAGTCTCCTCAACTCTAGCTCATGCTCACGAAGCTTTCCAAACAGAATTGGCATTGACATCTGAGTGAGGTTTTGAGACTCTGAGATGGCAGTTACCTTTGGTTGTCAAGACCTGTCTAATGATTTTAAAATTTTCACATTTAATTCATCATTATCAAAAGTCTTACCCAACCTAGTCAAGTGGTTCACTATGTGAGTGAAGCGCTTTTGGACATCAGAAATTGTTTCTCCAGGTTGCATTCTGAACATCTCATACTCCTGAATGAGAGTGTTCTTCCTTGCACGTTTCACGTCCTCTGTTCCTTCATGTGTGACTCTGAGGACTTCCCACATCTCCTGTGCTGTCTTACACACTGAAATTCTATAGAATTCATCAAGTACAACAGCAGATGATATAATATTACGAGCTTTAATATCAAACTGAGCTCGTCTATTTTCTTCAGCAGTCCAATTAAAGTATGGTTTTTCTACCTCTACACCATCAACTGTGCTTTTAGGAATATAAGGACCATTTTGTACAGCTTCCCAGATGCCTCTGTCAACAGACCCCATAAAAATTTTCATTCTGACTTTCTAGAACGCATAGTTATCACCAGTAAAAAGTGGTGGTCTGTTAATAGAAGCACCCTCGGCATATACAAGGTTTTGGTTGTGACCGGCCATTTTCGCAAATTTTGAAAAACTATCAAACAAGCTCTGATACCAATTGTTGGTACCAGAAATGGTATGATTTGAAGAGTAAAGCGCAGCGGAATAAAACTTAGAGTAAGCGGAAAGCGTGTTCGGTCACCTTTTTAAAATCAATTTGGTCCTTCTTAGAAAAACAATTTTCTTTCAGAAAATTTGTCGAACAGTTGATATACGTAAAAGATAAAGAGTGTAGAGAATAGAAAATCACACGAGTAATTTTTATACTGGTTCGATTCAACAGAATCTACGTCCAGTTGTTAATCACTATAAAAGTGATTAACAGTTCCACTAAAAATTTGTTTCACAGATTACAAATATAATGAATAACAATTGATAAAATAAACCTTCCTTCGACGAACGAACCGGAAGCAGAACACTCTGCCAACTCGAAGAGAACCGCTCCGGCAATCGACCAACGATTCGTGAGCTTCTCCTTTTCACGAGACCAGGCAGAGCACCTTGCTAACTCGAAGAGAGCTTGCTCCGACTATCGACACACGAAACGCGAGCCTCTCCTGTTCACGAGATCAAGCAAGGGAACTTTGAACTATAGCGTCTGAGAACTTCCTCTGTCAAACAGTATTCTGCTAAGCTTCTGTTCAAAAACGTTACTTCTGAAAATATCAGAAGTCCAATATATAGCCAGCTACCCTGAATATCAAAGGTCAAGTCCCAACTGCCACTGATAATCGATTATTGTAAGTGATAATCGATTATTCAAGTCCGTTACAAGTTTTTCAAAATGTGATAATCGATTATTTGGAAGTGATAATCGATTATCCCTGAAAGACTCATGATAATCGATTATTGCTTCTCATAATCGATTATTTCAGTAAAAATACAGGTTTTTACAAAATTTAAAGACTTTCCTATTACACTTATATTCTACAAAAGTGCTTTTAAACATTTCTTCAAGTGAAACTTCTTGTAGCATCATCAAAACTAATTTCTTCAAGATTTACCAATGCTCCTCATTGGTAACAATCTCGCTTTTCAAAATCATCATCCTCAACATCTTCCTTCATAAATGGAGCTTCAGCTGCTCCAACTCTGATTCCTTCCTTTTGCTCCCCATAGTCTTGATCCTTTTTCCTAATGAGGAGGTCATCCCTGCATCAAGTACAATTCACAAAACCACAAGAAATCTCATTAAGCGTTAGTAAAACACAAAACTTCTTCCAATGAATGTGGAGGAATCAACCCCAAATAACTGTGCTCTCACAAAACCCCAAACTTGGATGGAAACATTAATAAAAATTGGGTTTTCAAGAGAGAGGATGATAGGAGAAGTGATATGAAAACTTTGGAAGAGTGTTTTAAAGTGAAAGAGATGTTGGGGATCTTAAAGTAAACATTTGGGCAATCCATAAGGGGTATAAAATTCATGCAATGGGCCAAGGAAACAAATACCAACTTAAAAAAAACTTTGACCTCTCAATGTCGCCACCGCCCAGCGGTAGGCGATTTAGTTTCTTCCCCCTTTTTGCTTTGCTTCAAATGTCTTTGACCCTGTAACCCTCAATTTCAACTTTCAAATTTCAAGTTACATGAAATTCCCAATTACTTATGCAACAATTAAACCCTGAATGCAACTAGAACAGAATTTGAACATGCAAAGGAAACAAATTAATCAACTGGGTTGCCTCCCAAGTAGCGCTTGTTTAACGTCACGAGCCTGACCCAAACCTTTCTAGCACCCATCAGTAGGTGCAAACCTTACCATCACCCATCAGTAGGTGTACCTTCCTGTATCCTTCAGTAGATACTCAACCTTCTAGCATCCTTCAGTAAAAGATTATTTTATTTTAATTTTCGTTTTTTTTATAAATATAGAAAAGTAAAAACAAAAAAATAAAAACAAAAAAATAAAAACAGAAAATAAAAACAGAAAAATAAAAACAGAAAAATAAAAACGGAAAGATAAAAACAAAAAGATACTCCCTTTGCTTGATATTATTTTCTTTTTCTTCTTCCTGCTGAATTTTTTCAAAAAGTTGAGAACACCAAACACATGTTTCCATGTTTCAACCATAGGAACATCTCCAATTTCTTGAAGATCTCCATAAAGCACTTGACTTTCTTTTCCTTCCTATGATATTTTTTTGAAAGAGGAAGAGGTTTTGCATATGATCTTTTCTTCTTCCCTCAACTTTCTCCTTTTATTTTACCTTGATGTCTTTTTTTTTATTTTCACACTTTTTCTCTTTTTTTCTTTTCTCTCAATTACTTCCTTCTCTTCCTCACTCAACCTTTTCTCCTCTATCTTCTCATCATCTCTTTCTATCTTTTCCTCATCAACAACATTATCACTTTCAAAACTACTGGCTTAACATTCCTCCCTAGGGTTAACCTCAGTATTAACCCTAGAATTCAATATCTCATTGGAGTGATGAATCTGTATCTCCAACCTTTTAATCCTTGCTTCACTCTCTTCTGTAGAGGAGAGAGAAATTTGGATAAGTCGTTCCAATGTCTCGTCCAATCTGTTGATTTGCTCATTCAAAGCAGATACATGTTCCCCTAATAGTAATTGTTGATGTGGTTCTCCTGCTTCTCCATTCCAACCTTGATCCATGCTTGAGTGAGGTTCCCATCAGTAGTTGAAATCATTTTGATAGAATTGAGTGCCCATATAACCAAATTCTTGTACAAACTACATCCTGTAAACATTAGGCACAAAACCCTAGAAAACATTTATTAGAACAAAAGTAAAAATAAACTTAAAAAAATTAAGTCAAATTTAATCAATTTAAACTACTAGAAAAGTTAAACCAAGAGTCCCCGGCAACGGCTCCAAAAACTTGTTAAGACCCTGGCAAGTGTACCAGATCGTATCAAGTAATATAATTGGTAAACCCAATATCGTTCTTCCAAAAGAACTCTTAAGGCCTCATCTTTCGTGTAAACTAATTGCTTGAGACTTGAGAAAAGAAATTAATTTGAATGGTTAAATGCAAAACAAACGTAAACATGCAAATGTAGTGATTCAATTGGCTTAAAGAAAACATGGATGAATGGAGTTGTTGGAGTTTACAATTTTATCTTATCCACCCTCATATATCTACTCTCCTTATTTACTTTGCTTATTTATCATATTGCCATGCAAACTTTCTTGGTCTACCCTTAACCCAATCCCTTGGTGAAAAGAGCCTTTTACTAATTACCGGCTTGTTATCCCTAGCCTCCCCTAGTAATTAATAATGCATGATACACGGAAGAAAAATACAATTGACCGTCCCACCCCTATCCCTAGGCGGTATTAGCATAATCAAGGAATTCTTCCCAGTTCATGACATTACTGTACGTCCCCGTATCAATAAAGACAAACAACATCTACCGAATGAGTTAAACGGTAAAAGCATTAAATACAGGTAAAGAATTCAACAATTGATAAATCAAGCATATGCAAGCATATAAAGTAAATAAGAACCTAGGGTTTAGTTTACCATAATCATGGTGAAACTAGATGAAAATAATGAAAGAATGGAAAAGGAAACCCTAGGTTTGATAAAGTGCAGCCTAAGCATCCAAGAAATCTCCTCTAAGGTGTGTAGAGCTGCTGTGGACGTTTCTCTCTACCAAAAGAATTTAATTTGGATTCGCACTGGGGCTATATATAAGCCAAAAAGATAATAGAAAGATCTCAGAATCCAAAATATAAAAACAGACAACTGCCCAGGCGCCAAAGTTGGCCGCTCAGCGGTTTTCCTCAATCCGCGCCACCGCCCAGGCGTCACAATTAACCGCTGAGCGGTTTGCCTCTTGTCGTTCTGGACGCTCAGCGTCTCCGCGTGGGCGCCAGACAGTAGCTCCACCTCGAATTAGGACGCTCAGCGTTGGAATTTGACGCTTCAGCGGTCCACAAACTCTTCTTTTCTTCCTTTTTCTCCTTCATTCTTGAGTCTATGACCTTCCCACTTCATTTCCATCTTCAATTCTCATCAAAAAACTGCAAAGCAATGCAAAACAAGAATGATATCTCTAAAAACAACTTTTGACTCTCATCACAACTTAAGAGTTTTACTTGATTCTAAGCTCATTCTAAGCCAAAAGGGTGTGTTTTGATATCAAATTTATGCATGAAAATAACGGTTTTTAGACCGTTATCAGGATAGCAAGCCAATAATTAGTAAAAGGCTCTTTTCGTCGAGGGATCGAGTTAAGGGTAGATTAAGAAAGTTTGCATGACAATATGATAATAAAGCGAATCTAATAAGAATAGTAGATTTATGAGAGTGATTGGGTGAAATCTGAATCCTAGCAACAAATCCATCTCATTTTATCAACATCATTCATCCACTTTTGTGTTTAACCTCAATTGATCAAATTGCATTCATGTTTATTTTTCCGCACTTTACATTCAAAAACCCTAACAATATTGTGTTCTTATAGTCTTGATTGGTAAACAAAAACACAACAATTTAGTGCCGTGAGTCTCTTGGGAAAACGATACTTGGACTTACCATTTATTATTACTTGATACGATTTGGTACACTTTCCAGTTTGTTAACAATCCCCAGATCCCTTTTGAGCTCATAAAATCTATCTATGGGCAATGCTTTAGCGAAAATGTATGGTAATTGGTTTTTGGTATACATACTCTATCTCACAATCTCCCTTTCGAACATGGTCTCTAAGAAAGTGGTGTCTAATGTCTATATGTTTGGTTCTAGAATGCATTATGAGATTCTTAGTAAGATTTATGGCACTTGTATCATCACACTTAAAATGGAATATGATCTAGGTATATATCAAATTCCTCTAATTATTGTTTCATCCATAATATTTATGCGCAACAGATACCCGCAACAATATACTCAACCTTAGTGGTTAAAATTGCTACACAGGATTATTTCTTAGAATGCCAAGAACCTAAGGAACTACCTAAAAGGTGACATGTACCACTAGTGCTCTTTCTCTCTATCTTACAACCTCCATAATCAACATCAGAAAACCCTACAAGACTAGATTCAGCTCCTGAAGGATATAATAAATCAAAGGACACAGTTCCCTTAATATATTTTAGGATAAGCTTAACTGTAGTGAGATGAGATTCCCTAGGATTACACCGGTACCTAGCACATACACATACACCTTCCATGATATCTTGCCTATTACCAGTAAGATATAATAGAGAAGTTATCATGCCTCTATATATATGTTAAGACCCTGGCAAGTGTACCAGATCGTTATCAAGTAATATAATTGGTAAAACCCAATATCGTTCTCCCAAAGGACTCAAAGGCCTGATCTTTCGTGTAAATCAATCTTATAAAACTTGTAGAGAAAATTTACTTGTGATTTAATCTAAACACAAGAAATAAACATGCAAATGCAGTTGATTCAATTGACAAGAAAAAGGTATGGATGAGTGGAGTTGTTGGGATTTACAATTTCATCTTATCCACTCTCTTATATCTACTCTTCTTATTAGATTCCCTTTATTATCTAATTGTCATGTAACTTTCTTAGTCTATCCTAAACCCGATCCCTCGGCGAGAAGAGCCTACTACTAGTTACTAGCTTACTATCCTTAGTCTCCCCTAGTAATTAGCAGTGCAAGTACCATAGAAGCAAAATACAATTGATCGTCCTACCCCCCTATCCCTAGGTGGTATTTGTTGATCAAGAATTCCTTATCAGTTCATGACTTCCCCGTACGTCCCCGTATCGACAAAGGCAAACATCTATTTATCAAATGAGTTAAATGATAATAGCATAGAGCATAGAAAAAGAACCCACAATTGATAATAACAGCATATGCAAGAATATGAATAAAACAAGAATTTCAATAAAAGATAGTTTCAAAAGATTACATTGTTCCCCAACAACAAAGGGTTTAGTTCACCATTGACATGGTGAAACTAGATGAAATACAATGAAAGAATGGAAAAGCAAACCCTAAATATGATAAAATGAAGCCTAAGAATCCAAGAAATCTTCTCCAAGGAGTGTAGAATAGCTCTGGACGTCCTCTTCTGCCAAAAGAATAATATTCAAATGACTCAACTTAAGTGTTTTACTTGATTCTAAGCTCATTCTAAGCCATAAAGGGTGTATTTCGATATCAATTTAAGCATGAAAATAACAGTTTTTAGATTGTTATCATGCTCCTTCTATCATATATATTCACATGAATACGATAACTCCCCCTGAAGTATAACATGTGAAAAAATATGTTCAAATGTGTAATGCTCCCCTTGTCATTATGCATATTTTCACAGTTAAATTCAGATGCACAATGCAGTACAGTACAATCAGAGCATACAAACATCATAACACAGAATTGTATCACAATTAAGATATCAATCAACTTTATCATGCAAAGATACAATTATCAACTATCTCACAATATAATCTTAAATATAAAGCACACAATCAGAATCAGATATATATTGTAGATAATCAGAAAAATAATCAATCAACACTATAACCAAATTCCAGTGTAGGAATTTATAATCCTATTGAGGACAAGTCGATTGAATTAGTTATCTAGACGATTTCATTGCTTCTCTATGAGTTATATTTCCAGCAGTGAATTCCAAGCAATGTTTTTCCTGCAAAACCCTTCAAAGATCTCTTGCAGATCAAGCAATTTAGTTATGCAAGAAAAATAATCCATAAGAAGTTAATATGCAGAAAAATGTAACAGTTTAAACATGTATAGTCAACTTTATTCAGCATACAGTCAAACCAATCATTCAAACAGAGCAGCTATAATGAATATTATTAAAGCAATTGAATATGATTCAAACACGAATTTTCATTTCTTGTTCAAAGGATATTACAATTGGTAAGAATAGAACAAGACACAAAACATGAAATGGCAATCTAAGCCATTTACAAAAGAAAACACTAAAATTTTCTCTTCTTTTTGTTAAGAAGGTCCTTAAGAACCATGTCACTATAACTTTCTTCAATTCTTCTGTTATTATAATCCTCATCTTCATCTCCTTGGACAGAACTTTCAGGAGTACTTGCTTCCTCAGACAATGATTCTACATCATTTCCTTCATTTGGTCGAGATCTCTCTCTCTGTTCTTTCAGCAGTTTTATCACAACCCTTAAACCTTTTAGAAAAATTATTTCAAATTCATATTTGGATCTGTATTGGCTGCCAAGAAATGATTCCAGTTCATCTTCATCGTTAGGGACCTCATTTTTGTATGCCCATCCTTCAGATGTTTTTGTCATTTGCATTAAGTGTAGAGTAGATTTTTCAATCAAACTTGTTCTCCGATACTGCTCACTTGATTCTCAAATACATTCAACACCACAGATTTCAGTTTTTTTTGTCATCTGCATTAAGTGTAGAGTAGATTTCATTCGACGTTTTTTTCTTCCGCCAATTTCAAAATTCGGCATTCTTATGATTCTTTTTTCTTGAAAATCAAACCTAAAATCTTTTCTTTTTACTTCTTCCTTAATTTATTCATGTTAGCAGTGTACTGAAATTTGCACTTTTAAACCAGTGATAAGTTTTTAAAATATTGACGACGATAAAAATTCAAACAAACTCTTAGACCTTTTTATTTGGTCGCAATCAAATAAATTACTTTGAAAAATTTAATAGTTATAAGAAGTAATTAGTATAAATGATTAAGCTTTTAAAATACTATGATTAACATTATTAGAAAAAACATTCCTCTCATGCATTATTTCCTTGCTTTTTAGTATTTTAACAAACATGTATCAATATCCAGCAGTGTTGTCATTAATGTCACCATAAATAATTAGTAAAAGCTCATTTCCATTTCTTAATTTATAATGCTTGGAATCGATTCTTTATTACTTATAATCAATTATATTAACGTAGCAAAATTGAAAGTGGAATTATATGAATATGGAGGGCACATCAAACTTTTTAACTTCAATCCCTCCAAATGTCACCTTCTTCGCGGGTGATTGAAAAGTAGACATTTTTGAGTTGCGGGAAGTCATTTTGTTCTTATCTGAATAAAATGAGATTTATTACTTTTTCTATGAATGATGTTTTGAACGTTGAATTCGGCTGGGCTTCGACGTTCATACAAGATGACAGTTACTAAGCATAATTACATGATGTACGTCATTGGTTCATCTATAAATATAGCTTGCATTTCACTTATTCCCTTGCCTCCTGTTTCCATATTGAACATATTAGGATTCGTATTTTTTATTTCATTTGCATTTTCTTTTCCTTAGATTTCTAAGCATTTCTGTTCTTCATATTGCATTTTGATAAATTTAACTTGAAAGTGGTTCATTCATCATCATCTCATATGAAGGAACCATTTCAAGTTAAAATTAACAAAATGTTTTTATAGTTCAGAAATGGCTAAGATATCTTACTGAAAGGAAAGTACTTAGGAAAATGATTAGGAAAATGAAATGTGGTTCATAATATGTTTAGTGCTGAAACAATTTTAAGCTCTAAAATAATTTTCTACAAAAGTTGTTCAACTTCATTATTTAACAATGTATGATTCTTTTTTAAATTGTCCTTAAGTTGCACTCCTCCGATAGATTTCGGAGCTATCTAATTTCTAAGGGAGTAGACATATTAAAGACAATTTAAACTTAGAATCTACTTACACAATTGACGTCGAATGTTGAGTACCCTCGATGCAATGACCTAGAGTTATTCATTATTGACATCAAGTTAGCAGTGTACTGAAATTTGCACTTTGAACCAGTGATAAGTTTTTTATCAATCAGAACTGCATAATCTTCTCTTCTCAACTAGATTGAGGGTTAGTCCACATACAATGCAATCAACATTCACAATTCACAGATCGTATACTAAAATAAATCTTAATTTCATTTCAAAATAAAATCGAGGAAATAGAGAAACCAGAGGTGGCTTAATAGACATGATTACAAAATTAAAAAAAAAAACTAGAAAAGTAGTCCCTATTATTATCAAGAAGATTCCATTGAATCTTCATCATCAGAATCTTCAGTATGACGGATTCTACTAGACTTTGACATATAAATTGACATTCGAAAGAAAGAGTTTGAAAAAAGACATGTTGTATGTCGAATATTACGGATATTCGACGTTGATGACGAAGTGGAATAGTATATTTCACAGGAAATGAGAGAGAGACAGAGTTGCAGAGTAATGAAGCTTAGCGTAGTGATACATGATTATTAGGTTTTTATTTATACAAAGCCCAGTTAAAACTTTGTAGGGAACATACTAATCCATCTTCGTACCAAAAATTATTTTTAAATTTGAAACCCAATCAAACAGTAGACTAAGAGTTGATTTGAATAAAATGAAAGTCGACTCAAGTATGAGACAGAGTTTTCAAAAAATAGAGTTGTATAGCTAAGACATATAATAGAATAAGTTCATAATCAAGTTGACTAAAGTTCGTGAAAACTGTTTTACAAAACAAATCAATCATTCAAGCACATAGACAATAATACACATAATCAGACATCAAACAATCAATCAGATAATGCATGATACAGTGAGGTAATACATGTTACCATTTGTAGATACGCAAGATATTTGTAATAGCCAATGTAGTTCATCCTTGAGTTCTCACTGCACCTGTTTGTGATCCTGCAAAACAGTTTAAGTTTTGGTTGCAGGTACCCATTTGGACTTAGGTCCTTGATTGTTAGTTGAGGTCAGATGTTCCTTGGGTATCCACACATATAAATGATAACTGTTGAAAAACAGTTATTTTCATGCTTCATTGGAGATCAAAATACAACCTTCAAGGCTAAGAATGAGCTTAGAATCAAGCAAAACATGTAAGTTGAGTCAGTTGAGAGTCAAAAGCTGTTTCTAGAGATATTATGCTTTTTATGCATTGTTTTGTAGCGTTTTTGATGAATATGAAAAATGGATTAAAGATGGAAGGTCTTAGACTCAATAAAGAAGAAGAAACATGAAGAAAAGAAGAGTCTAGGAACCGCCCAGCGCCAGAATCCAACGTTGGGAGGCCAAAAGCGAGCGGCAGCCACTGTCTGGTGCCTAGGCGGTTTTGCGATACGAGGCAAACCGCCGGGTGGTACAACTCACCGCTGGACGGTGGCGCGATTAAGGGGAAACCGCCGGGTGCAAAAGTGTGACGTTGGGCGCCAAAGTGTGACGTCGGGTGGTTGTCTGCTGGGCTTGGGCCTAAATTTTGTGACGCTCCTCAGCTCTAAATAGCCTAGTGCGAGTTTAGATGTATTCTTTTTACAAGAGGGGGCGGCCAGACCTAGTTTTCACTCCTTGGACAAGATCTCTTGGATGCTTAGGCTCCTTTTTATCCAATCTAGGGTTTGTTTTTCCATTCTTCCATCATTTTTCATCTACTTTCACCATGACAATGGTGAACTAAACCCTTTTGTTGTTAGGGAACAATGTAATCTTTTGAAACTCTCTTTTATTGAAACTCTTATTTATTTATATGCTTGTCGTATGCTTTGATTATCAATTATTGGGTTTCTCTCCTACGCTTAATGCTTTTATTGTTTAACTCATTCAATAATTGTTGTTTGTCTTTATTAATACGGGAACGTACGGTACTGTCATGAACTGGGGGAAATTCCTTGATTAAGCAATACCACCTAGGGATAAGGGGGTAGGACTATCAATTGTTTTCGCTTCCGTTTATAATGCATTATTAATTACTAGGGGAGGCTAGGCATAGCAAGCCAGTAATTATTAATAGGCTCTCTTCGCCGAGGGATCGGGTTAAGGGTAGACTACGAAAGTTTGCATGATAATTAGATAACAAAGCGAATTAAATAAATGGAGTAGATAAGAGAGAGGGGATAAGATGAAATTGTAAACCCCAACAAATCCATTCATCCATAGTCTTTTTCTCGTCAATTGAATCAATCGCATTTGCATGTTTACTTTTTGTTTCTTGCATCCAAACCAATTAATTTTTCTTTACAAGTCTTACGATTTCAATTTGCATGTACGATAAGGCCTGCGAGTCCTTTGGGAAGAATGATATTGGGTTTACCAATTATATTACTTGAAACAATCTGGTACACTTGCCAGAGTGTTAACAAGTTTTTGGCGCTGTTGCCGGGGACTCGTGGTTTAACTTTTTCAAGCAGTGGGAATTGACTGACATTTGACTTGTTTGTAATTATTGTTTATATTTTGTTTTGGTTAGATTTTGTCTTTTTTTTTTCTTTAAAAGTGCTTGTAGGGTTTTTGTTTCTTGTGTATGCAGGAAACAATACACACTAGAAGTAAAAAGAACCAGCAATCTCTTCTAGAAGGGCTATCAGACAGGAGAAGAAGGAAAATTAGACGTCCTGCACGTGAAAATTTTTCTTCTCCTGAACGACTTCTGCAATCTTCACTAGAGACTTTTGCACAGGGCATAGAGGAGATGGCGGACCAACTTCCACCAAGACGCACACTAGGGAACGCATCAAACACAGTAGGTCCTTTGCATTTCAACAATATAGCCATACCAGCAGATAATGCAACAAACATGGTGATGAACCCTGCACTCATCCAGCTAGTACAAAGCAACCAATTTCACGGGTTGTCAAATGAGAATCCTTATAATCATTTGACTATTTTTGGTGAAATTTGCAATACCATCAAGATGAACGGAGTTTCGGATGATAGGGTCAAACTCAGCTTGTTTCCTTTCTCTCTTGGAGGAAACGCTAAAGATTGGTTGCATTCATTCCTAGAAGGTACATTCAGAAATTGGGAGGCTGTGGCAAAACAATTTGTCACTAAATTCTTTCCGCAGACAAAGATCAATCAAGGGAAGCTGGAAATTTCTTCATTTAAGCAAGGAATGGAAGAAACTCTTGGACAGGCTTAGGACAGATTTAAAGGCCTGTTAAGGAAGACCCTAGTCTATGGGTTTGACAAGACCTCATATATACTTGCTTTCCTTGCAGGCTTACACACTCAGTCAAAGATGATGCTAGATGCTTCAGTTGGAGGTAGCATAAACAGAAAGACTGAAGATGAGGCCTACACATTGATTGAAGACATGGCTATGAATGAAGTGACGCAAAGTGAAAGGGGTGTAGAAAAAGGAGGACTTTTGCATCTTCTTGCTGATGATGCTATGGCTGCTCAAAATCATCTCCTTACTCAAAAACTGGATAAGCTAACAAAGGTCCTTTCTGAACTTCCAAAGGGGATAAGGAATATCTCTCAAACTCAACAACTTTGTGATCTATGTGGTGGTGACCATATTAATGGTCAATGTGCTTTTTCCTGAAGAAATGCAGCAGGAAGTCAACTACATGGGAAATCAATTCCAATACAGGCAAGGTAACGCTAACCAAGGCAATTCTAGCCAAGGTTGGAAGAACCACCCGACCATTGGACAAAATCAGAATAATTCTTCTGGGCAAGTAGGAAGCTTCCGGCAGCAACAATCGTCACCTTTATGGCAGCAGGTGAGCAGCTTGACAAAGACTATTAGAGGCTTAAATGACAGATTTGATCAATTCTTGAAGGTTTACGAATCTCAACAAGCTAGTGACCAAGCCAGCTTCAGAGCATTGGAGACACAGATTGAGCAGTTGTCAAAAAGGGTAGAAACCACCGAGAAGAATCAGTTTAGGGCCAACACTGATGTTAACCCTAAAGAGGAGTGCAAAGTTGTTCTGACAAGAAAAAGGAAAACAGAAAGGGAAATAATTGTTATTGAGAGCAGCGAGGAAGAAGGTGAACAGATGATGAGTGCTGATAATTTCAACAAGCAGAAAATCAGCGAAGACAAAGAGAAAGAGAAAGAGAGTCCCCGAGAGCCATTCAGGGAAATTTTTAATCAGGTGACTGTTACTCCTTTAGTGCTTCCACAAATTCCTGATTCTGATAAGAGGATCAAGTACTATCTTGGAGAGGTAATTAATCTTGATGATGAAGAAGATCAGGAAAGGAGTGATAAGCCTAGAAAAAAGGACTATCCACCAAAATTGAAGGACTCAGGGAATTTGACTCTTCCTTGTGTTATTAATAATGTGAATATAGGGAGAGCCATGATCGATTCAGGATCAAGTGTTAATTTGATGCCCTTTAGTGATTTCAAGAAGATTGGATGGCTAAAATTAAAATCAGCTAATACTACCCTGACACTTGCGGATAGATCTAATAAGAAGCTAGTTGGTATGGTGGCAAATTGAGGAGTTGAAGTTCTTGATTGATTTTCTGGTAGTGGATATGGCAAATGAAGGAAGAATTCCATTAATTTTTGGAAGACCTTTCATGAGGACTTCTAAAATGGTGATACGTGTCCATGATGGGAGAATGCTGTCAAAAGATCAAGACCAAGTGCGAACTTATAGTGGCTCTAAAGAAAACAGAATGAGAATAAGAAGAAGATCCAGATATAAAAGGGCCAGAAGTGAAGCTGCAAGAGAGGAGAACACCACAAGTATTGATCATCTTAATAGTTGTAATATTTTGCAGATATTTGAGGAGAAGAAGGTAGACAAAGGAGAGTCAACCCATTCAGAGGACACACCATTCCTGCGTGGCATGGTAGTAAGGTATAAAAACAGAAAATGGATTATGAATAGAAAGCTTAAGGAGGAAGGAATGGTGGAGATCAGAAGGCCATACTCCACAGCAATTCGAAGAGTGGACAAAAGACAGTTGAAGAATTGGGGTGATGAAGATCCCAACGTGAAGAAGAAGATTTGATTTACTGGAGAGCATATTTTGTATTATAAAACATTTGGTTATTTTTATTTGTTTTATTGGACATGTAATTTTTGGAGTTTCGAACAATTTTTGGGTAGCATCTACTAGGGGATGCTAATCTTTATGAAGTTACTGAAGAACACAGGATAGTGCACCTACTGAAGGGTGTTGGGAGGCACTTGCTGACAAGTGCTAGAACAGGTTTGGGTCAGGCTCGTGACGTTAAAGAAGCGCTACTAGGAGGCAACCTAGGTTCCTTCTTTTACTTTTGCATTTTGAATTCTTAGAATAGGTTGAACTTTTATTTTTATTTTATCTTTAGTGTTTATGCTTGGCTTGAAGACTTTTCTGACAATGTTTGACTGAATGACATGCATGATAAATCTATTTGATGATGATTGGATGTGAATGATAATTGAGTTGTGTTGCATGTTGATATCCAATTGACAAAGTTCACTTGCAATGTGAATAGATGTGTGATGAATTATGATTGTGGTTATGATGCTAAGCAGGGTGTATAAATGAATGCTGTGTGAGAAAGCATGTTGTGTGAGGTATTGAGCTCCAGAGTTTTCATTGTTGTATGTATTGTTCACTGGAAAACATGAATGATTTTACCTTAATCTTGATGATTGATTGAATTGCATGTGAATGTCATATGATCAAGGCAATTTTTGACAACCCTTCTCTAGCCAAATTTTTCACCCAAAGTGCTTGAAATACTACACCCTTTTTGAACCTTATCTTTAAACAGGATGAGAACCCTTGGTTTGAAACTCTTTACCTTGAGTTAGGTTCAGCTTAACTGTATGTGTTGACAAGGTTCAAGTTTGGGGTTGTATGGGAAATTGGAAGGCAATTGAAAAGCATTGAGCTCAATTGTGAAGAAAGAAAAATGCATGAGAAAAAGAAAAGAAATGAAGAAAAGAATGGAAGATGAGTTCAATGTGAAAATAAAAGAAAAGGGGAGAAGTTGGGAATAAGTGAGATTGGTGAGATAGAGAGTTGTGCTTAAACTTTGAATTTTATTATAGCTCTCTTAACTCAAGGATTTTGCATTCCAGAAAAACCAATTTTTCTTGTTAGCCCAGCCTCAATACAAGCCTTAGAAAAGTCCTTATGATGGCATTTGCATGTGAAGATTTTGATTATTTTAGATGAATGGCAATTTTGTTTCATGTGACCTGTGAATAATAAGGAGTTGGAGTGTCTTCCTAAACACTTGAGTTATTGAGTGAAACACTTGCTTGGTGAGAATTGATAAATTTCATGCTTACATTTTTGCTTAGTGGATTGATCATTCATAAATGTAACATCTGTTGAGAAATATGTTATCATGTGAACTGAATTGAATTGAAAGCATGCATGCATCTTGATTTGATTCCACTGAAAATCTGAAATTGAGTAGTTTTTGTCATAAATGTTAGGAGTGTTGAACTATTGGATGAAAAAGTCGAAAGCCAATTTTTGTTTCGTTTGCTTGAGGACAAGCAAAGTTCTAAGTTTGGGATTGTGATAACTGTTGAAAAACAGTTATTTTCATGCTTCACTTGAGATCAAAGTAAAACCTTCAAGGCTTAGAATCAAGCAAAACACTTAACTTGAGTCAGTTGAGAGTCAAAAGCCGTTTCTAGAGATATTATGCTTGTTTTCAATTGTTTTGCAGCATTTTTTATGAATATGAAAAATGGACTAAATATGGAAGGTCGTAGACTCAATAAAGAAGAAGAAACATGAAGAAAAGAAGAGTCTAGGAACCGCCTTGCGCTAGAATCCAACGCTGGGCGGCCAAAAGCGAGGGGCAGCCACTGTCTAGCGCCCAGGCGGTGTAGCCAGGCGGTTTTGCGGTACGAGGCAAACCGCCAGGCGGTGGCGCAATTAAGCGGAAACCGCCGGGCGCCAAAGTGAGATGCCGGGCGGTTGTCTGCTGGGCTTAGGCCTAAATTTTGCGACGCTCCTCAGCTATAAATAGCCCTAGTGAGAGTTTTGATGTATTCTTTTGACAAGAGGGGGCAGCCAGACCTAGTTTTCACTCCTTGGAGAAGATCTCTATGATGCTTAGGCTCCTTTTTATCCAATCTAGGGTTTGTGTTTCCATTCTTCCATCATTTTTCATCTAGTTTCACCATGACGATGGTGAGCTAAACCCTTTTGTTGTTGGGGAACAATGTAATCTTCTGAAACTCTCTTTTATTAATATGCTTGTCGTATGCTTTGATTATCAATTATTGGGTTTCTCACCTGCGCTTAATGCTTTTACTGTTTAACTCATTCGATAATTGTTGTTTGTCTTTATTGATACGGGAACGTACGGTACTGTCATGAACTGGGGGAAATTCCTTTATTAAGCAATACCACCTAGGGATAGGGGGGTAGGACGATCAATTGTTTTCGCTTCCGTTTATAATGCCTTATTAATTACTAAGGGAGGTTAGGGATAGCAAGCCAGTAATTATTAATAGGCTCTTTTTGCTAAGGGATCGGGTTATGGGTAAACTAAGAAAGTTTGCATGATAATTAGATAACAAAGCGAATTAAATAAGAGGAGTAGATAAGAGAGAGCGGATAAGATGAAATTGTAAACCCTAATAACTCCATTCATCCATAGTCTTTTTCTCGTCAATTGAATCAATCGCATTTGCATGTTTACTTTTTGTTTCTTGCATCCAAACCAATTAATTTTTCTTTACAAGTCTTACGATTTCAATTTGCACGAACGATAAGGCCTGTGAGTCCTTTGGGAAGAACGATATTGGGTTTACCAATTATATTACTTGAAACGATCTGGTACACTTGCCAGAGTGTTAACAATAAACCATTAGGAACACCAACAATTCTATAATAACAATTTCTAACAGTATGACCCACACAATTACAATAAAAATAGGCATGCTTAATAGGCTTGCTTAAGTCAAAAATTTTTCTTGTATTGGACCTATTAGAGTTAGCTTTAAAACCAATGCCTTGTCTGTTAATTACACTTCCAGTAGACTTTAATACAACATTCAAATTGTCTCTACCTTGAGTGAATTTGGCTAGCGTGCTAGTTAAGTAATCTATTTTCTCAATATGAGTAGGACATTTTTCACAAGCTTTTTCCACTATAACAGTCTCAATTTTAACTTCATTGGCAGACAATAAAGCGTCATCTAATTCTTTCTGTAATTTCTCATTATCAGCCACAAGGTTATTAATTCTATGCTCATAATCTTTTCTCTTAGAGTTAAGTCGATTAACCTTGTATTGTAGTCGCATAGCTTCAACATGGATTTCTTTGAATGCATCTAACAGTAAATAGTAGTTCACTTCTATTGGCTCATTCTCAAAATCTAAGTTACTATCTTCGTCAGCCACTGATGTTCCAGCCATGTAACACATGTTTGATTCCTCTTCGTGATCAGCATCTTCATCACATGATGTTTCAGAATCACTGTTTTCCCAGGCAATGTAAGCTCCTATGTGCTTTCTGTTTTTGTCCTGTGGAAACCTTCTATTGGCTTTCTGCTTTGACAATCTGGTTTGATATGTCCTTCTTTGTCGCATTCGTAGCATTGGACAACATTTGATTTGAAGCCTTTCTTTGCTTTGTTGTGACGTGCATGGTTAGTAAGTTGACTATCATTTTTCATAAGTCGACTGAACTTCCTTATCATGGTCATAATTTCTTTGTCGTCCATCTCTGCATCTGAGTCATCCTCTAACTTTGAGGCCTTTTTGCTTGTAGCTTTCAGAGCAATGGACTTATATTTCTAGCATTGACATCATATTGGGATTTTCTATATTCATCTTGAGACCGACCACTTAGAAAAATTTTTAAAACAATTTTTCCATCAACAAAAGGACCATTCAAAGTTGCATCCCAAATTCCTCTATCCACGGATTCTAGAAATATTTGCATTCTGATTTTCCAAAAAGGATAATTTTCACCAGCAAACAGAGGTGGTCTTTTTGTAGATGCACCTTCACCTGAAATTTGAGAACTGGAAACCATCCCCAAGTATATAGTCGATTCAAGAAAAACAGAAGTCGACTAGTTTTTCAAATATCTTATGAAAACTAGCTCTTGTGCCAATTGTTGGAAAATCAGAGTCTTTTTAAAATCTTTTTCACAGAGTAAAAACCTTTGCATAATTTCTTGAATCGCAAGTAATGAAAAATTTAAGTGCAACGGAATTACTAAGTAGACTACGAAAATAGTAAAGTCGACTGAATGTAAAAGTGTAAGGATAGAGAATTCAAACGCAAGTTTTTATACTGGTTCGGCTTCAATGCCTACATCTAGTGTCCTTCCAATCTCAGGAAGCAAATGCACTATAATGGTCAAGGTTTTTACAACAAGGTTTTTATAGAGACCTCCAGGTCAAAAATTATAAAACACCTCTCTAACCCTTTAACCAAAATATCAGCACAAACACACAAAAAGATCTGCAACAAGATATCCCCTCTCCTGATCTCTTCAACCCACTTTGAGCAATGCTTAAAGTGTCCAAACTGCACGAGTCTACCCCCTGTAATCACAACAGGTACAACAAAAACCAATGAATGATAACACGAGCCTTGATCAACCATAGAACACCTCAATTGTGCAGATAATGATCAAGCAGTGAGCACAACATAATTCTCCTTCATAACCTCTTCAAAGAATGATCTCCACGGTCTTCTTGATGAGTTCTTGGAGCACTAAATCACAGAGAAACAATCTGGAGAACAATATGAACATATTAGTTCTTCCAAAAGTTCTCTGAATAACTCAGGTCTCTGTTAAACCCCTAGCAAGTGTACCAGATCGTATCAAGTAATAATAATTGGTAAACTCAATATCTTTCTTCTCAAAGGACTCTTAAGGCCTCATCTTTCGTGTAAACAAATTGTTTAAGACTTAAGTAAAAGAAAATAATTTTAATGGTTTAAATGCAAAACAAAAATAAACATGCAAATGCAAGAATTCAATTGACTAAGAGAAACTATGAATGAATGAGGTTGTTGGGGTTTACAATTTCATCTTATTCACCCTCATATATCTACTCTTCTTATTTACTTTGCTTATTTATCATATTGCCATGCAAACTTTCTTGGTCTACACTTAACCCAATCCCTTGGTGAAAAGAGCCTATTACTAATTACCGGCTTGTTATCCTTAGCCTCCCCTAGTAACTAATAATGCATAATGAGTGGAAGCAAAATACAATTGATCATCCTACCCGTATCCCTAGGCGGTATTAACATAATCAAGGAATTCTCCCCAGTTCATGACATTACCGTATGTCCCTGTATCAATAAAGACAAACAACATCTACCGAATGAGTTAAACGGTAGAAGCATTAAGCAAAGGTAAAGAACCCAACAATTGATAATTCAAGCATATGCAAGCATATAAAGTAAACAAGAATTTCAATATATGAGAGTTTCAAAAGATTACATTATTCCCCAACAACTAAGGGTTTAGTTCACCATAATCATGGTGAAACTAGATGAACTAAATGGAAGAATGGAAAAGCAAACCCTAGAATTCATAAAGTGGAGCCTAAGCATCCAAGAAATCTCCTTCAAAGGTGTAAAGTTGTTGTGTACTTTGTTCTCTGCCAAAAGAATTACATTTGGAATCGCACGAGGGCTATATATAACCCAAAAAGATAACAGAAAGATCTCAAAATCCAAAATATAAAAACAGACAACCGCCCAGGCGCCTAAAATGACCGCTGAGCGGTTTTCCTCAACACACGTCACCGCCCAGGCGCCTAAATTGACCGTTGAGCGGTTTGCCTCTTGTTGCTCTGGACGATCAGCGTCACCGCCTGGGCGCCACACAGTAACTTTTCCTTGCACTAGGACGCTCAGCGGTGGAATTTACCACTGAGCGGTTCACAGACTCTTCTTCTCTTCCTTTTTCTCCTTCACTCTTGAGTCTATGACCTTCCTACTTCATTGCCATCTTCAATTTTCATCAAAAACCCTACAAAAAATGCAAAACAAGCATAATATCTCTAAAAACAACTTTTGACTCTCATGTAACACAACTTAAGAGTTTTACTTGATTCTAAGCTCATTTTAAGCTACAAAGGGTGTGATTTAATATCAAATTTATGGATGAAAATAACGGTTTTGAGACCGTTATCACAACCCCAAACTTAAAACTTTGCTTGTCCTCAAGCAAAACAAAATAAAACTTGGCCTTCCAATTTTTCATCAAATAGTTCTACACTTTTCAAAACCCTTTTCTTCATGACAAGTTATTTTCCAATTCAAATTTTCAGTGGAATCATACCAAAATGCAAGCATGCTTTCAATCCAATCTAATTCACCTACTTCATCATTGAAAAGGTTCAAGTTTAAACTCTCTCTATCACCAAACTCCTTTATTCCCAACTTCTTCTTTTTTTATCAATTTTGCATTGAGTTCCTTTTTCATGCTTTTACTTTTTCTTTTTCTTTACTCATGCATTTTTCTTTTCAATACTTGAACTCAATGCTCTTCTTTTGCCGTTCAATTTTCCCCATACAACCCTAAACTTGAACCTTTTCATCACATAAAATTATTCTCAATGCTACTCAAGATAAATAATTTCAAATCAAGGGTTGTCATCCTATTTAAGGCCAAGGTTCAAAAAGGGTATAAAATTTTAAACTTCTTGGGTGAAATTTTGGTTAGATAAGGGCTTCCAAACATGGCCTTGATCATATAACATAAGCATGCAAATCAATCAATTATCAAGACTAAGGTAATATCATTCATGATTCCCTGTGAACAATACATATATCAGTAAGAACTCTGTAGCTCAAAACCTCACACATGCTTTCTCACACATCATTCATTTATCCTGCTTAGCATCACAATCACAATCATGAACCACAATACATCTGTTCATATAATTAGTGAATCATTTAACTAGATATCAACACACATACATTCTCAGTCAACCACATTCAATCATTATCAAATACTTGTCATGCATTTTAATACTACAATCAGAACCATTGTACAAGCCAAGCATAGACACAAAATAAAAGTTCAACCTATTCTACAAATTCAAAGTACAAGAGAAAAAAGAAACCTGGGTTGCCTCCCAATAGCGCTTGTTTAACGTCATGAGCCTAACCCAAACCTGTTTAACAGTCATCAGTAAGTGCGAATCTTACCAACACCCATCAGTAGGTGTACCTTCCTGTATCCTTCAGTGGATACATAAAAATTTAGCATCCCTCAGTAGATGCTACCCAAAAAGTGTTTAAAAATCAATCAAATTACATAACCAGAATAAACCTATTCTAAAAATTGTTCTACAACAAATGGGATAAAAGTAAATATCTTCAAATCTTTCCATCCCGATTGGTATCTTCATTCTCCCAACTCATTAGTTGCCTTCTATCCACTCTTTTGATGGCTTTAGTAAATGGTTTTCTGATCTCTACCTTGCCATCTTCTTTGCTATTTTCAACAATCCACTTCTTTTTCTTCAATGAGGAGTTGCTTGGGCATGCTCATGAAACTGCAGCTGCTGTGGTTTCTGGACTCGTGGAGGCATACAAGCATTCTGGAATGGTGGTTCTTGATATTGATCTTGTGAAGTATCATACCATCCCAGGTTAGAATCATTCCACCCAGGATCGTTGCTATTTGAACCAAAATGATGCTGAGTAGGGCGGAATCTTTCCAAAAATAGATGCTTAAGATCTTCCCAATTGGCTTTGAATTCTGGAGGAAGATAATAAAGCCATCCCCATGCTGCTTCTTCTACTGAATGCAGAAATGCCTTTAAGAAAATGCGATCATCCGAGACATGTGGAGGTTTCATTTCAGAGCAAATGCGTTGGAACCTCGCCAAATGTCTATGTGGGCATTCACCTGCAGAACCATAAAACTTAGGCAGCAAATGTATCAGTCCAGAGGTGAAAACGCAATGAACATCATCCTCATTATGTGAAACTGGCTCCCTAGGAGCACTCTCAGGAATAGGAGGATGAGTCATATTGTTCTCAACATAGAAATCAGCAGAATATGCATGAGAAGCAATATCAGAGTTAGATACAGAAGGAGAATCATAGTCATGGACATAGGCAGAAGAAATAGTATTCACAAAATCAAAATAGGTAGACATGTAGAAAGAAGGGGGAAAAGAAGAATGTAGTAAAAATATGCAACTAAAGCTATCTAAATGCAACACACATGATAACACATACACAAAAACAAAACATCACGCTCACAACACAAGACAAAACACAACACACACTAACACAACAAAAGACTTAAAACCGAACCGTTGGTCCCCGGCAGCGGTGCCAAAATTTGATGAGTTGTCGCAGCCCATGCAAATTTAATGTGCAATTAGAAATGCAGTATAGACTAGGAAGTGACTCCTAGGTCGTCTCTCAAGGACCAAATGTGGTTCGAGAATTAGGTCAGACACGAAGTGGGGGGGTTTGTTGAAAAAGTTGTGAATGCGGATAAACAAAATTAAAATACGGATGCAAACAGAAATGTAAACATAGATGTAAACATACACGGAAACAGAAATGTAAAAAAACGAAATCAAATACATAATGAAAACGGTTAGTCATTAACTTAATCACTATGCTTCCTATCCTAGATTAACGACAAGCACACACTACTCTAATCCAAATCCAACACGAATCACCCAACTAAGCGAAGGCTAATTCGGTCTTCAGAATTGCAAACTAAGCGAATGCAATGCACAAATCTAATCAGTCATCCACCATGCAGTCTAATTAATTAAGCGAAGATTAAACACCAATGAGGCAACTAAGCGTATACCTAATCGCAGGCACACAACAAATTAAATATTGAGCTAAATCAGAGTAGCAGTATGACAATTAAAGTGCAAGAGTCTCGTGAATAAACTACTCCAACCTCTAATCCAACACAGCTAACCGACTAAGCGAAGGTCAATCATGCTATCATAATTACGAACTAAGCGAACGCAATACATATATTCCGTCTGATGTGTTCTATACAGACTGATCAACTAAGCGAAGATGCAATCACCAACTAGGAAACTAAGCGTATACCCGTTGCAAGAACACAGTCAGATTTCATAGTATGCCAGGCAGAGCTGAATAAACACAAGAACAGTCCAAGAAATCTCAAAGAAGCAATGCAATATCACTAATGACTAACACGACATACCTAAGCTAACATCACAATTAAATTAACACAGACGAAGAGAATAGACAACACAATGAACAAAAAGAACTAGCGGCAATTAATTGATTATGCATTCTACACTATGAAAATGAACAAGGAAAAGCTTTTAATATTCAATTAAGAAGGGGAAGCATGGTAGCTGGAATAAAATAATCAACGTTTGCTAATAAATAAATTGAACAATGCAAAAGATTTCACACACATTCATCACGGAAACACAAAAAAGACGTAGTTGGCTAAAATAAGTAAGTAAGCTACTGCAAAATAAAACTTCATCACCAAACCGTGACGTGTTGCTGCCTTTGCCTAATTGAAAATTTAACCTAAGGTACTCACAAATAAATCAATGTCTAGCAGCGTATGCTTCTTCTGCCAGCAAGAAAATGAATTCCCATTCCTTCAAAAGAAAAATGAATCCGTGTGTGCCTCCCAATAAATCACGTAGCAAACACTCCAGCCAAATGAATGCCTCCTCTGAAATGTGTCATCACCTTGCTTGATCTAAAATAAAGAAAATGCATTGATTGTGGATCTTAAAGAAAGAAAATAAAGTGAATATGTGTAGCTGCTTCCAGGTCATGACTGGTGCCTCGTTTCCAATTGAATATCGTCCTCCTTCCGGGCTAAAATGAAATGAGCGTGTATGCTCTTTCCGTGAAACCTCAAGCTTTCAATCTAATAAGCGTGTAATCAAAAGATAATGAATCCGCTTGTTCCTTACTTAATCATTCATCCAGTAAAAACAAAAAGTCATTCAAAGAAACAAAACTAAGCAAATTTGGCAGTTGGACCGTGCCTATTCCATCCAAAAAAAACGGTCAAATAAAAAGAAAGACTAAGATCTAAGTGGTGGCTGCTGGACTTCCGTCTCACACTCCAACCCCATTCTCATCCATTCTTTTAAAGCAAGTAAAATAACATAATGAACTTAAGCATCCTGGACCGTGGCTTCAACAAAAAAAATCAAGGAAGAGGTGATGCATTTCTCCCATTCAACCAATGCCCTTCAGCCTCCAGACCATGTTCAAGCCCTTTCCCCAAATACGTTCCCCAAGCCAAAGAGTGTGTCGGCAGCTGCTCCCACAAACCACGTTCCACAACCCAGAAAAATGTTCCAGCCCCCCTTAAAAGTGTCGGCTGTTGCCTCTTTTCAAAATGCCGAGAATCCTTCTAAAATGGTGGGGTCCACCACTAAAGATACCCTAAGGTTTCTGCCAAGTGTCCCACACATTGGGCTTCTACAAAATTGCCACTAAAAAGGGCCCAACACAAAAAATCCTAATTAAAGTTTCTAGAAAACTAAGTTACAACTTTATTAAAATTGAAATGACTAAATGAAGATTCTTTAATGACCACGACACCTCCTAATGCTTCAAAAGATGTCTCCACAATTTCCCTACAACTAAAAATGCAATTAATCAGAGTCAAGGAAAGCAGATACTCAAGAAATCATCCAAGCGTTTTAGAACATGGAAAAACAGTCAATCAATTCAAAAGGTGAATCAAAAGCAACAGAGCCTCACAGATGCACTATCAGTGTTTCTCTCAAGTGTCTAAGGTAAACAATGTCAACTCAATGCACTCAAGAAAGCAAACACAAACAGACTTGGCAAGCCTCTAATATCAACACTCAAACACATATGCATGTTCAAATCAAAAGGTCTTTTATGGGTGTAATGGGGCCAAGGACAAGGAAGGATACATATGGATGAGAAGCTACAAACCAAAGGAACTAGAGGAGCAATGGGGAACAAGTGTAAACACAGTATACGCACACCCAAACCTCTAATTCAATCCTCTTCTTGACTCCTTTATTCTCAATTTTTTTTAATTTTCTCACTATTTTCTATATTTTTTTCCTTTTTTTTTCATCTTGTCTCTTTTCTCTCTATTTAAAACACAACTCTAAAAGACAAGATACACACATACTTACAAAAACAACACAAGAAGTGGAGCCAACTAACCAAATCATCTGAATCTCTAAAGAGACCACACTTATTCCCAAAACAATTCCAAAGCTCTAAAATTCCCTAGGATTAAGGTAATCATGGTTTTTCACTTAGGACTAGTGTATGAGCTTCTAAATAAAGAAATGGGGAAAGTAAAGGCTCAAAGAGGCTATCAATGGATCATAACAAGGTAGGCTCATCTGGCTAGAGAGGCTCAACAACAAAACTTCCTTTATCACTTCCAAACATGCATATCAATCAAGAATCATCGACAAGAGTCAAGCCAAGGCATATGTGCAAGCAATCAAGAGACATATCACACACAAGAAGGAACATCAAATGGCTCAAATCTCGCAGAGGGTATTTCTGTCACAATTAATTCAACTCTCAAACATCATAATCATCTTCCAAACAGAGAAAAGCAAGGATTTCAAGCTAAACAGAGTATCAATGAAGTGAACGACACATCTACAACCTAAACAAAGTCCAGAGATCACGAAAAACATGCAAAACTGTATACAAGACATAACAAAACTAACTAGAAAACAAAAAATTTAACGTAGAAAACATAAACTAACAATGAAAAATCAGAATCTCCCCTAATAGACCACACTTAAACTACACAGTGTCCTCAATGTGTCACAATCATCATATCAGAATTCAAAACAGTAAACAGATCATGGACAAGTTCAATAAAAGCGGGAAAAGGAGGAGAAGGGAAAAGAAAACTCCCGTAGTCATGGTAGGAGTTGCCAATTTTGGACTATCAGGGAGATATTCTCCACCACTGGAGTCAGCAAGGAAGTCTTGAAGAGGAACTGCTTCATTCGCCAAATTTGATCGAGCAGGGAAATGCCTTCCACTGCTGGATCTAAGAAGCAATGATTGTTGATGAGCAGGTTCAGCTGGTGCCTATTGATGAGCAGTCAAGAAAATATCAACTCATTAGCTCCTTCTACCTCAAAATCATTTATAATACATGAAAGTGTCAAACAACCTAGATCTTTTACCTTAGGCGGATAATTCCTTTTCGGAGGTTGAACTTCAAATTCTTGCTCATCTTCATCTGTATCCAAATCTATCATATCTCCGAGATAAAATTTCATCCTTGCAGGAATTTGTTGGATTACAGAAGGCACCACAGTCACTTGGTTTTCTATAAATGGTCTATTGTGACTGAATTTTTCTTCCTCTTCTTTCTCACCTTCACTGCTGCTTATTTCAATGACTTCTCTTTTCTCCTCTTCCTCATCACTGCTTCCAATTTCCACAACTTCCCTTTCAACTTTTCGCTTACTTCTTGTAACAACAGCTTTACATTCCTCTTTAGGGTTAACATCAGTGTTAGCCCTAAATTAGTGCTTCTCAATGGTATCTACCCTTTTTGACAACTGCCCAACTTGCATCTCTAAAGATCTGATGCTGGCTTGGTTACCTGCTTGATTGGACTCATAAACCTTCAAGAATTTATTAAATCTATCATTTAAGTCTCTGACAACCTCTGTCAAATGGGTGACCTGCTGCCACAAAGGTGAAGGTTGTTGCTTCCTGAAACCTCCTGTTTGCCCTGATGGGAAATTCGATGCCTGACTAATACTTGGATGATTCTTCCAACCTTGTTTGGCATTACCCTGGTAGGTATTTCGAAACTGATTTCCCATAAAATTAGTTTCTTGTTGCATCTCTTCAGGCAAAGCACATTGACCATTGATATGGTCACCACCACAGAAATCACACAGTTGTTGTGTTTGGGAAACATTACGAATCTCCTTAGGAAGTTGTGAGAGAATCTTTGTTAAATTATCTAGCTTTTGAGTCAGAAGATGGTTCTGAACTAGCATAGCGTCATTTGTAGGCAGGTGCAAAACTCCTCTCTTTTGTGTAGGTATGCCTCTTTCATTGTAATTTTCTTGCTCATTAGCAGCCATATTTTCTATCAATTCATATGCCTCATCTTCAGTCTTTTGTTTAACATTGCCTCCAGCTGAGGCATCCAGCATAATCTTTGACTGAGTGTTCAATCCTCTAAGGTATGCAAGAACCAAGGTGGTTTTGTCAAAACCATGGGTTGGCGTCTTTCTCAACAAGCCCTTAAATCTATCCCATGCTTGACCTAAAGTCTCTTCCATACCCTACTTGAATGATGAAATTTCCAGCTTCCCTTGAGTAACTTTGGACTGGGGAAAATATTTAGTGACAAACTTTGTAGCCACAGTCTCCCATGTGGTGAATGTTCCTTCAGGAAAGGAATTAAGCCACGCCTTAGCATTGCCTGCTAATGTGAATGGGAACAAACTAAGCTTTACTCGTTCATATGATACACCTGCCATCTTCATAGTGTTGCAGATTTCACTAAATGTGGTCAAATGATCATATGGATTCTCATTTGACAAGCCGTGAAACTGGTTGCCTTGTACTAGGTGTATTAGTGCTGGATTCATCACCATGTTGGTCGTTTGATCCGTAGGCATGGCTATGCTGTTAAAGTGAAAAGGACCTACAACATTAGATTGATCTGCCAATGTGCGTCTTGGAGGAAATTGTTTTGCCATCTCTCCTGTTCTTCTATCTGATGAACGTGACAATAATCTGCTAGGAGAAGGGAATAAATCCCTAGATGGGCGTCTGACTCTCCTTCTTCCCCTTGTCTAACTTAAGCCGTCAAGAAGAGATTGTGTATTTTTCTTTCTCCTAGTATGTCTAGTCTCCTGTTGCATGTACAAGAAACACAAACCCTAGTAGCACTTTTATTTACAAAAAAAACAAAATACATACAAATATCAAAAATCAAGTCAAAATTAATCAATTTACACTACTCGAAAAAGTTAAACCAAGAGTCCCTGGCAACGACACCAAAAACATGTTAAACCCCTGACAAGTGTACCAGATCGTATCAAGTAATAATAATTGGTAAACCCAATATCATTCTTCTCAAAGGACTCTTAAGGCCTCATCTTTCGTGTAAACAAATTTTTTAAGACTTGAGTAAAAGAAAAAAATTTTAATGGTTTAAATGCAAAACAAAAATAAACATGCAAATGCAAGAATTCAATTGACTAAGAGAAACTATGAATGAATGAGGTTGTTGGGGTTTACAATTTCATCTTATCCACCCTCATATATCTACTCTTCTTATTTACTTTGCTTATTTATCATATTGCCATGCAAACTTTCTTGGTCTACCCTTAACCCAATCCCTTGGTGAAAAGAGCCTATTACTAATTACCGGCTTGTTATCCCTAGCCTCCCCTAATAACTAATAATGCATAATGAGTGGAAGCAAAATACAATTGATCGTCCTACCCCTATCCCTAGGCGGTATTAACATAATCAAGGAATTCTCCCCAGTTCATGACATTACCGTACGTCCCCGTATCAATAAAGACAAACAACATCTACCGAATGAGTTAAACGGTAGAAGCATTAAGCAAAGGTAAAGAACCGAACAATTGATAAATCAAGCATATGCAAGCATATAAAGTAAATAAGAATTTCAATATATGAGAGTTTCAAAAGATTGCATTGTTCCCCAACAACTAAGGGTTTAGTTCACCATAATCATGGTGAAACTAGATGAACTAAATGGAAGAATGGAAAAGCAAACCCTAGAATTGATAAAGTGGAGCCTAAGCATCCAAGAAATCTCCTCCAAGGTGTGTAGAGCAGCTCTGGACATTTCTCTCTGCCAAAAGAATATATTTCAATTCGCACTGGGGCTATTTATAAGTCAAAAAGATAACAAAAAGATCTCAAAATCCAAAATATAAAAACAAACAATGGCCCAAGCGCCTAAAATGACCGCTAAGCGGTTTGCCTCAACACGCGTCACCGCCTAAGCGCCTAAATTGATCGCTGAGCGGTTTCCCTCTTGTCGCTCTGGACGCTCAGCGTCACCGCCTGGGCGCCAGACAACAACTTTTCCTTGCACTAGGGCACTCAGCGGTGGAATTTATCGCTGAGCGATTCACAGACTCTTCTTTTCTTCCTTTTTCTCCTTCATTCCTGAGTCTATGAGCTTCCTACTTCATTGCCATCTTCAATTTTCATCAAAAACCCTACAAAACAATGCAAAACAAGCGTAATATCTCTAAAAACAACTTTTGACTCTCATGTAACACAACTTAAGAGTTTTACTTGATTCTAAGATCATTTTAAACAACAAAGGGTGTGATTTAATATCAAATTTATGCATGAAAATAACGGTTATGAGACCGTTATCAGTCTCGTGTATTTATAGATATCCATAAATTCGACGCTCCTGTAGTCGACTAAGCTACTAATAGAGTCGATTGTCCCCTGACAGTTATAACAGTTAAGTCAAACTAGTAGCAGTCAAGTCAAACAAATTAATTTCACATTAATACATTTGAGCTTCATTCAATGCTTAACTAACTTTTAAAAATATAGTCGTTACTATTCACAAGCATAACATGATTTCAAATCAAACAACTAAAGAGTCGAATACAAAGCGCACACAGTCGACTTTGACACGTCCGCACATATTGAAATTCTTTTCAATGTAAAATCTCACATAGCACTGTATTTGAAAATCTGTGCAAAGTCTTAAGTCTTAGTCAATTCAATTAATAATGAAGTCGACTTAGGAGTTGCAGATTTGCCACACAATATAAGTTCATCAAAGTGCTTGTGGTTTTCCTTTTCCAAAACATATGCAATGCAATCACAACAGATGTAACATATATCAGAACAGTGAATATGCATTCATATATCAAGATCAACACAAAACATGTTCAATAAGATATTAATCAATAAATAACAATACATGTAACACATCAACAATACATGTGTTATTAATAATGTGTTGTCATCATAAAAAACCAGAGTGAATAAAGCACTGTGAGATTAAGGTATAGCTGAACCGGTGCTTCCCTTATCAACAATCTCAACAATAACAACACACATTCTTGCTTGGGTGATTTTACCTGCAAGAGTTTGATAACGGTCTCAAAAACATTATTTTCATGCATAAATTTGATATTAAATCACACCCATTGTAGCTTAAAATGAGCTTAGAATCAACTAAAACTCTTATGTTGTGTTACATGAGAGTCAAAAGTTATTTTTAGAGATATTACGCTTGTTTTGCATTGTTTTGCAGGGTTTTTGATGAAAATTGAATATGGCAATGAAGTAGGACGGTCATAGACTCAAGAATGAAGGAGAAAAAGGAAGAAAAGAAGAGTCTGTGAACCGCTCAGCGGTAAATTCCACCACTGAGAGTCCTAGTGCAAGGAAAAGTTGTTGTCTGGCGCCCACAGCAGCTTTACACCTTTGGAGGAGATTTCTTGGATGCTTAGGCTCCACTTTATCAACTCTAGTGTTTGCTTTTTCCATTCTTCCATTTAGTTCATCTAGTTTCACCATGATTATGGTGAACTAAACCCTTAGTTGTTGGGGAATACTGTAATCTTTTGAAACTCTCATATATATTGAAATTCTTATTTACTTTATATGCTTGCATATGCTTGATTTATCAATTGTTCGGTTCTTTACCTTTGCTTAATGTTTCTACAGTTTAACTCATTCGGTAGATGTTATTTGTCTTTATTGATACGGGGGTAATGTCATGAACTGGCGAGAATTCCTTGATTATGTTAATACCGCCTAGGGATAGGGGTAGGACGATCAATTGTATTTTGGTTCCGCTCATTATGCATTATTAGTTACTAGGGGAGGCTAGGGATAGCAAGCCGGTAATTAGTAATAGGCTCTTTTTACCAAGGGATTGGGTTAAGGGTAGACCAAGAAAGTTTGCATGGCAATATGATAAATAAGCAAAGTAAATAAGAAGAGTAGATATATAAGGGTGGATAAGATGAAATTCTAAACCCCAACAACCTCATTCATTCATAGTTTCTCTTAGTCAATTGAATTCTTGCATTTGCATATTTATTTCTGTTTTGCATTTAAACCATTCAAAGTATTTTCTTTTACTCAATTCTTGAACAATTTGTTTACACGAAAGATAAGGCCTTAAGATTCCTTTGGGAAGAACGATGTTGGGTTTACCAATTATTATTACTTGATACGATCTGGTACACTTGCCAGGGGTTTAACACCAAACCTGGCACACCAGTGAAATTCAAGAATAGGGTATGGGTTGTCAAGACTATCAAAGCAAACAAGAATTCTTGAGATTGAGGAACTTTAGAGTTGGTGATAAAGGAAATTTTCGAGATGTTGTTGGTGTCATAGAGGAAGGAAGAATGCCAACATAAAATATCAACACCTACTGATGGGTGTTTGGGCTTTACCGGGTCAAGCTAATGACGTTAAAGAAGCGCTTGCTGGGAGGCAACCCAGTTTCTAACCCCGTTTTTGAATTATTTTTTTTTCTTTTATTTGATTTGATTTTATTTTATTTTATTTTATTTAAATTTTTTAGGTTAAATGCTGCTTCTGATGGCAGTAATGATAACATCTACTGATGGATGTTAGGTGATTTGGCATCTACTGATGGAAGCCAATGAAGATAAGAAAGATTAGCATCTATTGATGGATGCTATATGGTTAGACATCTACTGATGGATATCATTGACAACATTTACTGATGAATGCTACTAGGATAGCATCTACTAAGGGATGTTAGAAGATTTAGGTATCTACTAAAGGATACTAGGAAAGTACACCTACTGATGGGTGCTAGAAAGGTTTGGGTCAAGCTCGTGACGTTAAACAAGCGCTACCTGGGAGGCAACCCAGTTGATTGGTTTATTTTTGCATGTTTTAATTCTTGTTCTAGTTGCATATGTGAGATAAGTGATTGGGAATTACATAAAAATTAAATTTTGAAAGTTGGATTTGAAGGTTTAAAGGGTTAAAATGTTTTAAAAAGAAAAAAAGAGAGGGGTGTAAACCGCGCCCACCGTCGGGCGGTGAACTCACTGTTGGGCGGTGGCGACGCTGAGGGGTCAAAGCGTTTTAAAAGAGGGTTTTGTTCTTTTGGCCCATTATTTGATTTTTCTACCCCTCAGGTTCTCCCAAGCACTTTTTACCAAACCCATAATCTCTCTTTCACTTTTAAAAATCCTATAAAGATTTCCCAACACTTCTCCTATCATCCTCTCTCTTAAAAACCCAATTTTTATCACTTTTCCATCCAAGTTTGGGGTTTTGTGAGAGCCCAGCTATTTGGGGTTGATTCCTTCACATTCCTTGGAAGAACTTTTGTGTGCTACTAACGTTTAATGAGATTTCTTGTGGTTTTGTGAATTATACTTGATGTAGGGATGGCCTCCTCATTAGGAAAGAGGATCAAGACTGTGGGGAACAAGAGGAAGGAATCAGAATTGGAGCAGCTGAAGCTTCAGCTATGGAGGAAGATGATGAGATAGCATTTACTGATGGATGCTATTTGCACTAGAACAGGATTTTCTATCTTTGTTTTTGTATTTATTTGTTTCTGTTTAGTAGTGTAGGATTGATGAACTTGGTTGGACACTATATCTGATGCAGTGGTTTGATATTGATATCTGTGCATGATGGGTATTTCTTGATGATGCTTTGATATTGATGATGTTGAGATTGCACAATATGCTGATATACAGGTGGTGGTTCAGAAGCTGTGTGAACAGATGCATTGTGATTTTGTGATTGTTATTATGAGGCTAAGTAGGGTATTTGATTGAATGATTGGAATAAGCTTATGTGAGGTTTTTGAGCTCCAGAGTTCTTATTGATATATTTGCTATCTACTCAAAGCATGAATGATTTTGCCTGAATTTCTGTGTTTGATTGAATTGCATGTATGTGTCATATGATCAAGGCCGTTTTTGAAAAGCCCTTTTCTAGCCAAAAATTTCGTCCCACATGAAAAAGGAACATTCTATGTTCTACCTTCTTTGAACCTAAGCCTTAAAAAGAATGTGAAAACCCTTGCTTTGAAAATCTTTGCCTTGAGTTAGATTGAGAAATATTTTTGGGGTATTGTTAAAAGTTCAAGTTTGGGATTGTTGGGAGAATTGAAAAAGAAAAGAAAAGTTAGGCATTGAGTTTATGAGTTGAAAAGAAAATGCATGAGAAAAGATGAAAAAGATAGAAAAAGAAAAAGCATGAAAAAAAAACTCAATGTGAAGAAAAGGGAAAGTGGGGAATGAGTGGGATTGGTAAAATGAGAGTTTGTGCTTGAACTATGAATGTATAGATAACTCTCTTAACTCAAGGGTTTTGTGATCTAGAAAAACCAATTTTCCTTGTTAGCCCAACCACATTATAAGCCCTAAAAAGTCCTTGTGATGACATGTGTATGTGATGATGTTTGATTGTGGCAAATGAAAGGAAATTTTGTTCTATGTGACATGTAGATAGTAGAGGGAAGGAGTGGCCTCTATACACCTTTGAGTGAAACACTTTTGAGTGCTTGAGTATCTGGTGAGGAATGGTTCCATGACTTCATGATTATATCTATGCTTAGCTAATTGATCATTCATGAAAATAGCATCTGTTCGAAGAGTATGTGCTCTTTCTACCAGATATCCAAAACCTAGAGCCCCAAGGTCTTTTAAATACAGTCAGAAACGAGCAAAAACAAGGCTTGGTCCAAGCAAAGTTTTTGAATGTGATTGAACCATTGTGTTGATTTGTGGAATACTAAGTTTCATCTTGTTTGCTTAAGGACAAGCAAATTTTCAAATTTGGGGTTCTGATAACGGTTGAAAAACCGTTATTTTTATACTTAATTTTGATATCAAATGCACCCTTATTGACTTAGAAACTTGCTTTGAATCATGATTTTTCTTTAGTTTTGTTAATAAAAGAGTTGAGGACATGTTTTATGATTTTATCATTAAATTCCCTTGATTTTGTAGGTTTTTGGAATGAATTGAAAAAAAGGTTGAGTGTCAAATGGTTGGATTGCAGAAAAGTCAAACACAGTGTAGAAAAGTCAACCAGTCAACTAGAAAAGTCAATCAGTCAACCAGAATGCTGAAAAGTTGACCAGAGTTGACGAGAGGGCTGAAAATTCAACCAGAATCCAGAAAAAGTCAACCAGACGTGATTTGATATATTTTCTGCGATTTTTATGATCGGTTTGGGTTTGGACCTATTTTCTATTATTTTTATAGCCTATTTAAAGACCTAGATACCTTAGAGAATGTATCCTTTGATGGTTTAGACACAAAAACACACTTTTCACCCCTTTGGAGTTAGATTTGGAGATGGTGACAACTCTCCTTTTCTCCTTTTTAGGGTTTCTATCTTCATTCTTTCATTCCATTCACATAGTTTCTCCATGACGATGGGGAACTAAACCTTATTTGTTGTTGGGAAAAGATGTAACCTCTAAACTCTCTTGTATTTGAATCAATTCTTTTTATTGATATATGCTTACTTCATTAATTGTTAGAATTTTCCTCTTTGCTTAATGCATACATCGTTTAACTCATTCGGTGGTATGATCCTTGATTTTGTTGATATGGGGACGTACGGGGAAATCTAGAACTGGGGAAATTCTCCCAAAGGTAGTATTGCCTATACATAAGAATATGTGGTAATATGAGGATAGGTTGCATACACACTCCAGTGCTTCAGAATCAATTATTATGGATGCTAGGAATCGTATGAACTCTTAGTTAAGGATACGCTTTCTTACCGATGACAACGGTATTAAGTGTTTTAGAGAGTGACACTAACATTAATGAAGAAGAGGAATTCTTATATGCATGAGAGTGATTAGGTGAAATCTAACCTTAACAACATATTCATCTTATATTCTAATCTTTATCCATCCATCCAATTTTGTGTTTAACCTCAATTGATCAAATTGCATTCATGTTTATTTTTCTGCACTTTATATTTAAAAATCCCAAAATATTATTTTTATAGTCTTGATTGATTAAGCAAAAGCACAACAGTTTAGTGTCGTGAGTCTCTTGGGAAAATGATACTTCAACTTATCAATTTATTATTCCTTGATAACGATCCGGTACACTTGTCAGGGTCTTAACAGTGTGCCTGGCTTCTAGCAAAAGAAAGAAATGAGCTTTTTGTTCTCCCGAGGAAATGAGTCAACATTGCACCTCCAACTACCGTGGTCTCTACACGCTACATTGTGGTACTTCGTTCTTCCTAAAATGAAAAGTAGTCAATACCCCCTAGCGGCTGCCTCTTTTCATCACCGCTTCTTTCTTTTTTTTAAATGGAATCACTTCCATGGGCACCCGTGAAGCTTCTTGCAGGACCGTGGGCTTCTTAATTTGCTGCTGAAAGTGTGAAGATTGGACCAAGCTGTTGGACCTTTTTCTCTGTGTCAACGCTGGACCTGCTTCCAAAACGTGTTGTTGGGCTGTCCGTGAGCACCTTAAGCAGATGGATGAAGAAGGGATGAGCTGCTGCTGCACCAAATAAACCATCCCGTAAGTGCAGCTGTGTGAAGATGTGGAGCTGGATCGTGTAAATGCTGTTGGGTCGTGCTGGACTTGCTTGGATGCGTGAAGCTTGGGCTTCTGGACCTGCTTGCTGCCTTCATTTCTCCAAGAAGAATTCACATGCAGCTTTTTTTTCAAATGTTGGATCGTGGCAGCTTCTCCAAGCTGCTGGATCGTTGTTGTTGTACGTGTAGGCGTTGCTCCAACCTTTTTTCAAATAAAGAAACCAAAAACCCATTGTACTTTGTGGGCCTCCTCTGGAAAAGTACATTGACCATTGATATGGTCACCACCACAACGATCACAAAGTTGTTGTTGTACCTGAGAAACATTCTTCAACTCAATAGGTAGTTGAGCAATAGTCTTTGCCAGATTCTCCAATTGTTGAGTTAACAACTTGTTCTGTGCAAGCAAGGCATCTTCATTCGTCAACTGGAGAACTCCCTTTTTTTGAATTGGCTCGCCCCTTTCACTATGAGTTTCATTCTCATTAGCCGTCATGCTTTCAATCAACTCATAGGCTTCATCAGCAGTCTTTCTCTTGATATTATCTCCAGCTGAGGCATCTAACATAAGCTTTGACTGTGTACCAAGACCTCCAATATTACGAGCTTTTACATCGTTTTGAAATCTTTTCTTCTCTTCAGCAGTCCACTGAATACGGGGTTTTGGTTCCTGCAAATTGTTAGTAGCAATAGACGAACCAAATGCAATAACATCCCAAATCTCACAATCAATAAACTCAATAAATTTTTGCATTCTAACCTTTCAGAATGCATAATTTTCACCTGTGAATAGGGGTGGTCAATTCATACAAGCACCCTCTGCAAAGGTTTGATATGATCCTTCCATTTGAATAACTATCAAATCGAGCTTTGATGTGAATTGTCAGAGCAGCTGCAGCGGAATAACAAACCAAGAGGGGTTTTAATATAAATGTGTGCCTTTTAATTTCTTCTCAATTTATCTTACTGTGCAAATAATAAATATAAATAAAAGAGTAAGGTTGAGAGAAATTTGCATAGATGAATTTTATACTGGTTCGGATCTTACCAATCCTACGTCCAGTCGCTTATCTCAAATCAAGATAAATAGTTCACTAAGCACAAAACAATTACAAACTATATTAACAAAGAAACGATTTATAAAAGTTTAGAAACCACCTCTCTAGATACCATAAGAGATGAACCTGCACCTCCTTTGAATCATCACAAAGGATGAGATACCTCCTCTCAATGTTTCACGAAGGATGAAACACCTCCTCCGAATACTTCACGAAGGATGAAACACCTCCTCCGAATAGTTCACGAAGGATGATCCTCTTCCAAACACCTCCTCAGACGTACCAAGGATGAACCAACTATTCCTCCATCACCGTAGTAGCAATATACCAACACCACTGACAAGAGTTTCCTTAGCAGAGCAACAACACACAATTCTGAAAGAGTTTTGAGTATTTTAGCGCAAGGGAAGAATTGAAGATTATTGATAAAGAGAACCTATTTATAGGCTCAAGCAAATACCCTTTCATTCTTCGAAACTGGCCATTTAACGCTTTTAATCGATTAATACAAGTGTTAATCGATTAAAATGAGTACAATGGCTAGTTTTCAGAAGTAGAAAACTCCAACGGTCAGCTTTAATTGATTAAAATGTATTTTAATCGATTAGCTAATGGATTAAAATGTATTTTAATATATTAAAATAGAAAAAGTTGAGTTTTCAGCTTTTACTTGTTTTAATCGATTAATACTAGTTTTAATCGATTAAAACAATGCGATTTTGACTCTTAACATCAATTACAAAGTATGAAAGTACATGGAATCAAAACCAATGAAAATCTAAGTCCTAGACTATAAACTACAATTATTACAAAAACTTTCCATTGCAAAACAAGTCTTCAAAGGATCTTCTTGAATCTTCATTTCTCTTGACTTGATTTGGACATCATCTGATATAATCATAGATGGGGCAACAATGAAGAGTTTTCAATGTGAAAAAATAGCATAAAAAGAGTATAATAGGTTTCAAAGGCTTGTATTTGCCTCTTTTTGTTTTCGTTAGTTCTAGTTGAATAAATGCTTTTAAACCCTTCTTTTCCTTTTAGCACAAGCAATGTGAGACTTCCCATGGCAAGGAAGCATAGCTAGTGTTAGTTTTTGAACTCTAGGAGAGCTAGGAAGCTTATAAACCCTTTTGGAATGAGAGAATTAAGCAATGTGGGACTCCCATGCACCTAAGGACATTGCAACTACTGCTGGACAAAACTTGGAGCCTTCCAAGTCCCACATCGCTTGAAACTCTTCACCAAAGTCATTCCAAAAGTTATATAAGCAACCTAGGGGTTCCCCTTTGTGTAGACACATTTGAATGAATTGAATTCTTGAGTTGAATTGCATTCTTGCATTCCCCTTCGAGATAGTTTTCTGTCTCTTAGTCCATTTTGGGTAGACCTTATCTTGTGCAAAGCGAGTGGCAGTCCTTCTTCTGCAATTATCTTGGAGCCTTCTGCAAGTGGCGTGTCTATGAGTCATAAGTTTCCTCTTCTCTACTCTTTTCCACTTTTTATTTCCTTTCCATTCTCTTGTATGTCATTCAGTATATTCTCTATAGGTATGCACTTCCCCATCATCATTAAAACTTCATCTTCATCATTTTGCTAACAGATGAGTATGTTGACTTTGAGGATGCTGAAGAAGGAGAGGAGGAGGACTTTGATGACAACATGGGCTGAGGAGATGAGATAGCATCTACTGATGGATGCTATCTACACTAGAACAGGATTTCTATCTTTTTGCTATTTAATGTAAACTTATTTGCTTCTATTGGTAGTAAACCCCTAGCAAGTGTACCAGATCGTATCAAGTAATAATAATTGGTAAACCCAATATCGTTCCTCCCAAAGGACTCTTAAGGCCTTATCTTTCGTGTACACAAATTGTTTAAGACTTGAGTAAAAGAAAATACTTTGAATGGTTTAAATTCAAAACAGAAATAAATATGCAAATGCAAGAATTCAATTGACTAAGAGAAACTATGAATGAATGAGGTTGTTGGGGTTTACAATTTCATCTTATCCACCCTCATATATCCACTCTTCTTATTTACTTTGCTTATTTATCATATTGCCATGCAAACTTTCGTGGTCTACCCTTAACCCAATCCCTTGGTGAAAAGAGCCTATTACTAATTACCGGCTTGCTATCCCTAGCCTCCCCTAGTAACTAATAATGCATAATGAGCGGAAGCAAAATACAATTGATCGTCTTACCCCTATCCCTAGGCAGTATTAACATAATCAAGGAATTCTCCCTAGTTCATGACATTATTGTACGTCCGCGTATCAATAAAGACAAACAACATCTACTGAATGAGTTAAACGGTAGAAGCATTTAGCAAAGGTAAAGAACCCAACAATTGATAAATCAAGCATATGCAAGCATATAAAGTAAACAAGAATTTCAATATATGAGAGTTTCAAAATATTACATTGTTCCCCAACAACTAAGGTTTAGTTCACCATAGTCGTGGTGAAACTAGATGAATTAAATGGAAGAATGGAAAAGCAAATCCTAGAATTGATAAAGTGGAGCCTAAGCATCCAAGAAATCTCCTCCAAGGTGTGTAGAGCAGCTCTGGACGTTTCTCTCTGCCAAAAGAATCTGTTTCAATTCGCACTGAGGCTATTTATAAGTCAAAAAGATAACAGAAAGATCTCAGAATCCAAAATATAAAAACTGACAACCGCCCAGGCCCCAATTTAACCGCTCAGCGGTTTGCCTCAAGCCGTAGGATTGCTCAGCGCCCAAAATTGCCGCTCAACGGCAAAAATTGCCGCTCAGCGCCAAAAACTAACCGCTCAGCGCCCAAAACTGCCGCTCAGCGCCAAAACCTGACCGCTCAATGCCCTGGTCAACTGCTCAACGCTCTGGTCAACTTTTCTGGTTGACTGGTTGACTTTTCTGGTTGACTGGTTGACGTTTTTGGATTCTGGTTGACTTTTCAGCACTCCAACCATTTAACACTTCAACATTTCTTCCAATTGATTCCATAAACCTACAAAATCAAGGGAAACAAAGCATAAAACCAAGAAAACCAAAATTTGACTCTCGCATGACTCAACTAAGTGTATTACTTGGTTTTAAGCTCATTCTAAGCCATAAAGGATGTGTTTAACATCAAATTTAAGCATGAAATTAACGGTTTTTAGACCGTTATCAATCAGCAAGAGAGAAATAGAAATGAGTGAGCTTAGGGACTTGTTTGCCCAATACATGAAAAATCAAAATGAGGGTGAGCAAAAAGAAAGAAGGAAGGATGAAAGGTACAACCAAGCTAGGAAAGATATTTCATTCTTTGGTAAGGACATTAGTGCTTTAACATACCTAGCTTGGGAAAAAGAAATTAATAAGATGCATCCATTCATTGTTAACAAAACTGAGTCTAGAGCCTATGGATCCATTTTTCTTTCTAGAGAGAGTGAATCTCATGTTTTTAGTATATATCTCTCTAGGTTAGAAGAGCATGCAAGTGAGTGGTGGAATAAAATACAATATAGTGTTAAGAAAGGTAGAAAATCCTCCATTCATGATTGGTATGAACTAAGAGCTTGCATGAGAAGATATTTTGGTTCCTCTTTCAGCTAAAAAATACCTAGAATTAATGGGACACCTCATTCAAGTGGGAAAAACATTTATGAAAGGTCTAGATGGCTTCTCTCATAGGGAAATTGAATTTAAAGAAAAACTTGAGAAACTCTTGGATAAGTGAAGAAAAAGAGAGACTAGTAGGAGAGATGAGGAATTGAGAGAAAAGATAGAAGAAGAAAAGAGAAAGAGAGAAGAAGAAGAGAAGATAGAAGAAGACGAGAGAAGAAAATAAGAAGAGAGAAAAGAAGAAGAAGAGAGAAGAGAAAAAGAAAATAGAGAAAAGGAGCAATTGCTACTGATGGAAAATTCTACTCCTACGAATACAAGGGAACCAAAAAGGGAAGGTTTCCAATCCTTTAATTCTTCTTCAATTATCTTTAAGTCTTTTCATGATAACTTGTCTTTTAAACTAATTGCCACACGAATTTTTATTATACTACCCTCTTCAAAATATGGAAATTTAAATAAAGAGTTATTATTACACGTAGGGATACAAGAAACTCAAGATAAAAGAAAAGTGACTTGTGAATTAGGACTTTCAAATTTCCTTAAAACTATAAAACAAAGTCCTTATTCTAAAGTTACTTCCACAAAAAAATCTTTCTTGGATTGATACTAATTGGAGATATATTTGTTGCTTATTGTAGATATGTTTATGATCCAAGAGGGAAGTGACAAACCAAAGTTGTGCTTCTTTATATCTTCCCGATTTGAGGACAAATCGTTTTTCAAGAGGGAGGGTATGATGGAAACCCATTTAGGGCATTCCATTCAAAGGAGTACCAACTAAAGCTAAGGCTAAGAAACGAAAGTGCAGAAGGACTTTTAAAGGCTCTTTCTTGATTTTCTTTCTCTAAGTCTTAGAAGGATTCTCTTCTAATATGTTTATATGTTGCTTTGTAGGGTCCAATAAAGATTAGAGACCATGATTAAGCCATCCAAGAAGCTAAATAAGTCAAGGAAAGCAAAGGAGCTAAAAAGGGAAAAAATGAAGTGGCTTACAGATTGAAGCTCTTGCTCAACGCCAACCCTGCGTCGCCCAGTGTCTACGAGTGGCTTCTTCCACGAGACTTGCTCTCGCTCAGTGCCAACCTCGCGTCGCCCAGCGCCTATAAGAGAAGTTCTTCCACGTGACCTGGCTGACCTGGAATGCAGCATGGACCTTTCTGGATTGAAATGGGCACGCCTCCTATGTGAAATAATTTGAATTTAGGAGGGATTTAGATCAGAAATGAGGCCCCTCTTCACCTATAAATAAGAGGGCCTCTCCTTTGTATTTTCTCACTTTTGGATTAATGGAGAAATTTTTCTGATGCATTTTCCAGAACCTTTCTCTACACCGAGAGTCAAGTCATTCTTTCTTCTTCTACCCCTACAACTTCCTTCCTTGAATGGAAGGCCGTCTGAATTGTAGCCACCTCACCAACGCACTACCTCCACTCCAAAAAGCCACCGAACAACACCTTCTCCGCTACCAGATTTCATGTTGCTCCCGCTGAACCAAGTCATGCTGGTCTATGTTGATTCCTGCACCTGGACGAAGCTATCAATTCGACAACATTGGTTCTTGAACTTTTCTTTCCTTTTATAGGACCTGCATAGTCAGTAGTGGAGCTTTTATTTTTCATAAAGCGATTGAATTTCCTTACCACCATGTTCATTATCTCTTTGTCATGTAGTTATGTTTCTGAGTCAGCTTAAGGTTCAAAATTCTTTGAAGATTTCTTGCTTGTGGCCTTGAGGGCAATTGACTTCTTTTCTTCAATTTCTTCCTCCTTTTTTAGTCTTCCAAGCTCCAATTTGTGTTCCCTGAGTTTTCCAAACAGCGTGGCCATGTTCATGCTAGTCAAGTCTCTTGAGTCAGATATTGTAGTAACTTTCAGTTGCCAACTTCTGTCGAGACTTTTCAATATCTTGATGTTTTATTTCCCCTTTTTTAAACATTTTTCCAAGGGCCATGAGGTGATTGACTATGTGTGTAAATTGCTTCTGTACTTCTTAGATAGTCTCTCCCGCTTTCATTCTGAACAACTCATATTCTTGTATGAGGGAATTCTTTTTTGCCCTTTTCACTTCATCAGTTCCTTCATGTGAGACTTCAAGGACTTCCCACATCTCTTTGGTCGTTTTACATTGTGATATCCTGAAAATTCATCCATTGTTAGTGCTGATGCAATCACATTTCTAGCCTTAACATCATATTGGGCTCTTCGGTTCTCATTTTGAGTCCCCTCAGAAAAATATTTCAAAACAACTTTTCCATTTAAAACAAGAGTGGGCTCATATGGACCATTTAACGTTGCATCCCAAACTCATTTATCCACCGATACAAGAAAGATTTGCATCCTTATTTTCCAAAAAGCATAATTTTCTCCAACAAATAGTGGTGGTCTATTTGTTGAAGCACCTTCACCAAAGGTCTTAGAATTGAAAGCCATTTTCCAGGATCAGTCGATTAATCATAAATAGTAATCGACTTGTTTTTCAAATATTTTATGAAAACCAGCTCTGGTGCTAATTGTTAAAATAGAATGGCTCATTTTCTCACACCAAGAGGGGGGTGGGATGAATTGGTGAATTGTAAAAGCAATGTCTTTTAAAATCTTTTTCAGAAAAAGTGATCCCTTAAAACTTTCTTGAAACGCAAGGTAAAAGAATTTTTAATGCAACGGAAACTTAATCGAATGAATACAGAATAAAGTCGATTAAACATAAAAGAGTAGGGATTAAAAGATTGAAACACTGTGGTTTTATACTGGTTCGGACAACCTGCCTACATCTAGTGTCCTTCCAATCATGGGAAGCAAATGTACTATAATGATCAAGGTTTTCACCGCAAGGCTTTTATAGGGACAATCTCAAAGTCAAGAACGTCGCACACTCGTCTTCCTATAATCACAACAAGGAACCTCAATCCAATCTTCAAAAGATTGTACACTTTGATCTCGTAGTTACATCCAAATGTGCATAATCGATTACGCTACTAAGGCAATCGAATATAACAATTCTGTAATAGCAGTTACCAACAATCAAAGAAACTAATTGAATTCTCAATTACAGCAGTCGAATGACATTTAATGCTTGGAAAATATAATTAAAAATATAACTGTTAGGCAGTTATGTCAAGCATTAACATAAAAAGAGATCATTGGTTTTGAATGCAAAAACAAAAAATTAAATATGAATGCAATTGATCAATAGCAAAGGAGCACAAAGATGAACGGATGTTGATTAATATGAGATGAATATGTTGTTTAGGTTAGATTTCACCAAGTTCCCTCTCATGTATGTAAGAATTCTTCTTTATGCATTAATGTTAATGCCACTCACTAAATCACCTAAACCCGATCCCTCGGCGAATAAGCTTGTCCCAAATTACCAGTTCATGCAATTCCAACCATTCCTAGTAATAAGATGTGAAGATCAAGAGCTTAAAGATGACCAAGACTCATACCCTCATCCCTGAGCAATATTACTCTTGGGAGTAATTCAACAAGAACCCGAATTGTAAGGAACCTCCCAGATCTCATGCAATTCATAAATCATGCTAATGAATGAGTTAGACACAACAAGCATTGAAATAGATGAATTACTCTAACAATTAATGAAAAATCATATATTAATGAGAATCAATTCAAATACATGAGAGTTCACAAGGTTACATCAATCCCCAATAACAAAAAGAAATTAGTTCCCCATAGACATGGAGGAACTATATGAACAATGGAAGAGAATGAGATAGAGAAAGCCTAAGAATTGGAAAAAGAGTTTATTGTTGTGCTCTTTCTACCAGAGATCCAAAACCTAGAGCCCCACGGTCTTTTAAATAGAGTCAGAAACGAGCAAAAACAAGGCCTGGTCCAATAGAGTTGAAACAGAATAGAAACTAGGCCTGACCCACGAAACCCGACGCTCAAGCGCCCCACTTAGGGCGCTCAGGTGGTGAAAATACCTCATGTAAGGCTTGGGCCTCCAGATAGGGATCCCACGCTTCGAGACCCCGCCGACCAAGCAGCCAGGGAGGGCGTCTAGGAGGTGGACGTCGATTTTCCTCGCTCAAGCTTCCATTTAGGACGTTTGTTAAGACTCCGGCAAGTGTACCGAATCGTATCAAGTGTTAAGACTCCCTAGCAATTGTTCATGCATTACATTTAGGGCGCTTGTTAAAACTCCCTGGCAATTGTTCATGCATTACATTCGCACAGAAGCTTAAAGGCAATCGGTCCTCCTATCCCTATGTCTAGGTAATATTGCTCCCGAGAGAATTCCCCCATGTCTAGATCTACCTATATGTGTCCATAAAGAAAGAAAAGATCAACCCTAGAACTTGTAGATTAGAGCTTCCGCATCCAAAATCTGCCTCCGAGGGGTGAAGAGAATGTTTATGCGCCTCTTTCTGTCAAAAGATACCCCATCTAGGTCGTCCAGATCTATTTATAATTCATTAAAAGTAAGCAGAAACAAGCACAAGCCCAAAAGTATAGCGCTTAGCGCTAGGTCACCGCTTAGTGGTAGGTCACCACCGAGGCGTCTGACAAAGAATTCACCAAGGTAGCAGCGCTCAGCGGTACCACTCAACGATAGCTGCGGCACTGAATTTCCCCTCAACGTTGACGCTTAAGCGTTGGCCAGAGAAGTCCTTCAAGAGGCTGGTGCTCAGCGGTATTATGACACTCAGCGGTGCCTGCGATTCTTCTTTTCAGCACTTTTCCTTCTTCTCTTGCCTCCATCTCCTTCCTACTTTAGCTTACTTCATTTAATTCATGTTAAATCCTGCCAAAACAAGGGAAACCAAGAAAAACACCTTTGACTCTCTTATTCTATAACTTAAGCAAAATACATGATTTCAACCTATTTTCTAAGTCATAAAGGGTGTGTTGTATAATAAATTTAAGTATAAAAATAACGGTTTTTAAACCGTTATCAAAACCCCAAACTTAGAACTTTGTTTGTCCTCAATCAAAGAAAATGAAATTCAGTCTTTCACCAATCATCACAATGGTTTAATCACATTCAAAATCTCTTTCGTTCAAGACAAGTAATCACTCAAATCTGCTTATCAACAGAATTTAGTCAAAATGCACACATGCTTCAATTCTTTATGCTCATCATGGTGTTCACACAATGATATAATATCCAACAAATGCTATTCTCATTTATGATCAATTAGCTAAGCACATATATAATCATAGATTCATGGAATTATTCCTCACCAGACAAAGTGTATCACTTAATCCCTCAGGTGTGTCTAAAGGTCACTCCTTCCCTCTACTATCCACATGTCACATAGAACAAAATTGCCCTTCATTTATCACAATCAATCATTGTCACACACATATTTCATCACAAGGACTTTGTCAAGACTTATAATGAGGTTATGCTAACAAGAAAAATTGGTTTTTTTAGATCACAAAATCCTTGAGTTAAAAGAATATTTCAAACATTCCTAGTTCAAACACAAACTCTCTTTTTACTGATCTCACTCATTCCCAACTTTCCCTTTACTTTGCATTGAGCTTATCTTTAATTCTATCTTTTCTATCTTTTTCATCTTTTGCATCTTTCTATGCTTTGCTCAACATAGTAGCTCAATGCTTATATTTTCCTTTTTCAATTTTCCCCAAAACCCCAAACTTGAACCTTAATCAATACCACACAATAAATCTCAACTTAACTCAAGGTAAAGATTTTCGAAAAGGGTTTCCCATACTGTTTAAGGCTTAGGTTCAAAAAGGGTAGAACACATGGTTCTTCTCATGGGACGAAATTTTTGCATTGGCCAATAAAAGGGTTTGTTCCAAAAACGGCCTTGATCATATGACACATACATGCAATTCAATCAATCATAGAAACCTGGGCAATATCATTTATGCTTTCAAGTAGATAGCAATTATCAATCAAAAACTCTAGAGTTGAAAACCTCACGTATAAGCTCAATCACTATTCCAAACATCTCAGATAAATACCCTACTTAACATCATAATCACAATCATAATATCATCATGCATTTGTTCATAGCACTAAACTGTTGTGCTTTTGCTTAACCAATCAAGACTATAACAACAACATTTTGGGGTTTTTGAATGCAAAGTGCAGAAAAATAAACATGAATGCAATTTGATCAATTGAAGCTAAACATAAAATTGAATGGATGATGTTGATAATATGAGATGAATATGTTGTTAGGGTTTAGATTTCACCTAATCACTCTCATGCATAAACGAATTCATCTTCTTCATTAATGTTAATGCCACTTTCTAATTTATCCTAATCCCAATGTCTTGGTGAAGAGAGCCTACTCCTAATTACTGTTTTACAATGTCTTGTCTCCCTAGCAATTGATCATGAATTACATTAGCACAGAAATTTAAATGCAATCGGTCCTTCTATCCCTATGTCTAGGTAATATTCCTTCCGAGAGAATTCCCCAAATCATGATTTGTAGATATCTCATGATACCAATCCTAGGGAGAGAAGAGGAGAATTGTCATCTTCCCCAAATCCACCAACCCTAAGAGTGCGATATCTCCTTATGATACTTACAAATCATAAGATTTATGTCATACATAAAAGAAAAATATCTCTAACAATTAATGAAAAAAACAAGAATCAATTCAAATACAAGAGAGTTTAGAGGTTACATATTTCCCCAGCAACAAATAAGATTAGTTCTCCATCGTCATGAAAGAACTAGGTGTACAATGGAACGGAAGAGATAGAAACCCTAGAAAGAGAAGAGGAGAGCTCCCGCATCCCTAAATCTACCCCCAAAGGGGTTAAAAATGTGTTTCTATGCTTAAGCCATCAAAAGATACATTCTCTAGGGTGTCTGGGTCTTTAAATAGGACATAAAAATAACAGAAAACGGGTCCAATCCCAAAAAAGATCATAAAAATCGCATAAACTGGCCCAAAACTCGCTTTTGTTGACTTTTTCAGCATTCTGGTTGACTTTTATGGTTGACTAGTTGACTTTTCTGCATTTTGGTTGACTTTTCTGGTTTCTGGTTGACTTTTCTGCACTGCAACTCCTTGATACTTCAAACCTTCTTTCAAATCATTCCAAAAACCTACAAAATCAAGGGAATTTTGTAATAAAATCATCAAGTATATCCTCAACTCTCTTATTCACAAAACTAAAGCAAAATCATGAGTCTAAGCAAGTTTCTAAGCCAAAAAGGGTGCTTTTGATATCAAAATTAAGTATAAAAATAACGGTTTTTGAACCGTTATCACAACCCCAAACTTAGAACTTTGCTTGTCCTCAAGCAAACAAGATGTAACTCAATCTTCCACCAATCATCACAATGGTTCAATCACATTCAAAAGCTTTTTCTTTCAAGATAAGTAATCACTCAAATCAACTCATCAATAGAATTTAGTCAAGATGTGCACACATGCTTTGATTCAAAGTACTCATCATGGTGTTAACACAATCACATAATCTTCCAACAGATGCTATTATCATGAATGATCAATTAACTAAGCATAGATGCTATCATAGATTCATGGAATCCCTCCTCACCAGATAAAGTGTTACACTCAAGCACTCAAAAGTGTTCAACTGAAGCACTAAAGAGTGTTTCACTCAAAGGTGTTTAGAGGTCACTCCTTCCCTCTACTATCCACATGTCACATAGAACAAAATTTCCTTTCATTTACCACAATCAAACATACTCACTCACACATGTCATCACAAGGACTTTTCATGGCTTGTAACATGATTGGGCTAACAAGAAAAAAATGGTTTTTCTAGAACACAAAATCCTTCAGTTAAGAGAGTTATTCACATTTATAATTCAAGCACAAACTCTCTTTAATAGCCAATCTCACTCATTCCCAACTTTCCCCTTTTTGTATTGAGCTTTTCTTTCTTTCATTCTATCCTTTCTATTTTTTTCATCTTCTTCATGCTTTGCTCAATACATTAGCTCAATGCTTATCTTTTTCTTTTTCAACTTTCCCAACAACCGTAAACTTGAATCTTTATCAATACCACACAATAATTCTTAACTTAACTCAAGGTAAATATTTTCAAAAAGGGTTTTCACATCCTGTTTAAGGCTTAGGTTAAAAAAGGGTAGAACATATGGTGCTCTTTTTTTCTTTAGGACGAAAATTTATGCATTGGCTAAGAAAGGGTTTAATAAAAAATGGCCTTGATCATATGACACATGCATACAATTCAGCAAATTATATAAAATTGGGTAAAATTATTCATGCTTTCAAGTAGATAGCAATAATACAATCAAAAACTCTGGAGTTCAAAACCTCACTCATAGGCTCAATCACTATTCTAGATATTCTAGATAAACATCCTACTTAGCATCACAATCACAATTGTTGAAATTGTTGACAACACAATTTCTATATCAATCTGGTTTTTGATGATGACAACACATTGCTTAATAACAAGCACATGTTGTTGCTGCATTACATGTTCTTATACTGATTGATTGTGATATCTGTTGAACATGTTTATGTATTTTGTTACATGTTCCTGTGTTGATTGATTGATATATATCTGGAACGCATTTACATGCTTTATGTGCTATGTGTTATGCATCATTTCATATGTTTTACTGCACATGTTTTAAAGCTGAAAATCACAAGCACTTTTATGAACTTATTCTTGTGCGATAAAGTAATAGTACAGTCGATTACATTACTAATGGATTCGACTTTGCTAAAATCTTTGTACAGACTTTGAGAACCAGTGCTATGTGTTATTTTGAGAAGAAAAGAATTTCAAAACGTTTTACAACTTGATAGTCGAATATGTGTGCTACACATTCGACTGTATTTGTTGTCTGATTTGGAATTATGTTATGCTCTTGCACTCTAACGGCTATATTTTTGAAAGTTAGTTGAGCATGATGACTTAGTCAACTGTAATAAATGTGGTTTGTTTTTGGTTGACTGAAAGCTACTAAGTTGACTGATCTGTTATAACTGTCATAATTCAGTTGACTGAATTAGTAGCGTATTCAACTGAGAAATCATCTGACTAACAGAAATCTATAAATAGACTTAACACGAGTCTGTTAAGGGACTTTTGATGAACTGACATTTTCACAATTCTGTTTCAGATTTCTCTTAGCTCCAATAATTATCCAAGAAGACAGTGGTGATCTTTCTTGAAAGAGATTCAAAGAGGAGATTATACTGCGCATTCATTGTCTGATCAATATCTGCACAAGAAGGTGTTCTGTCATTGATCGTGAAGGCGTGGCATCCTATGAAGACTGCTGGAATTGATTGTGTGGCTTGGCATCCGTGAAGATTGCTGGTTGTTGACCTGTTGATTGTAGGGGATAGTACACTTTGAGGATTGTTCAAAATGGTGTTGGCAGATTGCAGAAGAGGGGATTCTTACTGCAAGTCTTGCTGGTTTATTGCCTATATTTTGGTTTTGGGTTAGAGAGGAGATTTATATTTTTGATGTGGAGGTCTTCTATAGATTCCTTGTTGTAAAAACTGCAACCATTATAGTGCATTTGCTTCCTAGGTTGGGAGGACTAGAGCTGTCAAAATGGGTCACAACCCGCGAGCCAACCTGGCCTACCACGGGTTCGGTCCGTGTTGGGTTTGAAAAAATTGATTTTTTTTATACGGGTGTTAACACTCTGGCAAGTGTACCAGATTGTTTCAAGTAATATAATTGGTAAACCTAATATCGTTCTTCCCAAAGGACTCGCAGGCCTTATCGTTTGTGCAAATTGAAATCGTAAGACTTGTAAAGAGAAATTAATTGGTTTGGATGCAAGAAACAAAAAGTAAACATGCAAATGCGATTGATTCAATTGACGAGAAAAAGACTATGGATGAATGGAGTTGTTGGGGTTTACAATTTCATCTTATTCGCTCTCTCTTATCCACTCCTCTTATTTAATTCGCTTTGTTATCTAATTATCATGCAAACTTTCTTAGTCTACCCTTAACCTGATCCCTCGGCGAAAAGAGCCTATTAATAAGTACTGGCTTGCTATCCCTAGCCTCCCCTAGTAATTAATAATGCATTATAAACGGAAGCGAAAACAATTGATCGTCCTACCCCCCTATCCCTAGGTGGTATTGCTTAATCAAGGAATTTCCCCCAGTTCATGACAGTATCGTACGTTTCCGTATCAATAAAGACAAACAACAATTATCGAATGAGTTAAACGCTGAAAACATTAAGCGCAAGTGAGAAACCTAATAATTGATAATCAAAGCATACAACAAGCATATAAATAAATAAGAGTTTCAATAAAAGAGAGTTTCAAAAGATTACATTGTTCCCCAACAACAAAAGGGTTTAGTTCACCATTGTCATGGTGAAACTAGATGAAAAATGATGGAAGAATGGAAAAACAAACCCTAGATTGGATAAAAAGGAGCCTAAGCATCGAAGAGATCTTCTCCATGGAGCTAAAACTAGGTCTGGCCGCCCCCTCTTGTCAAAAGAATACATCTAAACTTGCACTAGGGCTATTTATAGCTGAGGAGCGTCACAAAATTTAGGCCCAAGCCCAGCAGAAAACCGTCCGACGTCACACTTTGGCGCCCCACGGTTTCCCCTTAATCGCGCCACCGCCCGGCGGTTTGCCTCGTACCGCAAAACCGCCTGGCTGCACCGCCTGGGCGCTAGATAGTGGCTGCCCCTCGCTTTTGGCCGCCCAACGTTGGATTCTGGCGTTGGGCGGTTCCTAGACTCTTCTTTTCTTCATGTTTCTTCTTCTTTATTGAGTCTAAGACCTTCCATCTTTAATCCATTTTTCATATTCATCAAAAATGTTGCAAAACAAGCATAATATCTGTAGAAACAACTTTTGACTCTCAACTGACTCAACTTACGTGTTTTGCTTGATTCTAAGCTCATTCTAAGCCTTGAAGGTTGTATTTTAACCTCAAATGAAGCATGAAAATAACTGTTTTTCAACCGTTATCACAACCCCAAACTTAGAACTTTGCTTGTCCTCAAGCAAACAAAACAAAACTTGGCTTTCCACTTTTTCATCCAATAGTTCAACACTCTTAACATTTATGACAAAAACTACTCAATTTCAGATTTTCAGTGGAATCAAATCAAGATGCATGCATGCTTTCAATTCAATTCAGTTCACATGATAACATATTTCTCAACAGATGTTACATTTATGAATGATCAATCCACTAAGCAAAAATGTAAGCATGAAATTTATCAATTCTCAACAAGCAAGTGTTTCACTCAATAACTCAAGTGTTTAGGATGACACTCCAACTCTCTATTATTCACAGGTCACATGAAACAAAATTGCCATTCATCTAAAACAATCAAAATCTTCACATGCAAATGCCATCATAAGGACTTTTCTAAGGCTTGTATTGAGGCTGGGCTAACAAGAAAAATTGGTTTTTCTGGAATGCAAAATCCTTGAGTTAAGAGAGCTATAATAAAATTCAAAGTTTAAGCACAACTCTCTATCTCACCAATCTCACTTATTCCCAACTTCTCCCCTTTTCTTTTTGTCGCAACCGGAATCGCGACGGGACAACAATCCAAAAAGAAAACGAGTTTGAAAAAGAGATTTGGAGTCGCCACCATAGTTTATTCTGGACAACTACGGAAAAACCATAAAAAATAAGACACGGTCCACGAAAACCAGATTCTGGGTTCGGGAGTCGGTTACGTGTAGGGAAGGTATTAGCACCCTACAACGTCTGTCCTAAGGCAGTACCTTTAATCAAATACACGAATGTGATGTGGTTTTCAAAATGTTTAACTGTCCCCAAAAACAGACACTATAAAGAAACAAAACATACTTTTTAGTTTTTTTTGAAAGAGAAATCAGGGTTACGTAGTTCTTTAAATTGTTTTGAAAATTTGTTTGAGAAATTGTTTAAGGGTAATTTGGATTTTGGGAAAGTGAAGATTTTTTATAAAGAAGAAAAAAAATTTCAGCATAAGACCGACGCGAATGGTCGCACGTGTGCTTAAACCTTTCAAAATAGTTTTTGTTTATTTTTAAAGAAGAAGAAAAAGGGTTTCAACACAAGGCTGATGTGAATGGTTGCACGTGTGCTTAAACCTTTTAAAATAATTTTGTGTTTATTTTTAAAAGAAGAAGAAAAAGGTTTTACACACAAGGCTGACGCGAATGGTCGCACGTGTGCTTAAACCTTTTAAAATAATTTTGTGTTTATTTTTAAAAGAAGAGGAAAAAGGTTTTCAACACAAGGCTGACGCGAATAGTCGCACGTGTGCTTAAACCTTTTAAACATTTTTTTTATATTTTTTTTATAAAAGAAGAAAAGGTCTCAGCACGAGGACGATGCGAGCGATCACACACGTGCTTAAACCTTTAAAACATTTTTTTTTGTGGTTTTTAATATTTAAATAAGAGTAGATAAAATAAAATAAAATAAATAGGTAAATAGCAAGATGAAACTAAAAAGTAAAAATAAACTAAAAAGTTAAGTGATAAAGTAAAAATAATAATAATAATAATAATAACAATAATAATAATAATAACAATAATAAATGAAAAAGGTTTGGTGGTGCCTAGACAAGAAGAGGGGTGTTCAAACCAATTTATAAGCAGTTTGGGCTTAAGCCCAAGTGGAAATGGGGTGAAAATGTGAACAAAGTGGGTGCAGCAAAGTTTTTTTTTTGTTGAATGCATGGGATTGAGCCCAAAGAGATGGGGTGCGAGAGTGAGAAATAAGAGGTGCGTGTAGGAAAGAAATAGGTTTTTTATTTTATCATTTTCATTTTTTTTTTTAAAAAGGGAAGCTGGATCAGAAACATTGGCCCAAGGCCTTTTCGTTCCTCAGCTCAGGAAACCCTCAGGGGTTCTCACCAATCTCTCTCACTCTTCCATTTCATCCAACACCTACAAGACTCAAGCCTCTGAACGAAGAAACCCTAGAGGCATTCACCTCCACAGCTCACGCCCTCGCCGCTGCCTCCGTTCAAACGGCCGACCACTGTAACGGGTCGTCCACGGTGTCGCCGACGCCTTCATCGGAAGGAACACCGCCGGTTGCGCCGGACCACCATCTTGCATCTTCTTCTTCGCTCGAAACCGGCCCCAACTCCGAGATCTAGCCGTTCTCGCCATTGCCAACGAAACCCACGACCACAAGTCGTGAGCCAAGGCCGCATCGGTGACGCTGCTCGCCGCCAGAGTCGTCGCCGGTCGTCGGGTCTTCTCTGCTTCTTCTCTTCTTCGCGCGCGAGCTCTCGCCTTCCTCCCTAGAACACCGGCGGCTCGAACAGGGATACCACCAGCGCCACGAACCACAGCCATAGTTGTCGCCGTTCGTCACACCCAACCACCGCTTCTCGGGCCACGAACAAAACCAACCACTGTCGACGAAACTGGCCACCATTGTCCTCGCCGGAATTCGCTTCCACATCAGCGCCGCCGACACCACTCTCCTCCTCTTCCATTCGAGAGTCCTTTTCCTCCAATGCCAAACATCTCCAGCAACACCATCGCCGGTGTCAAGGACAAAAGCACCTTTCCTTCTCTTCTTCTCATTTCCTTTTGAACGTTGTTCTGTTGATTGATGTTTCTTCTACTGGGATTGGAAATGGTGAGGGTGTGTTGTGTGCGTGTGAGTAAGAGCGTGATGGGCGTTGATTTAATCTAATTAACGTTGTAGCATAGCAACATTGAGAGAGAGGCTAATCTGATGGCATTTTGTGTTGCAGGCCAAAGATTGTTGTGTTGATGTTTTGGAAATTGGGGTCATTGAGCATGGAATTCGAAGTGTCAATCTGGTATCCCCGATTGAAGTTACTGGGTATAGCAGTTATTTCAGAGACGAGCGGGTATAGAATTTGGGATTTGATTTGTTCATGTTGTTTGATAGAGGTAGAAGATGGTCTGCTAGAGAGGAGAAAAACTACCTCTGTTGCCTATTTTTATATGAAAACTGCTTCTGCTTACCTTTAATTTTTATTATGCATTTTCTAGATGCTAAAGGGTGTTGAAGTTCTAATGTTGAGGAAATATACGTTATTTTCTACTGTTATCTATACTAGACGAATCTTGCAAGCATTGAAGCCATGTTTTTTGTTGAAGTCATGATTAACAGAGGATACCATAAAGCAGACAAACACGACATTCATATCTAACAGATGAACATGCATTCACATAACACCAAGAGCTTAGATATGGAAACTTACCTTCGCAGCTTTACAATAACTTCGCTTTTTGATTCTAGCTCCCTCTTTCTTGATTGAAATTCCTTTTGGTTATCTAATACTCTTGCAGGCACAAGAAGATAAAATGGGAGGTTCACGGTTGACCACCAAGGTGAAGGCAAATCAGTTCTCCTTCTTTCTCTCGTGGTGATGGTGTTGGGAGTGAGTGGAGTAGAGAAAGTCTAGAGCCCCAAAAAAGGATTCTCTGTTGTTGTTGAGTGAGTGTTATTGAGTGAGTGGTGAGTCTCCAAATGCTCGAGCTCCGTTGGTGAGGTGCTCAAGGTAAGTGCTGGTTGGTGTCTAGGCTCTGGTTTCTTAGTATCTTGAAGAAGATGGAATCGCTATGTGTTTGTGGACGAAGAGAGAAAAAAAAAATTAGTACAGGATTGTGGAAAGGATTCCGTATTGTTGAGTGAGTACTCCGTGAATGATAGATGGTTTTCTCTCCCCCTTTTCATCTTGTCCTTCTCCCCTATTTCTACGGAAGTCAACTTTCTTCGTCACTCTGCTCGACAGGATCACTGAGGATCAAGAGTCACCTGCCAAAGCCGCCCGCCGAAGCCGTCACCTTGGTCAAACGCCATTCCCTTTGAAGTATAGTCACTGGCAGAAAACCACGGTGCACAGGGCTTTTTTCCAGAAAACGAAAATTGGTTGCGTGTAGAAATGTTGACTGTTGTGTATTGCAGGACATAAGGCGTCGTATGAAGGAAAGGTTAGGAATATGGGGAGGAAGACAAGACTCCTATCCCAAAAAGCGAGTGTACTTGACTACTGCGTTTCTTCTCTTTTCTTTTTTTTCTTTTTTTTGTTAGTTTGTGTTTTTTCTTCCTTTTTTTTATTTTACAATACCTTTTTTTTAATTTGAAATATAAGAAAAAGGAGAAAATAAATAATAAAAGAAAAAAAAGGGTGAAAAATACAATAAAAACAAATAAGTAGAAAGAAAGAAAAAATGAATAATAAATAAATAAATAAATAAATAAAGAAAAAATAGAAGAGAAACAAAAATAACAAAGGTAAGAGATACAAGAAGAAAGATAAAGAAGAAATAAAATAAAATAAAAATAAAGAAACTGAAAATAAAATAAGATAAAAATAAAAATAAAAATATAATAAAATAAGATAAAATAAAAAACAAATTTTTTTTCTTTTAGACATTTTTATTTAACTATCCGGACGAAATTTGGTATTGACACTTTTATTTTCACATTGAACTTATTTTCCATGCTTTTCTTCTCTTCTTTTCTTTTTCTCATGCAATTTTCTTTCTTCACAATTGAGCTCAATGCTTTCCAATTGCCTTCCAATTTCCCCCATACAATCCCAAACTTGAACCTTGTCAACACATACAATTAAGCTCAACCCAACTCAAGGTAAATAATTTCAAGCCAAGGGTTCTCATCCTGTTTAAGGTTAAGGTTCAAAAAGGGAATAGTATTTGAAGCACTTTGGGTGAAAAATTTGGCTAGAGAAGGGTTGTCAAAAATGGCCTTGATCATATGACATTCACATGCAATTCAATCAATCATCAAGATTAAGGTAAAATCATTCATGTTTTCCAGTGAACAATACATAAAATAATGAAAACTCTGGAGCTCAATACCTCACACAGCATGCTTTCTCCCACATCATTCATTTATACATCCTGCTTAGCATCATAACCACAATCATAATTCATCACACATCTGTTCACATTGCTAGTGAACTTTGTCACTTGGATATCAATATGCAACACAACTCAATTATCATTCACATCCAATCATCATCAAATAGATTTATCATGCATGTCATTCAGTCAAACATTGTCAAACAAGTCTTCAAGCCAAGCATAAACACTTAAAATAAAATGCTCCTATACTACAAATTGAAAGTACAAAAGACAAAGAAAAATTCTTGTCCAAGTGCTGGCATCCATCAGAAGATGCCCTCAATACACGTCCTCATCTGAGTCATACTCATCCTCATCCTGGGCATCCTCAAAGTCCTCATCCTCCTGGTCATCATCCTGTCCACCTGAGGCTCCAGCTACTGTAGACCCACTGCCATGTACCTGCTCTTGAGGCCAAGCCATCGCACTATGGAACTCGTCCATAGTCCACTTATGCATTGGTGGCTGATTATATAGTCCTACAATCATCTCAGTAGTGGCCCCCTGCCCTCTGTGAAGAGACTCCATCCTCGCCTCCATCATGGACATGTACATGTCCCTCATCTGAAAAGGCTCTGGCTGTTGTGCTGGGGATCTCCTAGGCGTCTCCTAGGTGCCGCTCCTGCTGCACCTGCCTCTGCACAGTACTGATGATAATAAGCTGCATTAATGGCATTCCTAGGTCTCTCATATGGTGGAACTGCAGTGTCCACCCCAGCGTGCCAACACAAAAAGGTGATTAGAGATGGATGCCCCAATGGTGTCCTGCTACTTCCTCTAGTAGCGGAGCTCTGTATCTCATCAGCAATGATGTTGCCGACGTTTTCGTCCATCTGCCTCAGCATGCAGTAGATGAGAATGATCCTATGCATCTTGATGTCGGAGATATGGGAGCACGGTTGGATGTTGGCATGAGTGAATGCCATCCAATATTTTGCCAAAGGCGTCAAGTCTAACCTCTTAATGTTAACCGGTGCTCCATTAGGATTAGCCTGAAAATGCCTTCTAGGGAGACACATAACTGATAACGGTCTAAAAACCGTTATTTCCATGCTTAAATTTGATATTAAAACACACCCTTTATGACTTAGAATGAGCTTAAAATCAAGTAAAACACTTAGTTGAGTCATGCGAGAGTCAAAAGTTGGTTTCCTTGGTTTTATGCTTTGTTTCCCTTGATTTTGTAGGTTTTTTGGAATGAATTGGAAGAAAGGTTGAAGTGTTAAATGGTTGGAGTGCTGTAAAGTCAACCAGAATCCAGAAAAGTCAACTAGTCAACGAGAAAAGTCAACCAGTCAACCAGAAAAGTTGACCAGAGCGCTGAGCGGTCTTGTGATTAGACGGAAACCGCTGAGCAGTCATTTTAGGCGCTTGGGCGGTTGTCTGTTTTTATATTTTGGATTCTGAGATCTTTCTGTTATCTTTTTGGCTAATATATAGCCCTAGTGCGAATCCATATGTAATTCTTTTGGTAGAGAACAAAGTCCACGACAGCTTTACACCTTTGGAGGAGATTTCTTGGATGCTTAGGCTCCACTTTATCAATTCTAGGGTTTGCTTTTCCATTCTTCCATTTAATTCATCTAGTTTCACCATGATTCTGGTGAACTAAACCCTTAGTTGTTGGGGAACAATGTAATCTTTTGAAACTCTCATATATTGAAATTCTTGTTTACTTTATATGCTTGCATATGCTTGATTTATCAATTGTTGGGTTCTTTAGCTTTGCTTAATGCTTTTACCGTTTAACTCATTCGGTAGATGTTGGTTGTCTTTATTGATACAGGGACTACAGTAATGTCATGAACTGGGGAGAATTCCTTGATTATGTTAACACTTCCTAGGGATAGGGGTAGGACGATCAATTGTATTTTGCTTCTGCTCATTATGCATTATTAGTTACTAGGGCAGGCTAGGGATAGCAAGCCGGTAATTAGTAATAGGCTCTTTTCACCAAGGGATTGGGTTAAGGGTAGACCAAGAAAGTTTGCATGGCAATTTGATAAATAAGCAAAGTAAATAAGAATAGTAGATATATGGGGGTGGATAAGATGAAATTTTAAACCCCAACAACCTCATTCATTCATAGTTTCTCTTAGTCAATTGAATTCTTGCATTTGCATGTTTATTTCTGTTTTACATTTAAACCATTAAAATTATTTTCTTTTACTCAAGTCTTAAACAATTTGTTTACACGAAAAATGAGGCCTTAAGAGTCCTCTGGGAAGAACGATATTGGGATTACCGATTTTTATTACTTGATACGATCTGGTACACTTGCCAGGGGTTTAACAAGTTTTTGGCGCCGTTGCCGGGGACTCTTGGTTTAACTTTTTCGAATAGTGTAAATTGATTAAATTTGACTTGATTTTATGTTTATTTTTATTTTTGTTCTAATAAATGTTTTCTAGGATTTTGTGCCTAAAGTTTGCAGGATGCAGTACAGACAAGAATTTGATTATATGGGCACTCAATTCTACCAAAATAATTTCAACCACTGGTGGGAACCTCACTCATACATGGATCAAAGCCAATCTGGGCAAGCTGATAAGCAACAAATGATTCCACTTAAGAAAAATACAAATTCTGATGAACTTCTTAAGAGGATCATGAATTTGGAAGTATACCATGTCAGAAACATAGAGGAGAGTGTAAAGAATGACGAATTTTTTCCACAGGGCATGTATACAAGATTTTCTTCTCATAGAAGCATGGAAGAGATGCAACAATATCAGTGGTAGCAAAAATTCTCTTTACCAATAGAAATATGGGAGTATGATCAACAACTATGTCATCAGATAGCTGATGTGACAGAACAAGTCAAAAGCCTTAGTGAAAAGTTCGACAAATTTTTGGAGAAGTACGATTCTAAGAGCTATGAAGTTACCTTCAGGAATTTGGAGACACAAATTGATGAGGTTTTTGATGAGGACAAGATAGAAGAGATAGAAACAGAAAAGGTTGTTGCTGAGGAGAAGATGGATAAAGAAAAGATAGAAGAAGAGGTTGTAAAATTGAAAGAAAGGGAGTATGAAAAACCCTTGCCCTATCAAAAGACATATTCTACAAGCGAAAAAGAAAAGCAGTTGGAGCGATGTATGGAAATTTTTAAGAAGTTGGAAATAACCATACCATTTTCTGAAGCACTTCAGCAAATGCCCTCATATGCGAAATTTTTGAAAGAACTTCTCATGAAGAAAAGGAAGTATATTGAGAAGGAAAGTATTGAGGTGCAAGGAAATTGCAGTGCAGTCATACAGAGAACATTACCTCCTAAATTACAAGATCCAGGGAGCTTTACCATTCAAGTGGTTGAAAGAAAAAAGAAAAATAGAAAATGTGGAAAAATAAAAAAGGAAATAAAAAGAGGAAAAAAGAGAAAGTTAGAGGAGGAGAAGAGTGAGAAAAAGAGGAAGAGAGGAAACAAGAAAGGATCATATGAAAAACCTCTTCCTCATTCAAAGAAGTATCATAGGAAGAAAATGAACTTCAAGTGCTTTATGGAGATCTTCAAGAAATTGGAGATTAAAGCTCCTATGATGGGGACATGGAAACAGGTGCTTGGTGTTATCAACTTTCTGAAGAAATTCAGCAGGAAGAAGAAGAAGAAAAGAATATCAAGCAAAGGGAGTATCAACACCTACTGATGGGTGTTTGAACTCTACCGGGTCAAGCTAATGACGTTAAAAGAGCGCTTATTATGAGGCACCCTAGTGATTGTTGTGCATTAATTTTCTTTTACTTGGACTTGTAAATATTGGTATTTTCGAACAATTTTTGGGTAGCATCTACTAAGGGATGCTAAATTTTATGTATCTATTGAAGGATACAGGAAGGTACACCTACTGATGGGTGTTGGAAGGATTTGCACTTACTGATAAGTGCTAAATAGGTTTGGGTTAGGCTCGTGACATTAAACAAGCACTATTGGGAGGCAACCCAGGTTTCTTTTACTTTTGCACTTTGAATCCTTAGAGTAGGTTGAATTTTGTTGAGTAGTGTAGGATTGATGAACTTGGCTTGTATACTGCTTCTGATGATGGTTTGACATATAAAATGCATGATGAGTTATTTGATGATGATTGAATGTGGATGATGGTTGAGACTGTTTTGCATGTTGATATCCAGGTTAATGGTTCACTAACTGTGTGGACAGATGTGTAGTAATTTATGATTGTGATTGTGATGCTAAGCAGGATAAATGAATGATGTGTGAGAAAACATGTTGTGTGAGGTCTTGAGCTCCAGAGTTTTCACTAATATAGGTACTGTTCACAGGGAATCATGAATGATATTGCCTTAGTCTTGATAATTGATTGATTTTCATGCTTATGTTATATGATCAAGGCCATGTTTGGAAGCCCTTATTTAGCCAAATTTTCACCCAAAAAGTTTAAAATTTTATACCCCTTTTGAACCTTAGCCTTAAACAGGATGAAAACCCTTGATTTGAAATTATTTATCTTGAGTTGGGTTGAGAATAATCATATGTGATGAAAAGGTTCAAGTTTGGGGTTGTATGGGGAAAATTGAAAGGCAAAAGAAAAGCATTGAGCTCAAGTATTGAAAAGAAAAGAAAAAGATGAAAGATGAGCTCAATGTAAAATTAATGAAAAGGGAAGAAGTTGGGAATGAGTGAAATTGGTGACAAAGAGAGAGTTTAAACTTGAACCTTTTCAATGATGAAATAGTTCGCTTAACTCAAGGATTTTGTGATCCAGAAAAACCAATTTTTCTTGATAGTTCAGCCTCATTACAAGCCTTGGAAAAGCCCTTGTGATGGCATTTGCATGAAAAGATTTTGGTTGTTTTAGATGAATGGTAATATTGTTGTATGTGACATGTGAATAGTAGAGAGTGGAGTGACCTCTTAAACACTTGAGTGATTGAGTGAAACACTTGCTTGGTGAGAATTGTTGAAATCCATTTTTACATCTTTGCTTAGAGGATTGATCATTCATAAATAAAAAATCTGGTGGGAAATATGTGATTATGTGAATTGAAATGGATTGGAAGCATGCATGCATCTTGATTTGATTCCACTGAAAATCTGAATTGAAAAATTACTTGTTGTGAAGAAAAGGATTTTTGAAAAGTGTTAAACTATTTGATGAAAAAGTGGAAAGCCAAGTTTTGTCTTATTTGCTTGAGGACAAGCAAAGTTCTAAGTTTGGGGTTGTGATAACGGTCTAAAAATAGTTATTTTCATGCTTAAATTTGATAGTAAAACATACCCTTTATGGCTTAGAATGAGCTTAAAATAAAGTAAAACACTTAGTTGAGTCATGCGAGAGTCAAAAGTTGGTTTTCTTGGTTTTATTCTATGTTTCCCTTGATTTTGTAGGTTTTTTGGAATGAATTGGAAGAAAGGTTGAAGTTTTAAATGGTTGGAGTACTGTAAAGTCAACCAGAATCCAAAAAAGTCAACCAGTCAACCAGAAAAGTCAATCTGTAAACCAGAAAAGTGGACCAGAGCGCTGAGCGGTTCACCAGGGCGCTGAGCGGTCAGTTTTTGGCGCTGAGCGGCAGTTTTGGGCGCTGAGCGGTCTTGCGATTAGAGGGAAACCACTGAGCGGTCATTTTAGGCGCCTGGGCAGTTATTTGTTTTTATATTTTGGATTCTGAGATCTTTTTGTTATCTTTTTGGCTTATATATAGCCCTAGTGTGAATCGAAATGTAATTCTTTTAGCAGAGAACAAAGTCCACAACAGCTTTACACCTTTGGAGGAGATTTCTTGGATGCTTAGGCTCCACTTTATCAATTCTAGGGTTTGCTTTCCATTTAATTCATCTAATTTCACCATGATTATGGTGAACTAAACTCGTAGTTGTTGGCAACAATGTAATCTTTTGAAACTCTCATATATTGAAATTCTTGTTTACTTTATATGCTTGATTTATAAATTGTTGGGTTCTTTACCTTTGCTTAATGCTTTTACCGTTTATCTCATTCGGTAGATGTTGTTTGTCTTTATTGATACGAGGACGTATAGTAATGTCATGAACTGGGGAGAATTCCTTGATTATGTTAATACCGCCTAGGGATAGAGGTAGGACGATCAATTGTATTTTGCTTTTGCTCATTATGCATTATTAGTTACTAGGGGAGGCTATGGGAGTAATCTCCTCATAATCTCTGCTCCAAATTCAGGGGCCAAATCAGGAATGAAGTTAGCCCTCCTTTCCATGTGTAATCTCCTCTCCTGCACAGTTGCATAGTGTTCTTCATGCTTTCTGGAGAGGAACCTATGAGAGTAAAATCCTTGTGGCCTTTCAGGCTCCTTCCTCTTGCTGCCAGTATTTCTCCCCCTTCTTGATGCTGATGCCATTCCTACATAAGATATAATTCAAAACAAACCACAGGAATTCATCATTAGAAGTTAACACATCATCAATCAATTCCATACTATTTATAGTTCAATACTGATGGTAAAACAGGGTCCCCTCAGTATCCCTGTACCAAAATCAAGCATCCAACAAACATTGCAGCAAACCGCCTAGCGTCCAAGGAGACCGCCCGGTGGTATGCTTCAAATTGTAACACCGCCTAGCGTCCAACAATACCGCCCGGCGGTACTCTAGGGTTTCGAAAGGAAACTTTTCTAAACCACCCTAGTCTCCACTCAAACACTAATTTCATCAATCCAGACAACATCCATGCAAGTTAATCGGTTTAAACAGTTCATATTTCATCAATTCGTGCATGGAAATCAAAAACCTCATGAATCATGTTCCTAAGCATGTTCTTCAACAAATTTCAAAAATAGAAACCTAAAAATGAAATTGTACAACTCACTTCAGTGGAGATGTTATATGCTTGTAAGAAATCCTCCAATTGATGATGAAAAGCTCCTAATGCACAACTTTCACCAAAACCCCCAAATTTTTGATAAGAAACTAGGTTTTTGTGAGTGGGTGGTAAGAAAATGAGGGAAAATTTCTTTAGAAACCATTTTGAAAGTGCAAATTGGGTGCTGAGGCTAAAGAAGACCGCTTGGCGAAATGCAAAGGAGGGGAGTCAAGTGCAGAACACTTAAAACCGCCCAGCTTTTAAAGAGCTTGGGTTAGGTTTTTCGCTGCCACCGCCCGGTGGTAAAATGCACCGCCCGGCGGTGAGCGGTAATTTCTCACCCCTTTCTTTTTGCTTTGCTTTTACGCAATTCCTCCCTGTAGCACCTGATTTTTGCCTTCAATTTTTCAATTACAAATCTTTCCCTTCTCAAATGTACATATAAACCTATGATGCACTTAAAACAGAGTTTAAAAACCAATAAACGATCAACTAGGTTGCCTCCCAGGTAGTGCTTGTTTAACGTCATGAGCCTGACCCAAAAAGTTAGCATCCCTCAGTAGATGCTACCCAAAAATTGTTCAAACACCAGAAACAAATACAAGTTCAAAAAGAAAAAAAAACCTACGACTAATGTTTTACAACAAAATAAATTGACTCAGCAACATCACGTGTTATCTTTTGTGTTGGTGTCTCCAGTACACTAGATCCTCCGCTTTCTTCTATCCACTCGTTTGGTATGTCTACTATATGGTGCTTCAATCTCCATCACCCCTTTCTCCTTCAGCTCTTTTAATACCCACTCCCTCCTCTTATATTTCACTTTACTTCTCGGTCAGAATGAGTCTTCTTTCGATTCTGGATGAATAGTTCTTCCTTCTTTACTCATAGGTACTTGCAAAACATTACAGTTGTCAGTATAATCAGTACCTGATATGCTATCTTCATATTCAGCTTCTCTCCTTGACTTCTCATGTCTGTTTTTTTTTTACTTTGACCTCATTCTCCTCATAGCCAGTTTAAAGAAGCGAATAGTCTTGGTCTCTCATCATTATTCTTCTATCATAGACACTAATAAGCATATTTGAACTTTCCATCAAGGGTCTTCCCAAAATCACAGAAATCTCTTCATCAGTTTCCATGTCCATGACAATGAAGTCTACTAAAAACTCTAGCTGCTCCACTCGCACTATAACATCTTCCACCATACCAAGTGGTACTTTTATGGAACCATCCGCCATCGTCACATTAAGATCAGACGGTTTCAATACTAGCCCTCTGATTTTTTTCAAGAAATCCTTGGGTATCATATTGATGCTTGCTCCCGAATCTATCATGGCTTCTACATCAAAATCATTCAGAACACATGATAGTGTTAAGCATCCTGGATCTTTTACCTTCGGCGGATGATTCCTCTTCTGACGTTGAATAACAGGATCCTCTTCTTCATCAGTGAGTTCAATTTAATCTTCGAGGTTGTATTTAATTCTTTCGGAATAGGGATGGATCTGTTGATTTGTTGAAGGTATTACAGTCATTCGGTTAAAAATTTCTCTAAACGTCCCATTATGACTACTTTCTCTTCTCGTTTCTGCTTCACCTCCACTAGTATCAAACTCAATGATTTCTTCTTCTTTCTCACTTTCTTCTTTTTCATCTTCACTGCTTTTCTGGTCATTGAATTCATCAGCACTCATCATCTCTTCGTCTTCTTCTTCGCTGCTTTCAAAGTTAATTGGTTCCACTTTTGCCTTCCTTTTATCTCCTTTCAAAATAGCTTTGCACTCTTCTTTAGGGTTGACATCAGTGTTAGCCCTAATCTGATTCTTCTCAGTGGTTTCTATCCTTTTAGACTGTTGGCCAATCTACGACTCCAATAATCTAAAGTTGGCTTGATTATTGTTTAGTTGAGACTCATATCCTTTGAAAAAAATTATCAAATCTGTCACTTAAGCCTCTAACAGTCTCTGTCAAGCTGCTCACCTTCTGCCATAAAGGTGACAGTTGTTGCTGCCGGAAGCTTCCTACTTGCCCAGAAGAATTATTCTGATTTTGTCCAATGCTCGGGTGGTTCTTCCAACCTTGGCTAGAATTGCCTTGGTTAGCGTTACCTTGCCTGTATTGGAATTGATTTCCCATGTAGTTGACTTCTTACTGCATTTCTTCGGGAAAAGCAAGTATATATGAGGTCTTGTCAAACCCATGGACTGGGGTCTTCCTCAATAGGCCTTTAAATTTGTCCCAAGCTTGTCCAAGAGTTTCTTCCATTCCTTGCTTAAATGAAGAAATTTCCAACTTCCCTTGATTGATCTTTGTCTGCGGAAAGAATTTAGTGACAAATTGTTTTGCCACAGCCTCCCAATTTCTGAAAATACCTTCTGCAAATGAATGCAACCAATCTTTAACGTTTCCTCCATAAGAGAAAGGAAAAAAGCTGAGTCTGACCTTGTCATCCGAAACTCCGTTCATCTTGACGGTATTGCAAATTTCACTAAAAATAGTCAAATGATTATAAGGATTCTCATTTGACAACCCGTGAAATTGGTTGCTCTGTTCTAGCTGGATGAGTGTAGGGTTCATCACCATGTTTGTTGCATTACCTGCTGGTATGGCTATACTGTTGAAATGCAAAGGACCTACTGTGTTTGATGCGTCCCCTAGTGTGCGTCTTGGTGGAAGTTGGTTCGCCATCTCCTCTATGCCCTGTGCAAAAGTCTCTAGTGAAGATTGCAGAAGTCGTTCAGGAGAAGAAAAATTTTGACATGCAGGACGTCTAATTTTCCTTCTTCTCCAGTCTGATAGCCCTTCTAGAAGAGGTTGCTGGTTCTTTTTACTTCTAGTGTGTATTGTTTACTGCATACACAAGGAAAAAAAACCCTACAAGCACTTTTATAGAAAAATAAATAAAAAAAAACAAAATTTAACCAAAACAAAATATAAACAATAATTACAAACAAGTCAAATGTCAGTCAATTCACACTACTTGAAAAAGTTAAACCACGAGTCCCCGACAATGGTGCCAAAAAATTGTTAACACTTTGGCAAGTGTACCAGATCGTTTCAAGTAATATAATTGGTAAACCCAATATCGTTTTCCCCAAAGGACTCGTAGGCCTTATCGTTCGTGCAAATTGAAATCGTAAGACTTGTAAAGAGAAATTAATTGGTTTGGATGCAAGAAACAAAAAGTAAACATGCAAATGCGATTGATTCAACTGACGAGAAAAAGACTATGGATGAATAGAGTTGTTGGGGTTTACAATTTCATCTTATTCGTTCTCTCTTATCTACTCCTCTTATTTAATTCGCTTTGTTATCTAATTATCAAGCAAACTTTCTTAGTCTACCCTTAACCTAATCCCTCGGCGAAAAGAGCCTATTAATAATTACTGGCTTGCTATCCCTAGCCTCCCCTAGTAATTAATAATGCATTATAAACGGAAGAGAAAACAATTGATCATCCTACCCCCTATCCCTAGGCGGTATTGCTTAATCAAGGAATTTCCCCCAGTTCATGACAGTACCGTACGTTCCCGTATCAATAAAGACAAACAACAATTATCGAATGAGTTAAACGATAAAAGCATTAAGCGCAGGTGAGAAACCCAATAATTGATAATCAAAGCATACAAAAAGCATATAAATAAATAAGAGTTTCAATAAAAGAGAGTTTCAAAAGATTACATTGTTCCCTAACAACAAAAGCGTTTAGTTCACCATTGTCATGGTGAAGCTAGATGAAAAATGATGGAAGAATGGAAAAACAAACCATAGATTGGATAAAAAGGAGCCTAAGCATCCAAGAGATCTTCTCCAAGGAGTGAAAACTAGGTCTGGCCGCCCCCTCTTGTCAAAAGAATACATCTAAACTTGCACTAGGCCTATTTATAGCTGAGGAGCGTCACAAAATTTAGGCCCAAGCCTAGTAGACAACCGCCCGGCGTCACACTTTGGCGCCCGGCGGTTTCCCCTTAATCGCGCCACTGCCCGGCGATGAGTTGAACCACCCGACGGTTTGCCTCGTACCGTAAAACCGCCTGGCTGCACCGCCTGGGCGCCAGACAGTGGTTGCCCCTCGCTTTTGGCCGCCCAGCGTTGGATTATGGCGCTGGGCGGTTCCTAGACTCTTCTTTTCTTTATGTTTCTTCTTCTTTATTGTGTCTAAGACCTTCCATCTTTAATCCATTTTTCATATTCATCAAAAACGCTGCAAAACAATGCAAAACAAGCATAATATCTCTAGAAACAGCTTTTGACTTTCAATTGACTCAACTTACGTGTTTTGCTTGATTCTAAGCTCATTCTAAGCTTTGAAGCTTGTATTTTAACCTCAAATGAAGCATGAAAATAATTGTTTTTAGACCGTTATCAGCGGGTCAGATTTCAATTTGGCTCATTTAAACTCGGCTCATGCGGGTTGAACCCGTGGTGGGCCGGGTTGGCCCATCAACCCACTTACCTAATTTGTTTTTTAAATTTATTATTTTATTTATGAAACCCTAAAAAATAAATACTCTCTTCACTCATTGTGTACACCAAATTGTACTTTTTATTATTATTTTGAATTGTTTTCAGTTTAACATAATTTTTTGGGAGTGAAATTTGTTTAAATTTGAATATAGAAAATTTGTAAATTTTTTTATTTAACAAAATTATAATTAGATGGGCTAGTGAGCCAACCTGTTTACCCACCAACCCGTGGTGGGTCCAGCCAGGTTTAAATTTTTCTGGCTCGCTAATAAATGAGCTAGGTTGGGTTGGCTCCCTAAGTGACCAACCCATGGTGGGCTGGGCCGGGTTGAGCCGGGTTACCCGTTTTGACAGCTCTAGGAAGGACACTGGATGTAGGCATTGTTGGCCGAACCAGTATAAAAACCTGTGTTTGCATTTCTCTATCCCTTATCTTTTACATTATAGTCGACTTTATTCTTTACGCTGTCAACTACGTATTTTTCGCTGCATACATATTCTGATTGCTTGCATTTCAAGAAAGTTTAAAAAGCTTTAAGGCTTTGATTTCAAGATTGCGGAAAGAACTTGTTTTTGAAACAACACTAATTTACCCCCTTCTTGGTGAAGAAAGAAGCCAACCAGTTTTCCAACAATTGACACCACAGCTGGTTTTCATAAGATATTTGAAAAACTAGTCAACTCTATTTTTCTCTGATTTAGCTATACACCTGGGGATGGCTTCCTGTTTTCAAACTTTTGGTGAAGGTGCTTCAACAAATAGACCACCTCTGTTTGCTGGTGAAAATTATCCATTTTGGAAAACTAGAATGCAAATCTTTCTTGAATCGCAAGACAAAGGAATTTTGGATGCCACATTAAATGGACCTTTTGTGCCTACAAAAACTGTTGATGATAAAATTGTTTTAAAATCTTTTACTGAGTGGACTACTGATGAAAATAGAAAGGCTCAGTATGATGTTAAAGCTAGAAATATTATTTCCTCTGCACTAACTATTGATGAATTTTTCAGGATATCTCAATGCAAAACTTGAAAGGAAATGTGGGATGTCTTAGAGGTAACTCATGAAGGCACAAATGAAATAAAGAGAGCAAGAAATAATTCACTGATACAAGAGTATGAATTGTTTAGAATGAAAGCTGGTGAAAACATCTATGATGTGCAGAAACGATTCACTCACATTGTAAATCATCTCATGGCTCTCGGGAAAGTCTTTGATAAAGAAGAAATCAATATCAAGATTCTGAAAAGTCTGAACAAAAATTGGCAACCAAAAGTCACAACAATCTCTGAATCCAAAGATCTCACAATGATGAACATGGCTACCTTGTTTGGCAAGTTACGTGAACACGAATTGGAACTCGGTAGATTGAAGAGAAGAATAGCTTCAGCAAAAACACTATCTAGTGTTATGAGTGTGGAAAGGAAGGACACATCAAGCCTGATTGTCCTGAATTACAGTCGAAGAAGAAAGGAAAGAAAAGATTCCCTCAAGGCAAAAATCTAAAAAGAAAAGGAGCATACACTGCTTGGGAGAATACAAATTCTGAAAGCTCAAGTGATGAGGATGCTGATCAAGAGGAGGAATCCAACATTTGCCACATGGCTGGAACATCAAGTAATGACAACAACAATGATGTAGAATTTGAGAAGCTACCAATAGAAGAAAAGTATCAGCAACTAATTGAAACATTCAGAGAACTGCATGTTGAAGCCATGCGACTGCAGTATAAGGTAAATCGACTAAGCTCTGAAAGAAGAGATTATGATTATAGAATTAATAACCATGTTGCTGATTATGAAAAATTAGAAAAAGAATTAAATGAAGCTTTGTTATCTGCTAAGAATGTTAAGATTGAAACTGTTACAATAGATAAAATCTGTGAAAATTGTCCTGCACATATTGAAAAGATAGATTACTTAACTAGCACGCTAGCTAAGTTTACTCAAGGAAAAGACAATTTAGATGCTGTACTAAAATCATCTGGCAGAGATATTTACAGACAAGGAATAGGTTACAAAGCTCAATCTAGTAGAACCAATACTACGAGATTTATTGATTTAAGCAAACCTGCTAAGAATGCATGTTTCTATTGTAATTGTGTTGGTCATACTGTTAGAAATTGTTATTACAGAAATGTTTAAGTTCCTCAAAAATTATATGTTTGGAAACCAAAGGAACAAGTAACAAGGACTGACAATCATGGACCCAAAGTTAAATGGGTACCAGCAACCAAATCTTAATCTGTTTTCCAGGATACAAAGCTGATGCAGTGTGATCTCAAGGATGGATCAATCTAGATTAAAATCATTGTCTTCAGTATCTACAACTGTTAAAACTGTATCAATCTGCTGCATTATACTTAATATTGATTGGTGGTTGTTGTGTGATCACATAAATGTATTGTCTGATTGATTGATTGATTAATTGAGTGCAAAACTCTGTTTCATGTATCTTAGTTGACTGCTTTATTAATACATTCTACTATGGTCTGCAAGTGTTTTAAATTTCTATTTTTTAGACCGCTAGAATTTAAACTTGGGGTTTTAATGAAAATCTTTCGCGCGTCTTTCTCTATATATGAGTATGCTATAGTCTGATGTGCTCAAACACAGTGATAAACAAAACCCTTATTCTGATTCAAGTGAAACCTCTTTCTCTTCCTGTGAAAATGGCTGCTTCATCATCAAGACCCGGAAAGAGACCCATGACAGCAACAAAAGAAGCAAGAAGAGCTAGTCTTGTGGTTTTGTGAATTATACTTGATGCAGGGATGGCCTCCTCATTAGGAAAGAGGATCAAGACTGTGGGGAATCAAGAGGAAGGAATCAGAGTTGGAGCAGCTGAAGCTTCAGCTATGGAGGAAGATGATGAGATAACATTTACTGATGGATGCTATTTGCACTAGAATAGGATTTTCTATCTTTGTTTTTGTATTTATTTGTTTTTGTTTAGTGGTGTAGGATTGATGAACTTGGTTGGACACTATATCTGATGCAGTGGTTTGATATTGATATTTGTGCATTATGGGTATTGGTTGATGATGCTTTATTATTGATGATGTTGAGATTGCACAATATGTTGATATACAGGTGGTGGTTCACAAGCTGTGTGAACAGATGCATTGTGATTTTGTGATTGTGATTATGAAGCTAAGTAGGGTATTTGATTGAATGATTGGAATAAGCTTATGTGAGGTTTTTGAGCTCCAAAGTTCTTATTGATATATTTGCTATCTACTGGAAGCATGAATGATTTTGCCTGAATTTCTGTGTTTGATTGAATTGCATGTATGTGTCATATGATCAAAGCCGTTTTTGAAAAGCCCTTTTCTAGCCAAAAATTCTGTCCCACATGAAAAAGGAACATTCTATGTTCTACCCTCTTTGAACCTAAGCCTTAAACAGAATGTGAAAACCCTTGCTTTGAAAATCTTTGCCTTGAGTTAGATTGAGAAATATTTTTGGGGTATTGTTAAAAGTTCAAGTTTTGGGTTGTTGGAGGAATTGAAAAAGAAAAGAAAAGTTAGGCATTGAGTTTATGAGTTGAAAAGAAAATGCATGAGAAAAGATGAAAAAGATAGAAAAAGAAAAAGCATGAAAAAAAAACTCAATGTGAAGAAAAGGGAAAGTGGGGATTGAGTGAGATTGGTAAAAAGAGAGTTTGTGCTTGAACTATGAATGTATAGATAACTCTCTTAACTCAAGGGTTTTGTGATCTAGAAAAACCAATTTTCCTTGTTAGCCCAACCACATTAAAAGCCCTGAAAAGTGCTTGAGTATCTGGTGAGGAATGGTTCCATGACTTCATGATTATATCTATGCTTAGCTAATTGATCATTCATGAAAATAGCATCTGTTGGAAGAGTATGTGATTGTGTGAACACCATGATGAGTAATTTGAATCAAATCATGTGCACATCTTGACTAAATTCTATTGATGAGTTGATTTGAGTGATTACTTGTCTTGAAAGAAAAAAGTTTTTGAATGTGATTTAACCATTGTGTTGATTTGTGGAATACTAAGTTTCATCTTGTTTGCTTAAGGACAAGCAAATTTTCAAGTTTGGGGTTGTGATAACGGTTGAAAAACCGTTATTTTTATACTTAATTTTGATATCAAATGCATCCTTATTGACTTAGAAACTTGCTTGAAATCATGATTTTTCTTTAGTTTTGTGAATAAAAGAGTTGAGGACATGTTTTATGATTTTATCATTAAATTCCCTTGATTTTGTAGGTTTTTGGAATGAATTGAAAGAAAGGTTGAAGTATCAAATGGTTGGATTGCAGAAAAGTCAACCAGTCAACTAGAAAAGTCAATCAGTCAACCAGAATGCTGAAAAGTTGACCAGAGTTGACGAGAGTGCTGAAAAGTCAACCAGAATCCAGAAAAAGTCAACCAAACGTGATTTGATATATTTTCTGCGATTTTTATGATCTGTTTGGGCTTGGACCTATTTTCTATTATTTTTATAGCCTATTTAAGGACCTAGATACCTTAGAGAATGTATCTTTTGATGGTTTAGACACAGAAACACATTTTTCACTCCTTTGGAGTTAGATTTGGAGATGGTGACAACTCTCTTTTTCTCCTTTTTAGGGTTTCTATCTTCATTCTTTCATTTCATTCACCTAGTTTCTCCATGACGATGGGGAACTAAACCTTATTTGTTGCTGGGGAAAGATGTAACCTCTAAAATCTCTTGTATTTGAATCAATTCTTTTTATTGATATATGCTTACTTCATTAATTGTTAGAATTTTCCTCTTTGCTTAATGCATACATCGTTTAACTCATTCAGTGGTATGATCCTTGATTTTGTCGATATGGGGACGTACGGGGAAATCTAGAACTGGGGAAATTCTCCCAAAGATAGTATTGCCTATACATAGGAATATGTGGTAATATGAGGATTGGTTGCATACACACTCCTGTGCTTCAGAATCAATTATTAGGGATGCTAGGAATCGTATGAACTCTTAGTTAAGGATAAACTTTCTTACCGATGACAGCGGTATTAAGTGTTTTAGAGAGTGACACTAACATTAATGAAGAAGAGGAATTCTTATATGCATGAGAGTGATTAGGTGAAATCTAACCTTAACAACATATTCATCTTATATTCTAATCTTCATCCATCCATCCAATTTTGTGTTTAACCTCAATTGATCAAATTGCATTCATGTTTATTTTTCTGCACTTTATATTTAAAAATCCCAAAATATTATTTTTATAGTCTTGATTGGTTAAGCAAAAGCACAACAGTTTAGTGTAGTGAGTCTCTTGGGAAAATGATACTTCGACTTATCAATTTATTATTCATTGATAACGATCTGGTACACTTGTCAGGGTCTTAACAGTGTGCTTGGCTTCAAGCAAAAGAAAGAAATTATCTTTTTGTTCTCCCGAGAAAATGAGTCAACGTTGCACCTCCAACTACCGTGGGCTCTACACGCTACATTGTGGTATCTTCGTTCTTCCTAAAATCAAAAGTAGTCAATACCCCCTGGCGCCTACCTCTTTTCATCACCGCTTCTTCCTTTTTTTTAAATGGAATCACTTCCTTGGGCACCCGTGAAGCTTCTTGCAGGACCGTGGGCTTCTTAATTTGTTGCTGAAAGTGTGAAGATTGGACCAAGCTGTTGGACCTTTTTCTCTGCTTCAACGCTGGACCTGCTTCCAAAACGTGTTGTTGGGCTGTCCGTGAGCACCTTAAGCAGCTGGATGAAGAAGGGATGAGCTACTGCTGCACCAAATAAACCATCTCGTAAGTGTAGCTGTGTGAAGATGTGGAGCTGGATCGTGTAAATGCTGCATGGCCGTGCTGGACTTGCTTCGATGCGTGAAGCTTGGGCTTCTGGACCTGCTTGCTGCCTTCATTGCTCCAAGAAGAATTCACATGCAGCTTTTTTTTCAAATGGTGGACCGTGGCAGCTTCTCCAAGCTGCTGGATCGTTGTTGTTATACGTGTAGGCGTTGCTCCAACTTTTTTTCAAATAAAGAAACCGAAAACCCATTGTACTTTGTGGGCCGTGTGCTTTTTTTCTTTTCAGCCCAACATTTAGCTTTTCCCATTTGAAATCATTGTGTTCCTCTTCAAAGAAAGCAAAGAAATCCATATCCGTGTGCACACTTTCGTAAGCATGCCTCCCTCATTTTAGCTTAAAATATAATTGATGTGGTGTTTCTCTTTCCGCTCTAAAATATTAGCTGACAATTTCCCTACAATTAATAATGTAAATAATTAGCCTCAGATAATTCAAATTAATTAAAATAAGAATTTCTAGTCAAATTAAGCACAATTCACCGAAACTGGAAAATACCGGACATTTAAGCACAATTCCCTGATTAATTCTAGCACAATAAGCTAAGTGAAGTCAAGAAAATATTGACTCATCAAACACGAACAACCATGTCCTCCACCATACCATAAGGTTTCTTTGATGATCCATCCGCCACAACCCTAGAAATATTTGTTGGCTTCAATGTCAGACCACCAATCTTCTTCAGCATAGATAGGGGCATCATATTAATACTTGACCCCGAATCAAGTAAAGCTCTCCCTATCTTCACATTCCCAATGGCGCAAGGAATTGTAAAGCCTCCTGGATCCTTCATTTTTGGAGGATGCTTTCTCTTTCTTTTCAAAGGGCTACTGCAAAATTCCTCCATAGCTTTCTCTATCTCCTCTCCAATATATCGCTTTGTACTCCTAGCATAATCAGGAATTTGTTGCAATGCTTCAGTAGATGGCATAGTAATCTCCATTTGATTGAAAATCTCTCTAAAGTACTCACACTTACTATCTTTTCTCTCTTCTTTTATAAAGCAAGGAAGATATCTCTTATCTCTATCTTTTTCTATTTTTTCTATCTTCTCTTCTGTTTTTATTTTTTTCTCCTCCCTCTTCTCTTTTTATTCTCTAATCTCACCCTCGTATTTCTTCTTTTTCCTCTCTATTTTCTAACTCAACAATTTCTTTTTCCACTCTTTCCTCAACCATGCTCACAACAACTTTAAAATCTTCTCTTGGGTTAACTTCAGTATTAGCCCCAAATTGATTTTTCTTTGTGACCTCCACCCTTTTAGATAACTGGCCAATTTGCGTTTCTACATTCCTAAAGGCAGCATCATATCCTTTGCAGTTTGAATCATACACCTTCATAAATTTATCAAATTTCTCATCAAGACTTTTAACATGATCTGCCAAATTAGCCACCTGTTGCCAAAGTGGTGGTTGTTGTGGTGTGTTTAATTGGCCTCCAGTTTGTCTATCTTGATTGTTCTAACTTTGCCCAATGCTAGAGTGATTCTTCTAACCTTTGTTGTAATTACCTTGATTGAAATTACCCTGTCTGTATTCAAACTGGTTGCCCATGTAATTTGCTTCTTCTTCTTGGGCCTCCTCTGGAAAAGTACATTGACCATTGATATGGTCACCACCACAACGATCACAAAGTTGTTGTTGTACCTAAGAAACATTCTTTAACTCAATAGGTAGTTGAGCAATAGTCTTTGCCAGATTCTCCAATTGTTGAGTTAACAGCTTGTTCTGTGCAAGCAAGGCATCTTCATTCGTCAACTGGAGAACTCCCTTTTTTTGAATTGGCACGCCCCTTTCACTATGAGTTTCATTCTCATTAACCGTCATGCTTTCAATCAACACATAGGCTTCATCAACAGTCTTTCTCTTGATATTATCTCCAGCTGAGGCATCTAACATAAGCTTTGACTGTGTACCAAGACCTCCAATATTACGAGCTTTTACATCGTTTTGAAATCTTTTCTTCTCTTCAGCAGTCCACTGAATACGGGGTTTTGGTTCCTGCAAATTGTTAGTAGGAATAGACGAACCAAATGCAATAACATCCCAAATCTCACAATCACTAAACTCAATAAATTTTTGCATTCTAACCTTTCAGAATGCATAATTTTCACTTGTGAATAGGGGTGGTCAATTCATACAAGCACCCTCTGCAAAGGTTTGATATGATCCTTCCATTTGAATAACTATCAAATCGAGCTTTGATGTGAATTGTCAGAGCAGCTGCAGCAGAATAACAAACCAAGAGGGGTTTTAATATAAACGTGTGCCTTTTAATTTCTTCTCAATTTATCTTACTTTGCAAATAATAAATATAAATAAAAGAGTAAGGTTGAGAGAAATTTGCACAGATGAATTTTATACTGGTTCGGATCTTACCAATCCTACGTCCAGTCGCTTATCTCAAATCAAGATAAATAGTTCACTAAGCACAAAACAATTACAATCTACATTAACAAAGAAACAATTTATAAAAGTTTAGAAACCACCTCTCTTGATACCACAAGAGATGAACCTGCACCTCCTTTGAATCTTCACAAAGGATGAGATACCTCCTCTCAATGCTTCACGAAGGATGAAACACCTCCTCCGAATACTTCACGAAGGATGAAACACCTCCTTCGAATACTTCACGAAGGATGATCCTCTTCCAGACACTTGCTCACACGCACCAAGGATGAACCAGCTATTCCTCCATCACCGTAGTAGCAATATACCAACACCACAGACAAGAGTTTCCTTAGCTGAGCAAGAGCACACAATTCTAAAAGAGTTTTGAGTATTTTAGCGTAAGGGAAGAATTAAAGATTATTGATAAAGAGAACCTATTTATAGACTCAAGCAAATACTCTTCCATTCTTCGAAACTGGCCATTTAACGCTTTTAATCGATTAATACAAGTGTTAATCGATTAAAATGAGTACAATGGCTAGTTTTCAGAAGTAGAAAACTCCAACGGTCAGCTTTAATCGATTAAAATGTATTTTAATCGATTAGCTAATGGATTAAAATGTATTTTAATCTATTAAAATAGAAAAAGCCGAGTTTTCAGCTTTAACTTGTTTTAATCGAATCAAACAATGCGATTTTGACTCTTAACATCAATTACAAAGTAAGAAAGTACATGGAATCAAAACCAATGAAAATCTAATTCCTAGAGTATAAACTACAATTATTACAAAAGCTTTCCATTGCAAAACAAGTCTTCAAAGGATCTTCTTGAATCTTCATTTCTCTTGACTTGATTTGGACATCATCTGATATAATCATAGATGGGGCAACAATGAAGAGTTTACAATGTGAAAAAAGAGCATAAAAAGAGTAGAATAGGTTTCAAAGGCTTGTATTTGCCTCTTTGTTTTCGTTAGTTCTAGTTGAATAAATGCTTATAAACCCTTCTTTTCCTTTTAGCACAAGCAATGTGAGACTTCCTATGGCTTAGTCTTAAAAGAAAAGAAGAGTAAGTAGGCGTCTTAGCTTGTAGCGCAAGGAAGCATAGCTAGTGTTAGTTTTTGAACTCTAGGAGAGCTAGGAAGCTTATAAACCCTTTTGGAATGAGATAATTAAGCAATGTGGGACTCCCATGCACCTAGGGACATTGCAACTACTACTGGACAAAACTTGGAGCCTTCCAAGTCCCACATCGCTTGAAACTCTTCACCAAAGTCATTCCAAAAGTTATATAAGAAACCTAGGGGTTCCCCTTTGTATAGACACATTTGAATGAATTGAATTCTTGAGTTGAATTGGATTCTTGCATTCCTCTTCGAGATAGTTTTCTGTCTCTTAGTCCATTTCGGGTAGACCTTATCTTGTGCAAAGCAAGTGGCAGTCCTTCTTCTGCAATTATCTTGGACCCTTCTGCAAGTGGCGTGTCTATGAGTAATAAGTTTCCTCTCTTCTCTACTCTTTTCCACTTTTTATTTCCTTTCCATTCTCTTGTATGTCATTTAGTATATTCTCTCTAGGTATGCACTTCCCCATCATCATCAAAACTTCATCTTCATCATTTTGCTAACAGATGAGTACGTTGACTTTGAGGATGCTGAAGAAGGAGAGGAGGAGGACTTTGATGACAACATGTGTTGAGGAGATGAGATAGCATCTACTGAGGGATGCTATCTGCACTAGAACATGATTTCTATCTTTTTGCTTTGTAATGTGAACTTATTTGCTTCTGTTGGTAGTAAACCCTTGGCAAGTGTACCAAATCGTATCAAGTAATAATAATTGGTAAACCCAATATCGTTCCTCCCAAAGGACTCTTAAGGCCTTATCTTTCGTGTAAACAAATTGTTTAAGACTTGAGTAAAAGAAAATACTTTGAATGGTTTAAATGCAAAACAGAAATAAATATGCAAATGCAAGAATTCAATTGACTATGAGAAACTATGAATGAATGAGGTTGTTGGGGTTTACAATTTCATCTTATCCACCCTCATATATCTACTCTTCTTATTTACTTTGCTTATTTATCATATTGCCATGCAAACTTTCTTGGTCTACCCTTAACCCAATCCCTTGGTGAAAAGAGCCTATTACTAATTCCCGGCTTGCTATCCCTAGCCTCCCCTAGTAACTAATAATGCATAATGAGCGGAAGCAAAATACAATTGATCGTCCTACCCCTATCCTTAGGCGGTATTAACATAATCAAGGAATTCTCCCCAGTTCATGACATTACTGTACGTCCCCATATCAATAAAGACAAACAACATCTACCAAATGAGTTAAACGTTCAAAGCATTAAGCAAAGGTAAAGAACCCAACAATTGATAAATCAAGCACATGCAAGCATATAAAGTAAACAAGAATTTCAATATATGAGAGTTTCAAAAGATTACATTGTTCCCCATCAACTAAGGTTTAGTGCACCATAATCATGGTGAAACTAGATGAATTAAATGGAAGAATGGAAAAGAAAACCCTAGAATTGATAAAGTGGAGCCTAAGCATCCAAGAAATCTCCTCCAAGGTGTGTAGAGCAGCTCTAGACGTTTCTCTCTGCCAAAAGAATTTGTTTCAATTCGCACTGGCGCTATTTATAAGTCAAAAAGATAATAAAAAGATCTCAGAAAACAAAATATAAAAACTCACAACCGCCCAGGCCCCAATTTAACCGCTCAGCGCTTTGCCTCAAGCCGCAGGACCGCTCAGCGCCCAAAACTGCCGCTCAGCGCCAAAAACTGACCGCTCAGCGCCCAGGTCAATTGCTCAGCGCTCTGGTCAACTTTTTTGGTTGACTGTTGACTTTTATGGTTGACTGGTTGACTTTTTTTTATTCTGGTTGACTTTTCAGCACTCCAACCATTTAACACTTCAACCTTTCTTCCAATTCATTCCAAAAACCTACAAAATCAAGGGAAACAAAGCATAAAACCAAGAAAACCAAATTTTGACCCTCGCATGACTCAACTAAGTGTTTTACTTGATTTTAAGCTCATTCTAAGCCATAAAGGGTGTGTTTTAATATCAAATTTAAGCATGAAATTAACGGTTTTTAGACCATTTTTAATCACCAAGAGAGAAATAGAAATGAGTGAGCTTAGGGACTTGTTTTCCCAATACATGAAAAATCAAAATGAGGGTGAGCAAAAAGAAAGAAGGAAGGATGAAAGGTACGACCAAGATAGGACAAATATTCCATTCTTTGGTAAGGACATTAGTGCTTTAACATACCTAGCTTGGGAAAAAGAAATTAATAAGATGAATCCATTCATTGTTAACAAAAGTGAGTCTAGAGCCTATGGATCCATTTTTCTTTCTAGAGAGAGTGAATGTCATGTTCTTAGTATATATCTCTCTAGGTTAGAAGAGCATGCAAGTGAGTGGTGGAATAAAATACAATATAGTGTTAAGAAAGGTAGAAAATCCTCTATTCATGGTTGGTATGAACTAAGAGCTTGCATGAGAAGAAATTTGGTTCCTCTTTCAGCTAAAAAAGACCTAGAATTAATGGGACACCTCATTCAAGAGGGAAAAACATTTATGAAAGGTCTAGATGGCTTCTCTCGTAGGGAAATTGAATTTAAAGAAAAACTTGAGAAACTCTTGGATAAGTGAAGAAAGAGAGAGACTAGAAGGAGAGATGAGGAATTGAGAGAAAAGATAGAAGAAGAAAAGAGAAAGAGAGAAGAAGAAGAGAAGAGAGAAGAAGACGAGAGAAGAAAAAAAGAAGCGAGAAAAGAAGAAGAAGAGAGAAGAGAAAAAGAAAATAGAGAAAAGAAGCAATTGCTACTGATGGAAAATTCTACTCCTAAGAATACAAGGGAACCAAAAAGGGAAGGTTTCCAATCTTTTAATTCTTCTTCAATTATCTTTAAGTCTTTTCATGATAACTTCTCTTTTAAACTAATTGCCACACGAATTTTTATTATACTACCCTCTTCAAAATATGGAAATTTAAATAAAGAGTTATTGTTACCCTTAGGGATACAAGAAACTCAAGATAAAAGAAAAGTGACTTGTGAATTAGGACTTTCAAATTTCCTTAAAACTATAAAACAAAGTCCTTATTCTAAAGTTACTTCGACAAAAAAATTCTTTCTTGGATTGATACTAATTGGAGATATATTTGATGCTTATTGTAGATATGTTTATGATCCAAGAGGAAAGTGACAAACCAAAGTTGTGCTTCTTTATATCTTCCCGATTTGAGGACAAGTCGTTTTTCAAGAGGGAGGGTATAATGGAAACCCATTTAGGGCATTCCATTCAAAGGAGTACCAACTAAAGCTAAGGCTAAGAAACGGAAGTGAAGAAGGACTTTTAAAGGCTCTTTCTTGATTTTCTTTCTCTAAGTCTTAGAAGGATTCTCTTATAATATGTTTATATGTTGCTTTGTAGGGTCCAATAAAGATTAGAGACCATGATTAAGCCATCCAAGAAGCTAAATAAGTTAAGGAAAGCAAAGGAGCTAAAAAGGGAAAAAATGAAGTGGCTTACAGATTGAAGCTCTTGCTCAGTGCCAACCCTGCGTCGCCCAGCGTCTACGAGTGGCTTCTTCCACGAGACCTGCTCTCGCTCAGTGCCAACCTCGCGTCGCCCAACGCCTATGAGAGAAGTTCTTCCACGTGACCTGGCTGACCTGGAATGTAGCATGGATCTTTCTGGATTGAAATGGGCACGCCTCCTATGTGAAATAATTTGAATTTAGGAGGGATTTAGATCAGAAATGAGGCCCCTCTTCACCTATAAATAAGAGGGCCTCTCCTTTGTATTTTCTCACTTTTGGATTAATGGAGAAATTTTGCTGATGCATTTTCCAACACCTTTCTCTGCACCGAGAGTCAAGTCATTCTTTCTTCTTCTACCCCTGCAACTTCCTTCCTTGAATGGAAGGTCGTCTGAATTGTAGCCACCTCACCAACGCACTTGGACGAAGCTATCAATTCGACAACATTGGTTCTTGAACTTTTGTTTCCTTTTATAGGACCTGCATAGTCAGTGATGGAGCTTTTATTTTTCATAAAGCGATTGAATTTCCTTACCATCATGTTCATTATCTCTTTGTCATGTAGTTCTGTTTCTGAGTCAGCTTCAGGTTCAAAATTCTTTGAAGATTTCTTGCTTGTGGCCTTGAGGGCAATTGACTTCTTTTCTTCAATTTCTTCCTCCTTTTTTATTCTTCCAAGCTCCAATTTGTGTTCCCTGAGTTTTCCAAACAGCGTTGCCATGTTCATGCTAGTCAAGTCTCTTAAGTCAGATATTGCAGTGACTTTCAGTTGCCAGCTTCTGTCGAGACTTTTCAATATCTTGATGTTTTATTTCCCCTTTGTTAAACATTTTTCCAAGGTCCATGAGGTGATTGACTATGTGTGTAAATTGCTTCTGTACTTCTTAGATAGTCTCTCCTGCTTTCATTCTGAACAACTCATATTCTTGTATGAGGGAATTCTTTTTTGCCTTTTTCACTTCATCAGTTCCTTCATGTGTGACTTCAAGGACTTCCCACATCTCTTTGGTCGTTTTGCATTGTGATATCCTGAAAAATTCATCCATTGTTAGTGCTGATGCAATCACATTTCTAGCCTTAACATCATATTGGGCTCTTCGGTTCTCATCTTGAGTCCGCTTAGAAAAATATTTCAAAACAACTTTTCCATTTAAAACAAGAGTGGGCTCATATGGACCGTTTAACGTTGCATCCTAAACTCCTTTATCCACCGATACAAGAAAGATTTGCATCCTTATTTTCCAAAAAGCATAATTTTCTCCAACAAATAGTGGTGGTCTATTTTTTGAAGCACCTTCACCAAAGGTCTTAGAATTGAAAGCCATTTTCCAGGATCAGTCGATTAATCATAAATAGTAATCGACTTGTTTTTCAAATATTTTATGAAAACCAGCTCTGGTGCTAATTGTTAAAATAGAATGGCTCATTTTCTCACACCAAGAGGGGGGTGGGATGAATTGGTGAATTGTAAAAACAATGTCTTTTAAAATCTTTTTCACAAAAAGTGATGCCTTTAAAGCTTTCTTGAAACGCAAGGTAAAAGACTTTTTAATGCAACGGAAACTTAATCGAATGAATACAGAATAAAGTCGATTAAACATAAAAGAGTAGGGATTAAAAGATTGAAACACTGTGTTTTTATACTGGTTCGGCCAACCTGCCTACATCTAGTGTCCTTCCAACCATGGGAAGTAAATGTACTATAATGATCAAGGTTTTCACAGCAAGGCTTTTATAGAGACAATCTCAAAGTCAAGAACGTCGCACACTCTTATCCTATAATCACAACAAGGAACCTCAATCTAATCTTCAAAAGATTGTACACTTTGATCTCGCAGTTACACCCAAATGTGCATAATCGACTACGCTACTAATGCAATCGAATATAACAATTCTGTAATAGCAGTTACCAGCAATCAAAGAAACTAATTGAATTCTCAATTACAGCAGTCGAATGACATTTAATGCTTGGAAAATATAATTAAAAATATAACTGTTAGGCAGTTATGTCAAGCATTAACATAATTTCAAAACAAAAACAGACTTAGTCGAATGCGACATGCATGTAATCGACTATGTAAGAGTGTTAATCATAGTTTTGGAAAACTTTCTTTTTGAAAAATTGTTGGACTATTTCGGCAAATGTACCGAGTCGCACAAGTAATATAAAATGGTAAGACAAGTATCGTATCCCAGAAGACTATCGGCGCTAAACAGTCGTGTGATAACAAGATTAATTAAGACTTAAATAAAAGAGATCATTGGTTTTGAATGCAAAAACAGAAAATTAAATATGAATGCAATTGATCAATAGCAAAGGAGCACAGAGATGAACGGATGTTGATTAATATGAGATGAATATGTTGTTTGGGTTAGATTTCACCAAGTTCCCTCTCATATATGTAAGAATTCTTCTTTATGCATTAATGTTAATGCCACTCACTAAATCACCTAAACCCGATCCCTTGGCGAATAAGCTTGTCCCAAATTACCAGTTCATGCAATTCCTACCATTCCTAGTAATAAGATGTGAAGATCAAGAGCTTAAAGATGACCAAGACTCATACCCTCATCCCTGAGCAGCATTACTCTTGGGAGTAATTCAACAAGAACCCGAATTGTAAGGAACCTCCCAGGACTCATGCAATTCATAAATCATGCTAATGAATGAGTTAAACACAACAAGCATTGAAACAGATGAATTACTTTAACAATTAATGAAAAAGCATATATTAATGAGAATCAATTCATTTACATGAGAGTTCACAAGGTTACATCAACCCCCAACAACAAAAAGAAATTAGTTCCCCATAGACATGGAGGAACTATATGAATAATGGAAGAGAATGAGATAGAGAAAGCCTAAGAATTGGAAAAAGAGTTTATTGTTGTGCTCTTTCTACCAGAGATCCAAAACCTAGAGCCCCAAGGTCTTTTAAATAGAGTCAGAAACGAGCAAAAACAAGGCCTGGTCCAATAGAGTTGAAACAGAATAGAAACTAGGCCTGACCCACGAAACTCGACGCTCAAGCGCCCCACTTAGGGCGCTCAGGTGGTGAAAATACCTCATGTAAGGCTTGGGCCTCCAGATAGGGAGGGCGTCTAGGAGGTGGACGTCGATTTTCCTTGCTCAAGCTTCCATTTAGGGCGCTTGTTAAGACTCCGGCAAGTGTACCGAATCGTATCAATTGTTAAGACTCCCTAGCAATTGTTCATGCATTACATTTAGGGCGCTTGTTAAAACTTCCTAGCAATTGTTCATGCATTACATTCACACAGAAGCTTAAAGGAAATCGGTCCTCCTATCCCTATGTCTAGGTAATATTGCTCCCGAGAGAATTCCCCCATGTCTAGATCTACCCATATGTGTCCATAAAGAAAGAAAAGATCAACCCTAGAACTTGTAGATTAGGCTTCCGCATCCAAAATCTGCATCCGAGGGGTGAAGAGAGTGTTTATGCACCTCTTTCTGTCAAAAGATACCCCATCTAGGTCGTCCACATCTATTTATAATTCATTAAAAGTAAGCAGAAACAGGCACAAGCCCAAAAGTATAGCGTTTAGCGCTAGGTCACCGCTCAGCGGTAGATGCGACACTTGAGAAGAACGCTCAGTGTTGTCGCCGAGGCGTCTGGCAAAGAATTCACCAAGGTAGCGGCGCTCAGTGGTACCACTCAGCGGTAGCTGCGACACTGAATTTCCCCTCAACGTTGACGCTTAAGCGTTGGCCAGAGAAGTCCTTCAAGAGGCTGGCGCTCAGCTATATTATGGCACTCAGCGATGCCTGCGATTCTTCTTTTCAGCACTTTTCCTTCTTCTCTTGCCTCCATCTCCTTCCTACTTTAACTTACTTCATTCAATTCATGTTAAATCCTGCCAAAACAAGGGAAACCAAGAAAAACACCTTTGACTCTCTTATTCTCTAACTTAAGCAAAATACATGATTTCAAGCTATTTTCTAAGTCATAAAGGGTGTGTTGTATAATAAATTTAAGTATAAAAATAACGGTTTTAAACATTTATCAAAACCCCAAACTTAGAACTTTGTTTGTCCTCAAGCAAAGAAAATGAAACTCAGTCTTTCACCAATCATCACAATGGTTCAATCACATTCAAAATCTCTTTCGTTCAAGACAAGTAATCACTTAAATCTGCTTATCAATAGAATTTAGTCAAAATGCACACATGCTTCAATTCTCAATGCTCATCATGGTGTTCACACAATTATATAATATCCAACAGATGCTATTCTCATTTATGATCAATTACCTAAGCACGGATATAATCAAAGATTCATGGAATTATTCCTCACCAGATAAAGTGTATCACTTAATCCCTCAGGTGTTTCTAAAGGTCACTCCTTCCCTCTACTATCCACATGTCACATAGAACTAAATTGCCCTTCATTTACCACAATCAATCATCGTCACACACACATGTCATCACAAGGACTTTTGTCAAGGCTTATAATGAGGTTAGGCTAACAAGAAAAAATGGTTTTTTTAGATCACAAAATCCTTGAGTTAAAAGAATATTTCAAACATTCCTAGTTCAAACACAAACTCTCTTTTTACCGATCTCACTCATTCCCAACTTTCCCTTTTCTTTGCATTGAGCTTATCTTTAATTCTATTTTTTCTATCTTTTTCATCTTTTGCATCTTTCTATGCTTTGCTCAACATAGTAGCTCAATGCTTATATTTTCCTTTTTCAATTTTCCCCAAAACCCCAAACTTGAACCTTAATCAATACCACACAATAAATCTCAACTTAACTCAAGGTAAAGATTTTCAAAAAGGGTTTCCCATACTGTTTAAGGCTTAAGTTCAAAAAGGGTAGAACACATGGTTCTTCTCATGGGACGAAATTTTTGCGTTGGCCAATAAAAGGGTTTGTTCCAAAAACATGCAATTCAATCAATCATAGAAACCTGGGAAATATCATTTATGCTTTCAAGTAGATAGCAATTATCAATCAAAAAATCTAGAGTTGAAAACCTCACGTATAAGCTCAATCACTATTCCAAACATCCAAGATAAATACCCTACTTAACATCATAATCACAATCAAAATGTCATCATGCATCTGTTCACGGCACTAAACTGTTGTGTTTTTGCTTAACCAATCAAGACTATAAGAACAACATTTTGGGGTTTTTGAATGCAAAGTGCAGAAAAATAAACATGAATGCAATTTGATCAATTGAAGCTAAACATAAAATTGAATGGATGATGTTGATAATATGAGATGAATATGTTGTTAGGGTTTAGATTTCACCTAATCATTCTCATGCATAAACGAATTCATCTTCTTCATTAATGTTAATGCCACTTTCTAATTTATCCTAATCCCAATGTCTTGGTGAAGAGAGCCTACTCCTAATTACTAGTTTACAATGTCTTGTCTCCCTAGCAATTGATCATGCATTACATTAGCACAGAAATTTAAATGCAATCGGTCCTCCTATCCCTATGTCTTGGTAATATTCCTCCCGAGAGAATTCCCCAAATCATGATTTGTAGATATCTCATGATACCAATCCTAGGGAGAGAAGAGGAGAATTGTCATCTTCCCCAAATCCACCAACCCTAAGAGTGCGATATCTCCTCATGATACTTACAAATCATACGATTTATGTCATACATAAAAGAAGAATATCTCTAACAATTAATGAAAAAAACAAGAATCAATTCAAATACAAGAGAGTTTAGAGGTTACATCTTTCCCCATCAATAAATAAGATTAGTTCTCCATCGTCATGGAAGAACTAGGTGTACAATGGAACGGAAGAGATAGAAACCCTATAAAGAGAAGAGGAGAGCTCCCGCATCCTAAATCTGCCCCCAAAGGGGTGAAAAATGTGTTTCTATGCTTAAGCAATCAAAAGATACATTCTCTAGGGTGTCTGGATATTTAAATAGGACATAAAAATAATAGAAAACAGGTCCAAGCCCAAAAAAGATCATAAAAATCGCATAAACTGGCCCAAAACTCGCTTTTGTTGACGTTTTCAGCATTTTGGTTGACTGGTTGACTTTTCTTGTTGACTAGTTGACTTTTCTGGTTTCTGGTTGACTTTTCTGCACTGCAACTGCTTGATACTTCAAACCTTCTTTCAAATCATTCCAAAAACCTACAAAATCAAGGGAATTTTGTAATAAAATCATCAAGTATATCCTCAACTCTCTTATTCACAAAACTAAAGCAAAATCATGAGTCTAAGCAAGTTTCTAAGTCAAAAAGGGTGCTTTTGATATCAAAATTAAGTATAAAAATAACGGTTTTTGAACCGTTATCACAACCCCAAACTTAGAACTTTGCTTGTCCTCAAGCAAACAAGATGTAACTCAATCTTCCACCAATCATCACAATGGTTCAATCACATTCAAAAGATTTTTCTTTCAAGATAAGTAATCACTCAAATCAACTCATCAATAGAATTTAGTCAAGATCTGCACACATGCTTTGATTCAAAGTACTCATCATGGTGTTCACACAATCACATAATCTTCCAACAGATGCTATTATCATGAATGATCAATTAACTAAGCATAGATGCAATCATAGATTCATGGAATCCCTTCTCACCAGATAAAGTGTTACACTCAAGCACTCGAAAGTGTTCAACTGAAGCACTCGAAAGTGTTTCACTCAAAGGTGTTTAGAGGTCACTCCTTCCCTCTACTATCCACATGTCACATAGAACAAAATTGCCTTTCATTTACCACAATCAAACATACTCACTCACACATGTCATCACAAGGACTTTTCATGGCTTGTAATATGGTTGGGCTAACAAGAAAAAATTGGTTTTTCTAGATCACAAAATCCTTGAGTTAAGAGAGTTATTCACATTTATAATTCAAGCACAAACTCTCTTTAATAACCAATCTCACTCATTCCCAACTTTCCCCTTTTTGCATTGAGCTTTTCTTTCTTTCATTCTATCCTTTCTATTTTTTTCATCTTCTTCATGCTTTGCTCAATATATTAGCTCAATGCTTATCTTTTTCTTTTAAACTTTCACAACAACCCCAAACTTGAACCTTTAACAATACCACACAATAATTCTTAACTTAACTCAAGGTAAATATTTTCAAAAAGGGTTTTCACATCCTGTTTAAGGATTAGGTTAAAAAAGGGTAGAACATATGGTGCTCTTTTTTTCTTTGGGACGAAAATTTATGCATTGGCTAAGAAAGGGTTTAATAAAAAATGGCCTTGATCATATGACACATGCATACAATTCATCAAATCATATAAAATTGGGTAAAATTATTCATGCTTTCAAGTAGATAGCAAGAAATAATTCACTGATACAAGAGTATGAATTGTTCAGAATGAAAGCTGGTGAAAACATCTATGATGTGCAGAAACGATTCACTCACATTGTAAATCATCTCATGGCTCTCGGGAAAGTCTTTGATAAAGAAGAAATCAATATCAAGATTCTGAAAAGTCTGAACAAAAATTGGCAACCAAAAGTCACAGCAATCTTTGAATCCAAAGATCTCACAATCATGAACATGGCTACCTTGTTTGGCAAGTTACGTGAACACGAATTTGAACTCGGTAGATTGAAGAGAAGAAGTCCATTGCTCTAAAGGCTACAAGCAAGAACAACTCAGAAACAGACATGGACGAGAAAGAATTGAAGACCTTGATGGTAACGAAATTTAGTCGACTTATTCAAAATGATAGTTAATTGTCTAACCATGCAGGTCAAGGTAAAAAGAATAGCTTCAGCAAAAACATTATCCAGTGTTATGAGTGTGGAAAGGAAGGACACATCAAGCCTGATTGTCCTGAATTACAACCGAAGCAGAAAGGGAAGAAAAGATTCCCTCGAGGCAAAAATCTAAAAAGAAAACGAGCATACATTGCTTGGGAGAATACAAATTCTGAAAGCTCAAGTGATGAGGATGCTGATCAAGAGGAGGAAGCCAACATTTGCCACATGGCTGGAACATCAAGTAATGACAACAACAATGATGTAGAATTTGAGAAGCTACCAATAGAAGAAACGTATCAGCAACTAATTGAAACATTCAAAGAACTGCATGTTGAAGCCATGCGACTGCAGTATAAGGTAAATCAACTAAGCTCTGAAAGAAGAGATTATGAGTATAGAATTAATAACCTTGTTGCTGATTATGAAAAATTAGACAAAGAATTAAATGAAGCTTTGTTATCTGCTAAGAATGTTAAGATTGAAACTGTTACAATAGATAAAATCTATGAAAATTGTCCTGCACATATTGAAAAGATAGATTACTTAACTAGCACGCTAGCTAAGTTTACTTAAGGAAAAGACAATTTAGATGCTGTGCTAAAATCATCTGGCAGAGCTATTTACAGACAAGGAATAGGTTACAAAGCTCAATCTAGCAGAACCAATACTAAGAGATTTATTGATTTAAGCAAACCTGCTAATGCATGTTTCTAGTGTAATTGCGTTGGTCATACTGTTAGAAATTGTTATTACAGAAAAGTTTCTGTTCCTCAAAAATTATATGTTTGGAAACCAAAGGAACAAGTAACAAGGACTGACAATCATGGACCCAAAGTTAAATAGGTACCAGCAACCAAATCTTAATCTGTTTTCCAGGATACAAAGCTGATGCAGTGTGATCTCAAGGATGGATTAATCTAGATTAAAATCATTGTCTTCAGTATCTACAACTGGTAAAATTGTATCAATCTATTGCATTATACTTAATATTGATTGGTGGTTGTTGTGTGATCACATAAATGTATTGTCTGATTGATTGATTGATTAATTGAGTGCAAAACTCTGTTTCATGTATCTTAGTTGACTGCTTTATTAATACATTCTACTATGGTCTGCAAGTGTTTTAAATTTCTATTTTTTAGACCACTAGAATTTAAACTTGGGGTTTTAAAGAAAATCTTTCGCGCGTCTTTATCTATATATGAGTATGCTAGTCTGATGTGCTCAAACACAGTGATAAACAAAACCCTTATTCTGATTCAAGTGAAACCTCTTTCTCTTCCTATGAAAATGGCTGCTTCATCATCAAGACCTGGAAAGAGACCCATGGCAGCAAGAAGAGAAGCATATCCGTTTGGTTGCTTTAGTGACGACGATCAAAGAACAGACTATATCTGCAAATGGGGATTCAAAGAAATTTTGCGACATAAGTGTTTAAGTGTTTCTTTCTATCGCAAAGAGGGATTCAAATTCCAAGATTGGCTTATCAAGAATGGTGTGTCAAATTTCGTGTAAATGCAAGGAGAATGTTATCCTAACCTTGTCAAGGTATTTTATTGCAATCTGAAGAGAGATGGAAGTGGTCTTAAATTAAGAGGGAAATGTGTGGATATCGCTATTAATCGATACGGCTGGGAAAGTGTGGCAGGACTTCAACAAGAAGGAATTTTATCTCATCATGGAATGATTGGCTTCAACAGTAAAGACATGTATAAATGTCTACTAAGAAATCCTGCTTCAGCAAGCGAATTTGAGGAATTCAGTATTAGAAATCTATTAATGGATGAGTGTCTTTGTGCATATGTGATCACCCGGATTCTTCTTCCCATAGAAGATGATCAATCTTTATTGAATGAAGAAGACATAAGTTTAGTCTGGGCTCTACTATCCGGTACTCCAGTAAACTGGCCCTTCACAATTCGTGACTACATGATCAAAATCACCAAAAGCAAAGGACTTCGTCTACCTGATAACGGTTAGAAAACTGTTATTTTTATACTTAAATTTGATATTAAAACACACCCTAATGGCTTAGAATGAGCTTAAGACTCAAGTGAAACACTTAGTTGAGTCACATGAGAGTCAAAAGTTGTTTTTAGAGATATTATGCTTGTTTTGCATTGTTTTGCAGGGTTTTGATGAGAATTGACGATAGAAGTAAAAAGGGGAGGACTTAGTCTCATGAAAGAAGGAGAAAAAGGATGAAAATAAGAGCCAAGTGCACCGCTCAGCGCCAATTCCAGCGCTGAGCGCCAGTTTCGTGGGTGAAGTCACTGTTTCTTAATTGAGCGGCACCGCTGAGCGTCCTGTGCGATTAGAGGGCCACCGCTGAGCAGCGTATTGGACCGCTGAATGGTTTTACGATTAGAGGCAAACCACTGAGCGGCCGAATTAAGCGTTGAGCGTCCATCACATGGGCTTGGGCTTAAATTCTGTTACTTTTATGCGCTATAAATAGCCCTAGTGCGATTCTGAAAGCAATTCTTTTGGCAGGCAGATGTCAGAGCGGCTGCAGCGGAATGGTTAGCGTGGAATAATAAACCAAGAGGGGTTTTAATTCAAACATGTCCCTTTTAATTTCTTCTCAATTTACCTTACTATGCAAATAATAAATATAAATAAAAGAGTAAGGTTGAGAGAAATTTGCAGAGATGAATTTTATACTGGTTCGGATCTTACCAATCCTACGTCTAGTCGCTTATCTGAAACTAAGATAAACAGATCACTAATAACAAAACAATTACAAATTACAATCACAAAGAAACAATTTGTAAGAGTTTAGAAACCACCTCTCTTGATACCACAATAGATGAACCTGCACCTTCTTTGAGTCTTCATAAAGGATGAGACACCTCCTCCGAATACTTCACGAAGGATGAAACACCTCCTCCGAATACTTCACGAAGGATGATCCTCTTCCATTCTTCGAAACTGGCCATTTAACGCTTTTAATCGATTAATATTACTGTTAATCGATTAAATTAAGCGCAACGGCTAGTTTTCAAAAACCAGAAAACTCCAACGGCTAGTTTTAATCGATTATTCTAAGAATTTATCGATTAACTAATCGATTAAAAAAGGAATTAATCGATTATTCCCTTGCTAGTTGAGTTTTCAGCACCTGTAACCTTTTAATCGATTAATACTTAGTTTAATTGATTAAAACCGTGCATTTATGATTCTGAACAGCAAATATTAACATATTACAATCCTACCCCTATTTCTAGCAGCAGAGACGTCTAGAGCTGTTCTACACTCCTTGGAGGCGGTTCCTTGGATGCTTAGGCTCCAATCTACAAAATTTAGGGTTTATTCTTCCATACTTTCATTTAATTCCATCTAGTTCACCATGTCTATGGTGAACTAAACCCTTTATTGTTGGGGAACAATGTAATCTTTTGAAACTCTCTTATATTGAAATTCTTATTTCATTCATATGCTTGCATATGCTTGATTTATAAATTGTTGGGTTCTTTACCTTTGCTTAATGCTTTTACCGTTTAACTCATTCGGTAGATGTTGTTTGTTTTTATTGATACGAGGACGTACAATAATGTCATGAACTGGGGAGAATTCCTTGATTATGTTAATACCGCCTAGAGATAGTGGTAGGACGATCAATTGTATTTTGCTTCCGTTTATCATGCATTATTAGTTACTAGGGGAGGCTAGAGATAGCAAGCCAGTAATTAGTAATAGGCTCTATTCACCAAGAGATTAGGTTTAGGGTAGACCAAAAATGTTTGCATGACAATATGATAATAAAGCGAATTAAATAAGAAGAATAGATATAAGAGAGTGGATAAGATGAAATTGTAAACCTGAACAACTCCATTCATCCATAGTTTCTTCTAGCGAATTGATTCACTGCATTTTTCATGTTTATTTTCGTCTTGCATTCAAAAAACCTAAATTTAATTCTTTTCTCAAGTCTTATGCGATCTCTTTACATGAAAGTTAAGGCCTAAGAGTCCTTTGTGAGAATGATATTTGGTCTTACCATCTATTATTACTTGATACGATCTAGTACACTTGTCAGGGGTTTAACAATTTTTTGGCGCCGTTGTCGGGAACTCGTGGTTTAACTTTTCTGGTAGTGTGAATTTGATTAAATTTGACTTGATTTTATGTTTATTTTATTTTTGTTCTTATAAATGTTTTCTAGGGTTTTGTGCCTAATGTTTGCAGAATGCAGTATGGACAAGAATTTGATTATATGGGCACTCAATTCTACCAAAATGATTTCAACCACTGGTGGGAACCTCACTCATTCATGGATCAAAGCCAATTTGGGCAAGTTGCCGAGCAAAAAATTACTCCACTCAAGGAGAACATAAATTCTGACGAAGAATTTCTTCAGCAGATCATGAGTATGAATATGTCATTCATCAGAAGTACTGAGGAGATGCGACAACGTGAGGAGTTATGAGAACGTCAAAGACAACAATATCGTCCTTCACTTGAAGAAGTAGAACATCAAAGGCAGCAATATTCTCTTACACTTGAAGAAAGGGAGAAGGAAGTTGAACAACGTTTTTGGCAGAAACAATCCTCTAAGCAAAAAGAAACGTTGGGGGAAGCTGAACAACTTCTTTGGCAGAAACAATCCTCTAAGTCAAGAGAAACGTTGGGGGAAGCTGAACAACGTTTATGGAAAGAACAACTCTCTATGCCAAGAAAAACATTGGGGGAAGCTGAACAACATTGGCAACAACCATCTCCATCAGAAAGCCGTGAAGTGACATTCCAACAAGTAATGCAGAATACTATTTCCTTTTCAGAATGTGATGATGCAAGATGTAAAAGGAAGGAGATAGAATTGGGCTGCGTGACTGCATCTCTGAATGATTTTAGGGTTAGTACTATAGTTAATCCTTGGGAGGAATGCCAAGCCACTATCTATGAAAGTGATAAGGTTGTTGATGAGAAGAAAATAGAGATAAAGGAGGAAAAGATAGAAGAAACAGAAAGGTTGAGTGAGGGAGAGAAAGATGAGTAGAAAGAAAAAGGAGTGGTTGAAAGAAATGAAAAAAAGAGAAAAATTGTGAAAATAAAGAAGAAAAAAATAAAAAGAGAAAGTTGAAAAAGAAAAGGAGAGAGAAAAAGAAGAATGAGAAAAAGAGGAAGAGAGGAATAAAGAAAAGATCATATGAAAAACCCCTTCCTCATTCAAAAAAATATCATAGGATGGAAAAGAAAGTCAAGTGCCTTATGGAGATCTTCAAGAAATTGGAGATTAAAGTTCCTATGATTGAAACATGGAAACATGTGCTTAGTGTTCTCAACTTTAGGAAGAAATTTAGTAGGAAGAAGAAAAAGAAAAGAATATCAGGCAAGGGGGGTATCAATACCTACTTATGGGTGTTTGAACTCTACTGGGTCAAGCTAGTGACATAAAAAGAGCGCTTACTGGGAGGCATCCCAGTGATCCAACAACAATATTTTTTTGTACGTTAAATTTTAAATCTTGGTGATGTAAGTATGAACAATTTTTGTGTATTGGGTAGCATCTACTGAGGGATGCTAATTTTTATATGTATCTGCTGAAGGATACAGGTAAGTACACCTACTGAAAGGTGTTGGAAGGCACTTACTGATGAGTCCTAGAAAGGTTTGGGTCAGGCTCGTGACGTTAAACAAGCGCTACCTGGGAGGCAACCTTGTTGATTATTTCTATTTTTAACTTTGTGCTAAGTACATTGTATGTTTGAATGTTGCATTTGAGAAGGGAAAGGTATATAATTGAAAAATTGAAGGTTGAAATCAAGTGCTACAGGGTTGGATTACACCAAAGCAGAGCGGTCCATTTGACCGCTGAGCAGCGGCGGCGCAGACCTCCCTTGAGCTTTTAAAAGCTCAGCATTTTTGGGGATTCTGCACTTTTGAAACTCCTCTTTGAAGCTCGCTCAAGCGTTCTCTGTAAACCCTAGTTTGACACCCGGGCACTGACTAGGGCGGCGAGTGATCGCCGATGCAAGAGGCACGGACAAGGAGCGGCTGCTAGCAGGCTTCGAGTGGAAGGGGTACATGGACGAATCGAACATACACCGGAATGAAAGGGATCTGGAGACTGTATAGGTATGGGACTATGCAGTTGAAGGATAGCTTAAAGGAATTGATTTGGCTACTCATATCAACAAATGCATTTCCTTTTCGGTAGCCTAACCCATAAGAACTCCATGGTTAAGCGTGCTTAGCTTGGAGTAATTTAGGGATGAGTGACCTTCTGGGAAGTTTTCCCGAAAAGTGTGCGAGTGAGGACAAAGCACACTGGATAGCCTCGTGTTGATGTGTAGGGGCAGTCAACAGTCTCTGTAAGTTGTTGGGGCGTTACACCTAGCACCCAATTTTCACTTTCAAAGGCTTTCCAAAGAAATTTCTCCACATTTATCAACACCCATTCACAAAAATCTCATTTTTCTACCATTCTCTTGTCAAAAGTTTGGGGTTTTTGTTGAGGGTTATGCATTGGAGAGGCATTCATCATCACTTAAGAAGAAGTTTAGCAAGCATCTAATATCTCCACTCAAGTAAGTTGTGCAATTTCATTCCTAGGGTTTCTAATTGAAATTTGATGAAGAACATGTGTAAGAACATGATAAATTAGGGTTTTTTATTTCTACGCGTGATTTGATGAAATAGAAACTGTTTGAACCGATTGCATTGCATGAAATTGGTCTGGAATGGTAAAATTGGTGTTAGAGTGGAGATTAGGATCTTTGAAAGAGGGTTTTTGAAAAACCCTCATCAAAATCGCTGAGCGGTCTGCTTAACCGCTGAGGGGAATTCATCAAGTTTTGGGTTTTCATTTTTCTATGATGCTTGGACGCTGAGGGACCCTTGATGGGTGTCGCACCTCATGCAAATTTAATGTGCATAAAGAATGCAGTATAGACTAGGAAGTGACTCCTAGGTCGTCTCTCAAGGACCAAACTGTGGATCGAGAATTAGGTCTAACACGTAGTGGGGGGGGTTTGTGAAAAGTTTTGTGAATGCAGATGAATTAAATTAAAACACTGACGCAACTGATAATTAAACACAGATCTAAAAGCAGTTTCAAAGACAAAATGAAACGGTTGGTCGTTAACTTAATTACCATGCTTTCTATCACAGATCAACAAAACAAAGCAGCAACTCAAACCTCTAATCCAACACAGGTAACCAACTAAGCGAAGGCTAATCATGTTATTATAATCACGAACTAAGCGAACACAACACATCTATTCCATCATATGTGTTCTATACAGATCGATCAACTAAGCGAAGATACAATCACCAACTAGGCAACTAAGTGTATACCCATTGCAAGAACACAGTCAAATTTCACAGAACGCCAGGCAGAGCAAAATAAACACAAGAACAATCCAAGAAATCTCAAGGAAACACTATAATTCTATTAATGACCAACCCGACTAACCTAAGCTGACATCACAACTAAATTATCACTACCAAACAGACTAGACAACATTAAAGTGAAGACTAAAATTGAAATAAAAACACACATGAAAGATAAGTCACTAAAGAAAAGAACCTAAGAACAATTTGTTACTTATGCATTGTATGCTATGGAAATAGAACAACGAACAAACTTCGAATAAAGGCATCATCCAATCGGTGATAAAGAGCTAGCATACTAGACTAAGCGATCTATCTTAAGAAAATAATGAACGTAGATTGTAATAACATAACCGTGGAAAGCACACAACAGTAATAAAACTTCAATGAAAATGGCGTGATCTAATTTGATTCAGCGGATAAATAATTCAAACAATTCAAACTCAATGCAATGGGAATAAAAAGGAATGCAAACTGTATAAATAAATTAAAATGCACGGCAAATTCATCATGGGAATCAACACCTAAAACTCTAGAACTCTTGACAATTAAGCTTAAAAGTGAATCACCGTTTCCTCCATAAGAAAAAAATAAATCCCATGTGCACCACTTCTTACTCCACCAAAACGTAACAACCCTCTCTCCTTTCAAAGCAAAAGAAAATCTAATCCTAAATGGGTGGCAGCTGGAAGCTCTCCTCCTAGCACCGTGCCTAGTCTAACAACAAATTTTAATCATTTCTTCCAAGATATATATAAAAAAAAAATTGCTGCACCGTAAACGAAAATAAAAAAAAAACCTCCACCGTGCATTTATCTAGAAAGAAACTGAAACATGCTTCTCCAAAATAAAAATGAGTGCAGCCGTGTGCACCTAAAGCAAAAAGAAATCAGCGCATGGTTTTCCAAACAAAATTAAATCAGCATCTTCTCCTTTCGGGAAAATGAATGCAGAGAAAAGGAAAGTCTGCGTGTAGCTTTAAAATGAATGCGCATCACCCAAAATCCATGGGTTCCAGCAAGGTGAGTGAGCAGCTGCTTCCCAAAGAAACAAAGTGAATCTCCACTCCAGCACCGTAACCTTCTTTTCAGTTGGAATGAAGAGGTAGCTGCTGGAAGCTCCGTAAGGCTGTGTGCTCTCCCTTCTCATTCATCCAAAATCAAAGAAAATCAACATGTTTTCAGCCAAAAAAATGTGTGCGTCGGTTGCTCTCTAGCTAAAGCACCGTTCCAGCCTAAAAGAAATTGAATATGCCGAGAATGAGTCTCCCTTGGTGAAGTGTCGGCTGTTCTTTAGGTAGGCACCGTGAGTGTCTTGAAAAATTAGGGTGGGGACCACCCAAAAACCCTAGGTGGTGCCAAGTGTCCCACAAAATTGGGCCCATCATAAAATTTGCCAACATTGGCCCAATGCTCAAAATCCTAATTAAAGTTCCTAAACAACTAAGTACAATTTAATTAAAATTGAAATGACTAATTGTTGAGCCTTTAATTTATTTGCCTCCTTCCTAATGCTCCAAAATATATCTCCAATATTTTCCCTGCAGTTAAAAAATGAAATTAATCAGCTCAAAAAATTCAAATTAACTAAAATAAGAATTTCTAATCAAATTAAGCATAATTAGGAAAAACGGGAAAATACCGGATAATTAAGCACAATTCCCTGATTAATTCTAGCACAATGAACTAAGTGAAATCAATAAAATATCGATTCATCAAAATAGACCACACTTTGCACTCCTGGGCAAAACCAAGACGAAAACCAGGGAACTACTCAAACATCACGGAGGTGACACAAACTCGACAGACAGACAACAAAGACTCACAAAACAAAAACAGAGTTGCACAATTCTCACAAAATCTGGACAGTGAAAGGCATAGGCAGAATCCCACACAGAGTCAATGAAAGCAGATACTCAGAGAATGATCCCAACAGTTCAGTACATGGAAAACAGTCAATCAGTTCAAGAGATGAATCAAAAGCAACAGAGCCTCACAGATGCACACAATCAGTGTTTCTCTCAAGTGTTTAAGGTAAATCAATGTCACTCAATGCTCTCAAGAAAGCAAACACAAATAGACTTGGCAAGCCTCTAATATCAACACTCAAACACATATGCATGTTCAAATCAAAAGGTCTTTTCATGGTTGTAATGGGGCCAAGGACAAGGGAGGATACATCTGGATAAGAAGCTACAAACCACAAGGAACAGAGGAGCAATGGGGAACAAGTGTAAACACATTCAAACACATCCACAATCTCTAATTCCATCCTCTTCTTGACTCCATTATTCACAATTATTCACAATTTTTTTTTTCATTTTTTCACTGTTTTTCTGCTCTCTCTTTTTTCTTTTTTCTTTTTTTTTCATCCTGTCTCTTTTCTTTAATCAATAATTTCAAGAGACAAGATACAACACATATTTACAAAAACACGACAAGAAGAAGACTCACTAGCCAATTAATCTGAAACTCCCAGGAGACCACACTTATTCCAAAAACAATTCCAAAGTTCCAAAATTCCCTAAGGTTAAGGTAATCATGGTTTTTCACTTAGGGCTAGTGTATCAGCTTCAAAACAAATAAATGGGGAAATCATAGGCTCAAAGGCGCTATCAAAGGATCAAAACAGGGTAGGCTCATTTGGCTAGTTTGGCTAAGTGAAATCAATAAAATATCGACTCATCAACCCTGTTTTTCCCTCAGTGCTGGACTGTGCATGATTTGGAATGTAATTGATGATTTACTAACCTCTAACGATGAATTTCTGTGATGTTATTGAATTTATTTGATACAGGAATGTCATCCTCAAGGAGAGTGAAGACCATGGGCAACAAGAGAAAGGAGCCAGAAAGGCCAAGAAGAATTTATTCTTCTCGGTTTCTTTCTAGGAAGCATGAGGAGCACTACGTGATTGTACAGGAGACACATTTATTGATGGAGGTGAAGGCCATGTGTATTTCAGATTTAGCTCATAAGTTTGAATTGGAGATCGAGAGGCGAGGCTGGGAGAGATTGACCACTTATCCTGCACCAGCTAGCATTGAGCTGGTGAAGGAATTCTATGCGAACGCCTTGCCCAGAGGAGGAGTTTCAGCTGGGAGGTACATGAGCTACGTAAGGGGGCAGATCATCAGATATGATCCCGACACCATCAACAGCTTTCTGGGTATTGAGTGGCTAGGAGAGCAGTGTAGGTATGCAGCTCTTACAAGGGAGTACAGGGATTATGAGGACATCGAGAGGGTGATGTGTATTCCTGGGAGACACTTTCAGAGGAACCCTAATGGAGCACCAGTCAACATTATTAGGGCGGACTTGACTCCGCTGGCGAAGTACTGGATGGCATTCACTCATGCCAACATACAACCATGCTCCCATGTCTCCGACATTACTATGCATCAGATTCTCTTCATCTACTGCATTCTGAGGCAGATGGATGTTAACGTTGGTCAGGTCATCGCCAACAAGATTCAGAGTTGCGCTACCATTGTAAGTAGCAGGACACCGTTGGGACATCCGTCCCTGATTACATACTTGTGGTAGCAGGCTGGGGTGGATACTGTTGTTCAACCTTATGAGAGGCCTAGGAGGGCTATAGATGCCTCCTACTATCGTCAGTTCTGTGGAGGCGACGAGCCAATAGGAGTAGTTCCTAGGAGACGTCCTAGGAGAGTAGCAGGCCAGCAGGAGGATGCACCTGGAGATGCACCTGCACAGCATGCTGAGCCATTTCAGATGAAGGACATGTATATATCCATGATGGAGGCTAGGATGGAGTCTCTCCGCAGGGGAGAAATAGCTACTACAAAGATGATAGTAGGGTTGTACGACACACCACTGGTGCATAGGTGGACTATGGACAAGTTCCATAGTGTTATGACTTGGCCTCAGGAGCAGGCACAAGGAAGAAGGTCTAGAGCAGTTGGAGCACCAGGCAGAGATGATGATGACCAGGAGGATGATGATTTTAAGGATGCACAAGCTGGGGATGAGTATGACTCTGATGAGGACATGGACTGATAGGGCATCTACTGATGGATGCCAGTACTTAGACAGGGAGTTTTATTTTGCCTTTGAACTGTGGATTTGTAGAATAGGTTGAATTTTATTTTATGTGTCTATCCTTGGCTTGTACACTGATTCTGATGATAGTTTGATATGATGATATTGCATGATGAGTTTTCTCAAATGATGATTGGATGTGGATGACGATTGAGTTTGTGTTGCATGTTAATGTACTGTGAATGGTTCACTGGCTTTGTGAACAAATGTCTGATGATTTATGATTGTGATTATGATGCCAAGCAGGGTGTATGGATGATGTTTGAGAAAAGCACAGTTGTGTGAGGTTTTGAACTCCAAAGTATTCGTTGATATATATGTGCTATTAATATGGAAGCATGTATGATATTGCCTGAATCTTTATGATTGATTGAATTGCATGTGTATGTCATAAGATGAAGGCCATTTTTGGAAGCCATTCTTAGCCAAATATTAACCCAAAGAAAAGAGAACCATGTGTTCTATCCTTTTTGAACCCTAGCCTTGAAACAGGACGAAAACCCTTGCTTTGAAACTTTTTACCTTGAGTTGGGTTGAGAATAATTGTATGATATTGCCAAAGTTCAAGTTTGGGGTTGTGGGGGAAATTTAAAGGCAAAAGAAAGGCATTGAGCTCAAGTGTTGAATGAAAGAAAAGAATGAGAAAAGAAAAGAGAAGAGAGAAAAAGCATGAAAGATGAGCTCAATGTAAAAAGAAGAAGGAAAGAAGTTGGGAATGAGTAAGATTGGTTAAAAAGAGAGTTTATGCTTGAACTTTGGATGCTAAAATAACTCTCTTCACTCAAGGATCTTGTGTTCCAGAAAAACCAATTTTTCTTGATTAACCCAGCCTCATTATAAGCCTTGGAAAAGTCCTTGTGATGACATTTGTATGTGAGAATGTTGATTGTAGTAGATGAAGGGCAATTTGGTTTCATGTGATATGTGAATAGCAGAGGGAGGGAGAGACCTCTTAAACACTTCAGTGATTGAGTGAAACACTTGCTTAGTGAGAATTGATAGATTCTATGTTTACATTTATGATTAGTGGATTGATCATTCATAAATGAAACATTTGTTGGAAAATATGTGATAATGTGAACTGAGTTAAATTGAAAGCATGCATGCATCTTGGTAAAATTCCATTGAAATATGAATTGAGTAACTCTTGTTGTGAGAAAAATAAATTTTGGAATGTTGAACTATTTTGATGAAAAAGTGGAAAACCAAGTTCTGTTTTATTTGCTTGAGGACAAGCAAAGTTTTAAGTTTGGGGTTGTGATAACGGTTGGAAAAAAATTATTTTTATACTTAAATTTGATATTAAAACACACCCTTTATGGCTTAGAATGAGCTTAAGACTCAAGTAAAACACTTAGTTGAGTCACGTGAGAGTCAAAAGTTGTTTTTAGAGATATTATGCTTGTTTTGCATTGTTTTCCATGGTTTTGATGAGAATTGACGATGGAAGTAAAAAGGGGAGGACTTAGACTCATGAAAGAAGGAGAAAAAGGATGAAAAGAAGAGCCAAGTGCATCGCTCAATGCTAATTCCAGCGCTGAGTGCCAGTTTCGTGGGTGAAGTCACTATTTCTCACTTGAGCGGCACCGCTGAGTGTCCTGTGTGATTAGCGGGCCACCGCTGAGCGGCGTATTGGACTGCTGAGCAGTTTTGCGATTAGAGGCAAACCGCTGAGCGACCAAATTAAGCGTTGAGCGTCCATCAGATGGGCTTGGGCTTAAATTCTATTACTTTTATGCGCTATAAATAGCCCCAGTGCGATTCTTAAAGCAATTCTTTTGGCAGGCAGAGACGTCCAGAGCTGTTCTACACGCCTTGGAGGCGGTTCCTTGGATGCTTAGGCTCCAATCTACCAAAATTAGGGTTTATTCTTCCATTCTTTCATTTAATTCCATCTAGTTCACCATGACTATGGTGAACTAAACCCTTTGTTGTTGGGGAACAATGTAATCTTTTGAAACTCTCTTATATTGAAATTCTTATTTTATTCATATGTTGCATATGCTTATATTATCAATTGTTGGGTTCCTTAGCTTTTCTTAATGCTTTTATCGTTTAACTCATTCGGTAATTGTTGTTTGTCTTTATTGATATGGAGACGTACACTAATGTCATGAACTGGGGGGAATTCCTTGATTTAGCTAATACCGCCTAGAGATAGGGGTAGGACTATCAATTATATTTCTCTTCCGTTTATCATGCATTATTAGTTACTAGGAGAGGCTAGAGATAGCAAGCCAGTAATTAGTAATAGGCTCTATTCGCCAAGAGATTGGATTTAGGGTAGACCAAGAAAGTTTGCATGAGAATATGATAATAAAGCGAATTAAATAAGAAGAGTAGATATAAGAGAGTGGATTAGATGAAATTGTAAACCCTAACAACTCCATTCATCCATAGTTTCTTCTAGCCAATTGATTCACTGCATTTTGCATGTTTATTTTCGTCTTGCATTCAAAAAACCTAAATTTACTTCTTTTCTCAAGTCTTATACGATCTCTTTACATGAAAGTTAAGGCCTAAGAGTCCTTTGGGAGAACGATATTTGGTCTTACCATCTATTATTACTTGATACGATCTAGTACACTTGCCCGGGGTTTAACACTACCATACGGTGTGTTCATCAGCAAAGTGATACAGTTGCACCAAGTGAATCTTACAAATGAGAGGATCATTCATTGCAATAAAAGCAATGTAATGGATACACGATTTTTAAATTCTGTTGTAATAATCAAATTAAGAGATGAATGGACTATGATTGATGATATTCCATTTACAAGTGATGTGGATCCTCAAAATATTGATGCTTCAAGATATAGATATCGTCCTCTGAGTACCTTTGAAGGCTATGTTGATAGAAGATTTGACAGAGTGGATAATAAACTGATCATGATACAGAAATCTCTATTGGATCTTCACAGGAAAATGGATTATGAACTTCATATAAGAGCATTTGAAGAATCATCAATTGGAGACAATATCAGTGGTGTAAACAGTGCTGACAAAAAGTTTGAGGAATCATCTAAATCAAAATAAAGTTCTGTTTACCTTATTCTTTTTAAGTCATAGGTTATGTCTAGGTTCTTTTCATTTTGTTTGGCTTAGAATGCCATCGTTTTTTGTTTTCCTTTTGTTCCTTGATTTTGTCCTATCATTGTAATGTCTTTCACAAGGAAATGAAATCAATAGTTTGAATCAACACTGTTGCTTTTAATTTCATTGATATTGCTTGATCTGAGTGATTTATTCGACTGCAATTTGTTTGAAGTCAATTATGCTTGAACTGTTATGAATCTATACATATTCACTTCTGTTGTTTATGACTATATTTCTTGCTTAACCAAAATGCTTGATCTGGAAAGGATCTTTGAAAGATTTTGCAGGAATAACATTGCTCTGGAAATTTCAAGAGGAGTTCAACAGCTTTGGAAAGCAATGTAGTCAACTAAGGAAACTTTGCAATCGACTGCTCTTAACAGGATTATAAATTATAATTCTGGAATTTGGTTATTCATTTACTGATTGCTTATTTTGATATATTTGCTTACTATCTCTACTATTATCTGTTGGAAATATCTTACTTGAGATAATATTGTGAGATTGTTGAAGATTGTATCATTGCATATCTAAATTTTTTGCTATCTTGTCTTTGATACAACTATGTGCTAAACTGATTGGTCAATCTGGGATATGCTGCATTGTGCATCTAATCTGACTTTATTACATATGCATAATGGCAGGGGGAGTATCACTCATTACACATTTTTAGTTCACATGCCTGCATTTCAGGGGGAGTTATCATTTACATGTGATTAAATGTGATATAGGGATCATCATTGCATTTGAAAATTTGAATATTTTTTTATGCATCTCTGTTTGTTCGATTATTCAGCAAAATATCTAGAGCATACCTTTTTTGCTAATGCACAAAGGGGGAGAGAATTTATGATCTTATGATGCTATATGAAAGGGGGAGAATAGTTATTCTATCTCATGCATAATCTGCTTGATATTATTTGCTGTTATCTGTGTTACATGCAGAGTACTGGAACTGTGATAACTGTGTTATATTTCTTTTGTTACTCTGTTGTGTATTAAAGTGTGCAAACATGGTTGGTTATTAACCATGGTTGTGCATCATCAAAAAAGGGGCAGATTGTTGAAATTGTTGACAGCACAGTTTCTATATCAATCTGGTTTTTGAAATTTTTGATAATAACAAGCACATGTTGTTGCTGCATTACATGTTCTTATGCTGATTGATTGTGATATTTGTTGAACATGTTTATGTATTGTGTTACATGTTCCTGTGTTCATTGATTGATATATATCTGGAACGTGTTTACATCCTTTATGTGCTATGTGCTATGCATCATTTCATATGTTTTACTGCACATGTTTTAAAGCTGAAAATCACAAGCACTTTTATGAAATTATTCTTATGTGACAAAGTAATAGTATAGTCGACTACATTACTAATGGATTCGAGTTTGCTAAAATCTTTGTACAGACTTTGAGAACCAGTGCTATGTGTTATTTTGAGAAGAAAAGAATTACAAAATGTTTTACATGTTGATAGTCGAATATGTGTACTACACATTCGACTGTATCTATTGTCTGATTTGGAATTCTGTTATGCTCTTGTACTCTAACGACTATATTTTTGACAGTTAGTTGAGCATTGGTGACTTAGTCAACTGTAATAAAACTGGTTTGTTTTTGGTTGACTAAAAGCTGCTAAGTTGACTGATCTGTTATAACTGTCATAATCCAATCGACTGAATTAGTAGCGTATTCGACTGAGAAATCATCTGACTAACAGAAATCTATAAATAGACTTAACACGAGTCTGTTAAGGGACTTTTGATGAACTGACATTTTCACAATTCTGTTTCATATTTCTCTTAGCTCCAAGAAGTCTCCAAGAAGACAGTGGTGATCTTTCTTCAAAGAGATTCAAAGAGGAGATTATTGATAACGGTCTAAAAATCGTTATTTTCATGCTTAAATTGATATCAAAATACACCCTTTATGGCTTAGAATGAGCTTAGAATCAAGTAAAACACTTCCGTTGAGTCATTTGAGAGTCAAAAGCTGTTTTTAGAGATATTATGCTTGTTTAGCATTATTGTTAAACCCCTGACAAGTGTACCAGATCGTATCAAGTAATAATAATTGGTAAACCCAATATCGTTCTTCCCAAAGGACTCTTAAGGCCTCATCTTTGGTGTAAACTAATTGTTTAAGACTTGAGAAAAGAAATTAATTTGAATGGTTAAAATGAAAAACAAAAGTAAACATGCAAATGTAGTGATTCAATTGGCTTCAAGAAAATATGGATGAATGGAGTTGTTGGGGTTTACAATTTCATCTTATCCACTCTCATATATCTACTCTCCTTATTCACTTTGCTTATTTATCATATTTCCATGCAAACTTTCTTGGTCTACCCTTAACCCAATCCCTTGGTGAAAAGAGCCTATTACTAATTACCGGCTTGTTATCCCTAGCCTCCCCTAATAATTAATAATGCATGATAAACATAAGCAAAATACAATTGATCGTCCTACCCCTATCCCTAGGAGGTATTAGCATAATCAAGGAATTCTTCCCAGTTCATGACATTACTGTACGTCCCCGTATCAATAAAGACAAACAACATCTACCAAATGAGTTAAACGGTAAAAGCATTAAATGCAGGTAAAGAACCCAACAATTGAGAAATCAAGCATATGCAAGCATATAAAGTAAATAAGAATTTGGATATATGAGAGTTTCAAAAGATTACATTGTTCCCCAACAACAAAGGGTTTAGTTCACCATAATCATGGTGAACCTAGATGAAATATAATGGAAGAATGGAAAAGCAAACCCTAGATTTGATAAAGTGGAGCCTAAGCATCCAAGAAATCTCCTCCAAGGTGTGTAGAACAGCTCTGGACGTTTCTCTCTGCCAATAGAATTACATTTAGATTCACACTAGGGCTAAATATAAGCCAAAAAGAAAACAGAAAGATCTCAGAATCCAAAATATAAAAACAGACAACCGCCCAAGCGCCAAAGTTGGCCGCTCAGCGGTTTGCCTCATTCCACGCCACCACCCAGGCGGCACAACTGACCGCTGAGCGGTTTGCCTCTTGCCGTTCTAGACGCTCAGCGTTGGACTTTGACGCTTAAGCGGTCCACATACTCTTCTTTTCTTCATTTTTCTCCTTCATTCTTGAGTCTATGACCTTCCTACTTCATTTCCATCTTCAATTCTCATTAAAAACCCTGCAAAATAATGCAAAACAAGCATAATATCTCTAAAAACAGCTTTTGACTCTCATGTGACACAACTTAAGAGTTTGACTTGATTCTACGCTCATTCTAAGCCCAAAAGGGTGTGTTTTGATATCAAATTTATGCATGAAAATAACGGTTTTTAGACTGTTATCACAACCCCAAACTTAAAACTTTGCTTGTCCTCAAGCAAACAAAACAAAACTTGGCCTTCCACTTTTTCACCAAATAGTTTCAAAACCCTCTTCTTTACAACAAGTTATTTTCAATTCAGATTGTCAATGGAATCCTACCAAAATGCATGCATGCCTTCAATCTAATCTAGTTCACATACTTAAATATTTTCCAACAGATGTTTTATTTATGAATGATCAATCCACTAAGCATTGATGTACACATGGATTTCAACAATTCTCACCAAGCAAGTGTTTCGCTCAATTACTCAAGTGTTTAAGGAATCACTCCACTCTCTACTATTCACATGTCACATAGAACAATATTGCCATTCATCTAAAACAACCAAAATCCTTTCATGCAAATGCCATCAGAAGGACTTTTTCAAGGCTTGTAATGAGGCTAGGTATCAATAAAATTTGGTTTTTCTAGATCACAAAATCCTTGAGTTAAGAGAGATATTTCATCATTGAAAAGGTTCAAGTTTAAACTCTCGTTATCACCAATTTCACTCATTCCCAACTTCTTCCCTTTTTATCAACTTTGCATTGAGCTCATCTTTCATGTTTATTTTTTTTTCCTTTTCAATACTTGAGCTCAATGCTTTTATTTTGCCTTTCAATTTTCCCCATACAACCCCAAACTTGAACCTTTTCTATACATACAAGTATTCTCAACCCAACTCAAGATAAATAATTTCAAATCAAGGGTTTTCATCCTGTTTAAGGCCAAGGTTCAAAAGGGGTATAAAATTTTAAACTTTTTGGGTGAAATTTTGGCTAAATAAGGGCTTCCAAACATGGCCTTGATCATATAACATAAGCATGCAAATCAATCAATTATCAAGACTAAGGCAATATCATTCATGATTCCCTGTGAACAGTACATATATCAGTGAAAACTCTGGAGCTCAATACCTTACACAACGTGCTTCCTCACACATCATTCATGAATCCTGCTTAGCATCACAATCACAATCATAAACCACAATACATTTGTTCATATAGTTAGTGAACCATTCATCTGGATATCAGCACACACACATTCTTAATCATCAACCACATTCAATCATCATCATCAAATAACTTGTCATGCAATATAATCATCAAACCATCATCAGCATCAATGTACAAGCCAAGCATAGACAAAAAAATTAAATTCAACCTATTCTAAAAATTCAAAGTGCAAAAGTAAAAAAGAACAATCCCTGTCCAAGTGCTGGCATCCATTAGTAGATGCCCTCAACGCAAGTCCTAATCTGAGTCATACTCCTCCTCATCCTGTGCGTCCTCAAAGTTCTCATCATCATCATCTCTGCCTGATGCTCCAGCTGCTTCAGACCCACTACCCTATACCTGCTCCTAAGGCCAAGCCATCGTACTATAGAACTCATCCATAGTCCACCTGTGTACTGGTGGCTGATCATATAATCCTATAATCATCTCGGCAGTTGCCACCTGCCCTCTGCGGAGAGACTCCATCCTTGCCTGCATCATGGACATATACATGTCCCTCATCTGGAAAGGCTCAGCATGATGTGCCGGTACATCTACAGGTACCTGCTCCTGCTGTGTTGCTGCTCTCCTAGGACGTCTCCTAGGAACTGGTCCGGCTGGCTCATCACCTCCACAATACTGACGATAATAGGAGGTATCAATAGCCCTCCTCGGCCTCTCATAGGGTGGGACTACAGTATCCACTCCCGCCTGCTGGCACAAGTATGTAATCAAGGACGGATGTCCCAGTGGTGTCCTGCTACTCACAATGGTAGCACAACTCTGAATCTCTTCGGCTATAATATTTCTGACATTAACATCCATCTGCCTCAGCATGCAGTACATGACAAGAATCCGATTCATTGTGATATCGGAGACATGGGAACATCGATGTATGTTGGCATGAGTAAATGCCATCCAATACTTGGCCAGGGGAGCCAAATCTGCCCTAAGTATATTGACTGATGCTCCATTAGGGTTTCTCTGAAAATGTCTCCATGGGATACACATCAATCTCTCAATTTCTTCATAATCCCTGTACTCCCCTAGAATAGCAGCATAGCTGCACTGCTCTCCTGGCCACTCAGTCCCCAAGAAAGTGTTGATGGTGTCGGAGTCATATCCTATCAACTGTCCCCTCACATAGCTCATGTATCTTCCAGCAGATACTCCTCCTCTGGGTAAGGCATTAGTGTAAAATTCCTTCACCAGCTCAACGCTAGTTGCTGCAGGATAAGTGGTCAATCTCTCCCAGCCTTGCCTTTCAATCTCTAGTTGAAACTCTGGAGCTAAATCAGGAATGTACATGGCCTTCCTCTCCATCAACAAACGCCTTTCCTGGACACTAGCATAATGCTCCTCATGCTTTTTGGAGAGAAACCTAGGAGAGTAAAATCTCTTTCGTCTCTCTGACTCCTTCCTCTTGTTGCCCATGGTCTTCACTCTCTTTGAGGTAGACATTCCTGTAGCAAATAATTCTAATAGCATTCACAGAAACATCATTAGAGGTTAGTGCATCATCAATTACATTTCCAGAACACTCACAATCCAATACTGAAGGAAAAACAGGGTCCCTCCGCATCCAAACACCAAAAAATACAAATCCCCCAATCTGTATGAATTCCGCTCAGCGGCCAGGGAGACCGCTCAACGGTCTTCAAAGGGGTTTTTCAAAATCCCTCTTTTAACAACCCTAATCTCCACTCTATTACTAAATCTACCATTCCAGACCTATTTCATGCAATTCACTCGGTTCAAATAGTTTCTAATTCATCAAATCATGCATAAAAATCAAAAGCCCTAATTTATCATATTTTTAAGCATGTTCATCAACAAATCTTAAAATAGAAACCCTAAACATGAAATTGCACAACTTACTTGAGTGGAGACTTTGAATGCTTGCAAAAATTGTCGAATTTTATGATGAATGCCCTTTCCAATGCAAAACCCTCAACCAAAAAACCCAAACTTTGATAAAACAATGGTAGAAAATGGAAGTTTTGGTGAGTGGGTGATGAAAAAGTGGGGAAATCTTTCTAAAAAGCTCTTGAAAGTGAAAGAGGAGTGTTAGGGCTTAGGGAGACCGCTCAGGCGAAATGCAAAGAAGAGGTTTTAGACTGGAAAGCTTAGAAACCGCTCAGCTTTTAACAAAGCCGAGACAGGTTCCGCTGCAACCGCTCAGCGGCAAAATGGGCCGCTCAGCGATTTGTGATAATTTTTTCTTCCTCTCTTCTTTGCTTGATTTTGAGCCATCTCACCCTATGCACTTGATTTCAAACTTCAATTTCTCAATCTTATGTCTTTCCCCTCTCAGATGCAACATTCAATTATGCAATGCACTTAACACAGAGTTTAAAACAAACATAATCAACTGGGTTGCCTCCCAGGTAGCGCTTGTTTAACGTCGCGAGCCTGACCCAAAACTGCCTAGCACTCATCAGTAAGTGTTTATCCTCCCAACACCCTTCTGTAGGTGTGACTTCCTGTATCCTTCAGTGGATACATAAAAATTTTAGCATCCCTCAGTAGATGCTACCCCAAAAGAGTTTAAAAATCCATTAAGTTACATAACCAAAATAGACCTATTCTAAAAATTGTTCTACAACAAATGGGATAAAATTAAATATCTTCAAATCTTTCCATCCCAGTTGGGATCTGCATCCTCCCAACTCATTAATATCCTTCTATCCACTCTTCTGATGGCTTTAGTATATGGTTTTCTGATCTCCACCTTGCCATCTTCTTTGATATTGTAGACAATCCACTTCCTTTTCTTAAATCTTACTTGTGAACCTCATGGAAGTGGTATATCTTCTGAGTGGATTGTTCCTCCTTTATCAACCTCCTCATTTTTAGGTACCTTCAAAACATTACAACTGTTAGAATTGGTACCTGTCGTGCTTACATCAGATGCAGCTTCTCTTCTCGACTTTCTAAATCTGGATCTTTTCTTTATTCTAACATTGTTTCCTTTAGAACCAATATGCAAGAGCACATTCCTTTTATCTCTCATCATAATTCTTCCATCATAAACACTAATAAACATCTTTGATGTAGCCATGAAAGATCTTCCAAGAATCATTGGAATCCTCTCCTCGTTTTCCATGCCCATTACTATAAAGTCAGCAAAACCTCCAGCTGCTCCACACGCACAACCACATCTTCCACCATACCAAGTGGCTTTCTAATAGAACCATCCGCCACCGTCACAGTAAGATTAGACGGTTTTAATGTTAGCCCTCCAATCTCTCTCAGGAAACGTCCAGGCATCATGTTAATGCTAGATCCAGAGTCTATCATGGCTCCTCTTACATCAAAATCATTTACAACACATGAAAGTGTTAAAAACCTGGATCTTTTACCTTAGGCGGATAATTCCTTTTTGGAGGTTGAAATTCAAATTCTTGCTCATCTTCATCTGCGTCCAAATCTATCATATCTCCAAGATAATATTTCATCCATGCAGGAATTTGTTGGATTACAGAAGGCACCACAATCACTTGATTTTCTGTAAATTGCCTATGCTGACTGAATTTTTCTTCCTCTTCTTCCTCACCTTTACTGCTGCTTATTTCAATGACTTCTTTTTTCTCCTCTTCTTCATCACTGCTTCCAATTTCCACAACTTCCCTTTCAACTTTTTGTTTACCTCTTGTAACAACAGCCTTACATTCCTCTTTAGGGTAACATCAATATTAGCCTTAAATTGGTGCTTCTCAGTGGTTTCTACCCTTTTTGACAACTGTCCAATTTGCATCTCCAAAGATCTGAAGCTGGCTTGACTACTTGCCTGATTGGACTCATAGCCTTCAAGAATTTGTCAAATCTATCATTTAGGTCTCTGACAACCTCTGTCAAATGGGTAACCTGCTGCCACAAAGGTGAAGGTTGCTGCTGCCCACAGCCTCCCGTTTGCCTTGATGGGAAATTCAGTGCCTGACTAATACTCAGATGATTCTTCCAACCTTGTTTGGCATTACCTTGGTAGGTATTCTGGAACTGATTTCCCATGAAATTAGCTTCTTGCTGCATCTCTTCAGGCAAAGCACATTGTCCATTGATATGGTCACCACCATAGAAATTACACAACTGTTGTGTTTGGGAGACATTACGAATCTCCTTAGGAAGTTGTGAGAGAATCTTTGTCAAATTATCTAGCTTTTAAGTTAGAAGATGGTTCTGAGGTAGCATAGCGTCATCTGCGGGCAAGTGCAAAACTCCTCTCTTTTGTGTAGGCACGCCCCTTTCACTGTAATTTTCTTGCTCATTAGCAGCCATACTTTCTATCAAGTCATAGGCTTCATCTTCAGTCTTCTGTTTCACATTGCCTCCAATTGAGGCATTCAACATCATCATTGACTAAATGTTCAAACCTCCAAGGTATGCAAGAACCAAGGTGGTCTTGTCAAAACCATGAGTTGGCGTTTTTCTTAGCAAGCCCTTGAATCTCTCCCATGCTTGACCTAAAGTCTCTTCCATGCCCTGCTTAAATGATGAGATCTCCAACTTTCCTTGAGTAATTTTGGACTGTGGAAAATATTTAGTGACAAACTTTGTAGCCACAGTCTCCCATGTGGTGAATTTTCCTTCAGGAAAGGAATTAAGCCACACCTTAGCATTGCCCGCTAATGAGAATGGGAATAAGCTAAGCTTTACTCGTTCATCTTATACACTTGCCATCTTTACAATATTGCAGATTTCACTAAACATTGTCAAATGATCATATGGATTCTCATTTGACAAGTCGTGAAACTGGTTGCCTTGTACTAGGTGTATAAGCGCTGGATTCATCACCATGTTGGTCGTTTGATCCGTAGGCATGGCTATGCTGTTGAAGTGGAAAGGACCAACAACATTGGATTGATCTTCCAATGTGCGTCTTGGAGGAGGTTGTCCTGCCATCTCCTTTGTTCTTCTATCTGGTGAAGGTGATAGTATTCTATTAGGAGAAGGAAATAAATCCCTAGATGGGCATCTGACTCTTCTTCTTCCCCTTGTCTCGCTTAATCCTTCAAGAAGAGGTTGGGTATTTTTCTTGCTTTTAGTATGTTTAGTCTCCTGTTGCATGCACAAGAAACACAAACCCTAGTAGCACTTTTATATAAAATAAAACAAATAAAGTATGTACAAATATCTACAATCAAGTCAAAATTAATCAATTTACACTACTAGAAAAAGTTAAACCAAGAGTCCCCAGCAAAGGCGCCAAAAACTTGTTAAACCCCTAGCAAGTGTACCAGATCGTATCAAGTAATAATAATTGGTAAACCCAATATCGTTCTTCCCAAAGGACTTTTAAGGCCTCATATTTCGTGTAAAATAATCGTTTAAGACTGGAGAAAATAAATTAATTTGAATGGTTAAAATGCAAAACAAAAGTAAACATGCAAATGCAGTGATTCAATTGGTTTCAAGAAAATATGGATGAATGGAGTTGTTGGGGTTTACAATTTCATCTTATCCACTCTCATATATTGCTCTCCTTATTCACTTTGCTTATTTATCATATTGCCATGCAAACTTTCTTGGTCTACCCTTATGATAACGGTCTAAAAATCGTTATTTACATGCATTAATTTGATATTAAATCACACCCTTTGTAGCTTAAAATGGGCTTAGAATCAAGTGAAACTCTTAAGTTGTGTCACATGAGAGTCAAAAGTTATTTTTAGAGATATTATGCTTGTTTTGCATTGTTTTGTAGGGTTTTTGATGAGAATTGGAGATGGCAATGAAGTAGGAAGGTCATAGACTCAAGAATGAAGGAGAAAAAGGAAGGAAAGAAGAGTCTGTGAACCGCTCAAGCGGTAAATTCCATCGCTAAGCGTCCTAGTGCAAGGAAAAGTTGTTGTCTGGCGCCCAAGCGGCGACGCTGAGCGTCCAGAGCGACAAGAGGCAAACCGCTCAACGGTCATTTTAGGCGCCTGGGCGGTGGCGTCTGTTGAGGCAAACCGTTAAGTGGCCAATTTAGGCGCCTGGGCGGTTGTCTGTTTTTATATTTTGGATACTGAGATCTTTCTGTTATCTTTTTGGCTTATATATAGCCCTAGTGCGAATCCAAATGTAATTCTTTTGGCAGAGAACAAAGTCCACAGCAGCTTTAAACCTTTGGAGGAGATTTCTTGGATGCTTAGGCTCCACTTTATCAATTATGGGGTTTGTGTTTCCATTCTTCCATTTAATTCATCTAGTTTCACCATGATTATGGTGAACTAAACCCTTAGTTGTTGGGGAACAATGTAATCTTTTGAAACTCTCATATATTGAAATTCTTGTTTACTTTATATGCTTGCATAAGCTTGATTTATCAATTGTTGGGTTCTTTACCTTTGCTTCATGCTTCTACCGTTTAACTCATTCGGTAGATGTTGTTTGTCTTTATTGATTCGGGGACGTACATTAATGTCATGAACTGGGGAGAATTCCTTGATTATGTTAATACCCCCTAGGGATAGGGGTAGGACGATCAATTGTATTTTGCTTCTGCTCATTATGCATTATTAGTTACTAGGGAAGGTTAGGGATAGCAAGCTGGTAATTAGTAATAGGCTCTTTTCACCAAGGAATTTGGTTAAGGGTAGACCAAGAAAGTTTGCAGGGCAATTTGATAAATAAGCAAAGTAAATAAGAAGAGTAGATATATGAGGGTGGATAAGATGAAATTGTAAACCCCAACAACCTCATTCATTCATAGTTTCTCTTAGTCAATTGAATTCTTGCATTTGCATGTTTATTTTTGTTTTTCATTTAAACCATTAAAGTTATTTTCTTTTACTCAAGTCTTAAACAATTAGTTTACATGAAAGATAAGGCCTTAAGAGTCCTCTGGGAAGAACGATATTGGTTTTACCAATTATTATTACTTGATACGATCTCGTACACTTGTCAGGGGTATAACAAGTTTTTGGTGCCGTTTCTGGGGACTCTTGGTTTAACTTTTCGGGTAGTGTAAATTGATTAATTTTGACTTGATTTTTATGTTTATTTTTGTTCTAATAAATTATTTCTAGCATTTTGTGCCTAATGTTTACTGGATGTAGTATGTACAAGAATTTGGTTCTATGGGTACTCAATTCTATCAAAATAATTTCAACTACTAGTGGGAACCTCACTCATACATGGATCAAAGCCAATCTGGGCAAGCTGATGAGCAATAAATTACTCCACTTAAGAAAAATACAAATTATGATGACCTTCTTCAGAGGATTATGAATTTGGAAGTATACCATGTCAAAAGCATAGAGGATAATGTAAAGAATGATGAATTGTTTCCACAGGGCATGTATACAAGATTTTCTTCTCATAGAAGCATGGAAGAAATGCAACAATATCAGTGGCAGCAACAAATCTCTTTACCAATAGAAACGTGGGAGTATGATCAACAACTATGTCATCAGATAGCTGATGTGACAGAACAAGTCAAAGGCCTTAATGAAAAGTTCGACAAATTTTTGGAGAAGTACGATTCTAAGAGCTATGAAGTTACCTTAAGGAATTTGGAGACACAAATTGATGAGTTTGTTGATGAGGACAAGATAGGGAGAGAGGTGAAAAAGATAGAAGAGATAGAAACAAAAAAGGTTGTTGCTGAGGAGAAGATAGATGAAGAAAAGATAGAAGAAGAGGTTGTAAAATTGAAAGAGAGGGAGTATGAAAAACCCTTGCCCTATCCAAAGACATATTCTAGGAGGGAAAAAGAAAAGCAGTTGGAGCGATGTATGGAAATTTTTAAGAAGTTGGAAATAACCATACCATTTTTTGAGGCGCTTCAGCAAATGCCCTCATATGCAAAATTTTTGAAAGAACTTCTCATGAAGAAAAGGAAGTATATTAAGAAGGAACTATTGAGGTGCAAGGAAATTGCAGTGCAGTCATACAGAGAACATTACCTCCTAAATTACAAGATCCAGGGAGCTTTACCATTCAAGTGGTTGAAAGAAAAAAGAAAAATAGAAAATGTGGAAAGATAAAGAAGAAAATAAAAAGAGAAAAAAAGAGAAAGTTAAAGGAGGAGAAGAGTGAGAAAAAGAGGAAGAGAGGAAACAAGAAAAGATCATATGAAAAACCTCTTCCTCATTCAAAGAAGTATCATAGGAAGAAAATGAACTTCAAGTGCTTTATGGAGATCTTTAAGAAATTGGAGATTAAAGTTCCTATGATGGAGACATGGAAACAGGTGCTTGGTGTTATCAACTTTCTGAAGAAATTCAGCAGGAAGAAGAAGAAGAAAAGAATATCAAGCAAAGGGAGTATCAACACCTACTGATGGGTGTTTGAACTCTACCGGGTCAAGCTAATGACGTTAAAAGAGCGCTTACTGGGAGGCACCCCAGTGATTGTTGTACATTAATTTTCTTTTACTTGGACTTGTAAATATTGGTATTTTTTTTTAACAAATTTTGGGTAGCATCTATTGAGGGATGCTAAATTTTATGTATCTACTGAAGGATATAGGAAGGTACACCTACTGATGGGTGTTGGAAGGATTTTCACTTACTGATAAGTGCTAAGCAGGTTTGGGTCCGGCTCGTGACGTTAAACAAGCGCTACTTGGGAGGCAACCCAGTTGATTGATTTATTATTGTTGCATACTGTTCTAGTTGCATTTAGGGCTTAATTGTTGCATAAGTGAGTAAAGTGAGTGAGAATTGTATTTAAGGTTTAATTGTTGCATTTTATAAAATCCATTCTCTATCACTTTTGCATCATTCTATAATCCAAGTTTGGGGTTTTTGAGAGAGCACTGCATTTTGGTTTCATTCATCATCAGTTATAAGAATTTTGCATACATTCAAGGTCTCTCCACCCCAAGGACATGTTGTTATTGCCGAGATGATCATAGGAATGTACGACATACCTCCTGCTTATAGGTGGACGATGGATGAGTTCAACAATAGAATGGCATAGCCGGAGCAGGCACAGGGAATGGAGTTGGAGCAGCTGAAGCTCCAGTCATGGAGAAAGATGATGAGGATGATAATTTTGAGGATGCAGAGATTGGAGATGATGAGGACTCAGATGAGGACATGGAGTAATATAGCATCTACTGATGGATGCCAGTGCATTAGAGCAGAGTTTTATCTTTCTTTTACTTTTGCACTTTGAATTTTTAGAATAGGTTGAATTTTGTTTGGTAGTGTAGGTGTCTGTGCTTGGCTTGAACACCGTTTCTGATTATGGTTTGATTGTTGTTGCATGATGAGTTTTATCAATGATGATTGGATGTGGATGACGATTGAGTTTGTTTTGCATGTTGATATCCAGGTGAATGATTCACTAACTATGTGGACAAATGTGTAGTGATTTATGATTGTGATTGTGATGCTAAGCATGATAAATGAATGATGTGTGAGAAAGCATGTTGTGTGAGGTCTTGAGCTCCAGAGTTTTCACTGATATGTGTACTGTTCACAGGGAATCATGAATGATATTGCCTTAGTCTTGATAATTCATTGATTTGCATGCTTATGTTATATGATCAAGGGCATGTTTGGAAGCCCTTACTTAGCCAAATTTTCACCCAAAAAGTTTAGAAGTTTATACCCATTTTGAACCTTGGCCTTAAACAGGATGAAAACCCTTGATTTGAATTTATTTATCTTGAGTTGGGTTGAGAATAATCATATGTGATGAAAAGGTTCAAGTTTGGGGTTGTGTGGGGAAAATTGAAAGGCCAAAGAAAAGGATTGAGTTCAAGTATTGAAAAGAAAAATGCATGAGTAAAGAAGAAAAGGAAAAAGTAAAAGCATGAAAAAGGAACTCAATGCAAAATTGATAAAAAAGGGAAGATGTTGGGAATAAAGGAGATGGGTGATAGAGAGAGTTTAAACTTGAACCTTTTCAATGATGAAATAGGTCTCTTAATTCAAGGATTTTGCAATCTAGAAAAACCAAATTTTGTTGATAGCCCAGCGTCACTACAAGCCTTGGAAAAGTCCTTGTGATGGTATTTGTATGTAAGGATTTTGATTGTTTTAGATAAATGGCAATATTGTTCTATGTGACATGTGAATAGTAAAAAATGGAGTGATTCCTTAAACACTTGAATGATTGAGTGAAATACTTGCTTGGTAAGAATTGTTGAAATCCATGTTTACATCTATGCTTAGTGCATTGATCATTCATGAATAAAACATCTGTTGGGAAATATTGAAGTAGGTGAACTAGATTGGATTGAAAGCATGCTTGCATTTTGGTTGGATTCCACTGAAAAATCTGAATTAGAAAATAACTTGTCGTGAAGAAAAGGATTTTGAAAAGTGTAGAACTATTTGATGAAAAATTGGAAGGCCAAGTTTTGTTTTGTTTTGCTTGAGCACAAGCAAAGTTTTAAGTTTGGGGTTTTGATAACGGTCTAAAAACCGTTATTTACATGCATAAATTTGATATTAAATCACACCCTTTGTAGCTTAAAATGGGCTTAGAATCAAGTGAAACTCTTAACTTGTGTCGCATGAGAGTCAAAAGTTTTTTTTAGAGATATTATGCTTGTTTTGCATTGTTTTGTAGGGTTTTTGATGAGAATTGGAGATGGCAATGAAGTAGGAAGGTCATAGACTCAAGAATGAAGGAGAAAAAGGAAGGAAAGAAGAGTCTGTGAACCGCTCAAGCGGTAAATTCCACCGCTGAGCGTCCTAGTGCAAGGAAAAGTTGTTGTCTGGCGCCCAGGCGGCGACGTTGAGCGTCCAGAGCGACAAGAGGCAAACCGCTCAGCGGTCATTTTAGGCGCCTGGGCGGTGGCGTGTGTTGAGGCAAACTGCTGAGCAGCCAATATAGGCGCCTGGGTGGTTGTCTGTTTTTATATTTTTGATTCTGAGATCTTTCTGTTATCTTTTTGGCTTATATATAGCCCTAGTGCGAATCCAAATGTAATTCTTTTGGAAGAGAACAAAGTCCACAGCAGCTTTACACTTTTGGAGGAGATTTCTTGGATGTTTAGGCTCCACTTTATCAATTCTAGGGTTTGTGTTTCCATTCTTCCATTTAATTCATCTAGTTTCACCATGATTATGGTGAACTAAACCCTTAGTTGTTGGGGAACAATGTAATCTTTTGAAACTCTCATATATTGAAATTCTTGTTTACTTTATATGCTTGCATATGCTTGATTTATCAATTGTTGGGTTCTTTACCTTTGCTTCATGCTTCTACCGTTTAACTCATTCGGTAGATACTGTTTGTCTTTATTGATACGGGGACGTACAATAATGTCATGAATTGGGGAAAATTCCTTGATTACATTAATACCGCCTAGGGATAGGGGAGGACGATCAATTGTATTTTGCTTCTGCTCTTTATGCATTATTAGTTACTAGGGGAGGGTAGCGATAGCAAGCCGGTAATTAGTAATAGGCTCTTTTCACCAAGGGATTGGGTTAAGGGTAAACCAAGAAAGTTTGCATGACAATTTGATAAATAAGCAAAGTAAATAAGAAGAGTAGATATATGAGGGTGGATAAGATGAAATTGTAAACCCCAACAACCTCATTCATTCATAGTTTCTCTTAGTCAATTGAATTCTTGCATTTGCATGTTTATTTTTGTTTTGCATTTAAACCATTAAAATTATTATCTTTTACTCAAGTCTTAAACAATTAGTTTACACGAAAGATAAGGCCTTAAGAGTCCTCTGGGAAGAACGATATTGGGTTTACCAATTATTATTACTTGATACGATCTGGTACACTTTCCTGGGGTTTAACACCTTAACCCAATCCCTTGGTGAAAATAGCGTATTACTAATTACTGGCTTGTTATCGCTAGCCTCCCCTAATAATTAATAATGCATGATAAACAGAAGCAAAATACAATTGATCGTCCTACCCCTATCCCTAGGAGGTATTAGCATAATCAAAGAATTCTTCCCAGTTCATGACATTATTGTACGTCCCCGTATCAATAAAGACAAACAACATCTACCGAATGAGTTAAACGGTAAAAGCATTAAATGCAGGTAAAGAACCCAACAATTGATAAATCAAGCATATGCAAGCATATAAAGTAAATAAGAATTTGGATATATGAGAGTTTCAAAAGATTACATTGTTCCCCAACAACAAAGGGTTTAGTTCACCATAATCATGGTGAACCTAGATGAAATATAATGGAAGAATGGAAAAGCAAACCCTAGATTTGATAAAGTGGAGCCTAAGAATCCAAGAAATCTCCTCCAAGGTGTGTAGAACAGCTCTGGACGTTTCTCTCTGCCACAAGAATTACATTTGGATTCACACTGGGGCTATATATAAGCCAAAAAGATAACAAAAAGATCTCGGAATCCAAAATATAAAAACAGGCAACCGCCCAGGCGCCAAAGTTGGCCGCTCAGCGGTTTGCCTCATTCCACGTCACCGCCCAGGCGGCACAACTGACCGCTGAGCGGTTTGCCTCTTGCCGTTTTGGACGCTCAGCGTTGGAATTTGACGTTGGAGCGGTCCACAAACTCTTCTTTTCTTCCTTTTTCTCCTTCATTCTTGAGTCTATGACCTTCCTACTTCATTTCCATCTTCAATTCTCATAAAAAACCATGCAAAACAATGTAAAACAAGCATAATATCTCTAAAAATAGCTTTTGACTCTCATGTGACACAACTAAAGAGTTTTACTTGATTTTAAGCTCGTTCTAAGCCCAAAAGGGTGTGTTTTGATATCAAATTTATGCATGAAAATAACGGTTTTTAGACCGTTATTGCAGGGTTTTGATGAGAATTAAGGATGGAATTGAAGAAGGAAGGTCTTAGACTCAAGCAAGAAGAAGAAGAGTCTATGCATCGCTCAGCGTCAAAATGCACCGCTCAGCGCCATAATTTGAGGGAAAGCACTGTTTGGCGCCCAGGAGATGAAGCTGAGCGTCTAGGGCGATTAGAGATTCATGTTACTTTTTTGTGCTATATATAGCCCCAATGCTATTTGAGATTTATTTTTTTGCCAGAAGAGGACGTCCAGAGCTATTTTACACTCCTTGGAGAAGATTTCTGGGATGCTTAGGCTCCATTTTATCATATCTAGAGTTTTCTTTTCCATTCTTTCATTGTATTTCATCTAGTTTCACCATGTCAATGGTGAACTAAACCCTTTGTTGTTGGGGAACAATGTAATCTTTTGAAGCTCTCTTATATTGAAATTCTTGTTTTAATCATATGCTTGCATATGCTTTTATTATCAATTGTTGGGTTTCTTATCTATGCTCTATGCTATTATCGTTTAACTTATTCGATAAATAGATGTTTGCCTTTGTCGATACGGGGACGTACGGGGAAGTCATGAACTGATAGGGAATTCCTTGATTAAGCAATACCACCTAGGGATAAGGGGGTAGGACGATCAATTGTATTTTGCTTCTGTGGTACTTACATTGCTAGTTACTAGGGGAGACTAGGGATATTAAGCCAGTAACTAGTAGTAGGCTCTTCTCGCCGAGGGATCGGGTTTAGGGTACACTAAAAAAGTTTGCATGACAATTGGATAATAGAGTGAATTTAATAAGAAGAGTAGATATAAGAGAGTTGATAAGATGAAATTGGAAACCCCAACAACTCCATTCATCCATACCTTTTTCTTGCCAATTTAATCACTTGCATTTGCGTGTTTACTTTTAGTTCTTTGCATTCAACCAGAAGTTAATTTTCTTTCATGTCTTATAAGATTAATTTACACGAAAGATAAGGCCTAAGAGTCCTTTGGGAGAACGATATAGGGTTTACCAATTATATTACTTGACAACGATCTAGTACACTTGCCAGGGTCTTAACAAGTTTTTGGCGTCGTTGTCGGGGACTCGTGGTTTAACCTTTCTAGTAGTGTAAATTGATTGAATTTGAATTGGTGTAATTATTGTAATTATTGTATATATTTTGTTTTTATTTTATTTTTCTTATCTGTAAAAGTTCTTTTAGGGTTTTTGTTTCTTGTGCATGTAGGAAGCAATACACACTAGAAGTAAGAAAAGTCAACAACCTCTTCTTGAAGGTATATTAGATAAGAGAGGAAGAAGAGTTAGACGTCCATCACGTGAACTCTTTCCCTCTCCTGAAAGACTCCTACAATCTTCACCAGAGGCTTTTATATAGAACTTAGAGGAGATGGCGAATCAACCTCCTCCAAGACGCACACTTGCGGATCAGTCTAATGTTGTGGGCCCTTTCCACTTCAACAGCATAGCCATGCCTACAGACCATACAATTAATATGGTGATGAATCTAGCACTAATCCATCTGGTACAATGCAACCAATTTCACGGATTGTCAAATGAGAACCCATATGATCATTTGACAACATTCAGTGAAATTTGCAACACTGTGAATATGACTGGAGTATCAGATGAAAGAGTAAAGCTTAGCTTGTTTCCATTCTCATTGGGAGGCAATGCTAAGACGTGGCTTAATTCCTTTCCTGATGGAACATTCACTACGTGGGAGATTGTGGCAACCAAATTTGTCAATAAATGTTTTCCGCAGTCTAAAATTACTCAGGGAAGGCTGGAGATTTCATACATTAAACAAGGCATGGAGGAAACTCTCGGGCAAGCATGGGATAGGTTTAAAGGCCTATTGAGAAGACACCAGTCCACGGGTTTGACAAGACAACCCTAGTTCTTGCTTACCTAGGTGGTCTGAACATGCAGTCAAAGATGATGTTGAATGTTGCAGCCGGAGGAGACATAAGAAGGAAGACTGAGGACGAAGCTTATGATTTGATTGAAAGTATGGGAGATGCATAGTGAACATTTCAGAGGTGTATGCAAGCAATCTTTGCAACTTTCATTGAAAAAAGCATAGAGGTCTTCATGGATGATTTTTCAGTTTTTGGGGATTCTTTTCAAAGATGTTTGATCAACCTGGATGTTGTTCTTAAACGATGTGTTCAAACCAATCTTGTTTTGAACTGGGAGAAATGCCATTTTATGGTTACAGAAGGGATTGTGTTGGGACACAAGATTTTAGCCAGGGGGATTGAAGTGGATAAGGCAAAAGCGGAGGTTATTGAGAAACTTCCACCACCAACAAACGTGAGAGAAATTTGAAGTTTCCTAGGTCATGCTGGATTCTATCGAAGATTAATTAAGGATTTCTCAAAGATTGCTAAGTCATTGAGTAATTTGCTTGCTAAAGATACACCGTTTGTAATGAGTCCAGAATGTATGCAAGCTTTTAATGTTTTAAGGAAAAGCTTAATCTTTGCTCCAGTAATGGTGGCTCCAGACTGGAATAAAGAGTTTGAACTCATGTGTGATGCTAGCGACTATGCCATAGGTGTTGTATTGGGACAAAGAAAAGAAAAGGTATTTCATGCTATTTACTATGCTAGTAAAGTTTTGAATGAAGCCCAACTGAATTATGCTACTACAGAAAAAGAATTTTTGGCTATAGTCTATGCATTGGAGAAATTTAGATCTTACTTCATTGGATCTAAAGTGATTATTTATATGGATCATGCGGCTATAAAATACTTACTGACAAAGCCAGATTCAAAGCCACGGTTGATTAGATGGGTGCTTCTATTACAAGAATTTGATGTAGAAACTCGTGATAAAAAGTGAAGTGAAAATCTAATTGCTGATCATCTATCTCGGTTATTCAATAATGAAGTAACGAGCAAGGAGATAGAAATCTAGGGTCTTTTTCAGATGAAACTCTCTTATATATTCAGCAAAGGCCATGGTTTGCTGACCTGGCTAACTTTAAAGCTAGAGGTGTTGTTCCTGAAGAATTGAATTGGCAACAGAAAAAGAAGTTCTTACATGATGCTAAGCAATTCATATGGGATGATCCGTATTTATTCAAGATTGGAGCAGATAATCTTTTGAGGAGATGTGTAACGAAAGAAGAAGCAGAAGGAATTTTGTGGCATTGTCATAATTCTCCTTATAGAGGTCATTATAATGGAGAGCGAACTGTTGCAAGAGTTCTCCAAGCATGATTTTATTGGCCGACTTTGTTTAAAGATGCTCATAATCATGCTAGGAGTTGTGACAAATGTCAAAGGACAGGGGCTATTTCACGAAGGCATGAGATGTCGTTGCAAGGCATTCTGGAAGTTGAAGTTTTTGACTGCTGGGGTATTGATTTTGTTGGACCCTTTCCTCCATCTTTCAATAATGAATATATTTTGGTGGCTGTTGATTGCATGAGTAAATGGGTTGAAGCTCTAGCATGCCCTAAGAATGATGCTAACACTGTGATCAAATTCTTAAAAAGGCAGATCTTTTCACGTTTTGGAACTCCTAGGATACTCATCAATGATGGGGGGTCTCACTTTTGTAATGCTCAGCTGGCTAAGGTACTCAAACATTATGGGGTGAGACATAAGGTGGCAGCACCTTATCATCCACAGACGAATGATCAAGCTAAAGTTTCTAACAGGGAGATCAAAAGAATTTTAGAAAAGACTGTCACTTTTTCAAGAAAAGATTGGTCACATAAAGTAGATGATACTCTCTGGGCATATAGGACGGCCATGAAAACTTTCATGGGGTTATCACCTTTTCAAATGGTATATGGAAAAACATGTCACCTGCCAGTAGAGATGAAGCATAAAGCTTTGTGGGCTTTGAAATTTCTAAATTTTGATCCTCATGAAACTCAAAGCAAACGAAGAAATCAATTGTTGGAGCTTGAAGGAATGCGGTTACATGCATATGACTCATCCAGGAGTTATAAAGAAAAGGTGAAATTTTATCATGACAGAAAGCTAATAAAGAGAACTTTCTACCCAGGGGAGTTGGTGTTGCTATTCAACTCACGGTTAAAGCTATTTCCTGGGAAGTTGAAATTAAAATGGTCAGGACCTTTTGTGATAAAGCGTGTATTCTCAAATGGAGCAGTGGAACTGGAGCATTCAAATGACGATGATCAGCAGCGGAGCTGGGTGGTGAATGGTCAGAGGCTCAAACATTATTTGGGAGGAGATGTGGAACAATTCTCCTCAGTGACAATGTTGGTGGATCCATGTGGTTTGGGTCAGGCTTGTCACATTAAACAAATGCTACTAGGAGGCAACCTAAGGTTTTATCTTGCACTTTTGTATTTTGTTTTTTTTTTTAGAATAGGTTGAATTTTGATTGTCAGTGTCTATGCTTGGCTTGAACACTATTTCTAAAAATTTTTGACTGAATGAAATGCATGATGAATCTATTTGATGATGATTGGATGTGGATGATGATTGAGTTGTGTTGCATGTTGATATCCAGGTGAAAAGTTCACTAGCTATGTGGACAGATGTGTGATGATTTATGATTGTGGTTATGATGCTAAGCAGGGTGTATGAATGAATGATATGTGAGAAAGCATGTTGTGTGAGGTATTGAGCTCCAGAGTATTCATTGCTATATGTACTGTTCATAGGAAAGCATGAATGATATTGCCTGAGTCTTGATAATTGATTGAATTGAATGTTTATGTCATATGATCAAGGCAATTTTTGAAAGCCCTTACTTAGCCAAATTTTCACCCAAAGTGATTAAAATGTTATACCCTTTTCGAACCTTGGCCTTAAACAGGATGAAAACCCTTGATTTGAAATTATTTACCTTGAGTTGGGTTGAGAATAATTATATGTATTAACAAGGTTCAAGTTTGGGGTTGTTGGGAAAATTTGAATGGCAAAATGAAAGGAATTGAGCTTAAGTGTTGAAAAAGAAAAATGCATGAGAAAAGAAAAAGAAGAAAAGAAAAAGCATGAAAGATGAGCTCAATGTAAAAATAAAAGGAAAGGGAAGAAGTTGGGAATGAGTGAGATTGGTTAAAGAAAAAGAGTTTGTGCTTGAACTTTAAATGTTAAAATAGCTCTCTTGACTCAAGGATTTTGTTATCCAGAAAAACCATTTTTTCTTGTTAGCCTAGCCTCATTATAAGCCTTGGGAAAGTCCTTGTGATGGCATTGGCATGTGAGAATGTTGATTGTATTAGATGAAAGGCAATTTTGTTTCATGTGACATGTGAATAGTAGAGAGTTGGAGTGACCTCTTAAACACTTGAGTGATTGAGTGAAACACTTGCTTGGTGAGAATTGATAAATTCCATGTTTACATCTAAGCTTAGTGGAC